>CM062349.1:238236-979964 GCA_031216105.1 Dalbergia cultrata | reverse complement strand
GGTAAATTGTTGAGAGAGGAATCCATAGATACCAAGAACACCCTAAACTGAGGTCGAACGAGGGAGAAATGTGCCTCAACCCAGTTCACATCCTACAAGTCGCGGTACCCAGATTTCAACCCATCTCAAGGTTGATGATGATTAACAATGCGCGCTTTAAAGGGAATGAAAGGGTTAACCTATGCCAACCAATGTCACATGGGCACATATTGAATGTTCCTAAAATTTCTAGGTAGATTTTAAATGTGACCATTTTTTATAGGACATTTAAAATGATTGTTTTTATTGAGGAAAACAAAACTAGATGTGCACTCAATATTTGATCGAGGATTAGCCTCATCCTGAAAATAATGTATGAAATTTCATAATGAAAAGAAAACTAACCAATCCTATGGTGTAACCAAAAAAACATAGTGCGAATATTTTAAAATGACTATATAATTAATACAGTGCATTTAATTTCTTGAGGGAGTTCAACAAGTAATATGCAAGCATTCGACCACAGGTTAAGTTGATGCAATCACTACAAGACATTATGACAACATTTTCTTTGCTAACACAGCAAGAAAGGCATATGGATAATGCAGTTAATAATGAATCAAATTAAGATTTTTGTGAGCATAGCAGAACGTGTTAAAGGCAGCAATCTAGCTTCAAGAGAAATTAAAGATTTTGAGGACGCAGTGTTAGATGTCAAATTGGATTCTCAGGAGGTCAATTAATCTTCCAAGGTTTGCTTCTTTAATTTTGTGGCAAGAATAGTCATTTGGTAGATTCTTACTGCAAGAAACATGGGTATCCACTCAATCTTAAGCTAAAAGGTAATGTTTTAAGGTGAATAACGTTACTATTGAGGTACTTGTATGTCATGTCATGCAATGCAACTCTTGTCTTGTATTAAACTCTTGTATTTATTAATGCAAAATGTTATTCCAATAAAAAAAATAAGTTTCTAATTTGAATATTCACTTCATCACCATTAGATATGAGTCTGGCTCTAACTTTTTCCACTCACTCCATCATCTTCTCCACTCATCCATCACAAACAAAAATGATGGAGTGAGTATTCTAATTAAACACCCATTTTTTAGTATTAAAATAGTCCGGCTCTCACTAATAATAGTCATAGTGTGCATCTTAGTATTCTAAGGGATTGCCTCTAATTAAACCCCTTCTATAAAAGGAGAACTCAGTCTCAATTGTAATAAATCAAAGGGACTGGGAGTGGATCCACTCAATTGTAAATTTCACGTGATTATGTCATGTGAATTTACACCACTAATATTTTTTGTGAGTCCCAAACTGAGACCCATTTTCTCAATCAATGATATAAATTCACATATAATATTGTCATGTAAAATTTACAGTTAAGAGATCTACTTCGTCCACGGCAAAAATCCTTTCCAGTTTGAACAACAGAATGAGAAGTAGTATAAAACATCCAAAAGCAAATTAAATTTGGTAGACATCAAATAAACATCCAAGCATAACTTAGAATGTAGAATATGATCTTCCTTCTGCCAAAAGATCATTTGGGTAATTGAAAAATTAAAACAAACAAGCACTTCTGATTCAAAATATAAATTACCCCAAGATGAGGTGGGATTGCAATGGAAGCTGGCAGCTAGAGTTTCTTCTCTTGTTCTTATTATTCTATTTCAATTCTTGCTCTTCTTACTCGTCCTTAATTTTTCGAAATTATTTCATATATAATACGTATATTGCTTGTCTTAAGAACCATCTCCATCACTGACTCGATCATATCCTATCCATCCCCAATCCCAAGTATACTCACCCTTTCTCCAATCCCTTGTATGCACATGCACCTGCTACTTATTCCAATGAAACTCTTCAAGATGGCAAGGTGGAAAGGCTTTGATCTCTGATGTCTATCATCACCATTAAATTTTGAAAATCCACTATTTATCCGATTAAAAAATTTTCCAAGCTGAATTTTCCCTTTATCCATCTTACTGGGAAAATATGAGAGTGACACACACACACACACATGTATATAGATATGAACAAAAGAGGCAAAATTGAACCAAGACTCTTATTTTTCTTGTAGTTATTATTTGTTTTTTAGTTGCTATAGATATCTACTTTGTTTTTCCCCCGTTTTCTTCGTATTTGAGAGGACATATATATATTGGAGTAGCCCCAACTTCAACCGAAACAATTAGAGAAAATTTTCTTTCGCATTTTCTCTTATACAAAATAATAAAAAAAAAATCGTCCGTAAAACCTGGAGCAAATTGAAGTATTGTATTCAAATATAATTATAAAATATAGTTATTTACTGATATTTGCAAATTTCGACTATAAATAGATAATCATGCGGTTATTCACTAAAATAATTGACATATTTAGTTAATAATAATAAATAAATAAAAACTTGAATGAGATGTCACGTAAAACATTGAGGTGCTGATAACGGCGTTTCCCTTTATACATTCGACGCTGGGTAAACGACAAATGACTTAAAGTTACAGGGGAAATAGATCAAATATATGAAAATCAATATTCACTATATGAAATAAAAAGTGTAATGATCAATCTGTACTAAAATAAATGTGAAGGAAAACCACTCAAAACTAAACAGATAGTCTAGTAAGAGCCAGTAAAAGAAAATACGATGCCATATGGCATTTTATTAAGGTGCAAGCATATGTATCCGCTACATCTTCTATGAAAACATTATGTGTAAAAGTATAGGGAGAAAATTTTGTCAAAAGAAAAAAAGTATAGGGGGAAAAATATGAAATGGTAAAGCACGCCATTATTACATTATATATGCATTATACATTGACATAGTAATTCATACCCTTGAAAGCTTATTTAAGTCACTATTGGTATAATCTCATAAAAAAGCTCATGTTGGAATAATAATTTTTTTTAAGAAATTACTCACGCAATTCATGGTGATGGTGAAATATAAAGCCCTATTAAAAATGGAGACTTTGCGATTTGAGCTGCTTACATTGTATGCCGAGCTTGTTTGAGCTAGGTTGGAAAAATAGGATTAATTTTTGTGGTCAATATTATGTGTAAATTTATACATGAAATTTAACTATAGAAAATTTACATATAATTTTTATCCTCCAATCACGCACACCCTTATTGTAACTAAGTAATAACCACTTTTAAGTTTATTTAAACTTTATTTTACTTGGTTTAGATTTTTGTTTTAAATTAATTTGATGCTAGATGATAAGCATATGATAACCATTTGACAAGTGCTTTCGAATTGTTTAATATAATAAGGAGAATGAATATTGTTCCACAAGAATTAATTTCATCAAGCAATAATTCACCAATTCAAATACTAATTAGATTTTCATAAATATTTTGATTGAGGAAAAGCTCTCAATTAAATAAATTAAAATAAAACCAAGAACCAAACAAGATAAATATTCTAAAACGCTAGAGGATTAAAGTGGTATGATTTTCCTATATCTTTTTCTCTTGGCTTTCCAATGCCATCAAAATCATCAGCTCAATCTAATAAGGCCAAGTCCGGTTATGAACAAATCATCACAATAAGGCCAGAATGCATCGTCGCTTGTATTTCTCAATGATATTAATTTCTTGTGGGTATTATGCCTTCAAAATGCCACCAAATTTCATACATTTGAAATACCAACTATTAAGAAAATGAAAACAAAAATCAAAGATAAACAAACTTCCAAAGGGAAATTACAACCATCCCTCTTGAAGTTAGGTGACATTACACAAGACATCCATCAATTTGTCATACTTACACTGACCACTTTATAAAGGTGTTTAGTGTCATGTTTTGATAGAATGCTTAGTGTCATATTTTATTAAATATAAAGATATTTAGTGTAATATCACTTACACTTAAGGAGGAGTTAGTGTATGTTTTGGTAAATTTTAGACATTTTGTGTAATATATAATAGGGGAGGTCAATGTATTTTTTTTAAAAAAATATGGGTAAATAACAATGACTATCCTTGAAGTTTACTCAAATGACATTCCACCCTATTCTTCTCCAAAATTGACACTTCACTCCATTCTTAAAAAAATAAAATAAAATAAAATAAAACTAGTAAGAGAGAATAAATTTTATAAATATAATTTTAACCCTACAAGTTTCTTGGCTCTTAAAATTCAAATCTTGAATTTTATATCCTCAAATCTGGACCTAACTTAAAACAAAATTAAACAATTTATTTATTTGAGTTGCTGTATAAGAATAATAAAGATATATTAAAGAAAAGAGTAAACTATTAAGTTGATCCCTTATAAAAATAGTGCAAATAAATTGATCCCTCAAAGAAAAAAAGGCATTTGTGATCCCTCAAGGAAAAAAAAAACATTTGTGATCCCTCATAATTAAAAACATAGGACAAATTAATTATTCTTTAGTCTTTAGTATTTAAGTAGATTTATTTCTTCTATTTGTATTTTTATTAGAGATCAATTTAAATGATTTTATAAATAATTAGAGATCAATTTATCCTATAAATTTTTAAAAAATACTGAAGTTGAACGAACTTATCCTATAGTTCTTCACTACTTTTCAATGTCAAGGCTTACATATAATTTTTTATGCAGCAATTCAACTAATTTAATTTTTTTTCATTAATATAGATTTGAGGATATAGAATTTAGGATTTGAGTTTTAAGAATTTGTTTAATTTAAGAGACATGTCGAATTGAAATTACATTTATAAAATTTATTATCTTACTATTTTTATTTTCTTTATTTATTTTTTTTGGTAAAAAATGGGGTGGAGTGTCAAATTTTGAAAAGAATGGGGGATGGAGTGTCATTTGAGCAAATTTTAAGGGTACTCTTTATTATTTACCTAAAATGTATATATACTTTTTTAGAGAGAAAACTCTACTCTAGATGATCGTATTTCTTAATAACTAACATGCAGAGGGTGGATCTACATTGTACAAGGAGGGGGCTCATATTCCCACAGGAATTTGGAAATTTTTTGAAAAATCATATGTATATATATTTTTTTCCAATTACTTTAGGAAATTTCACCCCACATTAATAATTATAAATAAGACAAAATAATGAAATGTAATATATTTTACTTTTTATTATGTTTATATATTATTTTTACTCTATTGTAAAATGCGAAGATGCCGATGCAATTAATAAAAACATGTAAACAGGTTAATGTGAGACGTGTTTCGAACACCCTATAAAAACAAACTTAGTTATTATCTGTTGCCTTGAAAGTTTGTCTGACGATTTTCCTACTAAATGATTAAAATTTTATTTTGAATTCACCCTAAGTTTTTAACTCCGTGACATGCAAAATGGTCTCATCCTTTTCATATTTGGACAAGTCCACATAAAATTGTAGACGAACATTGGTGTCCTACACATATTTATCATAATAATTATAAAATGATATGTACCCGAAAAATATACATAAAAAAAATGATGAATGAGAGGTTCAGAATAAATGATTGGCATGTGGTTTGGTACACGAGCAAAAAGTAGCTACTTGCTACTGATTGGGGGAAAATGGCAGGTACATTAGCAGCGATTATTCATCCACACACCCCACCAAAAGGAAGGAGAGAGGGGATATCTCATAAAGTCATAATATTCAAGTTTGTCCCAAAGAATAAACAAATAAATCTAACAAAACCAACACATGAAGATAGATAAAATCAATTATTCCTAGAGTGGAGCTGAGGCAGGATCTTATCCCAAATATAATACCTTATTAAATGTAACAACTAATATTCTGTTTTTTTTTTCATTTGTTATACTATTCTTTTAAATAATTAGAACGCAATAATTGGTTCATTGATCCAAAACAATTTCATACACGACACTCACCTTGATGCACCATATGTGGACGGTTAGCATATGTAGTCAACAAGAAATCGGAAGAGATTACTAATTACCAAAAATTAAAAAATACGAGGAAGAGATTTTTTTTAAAATATTATTAATTCATGATCGGACACCTAACCGCGTGGTTAGGTGTATATAATGCAAAATGTTCTTTAGCTGGGTTTTGTTTGATTTCTAAAATCATGCTCATTATATAAGGCAACGCAACCCAAAATATATTTTTAAATTTTGATTATGCTTACTTTTACTTAATTGAAGTTAGCCTTCTTAGAAGTATTAGGTTCATAACAAAATCGTATAACAAACTTACACTACATATCTTATCACTATTAGATATAATGAGTGAGTGGAAATTAAATCTCTCATTTATCACATCGAATGATAATAAGATATATAGTATAGATTTGTTACAGAATTTTGTTGTGAATCAAACAATTTTCTTGCCTTTTCCTTATGATTTTAAAAGGGCACCTTCCAGAATCATGATTTCTGCTTCTTAAAACAAGCAAGATGATAGACACATACATATGAGATTGAGTTTTGTTATATCTTCATAATCATCTTTTTTATTTTTTCTATTTTTTACTATTGATAGCTAATTGAGTTTCTTAAATATTTAGTTAGAGATTTAAATATTGACGATGTATATGAAGAGGGTCTTGTGCCTAAAGATTACCACATTAGGAGAGCTCTTGCCTTGAAAGGATTAGTCACTACTATTAGTGGTGGATATCCTGGGTAACAAAAAAGAGTTAAGAAAATTATTAAGAGGAAAGATAATCCTTCTTCACATAATATCATATTTTCATAAATAAAAAAGATGACCATAAAAGATATTTTGATATTAATTATAAAATCAATTTTATCGGAAAAATAGGGTAATACTTTCAAATTATATTTAATTATACTTATAATTGATTTATTTCTTTATATATATATATATATTCATAATTTTTTTTTCCGAATAGGGTAGGCAAAATTTTATCAACAGAAAAGTTTGCAAGTACACGGCAATTAATGAGATGGCGAATTTGCATGAAAATATAAATTTATAGATTTGACAATTGCACCTCATGTAGAAGTTTTTTTCTCATAGATATTAAAATTTAATCCGTGACAATTAGCTTTTTTCAAATAAATATCAAAAGACTAATGTTATATTCTTTTAATAAATTTAATCTTGCACATAAAGTGAATAATAAGGTGGTACTTGAAGAGAAATAAGCTTATGGGATCCCCATGGTAATTCACACCGAGAGCGGAGAAGTTGTGGTGGCGATATGCAAAAGAGAGGAGGGGATGGTCAATCTCTAGATATTCAAAATTCTTGATAAAATTCCGTCTTTATTAATTTCAATCTCAAAGCTGAAACTCTTAATTTTAACCTCAATTGCCCTTGTTCTCCTTGAAAGCACAAAAATAAACTTAGTTATTCAATGTTAAGGATTTCAGAAACCAGATTAGTAATCAAAATATGAAAAAAAATCTTACCAGTAATCCATCCACATGTGCAATATTCTACTATGGGTAAATCAATGCATTGTTTACATCAAACAACATCATCTCCCCCAACAGATCCAACTTTTGTAGATAAACAATAAACCATTTGAAGCAATTATTAGTGCACTAGATACTATTTATTATACAGTAGTCAATCAATACAAAAATGCATTTAAAATGATCCCGTGAACATAATTCATAAGCATATTTAATATGAATACTTTCCAATCTTTGGGAATCAACTAACCTGCACCACCCAGATGCAGTTAGTTAATTCTTCATTGTTCACTTGCCTCTTACAAGTAGATTATTCTAACACTGAAAAAAGAATTAAATTGGCAACCCATGGACTAACCATTCAGGTTGATATCTTTCTTTGCCTCTTAGAAGGTAGTGACAAAGTAATAAAACACATTGTTTCATCAATAGCCTACACAATGCATAAAATAAAAAAAACATATTAATAAGATATGATTAGTTTATATAAACCTTAAAAGGCAAAAAGTAATGGATATCTACCTTCAACAAAAACTCGATTTGCCTAATTTCCTTAAGGATTAATCCCTTTTGTGTTGGCAGCCTTTGCTTGAAGATTTCTTTCTGTTCTTCTTGTTTAAAGGTAAGAGGTAGAAGAGGTTAGGCATACTTGAAATTGAAATCTAAATTGACCACTGCTATTAATCTGTAGACAAATATACATAACACAACAATAATAATTTTTATGATTGTGAGAAAGTTGTATAAAAAAAAATTGTGAGATTTAGTTAAAAATGTTGGATTATTATAAGAATATAAATTAAAAAATATAGATTCATACCAAATCAAAAGAGCAATAGAAAAGAAGACATATAAGATTGTAAATAGAAATGAAAAGAAGAGAAACTTACCCTACAAATGGATCTTCTTAATGGCATAATCGTCCTTGTTGAGGTGCAACAGCATGAACACGTTTTGTAGTCAACGTTCTAGCTGGCCAACGGCAACACAATAACTGGCTATGGGTGGAGACGTAGTATGGAGTAGTAGCAAGGGTTCTAAATAGGAAGAAGAACATTTGGTGAGTTCGTAATAATTAACAAAGGAAAAAATAAATATTTGAAAGGAATTGTGAAAAGCTAGATAGGAAAGATGGAAGAAGAAGAAGAAGGAAAAGGCAAAAGAGGAAGAGAAAGAATGAAAGATGGAAGAAGGAAGAAGAATGAAGAGGAAAAGGAAGAATGGAAGAAGTAAATATAAGAGGTGAACATGGACTGTGAAGAAAAAGTTTGGGAGAGAGAGAGAGACTTCAAAATTGAAATAGAAGTCTAGTGATTGAGGAGTTTTGGACTTTTGGTAATGTAAATGTATAATTAGCACTTCTCATAAATGACAAAATATAAATTTGTTAGTTGAGTTATTTTTATTTTAAATTAAAAAATTATTAGCAAATAATAGTAAGAAATTTATTCAAATACTCGACCAGTTATATCTATTTGTGATAGAAAAAAAGACTATCTCAAATTTACTCAATATATTTTTTTTTTGAAAAAGAAGAGTACAAAGCAACGGTTTGGAACAATAGAAAATAAGAATAAAGAATATAAGGAAAGGAAAAGACTAATTTTTTATCGTATTTGAAATGATGAAAAATAAAAATATGGCAGAAAAGAAACATACTTATGGTCTCATACATGTTTGATATCTTTAGTTCACAACCGATGAGAAAATGGGATTGAGTATTGGGGAGTAGTGAAATAATTATTCTGTGAGCCTATTAGTTAATTCCATTGTTATTAGTTAGTTTGCTAGACACTATATATATTCAATGAAGTTAATTGATTCATTCTCATATTCAATATGTTATATATCATGAGACTTTCTTCCTTGTGTACTTTGGTCCTTCTTTGTTTGTTTTCTTTCCCCCTTTTTTATTAACCTAATTTTCTTTCTCAGTGATTCCTCTTTTCTTCACCATGAATGAGCTCACAAATCCCTATTTGCTCCATCAATCTGACAATCCTAGTTTGGTTCTTGTTTTCTAGCCACTCACTAGTGATAATTATGATTTTAGGAGTTGCTCTATGCAGAGATGGCACTCTCGGTTAAGAAAATGCTTGGATTTATTGATGGTTCTTTGTCGTGACCTAATGAGGATGATCCTTAATTGCTTGCTTTATGGACATGAAGCAATAATATTGTCATTTATTGGATTTTCAACTCCGTTTTCAAGGAAATTGTTGGTAGCATCATGTGTTCCAAGATCATTGCTAAAATTTGTAGAGATCTTCCTGGGTGATATATAGCAAAAGAATGGTCCTAGAATCTTTCAATCGTATCATGAACTTACGAGCCTTTTGTAAGGTACTTATTCAATTAGTGTCTACTTTACAAAGCTCAAGGCCTTTTGGGATGAGTTATCTACTTATCATCACCTTGCTAAATGTTCTTGTGGCGGTATATGACCTTTGATTTATTATTATCAAAGTGAGTACATGATGTCTTTTCTCATAGGGCTGAATGATATAAGTTCTCTTCAATTTATATAATTATATTTTCTTTTTCAATTTCTCTTTTCAACCAAACAAATCATCAACATATATTTTAAATGATTGAAAATAAGGATAAACATATTGAGGAAGGAGAAAATGGAAATAGAGTCTATTTTTACTTTACTTGAAGGATAAAATAGTAATATGAGAAAGAAAATCGAAAATGGACCCACTTAAAAAGTTTTCATCACTTAAGTGAGGAGAAAGTATAAAAAGTGAGTTCAGGTTACAAATTACACATTTATCCTTATAGGATAAGTTTCATTATTTATTTATAAAAACTAAAAATTTGGGTTAAAATATTATTTTGTTTTCTATAAGTGCCATTAATTTTGAATAATTATTTCTTACACGAAAATAGTGTTTTTCCTTTGCAACCATATTTTATAAATAAATCCTTACCCACTCATAATCTTTCTTTCTCATCTAATAGTTAATTAAGTAAATAAATTAGTTAAATCATATACTCAATTAATCACGTTAAATGACTCACTAATAGAATTATAATCTATGTCAACATTGTTTAGTTGCCTATTTCACTTATTTATTTGACTATTATATAACATACAACAATGGTAGGTAGGGATTTTATTTACAAAGATAATATGTGTAGAGATTGTTTTAACTTTTTTAGGGGCTATTCAAAATCAATGACATGAACCAAATCACAAGAAAAAATAATATTTTTCTCTTAATTGTTTTTCGTTTAATATTTTTATCAATTTTTTTCCATATCCAAATAAATCATGAATAAAAATTTAGAGGTATTTATTACATTTATAGTCTAAAAATTATTTAATTCATTATTGCTAAGTGATTATAAATGCTATAATTTTAATTTTGATGTATACAATTTTTTTACAATGCTATCCATTCAAATCATCCCGTTTGCTTGATTTTTCATATAGTAGGTTTGAGACTTAGAGGTTGTTTGAATAAGCTTTTGAAGAGATAAAAAGGTATTTTTTTTCAATTTTTTAAAAGTGCTTTTATAATTTTATTGCATGTTTGTTTATGCTTCTTAATAAAAATAGAAGTACAAAATAATCAATTTTCTGACTTTTTTTAGAAAGCAAAAGTTATAGAAGACAGAAAGATAGAGTTGCTGGTTTTTTTTTTTTTAATTTCTCAATTTCCGAATTTATCCTTATATATTTTATAAAAAGATTAAAAAAAATCTTTTACTAAATCACTGTCACCCCTTATCCTATTTTTCGACCTTGTCCCACTGTTTATTTTCTATTCACGTTAAGTCTTTGCATATCTTAATTATATACATCGTTATTTATTTATTTTTTATAAAACCTAATTTGATTTATTTTTTTTATTTCACAATCGTTAATTTTTCAAGTCACTGGTCTCATGTAGATCATGTTTAGAGCCACATAAACATTTATTTTACATTCGTTGAAAATTTAGGGTGATTAATTTTAACTTTGGTATAAAATAAATAAAACAATCTCTGAAAAGTAATTTACTTATTTTGTGTTACATTTTATTTTGTGCATGTATTATTTTATAATTCAACAAAACATAACTCAATAGTATATATATATAATTAGTTTAATAAGCCCAATAAATATTAAATTGCATAAACAAATATAAAATATTAAAGAATTAACTTTATTTTATTGCAATTTTTTTTATTAATTTTATATTTAGTTAAAAATAAATAAAAATTAAAATAATTTTATAAAAAAAATTTATCATGCGCGAAAATACTTTTTTTTATTCAAACATCTTTTCTTAAGAACTAAATTTTCGTGTTCTCAATTGTAATTTTACCCAAAAAAGTATTTCATTATGCATTCTATTTAAGCAGTTCAACAACTTCTGATATAATAAAATATATTCCTACAAGTACATCTATATATATATAAAAATTTTCTACTTCTACTTTGAAGAATTTGAAGAAGTATTTCTCTCAAAATTCAACAAGCCAGTAATCATCTTTATTTATAGGATAATACCTAATTTGATGACAATAATAGTACATAAAAATTAAACTAAAAAACTACTGATGAGATATATGATTATCAATATAAAAATTACCTATAGATTTTGATCTCCCATCACTTGAAATAATAATAATAATAAATCCTATAGTAATTGTCTTAAGGTTAAACATTGTTCAAAGGATCAAAATAGAAAATCTTAACAAAAATTGGATGTCTAATACTGTGAAATTTAAAAAGTATTCAATGTTTATGTTTAAATTATAACTTGACTAACAAATGCCTTATTAAAATTTATTTATAATTACTTTAATAAGAGAGTGATAAGTACTTTTGAAATTATCAATCTATTAAGAGGTTGTTTGGATGTGTTTTTTTAAATAAAAAAATAATTTTTAATAAAAGAAAAGATCTTTTTGTGCTTTTTGGTGCGTTTGGGGAATTTTTTGAAGTAAAAACATAATCACTAGAAAAAGTAAAAAGAGATTTTTGTTTAGAATATAGAATTTTCATTTTCTGAAAAAAAGATTTTTTTTATAACATAAAAAAGATGTTTAATGATAAATAAAGATATTTTAATATTACCAAACATAAATTAATATTATATTCAAACATAAATTAACTTTTACTTTTTCAAAAAATCTTAATTAAAAAGATTAATATAAAAAGGTCTCTTGTTAGAAGCACATCCAAATAAGCCATAAATGTTTATAATACATCCGGTTCATATGTCCTTAGATAAGTCCAATACGGTTTTAGGGTCCCTCGGGACCCACTCGTGCTACCAGGAAGGCCTAGATGCATGAAAGGCCAAAAATACAGAAATTGGTATTGCTGACATTACTATAGCAATCCAAGACTGCTATAACAGTCAAGGGTGTGGGATGGTAGAGTTTAAGGACTCTGCTAATCGCTATAGTGGTCGTCTATTGTTCAATGGAGGGGGTTCGAGTCTCTTGACCACTATAGCAGTGCCTCCAATGACAGCATATTACCGAAATGGCATAGTTCTATTTAAAGCATAAAAGAGAAAATCAGATTGGACCTGCCGATTCGACCGAGAACCGGTCACCTGGCCGGTCCGGTTAACCTCCAAAAATCGGGGAAAGTCAAAACTAGGGAAAACCGGCAAACTGGATTGAGTTGATTAGTTTGAAGCTTTTGAATTTTTTTTTTGTGGTTTCAAAACTTAAATACGTAAGGGAACTAACAAATATTATTGTGTTATTCTTTCTCTTTCCATCATTTGTAGGCTACTCACCATAAACCTCACTGGTCATCAACAAATATTATTTTCAAATACTTTTATGATCGTATTGTGAGACTGATACTAGAGAAATATTATATGGATTATGTTTATTTTTATAAACATATGAATATTTATATATTCCGGTTGAACCGATTAGACCTCTAAACACTTGAACCAGTGCTTTAACTGGTTCGATGGCCAGTCCAGTTTTCTCTTCCTTGATTTAAAGACCCCTCCAACCCTATAAAACCCTCCTCCACTCATTTTCAACACCAAAAACTCAAAAGCCCTCACTCTAATCTCTCTTCCACTCCCTTCACTCTTAATCCTTCTCAAATCTACCTCCCCCAAGCTTGAAGGTATGTGTTTAATCATAGATTATGTTATCTTTCTCTCCATTCCTCCATGTTCTTAAGTGTGGGGCATCTATGTTCTTAGTTGTTGTCAAGTGGAGGTGTTCCCCCAATATTCTTAGAGTTATTTTAAAGTTGTTTAGAGATTGTTAGAAATTAATCTTTTGTTTTATTAGCTGTATAGAGACATTGGTATCATCCCCTCTCCCGAGAACTCTCTTAGTGTTAGCCCTTCACTTTCCACCTCTTCAGGTGAGTGACTTTGATCCTATGACCTTATTTTGATCATTATACCACTATTTTCTAGTATTATGAATATTTAGAGATTAGAAATTGAGTCTTGACATGATATGATAATTTTCATGAAAATGTGTAAGGACTAGAAAACGTATTTTTGATATGTGTATGAAAATCTATTTTTACCAAGATGCATGGGACCATACTTGAAATATAGTTGCCATTATGTGATTTAACTCATGATTTTATACTCGATTTATAATGATGAAAAGTTGCTACGGTCAATGAAAAGAAATGCCAAATATTATGGTCATGTATGAGGATTGAGAGTTGTTAAACTTAGAATTAGAGAACCTTTTTTTTTTTTTTAACTGTAGTACAATTTTAGAATAAGGAATTACCGATAAGAACATAGCTATGAGTTAACGACAGTTAAATCGTTAATCTTGGTATAGCAAGTGACAATGAGGGGCAAATTATCCTTACTCAAATCAGTTCACGAGGGATATGATTCACGAAAGATTGTCAATATCTTAGATAGGTGCTCTTGTTCGTGAGGGAATGAGAACCACCTTACAGCTTATGAATAGTTTACCCTTTTTCAATTTCTTGAGGAATAAATACGATTTTTACATATTTAGTAAATTAGTGATTTCATAGTTATTATGTATTATAAATGAAAATGTTTTATGAATGTTGCATTATTATTTATGTACCTTTCTTCTTGTCCTATGTATGGTTGTGGGTGAGGATCAACTCACTAAATTTTAAGATAAAACTCACCCCTCATTCTTTTTTTATTTCCCATAGATATAGCTATAGCTTCGGATCCCCCACCTCTTCCTCCCTAGTAGTACTAGTATTTCGGTTTGGTGATATTCACGTCACCGTGAAGTGCTTCTGGTTATTTTGTAGAGTGTTCCGGTGGTTTGTAGACAGGTCTCAGACCGTATACATTTTGCATTTTGCTTACTATGATTTCACATTCATCATGTATTTAAAATGATAAAACATTCATAGTTCTTTTGTAATAGATCAACTCAAATTATTTTGTAATACCATTATAGTTTTATAGTTGATGCATGAAATGTGTCGTTTATGATTATTATGATTTTGAAAATATAAGTTGATTTATAATTGGAGATGGATTTTATGATTTAAATATGCATGTAGTATGACTTTGTGATTATGAGACTTACTTGGAGATAAGATCCCTCACATGCCAGTTATGTTCTCAAGTCAGGATGTGACAATGTTTATTTTAATTCAATATTACCATTTTCACTTGTTTGACTAGTTCTCTTGGGAAATAAATAATTCTTTTATGGTATTTTGTTTACATTGTGCTTATCTAAAAAACCTAGCCATAATTAAATATTATGTATTTAAAAGTTAAGATTAAAGTCTCTAAATACAGTGAATGCTTGTATAAGTAAATAATATAATAAAGACAGCCATTGTATAAAAGATAATATTTTTATAAGAAAAAGATAAAATTTTATATTTGAGTATAAAGATCCAGTTGTTTAGTCACGGTATAACAATCCATTACCATTTTTTTTCTTTTTTTTAACACTAAGAATACATTTTAACGTAAATACAAATATTAATTTGTCACCCATAAACTATTATTATGTATGCATTGTGATAACTTGAATTCAGTTATGATATTTTTTTTCTATTAATGAATGATTTGTAGGTATCTCTATAAGTGATCAATAACTTTTGAAACTTGCACTGACTTGAGATTAGAAAGTGCTTTTCCCTATACCAAAACTTTTCTTTACAAAAAGTAACTGGTAACCTTTAAAATTCAAGTATTACGATTTAATCATGAATGTTTAAAATATTAATAATTTTCGTTAGTGAGACACAGGATAAAATTTGTTTGTCACAAATTATCTAAAAGGTGTCATATCCATAAAATTTATAGGGTATTAAAGAAATCCCCAAATTATTATTATGTATTTTAGGATTTTATCACACACATTTTTTTGTTGAACTTTTTTATTGAGTTTAATTTTTATATACTGACAGTATAATTTTATTGAGTTTTATCATCCACTATTGTCTTGCATATTAGTAAAAGTAATTGAATCTCAAACATACTGTTCAAAAGGTATTTCTAATGAATTAATTTAATTGAATGGTAATATACTTTTTTTTTAGAAATTAACTCCTTTTTATTTATATTTAATATTTAATTTAATATTAATAAATAAAAGTCTACATTGAGATTTTAAAGTTTCAACCAACAAGTAATTACAGATCTATCAATTTAACATAAAGAAAGTACTGCTTAATAAAAAAGAAATCTATTCAAAATCATAAATAGCCAACAGAATTAAATTATCTTAACTTTAATTTTATCCAAACAAAAGAAGAACCTGCGATTACTGCACCAGAAAAAATTTCGCACTTATCTATAAATTTAATGCACAGTGAAACCCGTCGCAGATTTAGGAAACTTCTAACACGTTAAAAGAGAAGGGGTAAAAAAAACTTGAAAGTTAATTATTATAAAATCCAAAACTTCGCATAAACACGTACAATCACCCTATCACCCTATATATTCTCTTCTTGTCCATTTTCTTTTTTTCAAATAAAATTCTTAAGAATTTCTTCCTTCTTCTTCTTCATATAATTATTTAATAATATCATCACCATTTTTTAAAGCCAACTAACACCTTTTTTTTTATCCTTCTTCTCTCTCTTTCTCTGTTACAAAGACTCAAAACTCTGTATTGTTGCGTTGTCTGAATTGTTTTTCGCTTCTCAAACAAAAAAAAATATTAATAAAAACAGAGAGCGACCGGCGAGCGCAATCTCGCCGGAATTTCGCTCTGTCCTCGCCGGAATCTCCATTTTTCCCGATTCGAGCTGCGAATTGTGATTCTCTCTCTCGTAACTTTTTTTTTTGTTACATTGAAAAAATAATAGGAAAAAAATAAACTGAAAAGTTGCAGAAACAAACAAATTTTTTTTGTGTTCATGTGTACGTTACTTGGTTCGTGTATTGGGGTTTTTCTCGTGTGGGGAGGTGTGTGGAAAGAGGCAATGCAGGGAGAAAACGTGAAGGGAGGGGGTTTCTGAAGAGATCTCTTGCTCATATAAGAATTCTCCTTTCCTTTGGACCCTTTCACCAGATTCAAATTCGTGTTTTTTTTTTTTTTTGCGTTTGGAGAAAGAGGAAGAAAGGATTTTTCCCGTTGGAGTTTATGTTGGACAATTTTTGAGAAGGTGAGAATCTGTGAAGCTTGGAAAATTTTTTGTGTTAATTTTTTTTTTCCTTTTTTTTTTGTCTAAATTGCTTTTCTTCTTCTTTTTTTTTTTTCCAATTGTCTTTGTGTTTGGTGCCAGTGGATATGATTTGTGTTCAGATTAGAGTCTCTTTTTTTTATCTGTTAGATTTGACCTTCTTTGAAGTTTTGGTTTCTTTTGTTTTTTGTTTTTTTTTTTTTATCTTTTTGATCTGTGAATGTTTCAAATTTATTTTTCTGATTTCTGTGGATGGTTCTTGGCAGCTGAATTGCCAGAGCGTGTTAGGTTGTTGGTAGGTAAGAAACAAGGTTTCTTCTCTTTTGTTCAATAATCATCCCTTGATGTTGGGTTTCTTCTGGTAGTGTTTAGTTGAAGATGCAACACTGTTTCTGGCTTGTTCTACACTGATCTCTCTGAATTCTGGAGTTGTAATCTAGGAACCAGCTTTAGCAAGGATTTCAAT
The DNA here is from genome assembly GCA_031216105.1 of Dalbergia cultrata. Lineage (NCBI taxonomy): Eukaryota > Viridiplantae > Streptophyta > Magnoliopsida > Fabales > Fabaceae > Dalbergia > Dalbergia cultrata. Next base: position 962,566 of record CM062349.1, on the reverse strand, counting down.
TAGTCTTTTACCTCTCTCTATGGTGATCTTATGCTTAAGATGGATGATATTTTTTTGGGGTCTGAAATGGTTGATTAGGTTTTTTTATTTTTATTTATTTATTTATTTTTTGCCTATATCAGTTTTGCTATGGATTGCCCTGCGTATTCACTGTTATCTCTTCTCATTTACTCTGTCCAGCAAAATGACCTTGAATTTTCTTTCATACAGATGGGGAAATAGAGGCTGACAAAGCTATAGCAAGTGAGGGGGCTCTCTATACTGTTTCTCTTCTCCGGATTTTTTTTTCCGGACACAAGCTGCAGGAGGATGCCTTTTGAAGTAATGGACCAGAGGGGCGTATCTGCCTCATCTCACTTTTTTGATGATATTTCCTTTCCTTCTGAGGTGATGATTATTCATTATCCTAAACTGGCTCATTTTGTTTTTTTTTTTTCAAATTTTTATCATGTGATCTCAAAACATTTCACAATCTAGAATTTAGGGTCTCTCGTTTTCCAAAATGTTAATCAACTTCTTCGTGGTGTCAGTGCTATTGCCTTTCTGACCCTGTTGGTTTTCTGAACATGTGTGGAACTTTGGGCAGAAGAATGGTGGATTACGGAGGCCAAAATCCATTCGTGATCTATACCCACAAGGTGAGATTCTGGTTGTATTTAAATTCTGTCATCAGTGCCCCCAAATATTAACTAGCAGATAGTTATGACTCAGATCTTTAGTGAACTGTTTTGCATTTCAGTTTATAAATTAGCTGGTTGCTATTGTTTGCGCATGTTACTTTATTGGAGAGTCTTTTCCATATCTCTTTCTGTATACCTTGTGTGGCACCTGTCTGGTTTTATTGAAGCACAATCATACATCTCCATTTTTGGACTTTATCAAGTGATATTTCTCTCTTTCTGTTTCAAAGTTCTTATAAATGTTTTGTTGTATTCGGAATAAATTATTATCAATGTAGTTAAGTACTATCCTTAATATGAGTAATGGTTTTCAATTCTAAAACTAGTACATCTGTTTCACTCCGTGACGAATGGTGCCAATACTTGTCTAGCCTATACTTGTCTTACTCTCTGCACAAAACAATCTATAAGTTCCTGGAATAATGATGATTATTTGCCAATGTTGCAAGTATGTTTAATATGAGTACTGACTTAAGCCGAAATGAATTCTGTTGTTTTCGTTTGTGCTAAAATCCTAATTGCTGCTACCTTTACCAATGTAATGCCTCATCATGCACGTGTTATTCACTACCATTTTCTTGAAACCTTTTGGTTGTTGTAAAACTGGCATAATTGATGATGATTTCTTGACTTTAGCTGCAATCTGCTGTATTGAAGCTCATATATGTGTTTTTGGTGTTGTTGTTATTAAGATTTTTCTGCTTTTTATCATGCTAATTTTAAATGCTGATATAATATCCATGTTATACATATTTGTGTTTGTTCACCCTTGCGCTCTGCAAATAACCAGTTCATCTGCTGAACAAGTAGTTGATTTCTGTATAAAATAATTGTACTGAATTCAAATTTTCAGGAAAGAATGAAATTGCAGCATCACCTGGCAGCATCTTGAATGCATCACCACCTCTAGGAATGAATGCAAAAAAAGGCTTGCCAATGTCGCAGTCTAGTTTATCTGGGGAAATTACAGAAAACCTGCATTTTGGTGGGGAAGGCAATATGGATGTGCTGAAGGATTCCAAGGAATTATTTAATTATCATCCAAGATCATGGTCTGATGTGCGTCTGCAGCCAGCTTCTAGCTCATATGGTTTAATCGGGAACAAGATTGTCACAAATGCTGCCTCTCGTGAAAGCAGTCTATTCTCGAGCTCACTGTCTGAGATATTTAGCCAAAAGTGTAAGACTTCATTTCATGCATGCTAGATAGTTGCGCACATGTATAATGGGTATTGCAACATGGTCAAGTGATCACTACTGGTGCCCTTTTATCTTTATTGTGCTTTAGATTCAAACTACAAAAAGATTAATATTTATCTTGGTTTTGTGATTTTATTTTAGTGGAGTTGATATCCTTGTGTGTTTGTCAATATGAATATTGGTGCAGTGAAGTTATATGGGAATGATGTCATGCCTGATCAGCCTGTTACCGTTGGTTCCCTTCCTGAGGAAGAACCTTACAAATCTCTTGAAGAAATTGAGGCTGATACTATTGGGAATCTCCTTCCTGATGAGGCTGATCTGTTTTCTGGTGTCACTGATGAGTTTGGAAGCAGTGCTCAAGCCAGAACTAGTGATGATTTTGAAGACTTTGATTTGTTCAGCAGTGGAGGAGGCATGGAATTGGAAGGAGATGAGCATATAGCCTCAGGCAAAAGAACCAGTTTCATGGAAGGAGATCCTGTGTACTTTGGATCCAAAGGAAAAATTCCTTTTGGTGAACAATCGTCTAGAACACTTTTTGTTAGAAACATTAATAGCAATGTAGAAGACTCTGAGCTAAAGGCTCTATTTGAGGTGAACCTTTATTTTCTTATTCTGGTAGATGATATTCAGAATTTCAGGAAGCATTTCATAACACTAATTGTAAATTGTAAATGGGCTATTTTGTTTGTCCTGGCAGCAATACGGAGATATCCGTACCATTTATACTGCCTGCAAGCATCGTGGGTTTGTTATGATTTCTTATTATGATCTAAGGGCAGCACAGAATGCAATGAAAGCACTTCAAAACAAGTCACTGAGGTCTAGGAAGCTTGATATACATTATTCAATTCCAAAGGTATTGGTCGTAATTACTTCTGATGTATGCATATTTACTTTTCCATTGTTATCCTTTGGATGAAGTTGGTATTGTTCTTCGTATCATCTTTTAATATTACTGCTATATGATTTGCTTGTCAATTGCTTTCGTTTCCTAGTTTTTATGCTATAGTTTTTATCTTAACTTGATGGCATGTTAGGGCAATGCTCCAGAGAAGGATATTGGCCATGGTACTTTGATGATATCTGGCATTGATTCATCTGTTTTGAATGATGAACTCAAACACATTTTTGGATTTTATGGAGAAATTAAAGATGTAAGTTGTTCATTGTTGGTTTTCACCCTTTTTAATGCATGCTTTTTACAGAAGATGATATGGGCATCCTTAAATATTGTGCCTTTAATTGCAGATCTATGAATCTCCAGAACTGAATCATACCAAGTTTATCGAGTTTTATGATGTGCGAGCTGCAGAAGCTTCTCTTGGTGCATTGAACAGGATGTGCATTGCTGGGAAGCAGATCAAGCTTGAACCTGGCCATCCTAGGATTGCAACATGGTGGCTATTCCCAATTCTTTTCTTTTTTTTTTTTTAATTTTTAATTTAATTTTCTTCACTAAGTTCCAGTAATTGTTTAAACTACTACTGCTTTTTAAATGTTTCTATTATAATTGAAGTTCTGCTGATGAAGGCTTTATTTTGGATGCATACTTATTTTTACTACCTTTAATAGTATTTTTCACCTTTTAGTGGTTTATAAAATTGTTATTGATCACCTTGATGGAAAAGTATTATCTTTTTCTTTTTCAAGTTAATTATCTTCTGATAACAATTGTGGAAACCTTGGTTTTGTAGTCTGATGCAGCAGTCGCAGAAGGGACAAGATGAGCCTGATTTTGGCCATAATCTTAATGATAACTTATTATTAAGACAGAAGGGTATGTTTTTTGTATGCTTCAGCTTTAACACCTCCCCCCCCAAAAAAAAAACACACACACACACACACACACACACACAAAAACCCCCTCAAAACACAATAAAGAAATTAAGGTGTTCTTGGTCTCACTAGATGTAATTTACAGCCACATCATCTTCTGGAGCAACCGCATCTGGTGGCAGCTTGGAGAGTGGCTATAATCAAGGTTTTCAATCTACAAAAAGGCTACCTCTGAATGCTTTTGTTGATAACACATTCTTTCCTGTGAATTCTAGCATTCACAAGACAGCAAGAGGGACATCTGGTGGAAAAGTATCTGGAGTTTATGAGTCCACTAATGTTGATGCAATGAAATTTGGATCTATTCCGAGGTTCCATCCTCATTCTTTACCTGAGTTTCATGATGGTTTAGCTAATGGTAGTCCTTACACCTTTTCAAGCACCATTAGCAACATGGCTGCCAATATTGGTACTGGATCAACAGAAGTGTCTGACAGCAGGCATATTCAGGGAATAGGCTCACCTGGGAACCTAGCAGAATTTAATGCAGTTGGTAAGTGTTATGTGCTAAGAAAATAACCGTACTATATTTGCAATTGTTTTGAAATTGTTCCTTGTCTATTGAAGATTATGATAGGAAGTGTCCTGATTGTTACAAAGGGTAAAACTGGAAATTATTTACCTTAAATGGAATCCTAGCAATTTAAAACTTTCTGATAGTGGACTTGACTGCCACTGTTAATGACAACGCAGTTTTATTTTCAATATTTCCATAAATAACACCAAAAATATATCTTGCTATTCAAAAGGCAAATTATTTATTTGAAGAAGTTTAAACTTCCCTGTCTTACTATCTGAGATTAAGCATTCCAAATTGAATCTTGGTCTTGAAATTGGCCTTTCTATCAGCGTGAGTGTTAGATGCTGAGTTGGCTGAAGACATATCTGATGTGGATTTAATAGTTATATTTGAAATGTGGTGTCTGAAACATTTGTTTTGTTTTGGACCATCAGGAAATGGGAGCCGCCCACAACAGGGACTTTATCATATGTGGAGCAGCTCCAACCTGCATCAGCAACCTCCATCAAATGCCATGCTTTGGCAGAAAACACCATCCTTTATTAATGGTGCTTGTGCTCCAGGTCTTCCACAGATGCCCAGCTTTCCTAGAACACCACCTCATGTGCTGAGACCATCACAAATGGACCATCATGTTGGATCAGCACCAGTTGTTACAGCGTCGCCGTGGGAAAGACAACATTCTTACTTACAAGAGTCTCCTGAAGCTTCTGGTTTTCGAATGGGCTCTCTAGGAAGTGCAGGTTTTCATGGTAACTGGCAGTTGCATCCCCCAGAGTTTTCTTCTCGCAACATGTTTCCTCATGTTGGTGGGAGTGGTACCGAATTGGCATCCAGTGCTGGGCAGGGTTCTCCCAAGCACTTGTCACATTTTTTCCCTGGAAGACTTCCCATGACTTCAATGTCAAAATTTGACTCTACAAATGAACGAATGAGAAGCCTCTATCATCGTAGAAGTGAAGCAAACACTAACAATGCTGATAAAAAACAATATGAGCTTGACCTAGGCTGCATATTGCGTGGGGAAGACAACCGAACAACTCTCATGATAAAAAATATTCCAAACAAGTATGCCAATTGTCTCCCTAACTTTTGAACATTTTGCTGCTTACTCTGTTATCTTTTCATCTTGAGTTTATAAATGAATATTGCACTGGAAAAATTGCTAGTTATGTGAAACTGTTCTCTTATTTTTTATGATTATTTTAAGGTGTGGCTAGTAGTTATGTACCTACATGTTTTACATCTAATAGTTCTGTCCTGGTCAGCAATTGATTGTTTCATTCTTGTCCCTCTCATTTTGACACATTAGCTATACAAATGGTATCTCTCTTTATTATGTGCCTGCGCTCTTTTACATGCACTTTTTATATTGATCGATCAGTTTTTGTAACAGATTTTGTGGGTAGAGCAGTATGCAACTTCCTTTGCATTATCTTCTGACTTGTTCCTTTTTTGCATTTTTTATTATATTTTGTCAGGTATACCTCAAAGATGCTTCTTGCTGCCATAGATGAGCAATGTCGAGGAACTTATGATTTTCTGTATTTGCCAATTGACTTCAAGGCAAGCATATATTTGGAGTTTGTTGATTCTTTCCTTATTTGAATCAATCATAATTGTGTTTCTAAGTCGATTCTACAAATGGTTGCAGAACAAATGTAATGTGGGCTATGCGTTCATCAATATGATTGATCCTGCTCAGATTATTCCATTCCACCAGGTGATTTGAGAGTTCTTATGTGACAGTAATTTGATTTATTTATCTATGCTGTATGAGCTTTTAGGTATTCTTTTTGTTTCTACATGAGTTGTGAAGCTAACAAAGAAGAAACATTGTGCAGGCTTTTAATGGGAAAAAATGGGAGAAGTTTAACAGCGAAAAGGTAGCTGTACTCGCATATGCTCGAATTCAAGGAAAATCTGCTCTGATTGCTCATTTCCAAAATTCAAGCCTGATGAATGAAGATAAACGTTGCCGCCCTATTCTCTTCCACACAGATGGCCCAAATGCTGGAGATCCGGTAAATTAGCTTGTTCTTAGTTTTAACTATTTTCCAGTTGCAAGCTGCAAAGACCTGATTTACTGGTGCTTATGTGATCATGTTGGACTGATCCAAGTAGAATGAGTTAAAATAAATGCTTCTCATTTACTTAAAATTTTTTTGCCTGATATTTAATGTTAACATGTTAGGTGTCTATTTCTTCATGCATTGAGAGTGATAGTACTGATAAGCGATTGGTTCAGCTGAAAATAATGCCAATGTTTATCAGTAGTGATGCCTGCTAGGAAATTATTATTATTATTATTATTTTATCTTGTAGAAATATATTTGAGATGATTATAAGGTTTGCACATAACAACTATAGCATTATGGTTCTGACTTGAGCTGGTTTTGATTAGCAAAAAGATGCTATCTGTTTTTGGCGGTTTACACTTTCCTAGCATCATCTGCATTTAAGAGACTGAGGCTTGCATTAAATGACTATGCCTCCAACCTAATGAGTGGACTTTTGATTTATGATTCCTCTGGTGATATTATATACCCTGGGAGAACATTGATCAGACTCCTCTCTGCAGGAACCTTTCCCCTTGGGTAACAACATTAGAACGAGGCCTGGAAAATCTCGCTCGAATGGTAATGAGGAGAATCGCAGCCAAGGGAGTTCTTCGACTGCGGCAAGCGGAGAGGAATCTGCCAATGGAATTGAGTCTTCATTGAGTTCATCCAGAAACTCTGACTGATTTAGCCTCAGGCACTAACATTACTATGCTGCATACATGTCATCGTGTCAACTTAAGTTTGTATATTGACATTTTCTTTTTGATCTGAGAGAGAAAGAGGAGTTGGAGCCGGTAGGAAAAGGGGCTCACAATTTTGGCTTATAGAGGAGCCTTGCATGAGTTTTTGGAGGCTGAGAACTGAGGTACATAACCAGTATGAAGTTGCTGATTTTTAGTGTAATCTTTATTTTTCTTGCATGGAGTCATGCTACCATGGAACAAAGTTTAGAGAATGGCTTAACTGAAGCTTTAAATTTTGGCTAGCTGTGAATGGAACAATGACAATTTGAAGTTCCCTTGAGATGGTTCACATCATTTGCCGGCTTCAAGGGTGTTTTGTTCTTAAAATTGTCTTCTTGTTTATACGTATTTTTTGTTTATTTTGTATCCCTTGGGCGTTGGTGTCCTTATGGGACTTGTTTTTGTCTATAGAATGTTATTGTTGAGGGAAAAAGCTTGGATTCGAACATTTGCTTCGATGGTACTATACTTGTTCATATTTTGTTTCGCTTCTTGTTTCTGAATTCCTTTCGTCGTTGGCAAACCTATTGCCTATACCGAAGCAATGTGTTCCCTGTTGTTAATATGGTGCCAGCAACCTTCCCTAAAAACACCTTAATATATTCATTTACATTAAAAAAGGGTTGAACATAGAGTATATAGTTAGAGATTTATTTCTGGAATAAATTTAATGAGCAATGATTGTTCATTTGCGTTTTTTATTTTTTGAAGAGACATGATTGCAAAGATGAATAAAACTGATAGTGCGATTCCATGTTCATACTACGTACAACGTTGTCATTTAGCCCTTAATTGATCGCAATTGGGTAACTAAGCCACTATATTTCCTGCGATGAGACCAAGTAAGGTGGGATTTGGGCTTTTCTAACTTGATGGTGACACAACATATTTTTAAGGCTTAGCTCATGTGAATAATTTGTACATGTTATTAAGTTTTAAAAGTATGAAATTGACACTTTGAGTGAGACCTGAAATTGTCACTTGCCAATCAAAAGATGAGAGAGAGAGAGAGAGAGAGAGAGAGAGAGAGAGAGAGAGAGAGAGAGAGAGAGAGGAACTTGAAGTTTCCCAAACCTCTTGTTAGAAAAATGTTAAAACAATAAGTCGGAAGAAACTTACGAAGTATTCGGTACCATGAAGGATTGATGGTTTTTTAAAAAAGAGTAACATAAAATTTCAATCATCACTTCTCATGAATTCTCAAAAAATTGAACAAACGAAAAATATTAAATCTCAGAAAGAAAATGGCTTAAATATGATTTTATTTCCTAAAAAATAAGTATATTTTAGTTTTTTGTCCAAATATCTTTCAAAATTATTTTACATTATTAATGTATAAAAAATAAATTTTTATTTTAATTCGGATATATTTTAATTTCCAAATATACCAATGTGTGTTTTTAGTAGTATTAAATAAGATAATAAAACAACATTTATCTTTCAAAACGATGCGCTAGGCAAGTTAAAAAATAGGATTGATCATGCGCTTTTGAGTGGGTCTAATCTGTCTAGCCAATTTCTAGTTTGATCCACCTATTAGGCCATAATGAAACATCATAAAACAATACCCAACAACTAAGCCAACCCGTTAAAACAAAAAATTAAAAAAAAAAAAGAAGCTCTTACCAGAGAGTGGATAATAAATTTTTGAGCAAGAAACATAAAGTGAATTTCAGAATATAAGCCATGATAATAATACTTTAGATATGTTTACAATGCAAAACATTACTTTTTATATGATTTTCAAGATAATAATTATACGAATTTTAATTATTAACAATTTAACAATGCATAATCAAAATTTTCCAACCAAAAATTATGTTGTGAAAAAATTTACAATGACAATGCAAAGTATCTATACACTCGTAATTACATATTACCTATATCAAAAAATAATTGATTAATAAGTCGTATTTTAGCTAGGTATACTAACGTTATGTTTATGTTATTGCGTAAATATTTTTATATGAAATTAAAAGAAAATAGGAAATTTAAACTTGGTAAACTTATTTATTGTTTTATTCTTTTTTGCATTCTAATTGGCTTGAAATAATAATAATATTGTAACCCACTCATTGGAATCAAATCGGATTGATTTTGGTTTGTTCTGGTTTCATTTTAGGTCTGATCGCTAGAATTTTTTAACCCTAAATAAAATTGTACAATCAATCAATATTAATTAGATCATATTCGTTTTTCATTTTCCCCTAAATCCAAATCAATCCGATCCAAGCTCAGCTCCATTCAAAATTTTTAATTCCCAAGAAGGATCATTTGCAGTGTGATTTTCATTTTTAGGGATCAAGATTTCCAGTGTACCCTCTTTTTTTTCGTGGAAGCAATTCCCCGTGTGAAATGATTGATACATACATGGGCTGCCAAATGGGCCTATAAAACAAAACAACCACAGATAAGAAAACTCACTTTTTCGCTCCCACCACCGCCAACAACAACAACAACAACAACAACAACAAAACCAGGTTCAGTTCAAGCCAGAGCCGCGATCACAACACAACACACACACAACTCCTACCTTCCCTTCACCCCCTCACGACACGACACAACACAGCACAAGCGCGCCTCTTAGTCTTCCGAAACTGCGATACGACCCGATGATTAATCAAGCGACGACGACGACAACGACAACAACAACATCATAAACATAAACATAAACGTAACACAGTATTATTGTACTACTACTACTACTATTATTATCCTCCAAACACGACACAACAGAACCTATTAAGAGAAGAAGAATAAGCGAATGGAGCAGAACGGCGAGGAGAACGGCGGTACGACCACCATCTCGGAACAGGAGGAGGCTTTGGTGGCTCTGATCGAACACCGCACCCGCGAAGTCAAAAACCTCCGTCACCGTATCACCTATTACAAATCCCAGGTTCGTTCCTTCCACCTTTCACGCTCTTTAATTTTCTGTGCTCTCCATTTCAACCCTTCCTTTCTGTGCCCTAATAATAAAACACTAATGGAACGGTAGTACTACTACTCCCCTTTCATTGCTATGTGCTTCTGAGACTTTTTTTTTATATAGATTTTATTGTTTTCTTCTTGCTGTTAGGCTCTGTTGTACGTTATTAAGTATTCCAGCTACGAATAATACGGAATGTTGATGATTGAATCCTTTTTTTGTTTCTTCCACCAGGTAAGAAAAAACAAAAAGGGTGGTTTTTGATAACTAGCTAACTAGCTGCCAGTGGATGTAAAGTTAAATAGCTTTCAATAAGGTCCTTTTCCAACAATTAAGAGGATCAAACAGATTCCTAGCTTTTTTTTTAATAATTTTTTTTATGGGGGAGAAAAGCGGAAAAATGTTATGTAACTATATGATGATATGGCTTGTATTAGGTGCGTTTGTTTGTGTTTTTTCACTAGAAAAATACTTTTGCAGCCTGTGTAGTCTGTTTGAATAAACATCCCAGGAAAGAAAAAAAAAAAAAACCAGAATTGGAAGATGATTCGTTCCTGTTTGGCTTCAGTTTTCATTTCCCCTGTTTTCTGTTTTTATAATCTAGTGAAGGAAATGGTGTAGACGGGAAATGAAAATTGGAAACAAGATTTTATTGTTTTCTTTATTTCCTTCGCAAAATCATGAAAACAAAAAACATAGAAACTGAATACAGGAAATGGGATCAGTAACCAAACAGGCCTTAGTTTTCTCCTTTTTAACGAATGCAGATGGAAAGATGTTTCTTTTTGGAAGTTTATCTACCTCCTGAGTGATGAAGCCTACATTTTTGTTTCTAGTTGGTAATTTTGCAATTCGCATGTGGTCATTATAACCTTGTGATGACTTAATACAAATATCAAAATTTTCATTGATTTTAATCACTGATTTGTTTCTCTTTTAATTTCCTTACTGGCAGTAACATAATGACTCACACATGTCAGTTCTCTCTCTGGTGCTCAGTATGAATGCATTGCATGTGTTTTCTGTTTTGAAGACTCTGGCTTGGTTCCTTTTTGAACCGTAGTCTGCATTGGAATTTGTTCATGAGTTTCAACGATTTTTTTTCCCATAATTTGGTTCCTAGTTTGGAAGATAGGTGTTATTCCAAGTTGTCAGTGCTCCACTTTTAAATTGGTTACCTTTAATTGATTATATGTTTGGGAAACATGTGCAGCTTGAGGAAGCAGAAAAAAGGTTGCAAGATTCTGAATTAAAATTGGCTCGCCTTCGGGGTCAAACTAATGCTGTGTCATCTAGAAGTTCCATAGATGATGGACTTAAAACTGTGAAGACAGAGCGTAGATCAAACAGTCCCATTGATAGAAATGAAAGTTCTTCCAAAAACCAGCCTCAATCTAAACCAGAACTTGTTATTCCTTCCGTGAATCCAAAAACTTCGCAATCTCCATCATTGCCAAGATCTTCTGCAAAAGCTCCTATAACTTCCAGTTCTGAAGCTAGTCCATCAGCACACACTTCAGCAACCACTGGTTCCAGTTCTAGACTAAAATCTGAAAGGTCAAGACTATCTTCTGAGAAGCAAAATACTGAAATCAAGGACAAGGGAACAAAAAGGAAGTTTGGTAAGAAATTCATGCCTAGGGTGGCCTTTGTTATTTGCTTTTATTCAGATTTGGCTAGTCCATGGACCATATCAATAGTTATGTGCTTCTATCTGGAATTTTTGTCAGATATTTCTGTCCTCTTCATATCATGATTTCTTTTGGTTGTAATTAAACCTCACAACACTTTTGTTTTGCTTTCCAGAACAGAAAGAACACAAGGAATTGATTCCTTTAATACGAAGGAGTTCTTCACCAAGCTTGGTACACTGTCAAACAAGCAATCACATCTCAAGTCAACACAAGAGGAAACTGCGGAGTCTTGCTTACTGTCCTGTAAATGATCAGCTTTTTGTGACCAGGTAATAGAATTGTTTCCTTTCTAAAGACTTTCCTTTCAGTAATTTGTTGAAAGGTGACTCATTAATCATTATTGGAACCATCCATTTTTTAAAAGGGAAATCTTTGTTTCTCTTATCTTCATCTCCTTGCTGTGGCCACAGCAACCCTGGGTAAAAGGGGTGATGATTTCAATTGATACCGAAAGAAGTTAACCTGCAATCTGATGTATCACTTACTAGGCTTTAAATTATAGTAAATGGAGAACTTGAAGAGTGTATAAGTCTACAGTGTGTGCAAGAGAAGGATTCAGTGGTCAGATAAAAGTTGATAATTGAGATTTTCACTTTCTTACATTCTAATAAGATGGGATGCATGACCAGAGTGAGGCTTCTGGATGCTTTCTATTTTTCTTGAATACATGTTTCTTTCTGCGTCTTTCATAACCATCCCAAGAAAGTAGTTGTTGTTGTTGTTGTTGTTGTTATTATCATTATCGTGCAAAAGTTATAATCATTATTTCGTGAAAGGCATATCATGTCTTATTTTGGCATGATCTTTGCTGGTCTCGTAACTTTGGTTATGTAAATATAAGACAGTGTAACTAGTGCCATTGTTCTGTTATGGAAAATATGTTTCTGGTTATGCAAGATTGATATAACTTCTGAGATTGATTCATTTTTCGGAATGCTTGCAGTGCTTTGGATGGAGTGGTCCACTTGTGGCAAATTCAGTCTAAGGGGTATGTCCTAATTCATATTTATCCCTTTTTCTTTCCCCCTTTTTTGGTTGAACTCCCTGCTTTTTGTAAACTTAGTGTTATAATTTTCCTGTTACACCTTGCATGTTGATTGATGCCTTGCATGTTGGTTGGCTGGTGGCATCAAAATGTCTGATATATGGGGTTGGGCTACATGTGAACTTAAAAGTATGGATCTCATATAGGGATTTACAAGCTTTTGGACTTTGTGCATCTTGCTTCTAAAAATGCAACATGTCTAGGCATGGTTGGCATTTTTTTTTCCTTATTTTTTAACCACGTGATTATTTGCCATAAGAAGACATTCACTGTTAAACATACAGTAATATTTTACTCCTTAGTTTATACTGTGCTTGGATTAGCAATTGAAACAATTTGATTTCCTGGCAACATGTTCTTTGTTAGTGAATTATGGGAAACGGTACTATTTACAATTGTTTTGGTGGTTGTCTGAATAATACCCAACTAGGGTACTTCTAGGTATCCTGCAGCTGGTAGTAAATAGGAGTTATGGATTGTGTGCTTGGATTACTGATTTACTTTCATCTTGTTTTGTGTTTGATACTTTAAAATACACTGTGCACAGACTATTATTTCACAGAATACGTGGTTAATCGTAATCTTTCTATTAATGCTCTGTTTTGGGCAGTTATTTTTTTTTGGGTGAAAACAATGAGTATAAACAGATCTATCCAAATAGAATGTGGAAAGCGGTTTGCTTAATGCTTACCATATTTTTGCATAAGCAAAAAATCTGTCGGTATTCCCTATGTTAGCTGTGTCCACTTTTTCTGACAGTAACAGTCCATAATCTCTGAATCTTCCACTCCCTGACTATGAGTTTTGGAGTAGCAAACTATGATTTTGAGCTTCAGAATGTTTCTGTAGTTTCATACTCACATGCTTCTTTCTTCCTATGTCAAACTATACATCTGAGTATTTGATGGCTCTTACCAATGACAGTTTCTTCCGTATTTTATATGAAATGCTGGATTATTAAATACTATAAATATTTTAAGGTTGATCTATCCATGCTATCTGATTCACATTTTGTTTGTCCGCAACTTGAATTTTGTAGATCAGGAGCCTCTCTGCTTAGCTCCTCTGATTGTGTATCCCCGAAGCAGAGGAGATGGGCAGAAGATATAACCTGGCACCCAGATGGAAACAGCCTATTTGCTGTATACAGTGCTGATGGCGGAGACTCTCAAGTATCAGTGATGAATCTGAATAAAGGTCAAGGGGTAAGGCTTGTGAGACAAATATCTTGGCATACAAGTTAAAGTTTGCAATTGGAATTCTTTTACTGTTGATTGCTATTGATATATGCAAAATTTGTATGCAATCACAGGGAGAGCGTGTAAAATTCTTAGAGGACAAGCCTCATGTGAAGGGTATTATCAACGGCATTGTTTTTATGCCCTGGGAAGATACATGTTTTGTGACCGGTGGAAGTGACCATGCTGTTATACTTTGGACTGAGCAGGATGGTGGGAACAAATGGAAGCCAAAAGCACTGCACAGGAATCTTCATTCTTCTGCTGTCATGGGTGTTGCTGGTATGCAGCAAAAGCAGATCGTGTTGTCTGCTGGTGCGGACAAGAGAATTTTTGGGTTTGATGTTCGTGTAGGTAGAGCAGATTTCAGGCATCAGATTGACAGCAAATGCTTGAGTGTCCTGCCCAATCCATCCGACTTCAATTTATTTATGGTTCAAACAGCGTAAGTTACATCTGCTTTGGTGGCCACTTCGTTCGTTAACTGTCTCTTCAGTTTCTTCTACCTTTGCTGTACTATGCTGAATTTGTAACCTCTCAAATTCCAAGTTTTGTCTGTCTTGGATGTTTGGTTTTAGGAAAAATAAGTTTGTTAATTTGAAAATATTTAAGACTAGGCCCAAAATAACTACTTCCATTTGCATAAGCACTTTTGGGATGAAAGCAAGAAGGGTTGTGGTTTGGTTCCCCGGACCTGAAATTCCCACACTACTTGATGTGGTGCATGCCAAGCAAATCTATGATTTAGTGCCTTTTTTATGATATTTTAATTCACAATACCATAATAGTAAAAACTGTCATTGGTCAGAATGGCGGTTCAAAGATCCAGGCTACTTGACAAAAATTTTAATTCTTATCATCTACTAGGTTCTCATTTACTACTTGTAAGTTTATATATTATATTAACTACTTTTCCTTCTTTCAGGACTCATGAGAAGCAGCTTCGGTTGTTTGATATTAGGTTGAGGCAGACAGAATTACATGCTTTTGGATGGAAGCAAGAAAGCAGTGAATCTCAATCAGCTCTGATAAATCAGGCTTGGTCTCCTGATGGACTTTATATAACATCTGGTTCAGCTGATCCTGTGATTCACATTTTTGATATTAGGTATAACTCTCACAAGCCTTCCCAATCTGTAAGAGCTCATCAGAAACGAGTCTTCAAAGCCATTTGGCTTCAGTCTGTTCCTCTTCTAGTATCCATATCATCTGACCTCAACATTGGACTGCACAAGGTTTCCTAAAACATCTTCCCAATGACTTGATTTTTAGACCACTCCTCCCCTTTTATTGGTGCTGAATACTGAATTTTCATTTTACTAGTAAAGAACATTGACTTTCTTATGTGCCCTGTGGAATTTTGTGGGTGGAAGGAGTAAAGGGGGAGGAATTTGTTTGGAATATAGTCTGGTAAATTAGGAAAGTTTTGGTTGGAAAGGCATGCAAAGGTGTTGTTAAGGTATTCCCCATTGTTTTGAGAGCTATGTATATACCTTCCCTGCTCTTTCTTGGCTGACTTTCTTTTTCCTCTTTAACAAATAGGAAAAGATGAGCCTTTTTTTCTTTCAAAGAAAAAGAAGTCAAGCCTTTGGGAAGAAAAGGGGTATGATTTGTGGTTTTTTAAGCCAAAATTTTGATTGTAATCGTTCTATTTTTATCTTTTTGCTACAAGTGATTCCAATGCTTCTAGAATTAAATTCATAAAGGCCATAACATTCAGATGTAAAATATATAGAACATTTTCGGGGAAGTTCATTGACGCTAGGTTTAATTATTCGGTTGACTCCTATACCTTTTGGAAAACTTTAAATAAGACTGTATGTTTTAAAAGTTTATACTTTATAATTAGATATTGTTGGTTTGAAAATTTTGTAATTGGGCTTTTGCCTTTAAAATTCTATTGGATTACTATAGGAATTAGTACAATTTTGTATATAGGGATTTATTTGAATATTCTTTATAAGATATGGGGGCTTAAATCTATCTTATTTATTTTTTAGTTTAATTCACATATATTGATAGTGTAAAATTTTTATTCACTATCATTGAATCAAATTATCTCATTTGGATAACTTTTCAAGTAATGGGTTGATTTGATCATTTTTGTTAATGTAGCAATACATAAGTAGATGACAGTGTAAAAAAGTTTTATATTATTAGTGCGAGTAAATATTTACTTTGATCATTGAAATTGTAAGTGTGCTTCACTTTAGTGCTTGAAATTTTATTTCGTAAATAGTTTTAGTCTTTAGTCAAATAAATGTTACTCAACTTTTATTGGTTTGTTAACTTGGCACGTTAGGTGATATGCAGTATGTCATGTGACATCAAATTAAAATTGGTTCAGATTAATTCTTGAAATTTCTAAATGTGTTATAGCAGTCTCTAAATTTTCTAAATTTGTTCAAAAGGTGCTGAATCACTAAATTTCTTCTATTTTGCTTCAGAAATTGAAATCTTCAATATTTTTTAAACTTATTTATTTCTCTCTTATTTCCAAGAAATATAATGCAATAGCTGATAAATTAATTATGTTAGCTAAGTATGAAAGATTTCAAATTTGGACTAAGTAAGTTTTTAATTGTATTTAGGATATTTAAAAATTTGGACTATTTCAATAGGATGTACAAATGATAAAGAAATAAGTGGTTTAAGAATTATTGAGGATTTAGTTTTTATGATGTAAAAGAGGATAAATTGATGATTTGAGATTGTTTGACATATTTTGGAAAGTTTCGGAGACTATTTTGACACATTTGAAAATTTCAATAACTAATCTAAATCTATTTTGATTTGATATTATGTTAGCATGTCATGTGGCATGTCCATATGTCTTCAACATAACACGTTATTGACATATGACATATTATGCGTTACTTAACGTGCTATGTCAGCAGAGTAGTAATAATTGACTAATATTTTTTTGTACCAACGACTAAAGTGATATAAAAAATGAAATTTTAGGAATTAAAGAGTTAATTTTAAAGTTATAGGGATTAAAGTGAATCTTTACTCCTAGTAATGCATATAAATTATATTCTTTATTTTTTTATAGGTCATTTTTTAAATATATAATAAATTTCCCAAATGTGTAAATAAATATAAGTTAAAAAAGCATTTAGAAAAAAAAAATTTTAATTTGGTACACTGGAAATGTAAAAAAGTTTTGTACAGTCATCTAATAGTATAATATCATATAAGTAAATATAATTAATTTCTACTGTCACTATTTAAAAAGTCATTCAAATAAAGAAATTTAATTGAATAATAAAACGTTTTCACACTATCAATATATTAAGATTAATCACTTAAAAAAAGCCCTAAACATGTCCGCCGATGTTGAGAAAATTTTTAAGAAAAATTGTCCTCTAAACATACTGTCTATATTAAGTGTATATATTGTTATGGTACATTATCAATATAGCTTCTCGGAATAGATCCTCAAATGTGGGATTTTCATATCATTTTGTCACATGTCATCTCTTGTCATTGATTTTCTTGTGTCATGTGTCATATATGAGTCCCATCTTTTAATTCAACGGTGATAAAATTAAAATCACATATAACAAGGTCATATGAAAATCTTATATGAGAGGATCTATTCTCAACTATTCTCATACTTATTATTTAAAAGATAATATAAATATAATAATTTAGTTGAATGGCGTTATAAAAAAATACAATTTAATTTATATTCATTAATACTATAAAAGAAATTTATATCATCAATCAATAAACTTTCATCAAAATAATATATCATAGAAAAATAACTCTCCATTAACATAACCACCCACCATAATTTCATTTAAGTGAAATTCTATCCAATAGTATAAAATTATTTACACTATCAGTGCATAAAAACTCAACTTAAAAAATTCATAATTAAACTCTAAACTTAGACCTTGAATAGGACATTGACACTTTTTTGCCTTTTAACTATTCGCGAAAGTCATGTTTTATTATCATTATCATTAGTGGATTTATAGCACAAGCTCCTATCAATCCACAAGTTTTTACTCATCTCATCTTTTTTTTTTTAATTCATGCCGTTTCTATTAAATTGTCAACTCTCCTTCTCTCTTTTGTTCTCATTTCATCTTATCTTACTTAAAATTTCCTTTTAAGTATTATTTGCTGAAAAGATGTTGCAATTGCAAGATAGTTAAAAGGAAAAAGTGTTTATTATTGAGTAAATGTTCACTTTGATTCCTAAAATTATAAGCATGCATGACTTTCGTCTTTGAAATTTTAAAATTAATATTTTAGTTCCTGAATTTATTTCACTGATTACATAATCCTTGGTCAAACAAACATTAATTAGCCGTTACTGTTCTATTGACGTGGCATGGTAAGTAACACGTGGTATGTCACGTGTCAATAATATGTCATATTGATCCCATATGATATGTTGACGTGACATCAAATTTAAATAGATTCAATTTAATTCCTGAAATTTTTAAATGTGTCAAAATAGTCCCTAAGTTTACTAAAATGTATAAAAAAAAAGTCCCAAAAATCCCCAAATTTATTCTACTTTGCTTCACAAAAGCTAAATCTTCAATATTTCTTAGATCTACTTATTTCTCACACATTTTCAAGAAATGTAATATAATAGCGAATATATTAATTATGCTAGCTAAGCATGGAGAGTCTCAAATTTTGACTAAGCAAGCTCTTAGTTGTGTTTAGGATATTTAAAATTTTATCCTATTTAAATAGGTTGTGAAAATGAGAAAGAAATAAGTGAGTTTAAGAATTATTAAAGATTTTTTTTTGGTAAATGAGGATTTAGATTTTGTGATGGAAAAAAAAGGATAAATTTGGGATTTAGGGCTTCTTTGACGCATTTTAGAAAATTTCAAGGATTATTTTGACATATTTAGAAATTTCAATGAGTAATCTGAATCTATTTTAATTTGGTGCATATCAGCATACCATATGGCTTGCCACTTGTGCTTAACATGACACGTCATTTAATGTGTCGCGTTTACAGAATGGTAACGGTTGGCTAACGTTTATTTGAGTAAGGATTAAAGTGACCTACATAATAAAATTTCAAGTACTAAGAGGTAATTTCAAAATTTCAGGAATTAAAATAAAACGTACTTACATTTTACGCACCAACATGAACCTTTACTTGGTTATTATTATTTTCAATGAGAAGAGAAAGTGGTTCATTGTACTTCAAATAATACATTTTATATTAGTATCTTTTTTAAAATTTAGCAATAATAATTTTAAAAATAAAAGTAATCACAAATATAGGGGAAAAAAAGCGAAGAACCCTTTCGTTATATATATATATTTCAGCCGTTTGTTATATTGTATAGAAAATAAAGTGTAAATTATAGAATTTGATTTTGATAAAATGATAAAACATTATTACCAATTCTATACTTTTATTTGTAAAATTTTTGGTAAGTGTTTGGAATGATTAAAATTAGGAATCGAGTTGATTTATAAAATAAATTTTATTTTTGGAATGATTAAATAAAATAGGATTTGAATTAATTTAGAAATAAATTTTTATGTTTAAAATTTAATCTAATTTTGAATCTTGGCGACGTGTATGGAAATGGTCTCATGACCAAAGATTTACCCCCTTGAAGAGCTCCTGCATTGAATGGATTAGTCACTATCGTCGATAGCAGATAGGTCCTAAATTTAATTCTTATTACAATAAATGTAATTTCAAAAGTTAAAAAAAAAAGAAAAGAATTGAAGTGACCTGATTTGTATGTAAAATTTAAAATAAAAATAATTTTTATCAAATTTGATTGGGTTTCAAAAATAAATGAAACAAATCTTGCGGATTTAACAAATGATTTTTCATCTCCAAATATAAAAATTATTTAACAAATTAAATCATTTCCATGTTTTCCCTTCCTAAACACTACATCAATATAGTGGATGATTTTTATTAATGTGACAATAATGATTAAGGCCTCATTTGATATATAGGATAAAACCTGATTGTATTACTTAATACTAAAAATCAATTTTTATCACATGTTTGATGTCACATATGATAGTATAATGTTATATGGTCAAATTATTTTTATATTGACTGTAATATTAAGTTATCAGGTCCTGAAAGAACTAATAACACCCGATAATATTATTTTATTTGTCAATTTCAAATTAATCATAACTTTCTCTTTTACATCAATGCCCGCCACCTTACGATCACCACCTCGCCACCCGCATGTCACTACCTGCTGTTGGCCAATCATTGCCCACTACTAGCTTGTTGCTACTTGCCACCCTCTCGTCCGTCGTTGCTGGTCACTACCGGTCATCGTCAACCACCCTCAGCTGGTTGCTCGCCCACCTTCGGCCAGTTGTTGCTCGCCCCTGGCTGATCATAACTTGCCAATAACTGCCTATCGCCATGTCTTATTCTATGTGATGCACCAAATAAGACCTAAAAATATTTGTGTAAATAAGACACTATTATTGGTTTTAGTTAAGGATTTTGGCAATATGTATAGGGTTCTAAATTCAAATTTCATTGCTACCAATTTAATTTCATATGTACAAAAAAAATATCTATATTTGTGTAAAATTTTTTTATACTTATATAAATTAAGAGTTTAATTTCTATCAACTGACAATGTAAAAAAAATGTAAAAAAGTTTTACAAGATTCAATAATATATTATTATTAAGTCTCACTCTTATCACTTGAAAAGTCATGTAAATAAGATGATTTGATTGGATAACAATACAAAAAAAATTTTACACTATAAGTGTGTAAACATTAAACTCATAACCTAAATCTATATTGTATTGTATTGTATATATTTATAGATTGATTTAGGGCATGTTTGTTTAGGATTTTTGGGGTGAAAATTACTTTTTTTTCATCAAAACAATAATTTTTTGAAAATAAGCTGAATTTTAAAATTATTGATTTAAAATATATATATATATGAAATAAAATCATCCTTGCTGGGTCCTTACCAAGGGGTCGAGTCCGAGGAAGTGCAATCAACTGTTACTGTACAGTGTGTTTTTGTGGCCCCAAGAAGGTCCCCGTCCCTCATCACTCATCACTGCTCGCAGCTCATGCGGTACCCTCTCACACATACTGCCATTTGCGTTCCATGTAATCAACCTCTCTCTCTCTCTCTCTCTCTCTCCCTCTCTCTCTCTCTCTTCTGCCTTTTATTAATTTTTTATACTACTATTATTATTATTATTATTTCTTGTGCTTTTCTTCGTTCTCCAGAATTATGCCTTGTTCGAATTGCGTGAAAAAAATTGCAACTTTTCTCGCATGTACCAAGAGAAAAATGCCATTTTTAACATTTTTACTTTTTCGGGGGTTTGTTGGTCACTTTAATTACGTTTTTTATTGACAACCTTTACGACTTCTTGTAGATTCTTAGCTATGTGATGAGCTCTCCAGCTCTGAGTTTCATAGAATCGTTGTTTTTGAAATCCACATTAGGGTTGAATATCACATTACCCTTTTAGGTTGCGTTTGGTATAACACCTAAAATTTAAGGATGAAAGTTTGACTGGAGGAACTTTTCGTGGAATGAACTTAATTGGATTAAAACTGTCTTTTAATCTTGTTTGGAATAGTTATGAAGGATGGGAGTAGAAATGATGCAAATGCAGTCATTCGCATGTGGGGAATCAGTGTGGAGTTGGCAGTGAGCATTGTGATTTGTGAGGGGGAGGAAACAACAAAGGAAAAAGAAGATAAATAAAGAAAGATACGATGCTTTGGAGGCATTTGTTGGGACAGGGAAAGATGTGCTTTAATAGGCAATGCTTTTTTTAGGGTGTTGCAGATTTTTGTTTGATATGATTTCGTTATGAGTAATGTTATTTTGATTCACCTAGGACATCGTGTGGATACACTCACATCTATCCTTAAATTGGATGTAGATCTCACTTAGTTTTGGTCCCACACCCTATCCAATGGTGGATATGAGGGTGTCGGTACGGTGTCCTATAAAATGTGAGTCAAAATATCATTTCTCTTTTGTTATATTGAGCTACGAGCCTACAACCCCTCAGTTATCTGCACATTGCTATTTCAGGTTGTGACACTGTTTACTTTTGAAAACAAAATATTTTTATTGAACAAGGCTGGAGGGTATTCAATTTATTCATATTCAACAGTTTTAGTATATTCTTTGTGATTTTGCAACAGATTCATTGTTGACATACACAGACTCTAAACATTCATTTTCCTCCTCCTATTTTCCCTGTACCTATCTCTTTTACTTATCCTCTAGGAAGCACAGTTGGTGTGTCCACATTTCACATATGGGACAATAACATGACGTGTTTGGAAATGTCCCACAGATTGGACGCGTGGTGGACACTGGAAAACACATTTTTTGACTTTTTTTTCATCTTTCTTTGGTCTTTTTTTTTTGTCATTTCTCTGGTGGACCCAAAAATAATATGAGGGCTTAGAAATAGGAAGTGCAAAGAAGATTGGTAGTTCGAGAGTTTGACATCTATAAATATTTGAAAGTATTGTAAATACTTCATATATAAACATTTATCATATATGATATTATGAGTTGTGTGTGTGCGTGCATGTTCGTGCCCTATATTCATAAAAGTATCTGTGCTTCAAAACTTCTACTGAAGATTGTTTAGATATTTAGATAATCATATTGTCTGAATCTGTTACTGACCTATGCAGTGATTCAATGGAAGAAGAAGTGGAGGGCATGAATAGCGAAGAAAAGCTTGCTGGCTTTATTTTCATGTGCAATAGAATTACAAAACCAGAATGCTACAGTTACCGAGTTTTTGGGCTTCCTGCAGGGAGAAAGGAAGTTGTAGAGAAGATAAAACCTGGCACATACCTTTTTCTGTTTGACACTGATGTGAAGCTTCTCTACGGGATATACATGGCAACCTCTGGTGGGAAGCTAAGGATACAGCCATTAGCTTTTGGTCAGAAATTCCCTGCTCAGGTGACCTTTTAAATCATTGCTGATACAGATGGTTACATAAATAGACTTCTATAATTCTCCCCCACCAACCATAAAGAAACAAAAACCTAACCACTCTGTAGAAATGGCATCCTCTGGCTTGATTGGCAGCTCATTTGATTGATGTTGGTAGCTAAAATATATTTACAAGTTTATTAATTATTTATTTAAATAAATAAAATGAAACGGCTAGCAATTACCGTTTGTATTGTAACGTTGTGTTTTCAATTTGTCATGGCTTTGTTGTGTTTCACGTACAGTGATGGCAAAAGACACATCCTTTCATAAAACAATAAATTACAACAATGTTCATGCCATGTAATGAAAGGTCACAACCTTTGGATAACAACATGTCTTTTAATTGTGACCATTTGCATCTGATCGTGAACTTTGTATCCAGTCAATAATCAACTATAAATAATCCCCATTATTGAACAAGTTTCACACTTTTACTTTGTGTATTATGTGAGTTCAAGAGTTCTTTAAAAGTTCAAGAGTGGGGGAATTTCTTGTTATTGATAGACAAGAAATTCATATAGAGGTTTCATTGTATCCTGGGGGAGTATCATCATCAACCTATAGCAACTACGTGTGGGGGCGAATATCTCTCTAAAGATAGTGATTGATTTCATGCCTTGAAACCACAATATTCAAGTTCTTGTGCATCATCTTCTACACTATATACTTAACAGTAGCATCACCCTTCTGTTTGTGCAAGAAACAATATTGTAAATGCATAGTGTAATATGCCATTGACTCTCTATTTTGTCTTAAGACTAAACCAGTGAACCTTAATCCATTATTTTGAAGATGTCACCATTATTATTTTCTACTTGAACATTGTATGCTCGTTCAGTTGGGTTTCTTGTTTTCTTATATTTTTTCCTTATTGTGATCAATGTTTGTTTATTAACTTCAGAAGTGATATAGCTTGAGGCTTAATGTTTTTGGCGCTTGACAGCAAGGTGCCTCTGATAACTCCTGCACTCGAAATAGCATGATGACTTCTAAAGCACCACAACTTTCAATGCTTTATCTTTTTTCCCACATGCTTTCATTTTTTTCAGTTTTGTTCAGGTGAGCTTCAAAATTTACAAGGACTGTTTACCCTTGCCAGAGAAGGGCTTTAAACATGCCATTCAAGATAATTACCAGAAAGATTCCAACAAATTTAATCCTGAACTCAACATTAGACAAGTAAGTTTGGCTATGTTCTCTTGAAAATTGATTTAACTACACTTGTTTTGTTTTTTGTTTTTTGTTTTTCCTTTTCCTTTTCTTTTTGAGTAAAAGAAGCTTTGATGTATGACTTCTATGTCATTCTTAGTGGGAATAGAGTTTCTTGATATGTTGCAGGTAAGAAGTCTATTATCATTGTTTCGCCCATTACCTGGATTTTCAACTGCACCCACACACCCCGTTTTGGAGAAGATATCTTCTCCTTCAACATCGTCTCATCCTCCAGTGAATAATGTTTTTCATCCTATATCAAGGTCGCCTCTTGAGGAGGCAATTTTGTCTAGGATTTCACAAAATCAGGTACCAAGCCAATTGAACCATATACATGTAAATGAACTCAAGCAGCCTACTGGTTATCCCTATCCTGTCAATAATATGATGCCAAACTCACTTGCGGCACAGTCAGTGGCGCTGCCACCCCAAGCTTCAACATATCAGCTTCATCCCCCGGCAAGTTCACTTGCTTTGGAGGTTACCTATGCAGCTGGCACGGGTAGCAGCTATACTCTACCACTGCCAGATCCACAATATTCACATCAGAATGCCCCTATCCCACAACCTGAGTTTCATCCATCCCTGGTGGCGAATACCGGCAGTGGTCACGCTCAGTCATTGCAAGACCCTCAACATGCACATCAGAATATCCAACATCCACAACCTGAATTTCATTCATCCATGATGACTATCGTCAGCGGTCGTGCTCAATCAGTGCAAGATCCTCAACATGCACATCAGAATTACCTGCAGCCACCTCCTGAATTTCATTCCACAGTGG
Organism: Dalbergia cultrata; assembly: GCA_031216105.1. Lineage (NCBI taxonomy): Eukaryota > Viridiplantae > Streptophyta > Magnoliopsida > Fabales > Fabaceae > Dalbergia > Dalbergia cultrata. The sequence continues at coordinate 937,633 of CM062349.1, read as the reverse complement.
TGAATGTGAGCAACAGTCATGCTCAAGTGGTGCAGGATCCTCACCATACACATCAGAATATCCAAAAATTGCAACCTGAAGCTTATTCCTCGATGGCGAATATGGGCAGCAGCTATCCTCAATCATTGCCGGATCCTCAACTCATGCATCAGAATCCCCCAGATCCACAGCCTGATTACAATTCCTCCTTGGTGAATAGGGGCCATGCGAATGTCATGAGACAGGCGCTTCCTTCATCGTCATATTATCCATACATTCCTCAAGACGTTGCCTATGCCACCTATCAAGGGTATTTTTCAACTTTTCTTGGTTGAACTTTATTCTTCTTATCCTTGGAGCAGATAATGGATTTTTTGTTCATAAACTACGGATGAAATCCTTTTAATTATATCTGCAACCTTTGGTGTTACGGATTTTCATTAATTTTCTTTATTTCAATAAGGACATGGTTCATTGACTGAAGCCATGATGATTGATGTTTAAATTACCAATGTCAATTTAGTTATAGTTTCATTAATGGTCATTTTTTTTTTTGTTATGTCTTTCTTATTGAAATTAATTTTGTCAATATCTAATGTTGCTGTTGTCCCTCAGGGGAACAATACAAGGGGTGGTATCTAGTGATCAACAAGTTGGAATGGGAAATGAGTATTATCAGGCACAGCCATCCATGCAGACGGCACAAGAGAATGTAGTCAGCCACATGTATTCAGCAAATTCATATTCTTAGTGTTGAAAATCACATGTCCAGATGTGAGAGGGATCTTTATCTGGCATTGGGACTTATTCCATTTTGCTGCCATATGTACATAGTATATTAATATGGGGTCCACATGGACCTACTGTTTAATGACTGAGGTGGCCTTCCCAATATGATATCCCTGTAAAATTGAACACATTTTCTAACAAATTTGCAGTACTAGATCTAATCTGCAAGTTTCTGTTGCCATTGATTGATGTTGGTCCACTAATAAACTTAAAAGAAGCAAGTCAAGCATTTCCGCCTAAGCATGCTCCTTCCCTGCAGACATCACATGGCCCTTTTCTTACTTGGTTCTGCCACTTGCTATGTCTGATTATCTGATTGGCCTTGTTTTGCTGTCCTTAACATTAGTTACCCTTCTAAGTTCAAATACTAAATTAAACCGCGAAAAGCATCAACTAATTGCATTGCTATGATTGAAGGCATCAAACACCCTTCTTAGGGAGTTGGTATCATATATATATATATTCTATTATGGCATTAGACGTTTGCTAAGTCCTCGATTTGAAGCTCCTTTTGAACTTTTGTACTAAATAAAGAATGACTTTAAATTTGATACACAATATCATCTGATCAAGTATATTTTTTTATGAATTTAATTTTTATGCACTATTTTATGTTGTCATTCAATCAAATTATCTAATTTGCATAATTTTTTAAACAGTAAATATGAGGTTTAATCACTTTTACTAATATGATAATATATAATTGAATGACATTTTAAAAAATTTTTACACAGTCAGTATATCAAAGTAAACTTTTTTTAAATTAATTTATACCATCTTTACTAACATGACACATGATTGAATGATGGTCTAATTTGTATAGTAAGCACTAAAATTAAATTCAATAAAAATTTATATGTTACTAATTAGCGTAATAAAACGGATGTGTGACATCATTTTCCAATCATTTACGATGTGTTATCTGTTAGAGGACCCATGTCTATCTTCCATCAACGATCGAAGTCACTTAACGCGGTGGTTTTGACTTGACTCTGATGCCTGATGTTGCTTCACTCCGAAATTTTTGTGATTAAGACCTACCACTAGCTACCCGATGTTACGTGAATGACCAATTTATGCAAGGAGAGGGAGAGAAAAAATGGACTGAACCGATCGGGAAATTGATTCGGTTAAGCTGTGAAAATCACAGGAAGTTAAAATTGGTTAAAATCATGCAACAAAAAAAAAAAATGGTTAAAATCAATTAAAAATTGGTCAAAATCGAGAAAAATGGCAAATCGGATCAGATATACCGGTTTGGAACTTGATTTTTTTTTAAAAAAAAATTTAAATACTGATACTTTTGATAATTACAGAGCAAAAATGAAAAAAAAATGGAATCAAAGAAGGGCACTAACAAATATTGTTAGGTTGTTCTTTTTTTCTCTTTGTCATTCACAAGTTATCCATGATAGATTTCTCTGGTCACTAACAAATATCATTTTCAAATGTTTCGTGACCGTGTTGTGAGACTGTAACTGAGAAATTTTATATGAATTATGTTTATTTTTATAGACCTATGAATTTTTTATTTGTGTTGATTTTATTAATGTTAACAATTTAATATTTTTTTATATTATAATTAGTCATGTGTGTGAGTGTGTGTGTCTCTATATACATATATATATATATATATTACATTCCAGTTGAACCGATTGGATCTTTAAGCTTTTGAACCAGTACTTTGACTGGTTCAATATCCAGTCCAATTTTCATGTCCTTGCAAAGACAGAAATAATTCAAAGAAACTTTGCAAACTATCTTAACAAATTTCACCACAAAAAGGTTGGAACCAGTAGCCTTCGATTGAAATTGAAAATTTTATGCACTCAATCAAATTGGCAGAGTTTGATTTTGAGGGTAAAGGAGGTGAAAATTTTCATGGACAAGACTAATGTAATTTTCTTGTAACCTTCCTCTCTTGTTCGTGTTTCTCCGCGGGTAATTTTTTAGATGATTATTATAAAAATAAAAAACTTTTAATGAGGTGATAATATATGAATATATAAATGTATAACAAATTTTTACATAGATAATATATCAAAATTAAATCCTATTTTTCTATATAGCAATGATATTAGCATAAATTTAATTTATTGTACTTTAATTTTATATTATTAATAAAACAATTATGTATTAAATTATATATTAAGTCTATAACAACTACATTAGAAGAATTTAATTGTCATGGTATGTTGTTATTAAAAAAAATTACACAACATTCAATTATATATTGCTATGTCATTAAAAATATTTGACACATACAATAACTAACTCAAAAGTCATACACATGAAATTAGAGATTAATATTGATATATAATAATTGATACAAAAGTTTTATGTTGTCTTCTAATTTTATGCCAATAATACTAGAATTTTGAGATAATGAGTGTGAAAGTCAAACACTTTTATTGACATAATAATATCTGATTAAGTATCTATAAAAAATATTTTAACAATAATAGTATATCAAAATTAAACTCATTAAAAACTATACGACTAATTGATTGATAGTGTTAAATATCTAAAATTTATAGTGTATTAGAATTAATTTTTTAAATGTTATAATAATTTTATCCTAATAATTTATTGAAATTAAATTTATTATGAATTTTTTTATTATATGATACGATATATTAGCAAATGGATAAACTAAAAACAAAAGTACTTTAAAATTAAAAAATATAATATATTACACCCTTCTCTCTTGAGAGGTACTCTTATTATTACATAACCTTCCTCCATGTTTTCAAAATATACACTCTTCTCTTCTGAAAGATGAAAATGTGTTATACTCTAATCCATTTTTATGTTTTATTTTAAAATGTGATTACTTTAAGTTTATTATTTTGTTCTTGTCAAAATCATCTTTATTAACTGTAACACATACTGATTTGTTTTTAATTGGGGTAGAAGACATGTGATTGATTCATATAAAAAAAATGTCTTTGTTTATTTATTTTAACATTTTTTAATTATAATTATTATATAAAGAGAATACATTAACAATAATAATAGTTTACGACAATTATTTTACACAAAGTAAATATTGTGCACTTATAAATTTTTTCAATAATTTTAGACTATTAAAATATGTGACAGTTAATGCTAAATATTAATTTTAATAAATATTTTTTACATTAATTTGTTAATATTAAAAATAGGTGTAAAAGTTATATTAAATTTTATGTGTTTTAAAATATTTTAAATAAGAATTAAATAATCTTAATAAATGTAGTGTCATTAATATTAACATATAAATTTCCAAGAATTTACGAAGATGAAATAATCTTAATATCATTAAACAGTGAATAATTAAAATAATAATACGATTAAAAAATTGACACTAATTAATAAAAGATAAATTAATATAAAACTCCCATAAACTTTTACCGTTTTGCAAATCACTACCATAAACTTTGAAATCTTCTCAATTAGTTCCTAAACTTTGATTAATACTCAATATACCCCTTTGTTTTAAATATGTTCTTACAATAACAGTATAATAACACATAAAAACATATTAACCATTTATTTTACATTAAATTTAGACCATATCAACTAAATTTAGACAATATATTTCACCATAACTACTAGTAATTTTAGCAAATTCTTCCTTAGAAGGATCTATTAAGTTATAAGTTGAGGTCTAAGGACTAAATAGAGAGATTTTAATGTTTATAGTAGCACTTTGTAAAAAGAGGTATAAGATTAGGGTTTGAATACTATTTTCCGTCAATAAAATGTGTACAATAGGTAGTTAATTAAATGTATGTACATAATTTAACTAAAAAGTATTTTGGACTAAAATAGATGTCTTGGAAATACAAGAGATGATGGTGTAGTAATAGTATCTTTCAAGAAGAGAGTGCAATTAATTATCTAAAAAAAAAAAAAGAAGAGAGTGCAATTTCCTGTAAGAAATAAGAGTAGAAGTAACTCCTTTGTTTTTGAAAAATATATTGATTTGTATACAAATACTGAAAGTGTAATTTTTACCATCTAATAATGTATTATCATATTATTCAATATAGTTAATTTTTACATTCAAATGCTCATGAAAAAAATTTAATTAAAAAATATTTATATGGTCCTTCCATCACATTACACTTTTTTTAAAAAATTAATTGTTTTCTAATTATTTTTTATTAAAAAATTATCTAAACAAGTTAGTCAAACTTCAAAAATTCCGTTTTTATAAAAAACACTTGAAGAAAAAATGAACGCGCACACATTAACGAAGTCAAACAAACAAAGAAATGAATACTAACAACTAACAAGTATCATTATTACATTTTAGCATAAATAAATTAGAAAATCTATAAAAAGAAAAGGAAAAGAAAAGAAAAAGTGAAGGTTAAGGCAATCAGTAATCAAGCTAGTTGGCAAATTGCAAAATTTAGATAACACAACATTCGGTGTCGTTTCTCTGTCAGTGTATTGCAAGAAATGATATTTGTAATGATATTGACTCCCTGATCTTTTTATTATTATTGAATGAGATATAAATTCTATTTAAATAAACTTACTCCTATCTAATCGTAGATGGAAATTATGGATGGAGTATGAGTCACTTCCATCTAATCATAGATAAAAGTTATGAATGAAATATGAATCGATACAAAATATTATGAGTACAAATACCACGTCCATTTGTTATTTCTTTTCCCTGTTTCCTTCAATTTCATTTCATTTCGCAGTTTTTTGTTCAGTTTGACGCAACCCAGCGACTTCAGTCAAGCCACTCTCTCTCGTTTACTACTCCCACCCGCCTCCGATATCGAATGGGAAACTGCTGCTCCGACGTCGCCGGCGGCCGCTCCGCCATCGGCGGCACCTCCGCCGATGTCCGCAATCCCGCCGACTCCCCCAACGACGCCGTCGACAACTTCCTCCGCTCACGCGGCTACCAAGGCCTCTTCTCTCAGATCGAGGTTCTTCTTCTTCTTCTTCGTATTTGCACTTCCACGTTCTCTTTCTTCGTCTCCTCTTAGCTTCGTTTTAGTGCTCTTTTTTTTTCTGTTGCGGAAGGTGATGTTGCTGGTGTGACAGTGGATAATTTATTCTGTTGTGTGTGTTGCAGTTATCGTTCTCCGCTTCAGGATTGCGTGATCGCGATGTGCTCTCCAAGGTTTGTTGTCTGAGCATTTCCGTGAAATCTGCAAAACTCATGCACTTAATTAGCTGTTATTTTTTTCCCTGCAGCTGTTTGTTTATTGATGAATTTGTTCGGTTGCGTTTTAGTTTGAATTGAACTTTGGTTCCTTCAGTCATTCATTTCTGTTTTTTTTTTAATAATTTGGTTAATTGGATGATGTTGAATTTGTTAATATTTGTTTTATTAGCGGCTCTATTGTCTCTTGTTTTGGTCTGTTTTTTCTTCGGTACACGTTATATCATCATAGATATTTTGGAACCATGAAGAATAGGAAATTTCACAATAACTTCAATCTGAATTGGTCGTGCTTTACTCTTAGAAATTTGGAGCAAGTAGCTCTTGGGAATCGGGATCATCAATTTATGTGGCAGGAAGTTGTTCAGAGCACATAAATCCAGAAAGAGAGGGAAAAAAAAGGGAAAGAAGGTCCACTGATTCGTTTTAAACAAAGTGTCACAGTCTCACAGAAAGCATGCAGATAAAAAAAGAAAGAAAGAAAAAGGACAACATGGAAATTCTTTTCTAACCATTATTCAATATACTAAGAAATGAATTTTCAACATAAAAATTAATTTGCCACGAGTGCCAAAGAAAAGAAGATAATGTCAAACCCCCTAAAAAACTAATAGCTGCTGTTATGTTTTGGACCATAAGAAAGTATACCTATGATAAACCTAATTCACATAGTTCAGCAAATAAACCGCCTGAGTCAATGGGACCCTGTAAACTGTTCCATTGGTTATAGGATTCCCATTTATCATAGTTGTTAATAGCATATGGCAGCTCATGGTGGTCTGCCATAAATCCGCCATTTAATGCCTCCAGGCTGCCATAAGCTGCTGCCATGCACCAGTCTATTCATGGTGCACGGGCCAAAATCCACCACGTCATGGAACTATAGTGCTGCCATGGCTGCCATTTAACAACTATGCTATTTATTTAATAAGTAAATAATTATGCTTTAAAATTTAAAATTTAATATTCTCATTATTTAGTTGCATGAATCTTGCATTCATCACAGAAAAGTTAGGATATTTATAATTATTTTTTCTTGATGTAGAGTGACCCGATGTTGGTTGTTTATGCAAAAGGAAAAAATGGAGCACTTGAGGAACTTGGCCGCACAGAAGTAGTACTGAATTCATTGAATCCCACGTGGATTACTAAACACACCCTCATTTATCATTTTGAGGTTGTTCAGGTTTTAGTGTAAGTTTGAATCTGTTATTTATACTTCTAACAAGGCCGATGAGCATTTTTTGTTTCACCAGGAACTGTTCTGTAAAATTCTTTCATCACAGGTTTCGTGTGTATGATGTTGATACTCAGTTTCACAATGTAGATTTAAAGGTATAGTGTTCATGATCGTGTGTATGCTTGAATATTTCTGTTTTTTTGAGTAATATATGGTTCCAATATATAAGTTCCTCATCAAATTAGATTCCAGTCCATCGCTTTCCTTTTTGAAGAATTTTATAGATACATAAAACAAATCTAAGCATACAATGGTTATAAGTTAGTTCCTGATCGGCAGTTGTTTCTGTCAATGTATTTTATATTGGTCAGATTATCTATCTTGTTTGTTTGATATTTTCTGTATAAAGTTTTTTTTTTTTTTTTTGGTCTTTCTTTTCTACAAATTTATAGTAATTCATCAAACTTCGTTTCATTTTTCTTTCATTTTTTTTAATATTCTACTCAGAAACTGTACCAATGTAATTTATACTTAAAAAATGTGAAGAGAGTAAAGATGTTGATGTCATCTAGCTTGAGATTGGTTCTCATACATTAATGTTCAATTATCACATATACATATTTCATGTAAAAGAATGTGAGGGTCAGAAAATGTCTGTATCTTAATTTTTTGTTAAATAGTTTACTGCAATCTGCATTTCTTTAAGCTATAACCATATTAGTGATATTTTTTGACAATTTGAACTTATTAATTAATATGTTTAAGAAATGGTTGAGTTGGGATGTTTACATTGCATTTTCGTGTATAATTGTGTTTCATGGTGGGTAAACATGTCCTTGTCTCCAAATTCATGCTTATGCTTTTGCCAACATCCTATTCTATATATTGCCCCATTTTACTTACAAAGCATTTTAGTACAAGGTTGAATACATGGCTGTTGCATGTTGGATTTACTGTTCTATATTTACCATATGGACTTTTGCGTTGACTTTTTTCCCCCTCATATTTGAATTCGTGGTTTTTAATTTGAAGATGATTTGCTTGTTATAGCTGCTATTCCTTCCATGTGGACATGTAAATTCTATAAGTAATTAGAGCATGTTAGGAGAAAAGATATAAAAAGAAAAGGATAAAAAAAAAAAGAGTTTACTTGATAAACATGGATCATTGCAGGTGACAATTCCTTAAAACCTTTGTGTGATATTAGATAACAGCTGAAGGCTGCTTTTTTTTTCCCCCTTAGTGTCTCAAAATTTGCACTACTCCACGATGCACATAAGGTTGTGCAACAATCATTTCCCAGTTCTTTCCATGACAAGATATTAGTTTGCCTAGTATTTGCTTCTTTGTTCATTAGACGTGATAACATGTTGATGGAGAATCAAGGTAAAAAGTTCCATATTGTAACTATTTGGTTGACTTGTGCAGATGCTTAAGCTAGAAGAGCAGCAATTTCTTGGTGAGGCGAGCTGTGCATTATCTGAGGTAACATGGTGACTGTTCCAACTTTTTGGTGATGGATATCTGTCAAGTTTCAACTAAAAGAGAATTCATTATACTGACAACTATCTGGATCTTTCCGATCTAGGACTGCTCCCAACCTCACCCTTTAATAACATTTTCCAAATATGTGTTGCTTGAAGTGTGCTGCATTTCTGTTCCAGTTAATATCTCATTTGGCAACGGCCAAGAATATTTAGAATTTTTCAATCCACAAATATTTTGTTCAAACTTCAAAGTATTCTGGCCCATGCATTAGTTGAATTAAATTAACATCCCAACAAGTATACCTATGCAGATAATTATAAGATTTGATCGATCATTGACATTAGATCTACACGGAGAAGATTCTGTCAGATCTATCCACTCCCGAAATTGTGGGAAGCTCTTGGTTCATGCTGAAGAATGTGTTAGCTCGAAAACTACAATAGAGATAATATTCAGGTGTTCTGATTTGGATTATAGAGATCTCTTCTCAAGAAGTGTATGTACCTATTTTCTTTTTCCTTTGGGTGTTTGAGGAGGTCCAGTTATGGAATAAGGCTTGCTTTTGTTTGTCTTGCAGGATCCCTTTTTACTGATATCAAAAGTCGTGGAAGGTAGTATTCAAGTTCCCGTTTGCAAAACAGAAGTTATAAAAAATGATCTCAATCCAATGTGGAAGCCAGTGTTCTTGAATATTCAACAAGTAGGAGGCAAGGTACTTGAATTAAACACAATTGTGTCATTTAGAGTGGCCATCTTTTATCTAAAAAACTTAGCCTGGCCTTCAATATAGACATTTCTGGTTTTCATTGTCTATTGAAGCAAAAAGCCATATCATTTTTTTTCTTTCTTTTTTTTTTTCAAAGATTTCTTCCAACAGCGGGTGACTAGTTCGAGTTGCACCGTGTTCAAACTTTGCACTCTATTCATTAAAATGAGAGCATATAACATAATTCAAAAATATTCTTCTTCCATAGGATCTACATTTCATATCAACGTTTGTTATCTTTAATATAGAGTGCAGGTTGGTGTTGACTTAGTATTTTATTTTTTCTTATGATAAAATATGCTGTACTGACAGCATTGCAGTGAAAGCATGCATATATCTGTTCCGTAAATATGGAAAGCTTCCCATTAGATATCACACCATTTTATCTTATTTTGGGGATAACATTTTGGCTTGATGTTCTATGCATGGTTGAAGCTATCTCATTTTTCATTTTGATTATATACAGGAGAGTCCTTTGATCATAGAGTGCTATAATTTTAACAGCAATGGCAAACATGATTTGATGGGGTAATCAGCTGTTCCTTTTTCTTGTGTCTGGCAATTTTTCCGTTCTATTTCTAGGCTTAAATGCTTATTAGGATTGTTATTCTTGATTTATCAGAAAAGTGCAGAAATCTTTAGTGGAGTTGGAGAAGTGTCATTCCAATGGCCAAGGAGAAAAATTACTTCTGCCTAACAAGGTCTTATTATATTAATTAAATTGATTTACATCATCAATTCCTCTATCTATATCTAAATGCATATTTAACTACAATATAGGTGTTAAAGAGTCAGCTATTTGTGGACAAATTTGCTGAAAGTGTCCAATTTAGTTTCCTGGATTACTTGGCTGGGGGTTTTGAGTTGAACTTCATGGTGGCTGTTGACTTTACAGGTACACCAATGACCAACTTCCTCAAACTGCTTACACTGCTCTGTTTATCTATATAATGATCAATTAATGGAGATTGATATTATAATGTTATGATTATTGTACTTGTAATGTCAATGTGGTTGGTTGTTTGAGTCTCATTACCAAGTGAAATTTGTGTGTCCGACCTTGGATTGAGATTTCTTTAGGATTAAATTTAGGTTTTTTCTCATAGTAGAACTAACTTTATTTGAGTCCAGCTAAGTAAGGCTGATTATCAGTTGTAGGAAAACATTATATCCATAAGAAGTGGGAGCATTTTTTCATGTTGTCCATGCTTTCTTCTTTCATGCTGTACAGCACAAAGATCCTCAAACTTATATCTGCAAAAACTTTCACAAAATGAAATTATTTATTTGACAAATCTTCTTTCTGAAACATTATGCTGACACATGGATTGCTGTTCTTTGACTTTTCATGTAGTCACTATAGATAATACCAAATTTTCTATCATAGTTTTCCCAATTACTTTAGTGCTTGCAGCATACAATTAGCATTGCAAAATCATTCTTTTGACACTATTGAGGTTTACAACAATGTTACAAGTTCAATATGAATTCAATACTAAACCTTTGGTTTCATCATCTAATCTATTCCCCAGCTAGTGCCTCAATAGTTAAGCACTCATTCCATCACTCAATGCTTAGGTTTCAGTTTCCACTAGTGCGCTTGGTTGGGTGGAGGAGTCTGGCTGTGTCCAGTTTACCTTGAGGGGGCATTTGTGTGTTCCCCAAAATGCTAACCCTCTGGGGACCTTTGTTCAGTCTCAGCTGCTGGTATGAGGTTGACCTTCTCCCTCCTTATCCTCTCTATTTTCCTCCCCCTGCCTTAGCATCCTTTTCAATAGGAGGATAGAAGAAGATAAAATCAACTCAATAATACATGTTTCACAGTCATTTAGCATGCTAGTTTTGTGTGGAATGACGAGACCGAAATGTGTTCTTACTGCTTAATCCCCTTTCCTTTCCTTGTTTACTAGCTTCAAATGGAAATCCACGCCTGCCAGATTCTTTGCATTATCTTGATCCTTCAGGGAGGCCAAATGCATACCAGAGGGTGAGAAATGATGATTGATTTGAATTAACAGGTTTATTTGTTTTGATCCGTGTGCCATGAATACTTTTTTCTTCTAGGCAATCGTTGAGGTTGGGGAGGTAATACAGTTTTATGATTCAGACAAGCGATTTCCTGCTTGGGGATTTGGAGCACGACCAATTGATGGTCCAGTCTCCCATTGCTTCAACTTGAATGGAAGCAGTCATTACTGTGAGGTAGAACTGCTTAGTATGATCTTGGTTGTGTTGTTACATTGAAATTGTTCTTTAATAATTATATGTCTCTTGTCTGTTGCAGGTGGAAGGGATCCAAGGAATCATGATGGCATACACCAGTGCCCTGCTTAACGTATCTCTTGCCGGGCCCACTCTTTTTGGACCTATCATAAGTAATGCTGCGCTGATTGCCAGCCAATCTATAGCAAATGGTGGAAGAAAGTACTTTGTTTTGTTAATAATTACAGTAAGAATTAACATATGTGGCAGTCTTCAGTATCATCACCTATCCGTGAATATAGTTATCTTGTGACTTATTGAACTTCGGTTTTAAGTTTAATATGCTCTACCCATGTTATGCATAGTAGAGCATATCTCTACCATCCTATTCCTGACCCCTGAAAATTTTTTATTTTCCTATGCCTTGTTTTCCCACTGCTGCTCTGAGATTTGAATGATATTTTCCAAGGATGGAGTGGTGACAGATCTCCAAGAAACAAAAGATGCCCTTGTTAAAGCCTCTGACCTGCCATTATCAATCCTTATTGTTGGAGTAGGAGGAGCTGATTTCAAAGAAATGGAGGTATTAATTCAACTTGTCTTCACTAGAGTTATAACTGTTGGCACCTGGGGTGCTGACCTGTTTGTGTAACTGGTATAGCACCGCAAGGCTTTATGAAGTTATGGAATCAATTTCTCGTTGCACAGGTTTTGGATGCCGACAAGGGAGAGAGAGTTGAAAGTTCATCTGGACGTGTTGCTTCCCGTGATATAGTCCAATTTGTTCCATTCAGGGATGTTCAAAGTAAGCAACAGTTTGCAAATAATCCAATTTTGGTGAATTTCTACTGACATATCAAGCACTCATTAACTTCTCTATTGCAGGCAGGGAGATTTCAGTAGTTCAAGCACTTCTAGCAGAATTACCAACTCAATTTTTAACTTATATGCGAAGTAGAAACATCCAACCGAGCCCCTAGTCATGTAAAAAGTGTACATAGTAAAGCTTTCTCTTTATTGATCATTGTGCAATTTCGGGTCCCTTCTACAGTATTTTGAATCGATAAATTCGGCAAAAGTGGTGAGAACACTTGCTTTGTGTTAATAAACGGCTCAAGGAAGTGTTCCCCCGCTAGCTGTCACATCCTGATATCTGTCTGATCGAGTCTTAGAGTTAGCATTTCCTTTTCTTTCTTGTCCTCGTGTCCTTTTGGGGCTTTCCAAGGAGGCTGCTGGGGCCTTAAAAAGTTTATGCTACAAGTTTAAGCATCTATGTTTTATGCTGGTTGAGTGCAAAAATTGAGTCCTACCATTTACACACTATTTTTTGATGAAATGAAATCCAACAATTCGTGGAAGTCTTTAGATGGCATTTGGAATGAACAAACATATGTTGTATTCAGAAATTCAGCACCACTGAATTCTATTATTTTGTGAATTCATTATACCAATTTTTTGTCTGTAAATGCTCGTTTATATGGAAGAAAAAGGTAGTATCTAGGAGTGAAATTGAAGTTTCGAATATTACATATATATAAATATATTTTGGAGGGGAAAATAATAGCAGATTTACAATTGGTGAATCTTCTTTGCCGACGAACCACTTTATTTGATAAAGTTTTGAGATACATGCACCAGGAATCTGGTGCCAAAAAACACGAAGAAGTATCAAATCCAACATATCGAATATTGAAAGGGAAGCACCCGATATCATCAGCAGCTATTTACATTATGAAATGACAACAGTAATATCTTATGTGTTGCTATTTATAGTTCATCTCTATTTCTTTGCTCCTCCAAAGCTTTATGTTGTTTATTGTCCTGTTTAATATCGTATACAATCAAGAAAAAAAGGAGTAGCTTAACTAAGCTTTAATCACCGGAGAAATTGATAGGTGAACTAATTATTTGTCTGCCGAATTTTAGTTTGGATTCTCTTCGAGTTGAATTGCCAGTGCAGTTGAGGAGAGAAAAGGAGAAAACATGCTGCTTTCATAATATATATATATAGAATTCGCCTTTTGTGTATTCTTTTTTGTCATTACCTTTAGTGTCTATCTCTCAGCTGCAGATGATATTATCTAACTTTCGGTGATCCGGATCCTAAACTGATTATGAGCCGAAACTTAGATGCGAAATTAATTCTCATCGATATTGAAGTCCTTTTGTCATCACAAGTGAATATTCTTTTATTGCACATAGGCTAGCTAATCCCTTAGATCTATATGAAGTATCATAAAATATTATACCTTGACTATGTAGAAATAAACAGATCAACTCAAAGGAGTTCTTAAGTCTCTTTAGTATGTGCAAGCCTTCTTTCCATCAAAATCTAATTTAAAGAGAGAGTTTCCATAGATAAGTTGTTCAACGGAAGCTCTCCAAGTTCTTGTTGTGATTAGTTTTTTTCAAGGAAGAGAAAATCGGGCTGTGTATCGAACTGGTCAATGCAGGGGTTCAAAGGTTTAAAGATCTAACCAGTTCAACTGAAATATAATAAAATATATTAAATAATTAACATTAACCTAATCAACACGTACAAAAATATTAATAGGTTTATAAAAATAAATATAATCCATATAAATTTTTTCTCGTTTCAATCTCACAACATAGTCACAAAGCAACCTTTGTTAGTGTCATGCTTTGATTCTTTTTTTTTTGTTTTTACTCTATAACTGTCAAAAGATATCAGTATTTAAGTTTTAAAAGAAAAAATTCAAAAATTCCAAACCGATCAACTTGAAAAACTGGATCAATTTGTCGATTTTCACGGTTTTGCCCAATTTTGATTGGTTCCTGGTCGGTTTTGGGCTCCAACAATTGAAGGCACTTGACCGAACTAGCAAGGTGAGCAGCTTCCAGTTAATCCTGTCGGACCGAATGGGACCGGCTGGTCCAGTTAGGTTTTCTCTTCCCTAATTTTTTCTCTTCTTCGAATTAAAATAGTTACTGCTTCAAGTTTTTCTTTTTTTCATAGAAAATCATACTCCATAAGTGTGCTAAACATATAGATAGAACATGATGAACACAAGGGTAAAACAAAGAAAAGAAAATAGAAGTCATAATATACCACCATTAATATAGGTTGTTGATTTTATCTTTCATGATATAGTGCTATGAAGCCGCCAAGAGTGTAAACAACTACAAGAAAATCAAGATATGAGTTTTACTTTTATGCTAACAAGAAAAACTCATGAGAAGAAAAATCAAAGCAAGACAATATAGAAGACAAAGAGAAAACAGAACAAAACAAAAATAAAATGGAAGGACGGTTTTTTTTTTTTTTTTTTTCAGTTCAACAGGTCACTGTGATGTAGTAATTTACGAAGTCCATGGTGGAGCGTTGAGCCTTGTGAACTGGACTTCGGACTCCAGGTACCCATGTTTCGGCGTGAAAGCGAATTGCCTTACTTTTTTTTTTTCTTTTGAAAAAGAGAGTATCTTTGCTAAATAACATTTTTAGTACACTGGTCATGAAAGGATTGAATTTAAAAATTTTAATTTTTTAAAGGAACAAATATATTAAAAAATTGTAAAAACTATTTTCTTATTTTCTCAGGAAATTTGTTCGAATTTTTTATTTATCATTTGAGATGATAATTTAAATACTAAAAAAATTAGTAAATAGCTAAACTATGAGTAAAGTGACCGTGACTAATTTAGTTTTTTTTATCTGATTGATTGAATTAGTTTTAAAATATAGTTAGTATTTTTCTTATTTATGTAAGAAATGATGTTAAAATATAATCAATATTTCACCAATTTTTTCAAATAAAAAATTAATAAAATAAATACTTAAAATTACTGGTTGATGAAAAGCACATGTAAAATAGAAGAAAAAGTGAAAAACATTTTGGTCTGATTGAACATGAAGGTAACATTTAGTTTATATTCCAGGACAGAAAATACAAAAACACTAAAGATATAAAATTATATGATTGTCGAGGTAAGAATAGGATGTAAAAAAAAAAAAATTTTGTCCTAAGATATAGAATATGGAAAATTTTTGTACTTCCAAAGTGGAGGAATACTCGGGGCAGCACACAGAGACATAAATTCAATATTTTTTTTTAATAATATCCCCATACATATTTAATATTTTTCTATTTGTCCTCAATACCATGGGTGGTCCAGCGACAGTCAGCGGTGATTTGATAAGAGTACATGGTGTCTTTATCATATATTTGTTATCTTATCTCCGTATTTCCAAACAAAACACAAGACAATTGTCATGTCTTGTACTCCAATACCAACCACAATACAAAGATAATATTTTTTATGTCTTTGTCTCTATTGTCTCTCCTGTCTCTATCTTTACTGTCCTGGAACAGAAACCAAATGCTACCTAATATTTTTTGCTTACCTCTATGTCTGCTAATTATAGCATTAAGAATAAGAATAATAAAAAATAAAAAATATTCATAACCTACATAATTTATATAATACTTATTAAGAGATAGGAAGTAACGCATTTCATTTTATATACACACTTAGGTAGCATTTGTTTTCTGTTTCTGAACAGTGGAGACAGAGATAGTAGAAATAGTGGAGATGGAAATATAAAAATAATATCTTTGTATCGTGTTCGGTTGTAGAATATAAAACATAATAACTATCTCAATATTTTATTTGGAAATATGAGGACAAAACAATAAATACATGATAAAAAATATATATACCTCGGATCAACGGCGATCCATCGGTCAACAACAACCCTTGGGTCTGAGGACACATTGGAAAATATTAATATGTATAGGAGTATTATTAAAAGAAAAAAATATTAAATTTCTATTTTTGTATCCTATTTCCACTATTCCTATTTTTTAGAGATACAAAAATTTTCTGTATTTCTGTTTCAGGGATAGGAAATTTTTTTATCTCCTGTTCCTATCTCTACCACCAAACAAATTTATATCTCAAGTATCTCTATATTTCTGTCCTAGAAATAGAAAACAAATGCTACCTTAATAACATTTACCAAAAACAGTATAAACTTCATGATTCATCTAGTTTGATAGGGAAATAATTTGATTGATATCCATCATAAAAACTCAATTTAGCATAGTTTCTTTTTTCTTTTTCTAGTTTATCAACATCCAGAGTCCATTGAATTCTTAAACCATGAGACCTAACAAATTGATAGCTAACTAAGCTTCTTAAGTATCACTTTATTCTTATATTTTTTTATTTTTTCAAGAAAATTGACTCACCTAATCCGTCTTTGATATTCATTTTGACATTCAGGCAAATTGACTCACCTAATTTATCTTTGATATCCATTTTGAAATTAAGTTGGAGGGTCAGCAAGTTGATTCATGTGCCATATCCAGTCGATCCCATACATAAAAATAAAATTGTCAAAAATTTTATAAAGAATAAGAATGATTGCTAAATAAAATATATCATCTGCATAACCTATTTTTCCATGTAAGACTGAAAAGACATGTCAAATTATTTAATAATAAATTTGGAAAAAAGTAAGTTGTCTAATATATTTTAGAACAAAGTTATGAAAAATTCTCATATACTCTCAGAATAAGGAAAAAAAAAAGGTTTTATTTTGTACTATTTGTCATTTAACACATTTATTTTGCAGGTCATTCTTGCCTCCATCCTCCAATATTTTTTATACAATAACAACACTAATTGATATGTCAAGCAATAAATATTACACAACAAAAATTTTATCTTACTTCAAGTCTGCGTAATTTTTTTTCAAAAGTTATTGCATTAAAAGAATCCGTCAGGTGTGTGAGAACTATTAGTATTTTCAGTTTAAATATTATAACAAAAGAAAAAAGGAAAGTGTGTGCAAGAAATACTTAAAAACGAAAAAGGAAGAAGAAGAAGAAACAAGTTAAACCACTAATATGGATCAACCAACAAAATTAAGCTTGTGGATAATAAATGTAATATTGCAACGTTCAGAACTTGATAAATACATTTTATTTGTTATGGAAAAGTCAAGAACCCGACCATACATGAACATCCAAAAAGTATATAAGAACCTCATATATAGTCTTGTCAAAGAAATAAATAAAAGAAAAGTACCTTTGCGTCTGTTCTGTTTTTCTCTGTTTTCAATGAGTTCACACCGAGGCATCTCTGGCTAGTCTAGGTGTATAAAAATCACGGAATCACAAAACCCTAGCCTTCTCTCCCCCACTCCCTTCTCATCCCTAACTCTATCTTTCTCTCTTACATGCTTTGTCTTTGGCCATTTGGTAGATCCAAACACATACATAGCATCGATTTGTTATTAGATTCAATTTTAATTTCCTGCCACTTTCTCTTTAATTGCATCCCCATGGTGAATGAAAAACACGAAGACTTATAGTCAATAGTTCACTCGGAAACATTAATTATTGCATATCATCCAAGTGAAAAAAAAAAAAAAAATTCAACCATTTGATAGCACCTTAGCTTGCATATGTAAACCCTTCAATATCTGCACCTCATATTGTAACACATATATCAATCGGTTAGTAAAGTGGATCGAATTAGGCATGGAAAGAGGTCACTTCCTTCGGAAGAAGCGGAAAAGGAAGAGGAGGAGCAATACTCTTTCCCAATCTATTCGGAAAGGTCCCAACAAGACATGTCGGCAATGGTCTGTGCCCTCACACAAGTCATTGGAGGCACAAACAATGACCCACTTCAGCTTCAGCATGATGACCCTTTATCCTCTAATTCTCAGTCCAGCACAACCGAGAACAATGAACAATCTTCCCAACTACCACATCAAGATCAAGGTATGTATGTGACAAATTGACATTACTATATGATTGTGTTTTCTTCGTCTTATTATATATGTTTTCACTATATATTCCTAGAGTTCATACTGGATTTGTAGACTAAAGAGTTATCACTAGATTAATTAGGGTTGATGTTCACAACTAGGATTCTTCTTCTTTTTCTTCGTTTTTGTTGTCATGTCGATATATCCCTTTCTTTCCGTTGGCGTAGCTTGACAATTTTTTCCCTTGGTCAAAGCGTTCACAACAGCTGGATAAATGATATTTCATGCTCGGTGCCTTCCTATTGCTAGTGCAATCTTAATTTAGGGTTGTAATTTCTCTCTTGTATATACGTGTTTTGTGTGGGGCTTTGATCATATCATGCACAACTAGACCTTCAAATCATTTTCGTGTTTCAATAAATTAATTAATATACCATCGTTTTCACAATATTGCTTTTCTAATTTCCCAAATAACTTTGCTTGTCCCTCACGAATGAAAGAATGAGAGATGAAAGAAGAGTTTTTCATAATATTGAATTGTCATGAAATTAAATCATCTCTCCTCAAAGTTTAAGTTGAATCTAAATATCTAATATAAATAAAAAAGAAAAAAAAATCAGGTGAAGGCTGTATCTTATAATGACATTATTCTGCCTGAACTAAGTTAAATCAAACTAAATTAGTTGATGTTTAATGGACATTAGATATCGATAGTTTTTCAGAAAATGATTTTTGCTAATTATTACTTTAATAATATATAGCGATTGACAAGGAATCAATTAAGAAAATAAAAATTTTGATCAAGAAGTAAGATTTGTAAGTTTTAAACATATTATTCAACGCATTAAAAAACCGATGTTATTAAGACATTGGTAAACAATACCATTAAAAAAAAGAAAGAAAGATATATTACATCCATGTTCTTTTGCTTGATTTACGTGCCAATATGAAGGGAACGCAAGAAGAAGACACTATAGAGGAGTGAGGCAAAGGCCGTGGGGCAAATGGGCGGCGGAGATTCGAGATCCGCAGAAGGCAGCGAGGGTATGGCTTGGAACCTTCGAAACTGCTGAGGCTGCTGCACTTGCTTATGATGAAGCAGCTCTCAGATTCAAAGGAAGCAAAGCAAAGCTCAATTTTCCAGAAAGAGTTCAAGGCACAAGCGAATTCGGTTACCTCACAAATCGTGGTCAAGAGTTTCATCATCATCATAGTGGAATGTTGTCAAGCACTGGTGGTGGTAGTAGTAGTAGTAGTAATGAACAAGCAGTGTCTCTTGCTCCTCCTCCTCCTCCACACTTTTCTCATCAACAAACATATTCAAGCCCCTCATCATTTCAATATCCTCATCATCAAGTTCTGGGAAGTGCTGGGAGTAGTAGTAGCTTCAGTTATGATCATATGCATCGTTTCTTTGGGAGAGATGACATGTTAGCTGCTTCTTCTTCTCAACCTCATCAATTCTCGTCGTCTTCGTCTTCATCGTCTTCTGGACTATCTCACCAAGAGCAAGAGCTTCTGCGATTCTCTATGCAATTTGGAGGTTCTTCTTCTGCTTCTGAGCCGCCTCCCTGGAATTGGATGAATGATGACATGGATGGCAGACGCTGAAGAGGATATACACAAGAGAAATTAAATTCTTAGCTATTATACGAGTAAGAGAAAAATTTTGCTTTGTTTCATTCATTGTTTCAACATCTCGGTTATTTCATTGATAATGTAAGAAAAATTTAGAATGATAATAATTATGAGATGTCAAATAATGAATAGAACAGAGTAAATTTTTTTTTAATGATCGGTGAGTAGCTAAGAATTTATGAGAATATACAATATATAGACTCAAGGTGTCTTTATTTTTCTCTTTGTTAAAAGAGTGTGATTTTCAATAAGGTAATTATATTTCAACACGCACATAGATGTAGACACCTATGTGGGTATGGGTGTGGATGTGAAAAGAGTGATAAAGAGAGAATAAATTCAAAGAAAAAGTAAATGGTGAGATCCATATATTTTGTGAGTATGATGTTTGGGTGTTTGAGAATGTTGGGTATTGAAATAATAAAGTTGTTTTCAATAACCTATGTCTTCTTATATGTTTTTTCCCCCATTGAGTTCAATGTATGTTATTATTAGCTTCTTGATGAAATGTTTATTTGAAGAAAAATGCCTTCGAAGAAAAGGCACTAAAATTCGACTTTCCACGGTCTAGTTTATATGTAGTATCAAGAGACTCATGATCATGCATGAACAAGAGTCCATAAAGAACAATTGTTTATCATTTAAATATGGAAAATGATATCTTAACACCCAAAAAATGGGTGTTTATTGATACCCACTTTATAACCATTAGATGTGATGAATATTAAGGATAAGTGAAGACATCTATCACATCCAATAGTTATAAAATGGTTTGGATGTTAAGATAGCATTACTCTTTAAATATATATATTTTAACTCTACAAAGGTGATTAGAGAGAGAAATAATAACATACCATGCATGCTTTAAGACCAAACGAAGGCAACGGGAGAAGATAATTGAAGAAAGAATAGAAAAGCAAAAGTAGGAACATATATATTTAATCGCCATGAATTGAAAGAAGGGTTTGAAGAGTTGAAGATATAGCGTTGCTGCGTGCTGCATTTGAGCTTTACACGTACGTGTGTCTGAAAGCATCAAACAGCATCGATATGTATGAGAGTGCAGAAGCAACAAGAAGGTTTGAACACGCACATAAATTCGCAGAAGGATGGCCTAAAACGCGTTAAAATGGCGGCTTTCATATTGATAATTTTATGACCACGACAGCTATGAGAATCCAAAATGTGTAAAAGGTGTTCCCTGATACGAGAGCCTCTTGGTTATACTTCATCTTTATTTAAATGCTCATTTTCACTTGTACACGTAGATTAAGAAACTAATTGAATAGGTTCAAATATTTGAAAATTTTAAGTATATTTTATAAAATTATCTTTTACATTCTATACCATACTTAAAAATCTTATTTGGATAAACAGCTTATTGTTTAAATACTTATATAAAAATAACTTATAAATAAATTATTTTTATTCAAATACATAATAATAAAGGTGTTTGTCTCTAGTATTTTAGAAAGTATTTATTAAGAGACAAGATGTTTTAATTTCGTAAAAGGTACTAAAAATAATTTTTAGAGAAGTAATAAACTATTAACCCAAAGATAATAAAAAGTTAAAATATTACTTTTGATCTTAAAAAAAAAAAGTTATAAGTTATACTATTTAAACGGATCCTTAATCTATCCACTTCTCTCTCATATACATATATAGTATTATTTAATAATGGTATAAAAGGTAAATATAATCAATACTATCTAGATTTCTTAAAGAGATAGATAATTATAATTAAAAATATAAATATGTTAAAAATGGATACTTGTTATAGAACACGAATATTAGTATGCACTTTTGTTTGTAATAATAGTATGTATATATGAGATGATGATTGAGATAGAGATTAGTTTTACATTAAGGGTATATATCTTACTGTAATGGTAAAAATGGAAGAGATAATTTTTATGGATGTGATTTTTGTGTAATTTTATATATAAAATTAACTCATCTATTGAATTTTCTTTTTATCTTGATCTCATAGTAAACACACTTACACATAATACAATGTCTTTATTAATCCTAACATATTTAAAGGTTGAAATTAATTATTGGTCTTGTAAAAAAAATTTATATCAATTTAGTTCTAACACTTTAAATTTTCACATCAAATTCATTTCCCATTTAAATCATTTGTAATTTCAGTTATAGTTTATCAATAATTTCAAATTGATGCATGCGGGGATAATTGTCTGCCCTTATTATATTCAGAAAGATAAATAAGCAACATAGCAAGTACATTATCGCGCCAAATAATTAGGTTAATTGTAACAGAAGCTACTAATACTTTTGCTAGTTTTAATATCAAAATTCAAAGTGTTAGAACGAAATTGCTGTAAAAGTTCAATTTTTTGCAGTACTAAACTGATATCAACTTCAAAATAATATAACCAAAAATGAAATTTACTCACAATAATATTTATTGGCAAAGATCTATCGATAAAAAATTACCATATAAAAAAATAATTATTGTTTTAGAATATAAAAATAAATTAATATTTAAAATTTGAGATTTCTCCAATACTCCTATAAAATTTAAAAGTATTATAAAATTTAAGTATTAGTATGTTTTAATTATTTATGACTAATAATGAGTCATGTGATTCACTAACCTAAATTTTTCAAATCTATCAAATTAAATATCAAATCACAATATATAGGGCCATAAAAAAACTTCAAAATTTTAAGAGATTTATTTAATTTTTCGAACACATCTAGATTGAAGAATTATTTACAAGGAAAAATAATACTCCCATGTGAACATCTTCATTGTTCATACATTGCCACGTGCATGGGTGGCAAATCCGCATGGGTAATCGCAATGTGAAAATACATGGTAGCACCGCCACCATATCCATCCTTTTCTTGGAAGTTGGCACGTGTATCACAGCCTAAGCCGCCCATTGCTTTAATTATTCACAAAGTGCTTCGAACAAGTTGTGTCTTGAACAAAAAGGTTAAACTTAGATCAACAATAATTATCTCATGCTTGATTAGCTTATCACGCACGAAATTAATCTGGGAAGCTTAATTATTAGCACCTAGCACCCGGCCTGCAAAAAGAATATTGACAGCAAAGTGATCAAGCACACTATATTCGGTGGCAATATATGAATGATAGTCAAAATTCACCTAATATAAAAAAGAATTTGTACAGCGTACGGTCGTTAAAATCGGCAAGCAAATGCCCAAAAGTCCAGTTTGACTGCTGCTTGAGCAGCATTATTGTATATGACCATCTGAAGAAGACTTTAATACTTATCGTCTAGATTTTTTTGAGAACAGAAATTCTTGAATGTTTTAGAATAAAAGGTTGCTATTTTGTATAACTTAATGTTTGACATCTTAGTAACTATATTTATATGTAATTGAAACATGAAATAAAATAACTCAAAAAATTAGGTATTATAAATATTATGAAGATTAAAGAATTTTTTTTTCATATATTGTTAGGTTTTTTTAAAAAATTACACAAACATCAAATTGAATTATTATATCAATAGAATTATGTGACTCAGTCATTCATTCAATATCTTAAAAATCTTACAAATAGAAGTATAAAACTGAAAGAAAGTATGAAATTATTTTACATATGCTGTATATTAAAACTGATTTTTAAGAGTATAAAAATATATTTGTAATATCAGCAAGTTTTTCTTTTTTTTTGTCCACAAGTAGGACAAGCACCAGCTGAACCTCAAAGTCTCTATTTGCTTTCTGACTTTTGACTGTTGAATGAGTCCTCTCAAGTTTCTCTTGCGCTCACTGGATATGCCAGGTAGAGTCTCACGCCCCCGTGTCTCCGGTTGACATATTTATAATCAGCCACGCCCCGCATTATATTTAAATAGTTTTATCTCGTGCTATTATTTTCATTTTCAAGATAGATTGAGTGTAAGCAACAGATCACTTTGACCTTTTACTCTGAACATACTTTTTTAATTCTGCGTTGCTATATTTTTCTACATTGTTAAGGGTGATGTTAATCCCGCTTAATAATGGAATTATCAGTCTTAATAAGTTTAGGTCGAAGGAAATACTTATCTTGGTTCAAGATTAGAGGATGTTTCTGAAGTTATTTGACACTTATCTAAAGATACATACACATTAATTACTTACCAACATGAGAGCCTAAAATTTTTTTATAAGTATTTTATATAGTCAATTAATTTATACTATTATATACCTGACTTTTAAAATAATTCTTTTAAAACGTCAAATATTTTTGAGCTAATGCATAATTAGGTATCATCGTTGTAAGAACTTCTATACACAATTGTATAAAAAAATAATTTATTTAACACCATTTCAGATCATGTTGTTAGATGCATTCATTGTTGAAATACCTAAGAACTAAGATTCATCAATGTAATATACATGAGCAATAGCCAATAGCTTTCTAAATCTCTTTAGAAAAAAAAAATGAACTAGTAAACAGGTATAATTTGAGTGTGCATTGATGTAGGGAATATATATCTTCATAGTGAGAATTTTAGATTAATTAATTGGGTTTTATTAATCAATACCTTAAGAAGAAGAAACTTAAAAAAGTAAGTTTGAAAGTTTATAAGTAAGTGCCATCCAAAAAAATATTAGTGCTTACCCTCCCAATACATAAACTTTTTTTTTAAATTTCTTAATCAGTGTCCTATGTACACTAATTAGATAAATCCTGACTAGATAAAAAGTAACTATATGGTAATAAGCGTCATCTCGATTCTTGTTCTCCTTGTCTTACACAACTGGATCTATCACCCACTCATTTATACATGAATCGTAGCAAATAACATCTTTTTAGTTAATTACCACTGATATGAAATATCGTTTATTATAACAAGTGAATTATTCTACTATGTTTAGAGACATTCTTATTGACTATTTTTCAAAAACGTAGTGCTATTTGTATTTATTTGATAGACTCATTATAAATTCACGTAGAAAGAGAAAGACTCAAATGTGATACATCCAACATTTTTTCTCTTTGTATGAGTATAAAATAAACTTATAAAATAAGTAAAAATAATATCTTCATTTTCTAAATAACACAACTCATTTCTTATTGACTTGAAAGAGAAAACCAAGCAGATAAGTATTAAATTAAACGAATGCACCCACAGTTACAGGCGCTCCTAATTTGATGTTTACCAACCAACCAAACAAAGCACTACCCATATGGTTACTTGCAGGTCGCATTGACGGTGGTGGGTCATCAATTAATTTCGGGGACCCAACTGAAGTGGCGTTTAAATTAGGTCCACTTTTTTTCACTTTTTTTTCTTTTTTTATGATGACGTATATTGATCTGTCGTTACTTTCAACATTCTGCCTTGCTTTATTCATTCATTCCATTATTCTGTCAAAGTTCATGCATTAAAAACTCGGCTACTGCCGAACTCGGCACATTTTTCGGATTACTTTTACCTTTTCGGCCACCGAAACCAGAAAGATTCAATTCAAAGGTTAATCGTAAGACTTTGATTATATTCTATAGT
This sequence comes from Dalbergia cultrata, assembly GCA_031216105.1. NCBI lineage: Eukaryota > Viridiplantae > Streptophyta > Magnoliopsida > Fabales > Fabaceae > Dalbergia > Dalbergia cultrata. The sequence continues at coordinate 912,178 of CM062349.1, read as the reverse complement.
TTAATTAAATCATGCAGCAGTTGTGCTTTGGTCAGATTAGTGTTTTGTATGGCGCACATCGAATCGAAGGAACATAAATTTAGTTGCACATACATCGAATCCAACGAACGTTACTTTACATGTAGAATAAGCTGCATTTGTAAAATTATATGTAAAATTTATTTATGAAAATTTTATCTTTATTTTTAATCAAACACACTCTTTACATTTATATATATTTCGTAGAGTTGCATCCTCTGTGTTGGGAAAAAGCTCTATTTTCCACATTTGAAAACTATCCTTTGGACGTAGAAAAATAAAATCATAAACACAATCATAACATAATATTTAATATGAAAAACTTTAAAATTAAAGAAAAGCTATAGCCGCTATCAAATAATAATTAAATAATAATATTATGTAAAAATTTTTACAACACATTGATTTCTCTCTTATATCCTATGGTCCCAATACACTCATAATTTCCAAAGCAAGTATTTAAACTACATTTCACAACATTTTAATCTAAGAGTAAAGAGAAAAGAAGAAAGTCAGATATAAGATTGAAGTATTTTTTACTGGTGCTAAGAGAGAAATTAGCGTTTTGTAAAAATTTTCACATAACTAGTATTATTTTCTTGTTGTCATTTGGCAATGGTCATGGGTTTTCTTCAGTTTTAGAATTTTCCATGTTAAATGTTGTGTTATGATTTTGTTCTTGATTTTATTTCTATATATTCAAGGATAGTTCTCAAGAGGGAGAAATAGCACTTTTTCCTAACAAGTGGTCTTAGAGCTGGTGATTTGGATTTAGTCTAGTGGTTGGAGTATTGGAGGAATGGTGGATTAATACCATTGAATACTTGGTTTTCATGAAGGGGCCGGGGAGTAGATTATGTTGGGCCTCACACTTGGAGAGAGATTATTGGATTTCAAGTGTGAGAGATGGAGTCTTATGTTAGCAAGAATGAACTATAAGGGGTGTATATAAGATGGAAGAACCTATAAATTTATTGCCTTAAGGTCTTGAGTTAAGATATGGTATCTGATTCGCTTATCTAGTTTTTTCACTTAGCCTATTGTCTTGAATCTCTCCCATGTTAAGCTCCCTCGACCCAACACTCTGCAACTGAAAATACATGCCAAATAAAAATTTAAAGTTTAAAAAGAATATTAATATAGACTAGAATTTATAATGAATCATATACATGACACGATATTAACCAATGCTCACCCTAAACTTAGGATTGTAGTACTTGAAATCAATTTATGTTACACTTATTTTTTTAAAAAAAATTAAATTACACCCTTTCCCTTAAAACAAATCATGTTAATTTATGTTAATACAATTTACAAAATTATTAAATTACCTTAATTATTAAAAAAAAGCTATGAGCCCCACTTTATCCTTTTTCATAGATTATATTTCCCAAAAACTTAAAATAATAGATAAAAAGATATATGAATAATTTTATATTTAATACATTTCATCTCATGAATATTTATTTTGAGTTTGAGTAGCATGAATTTTTTTTCTTTCATAATGAGAGATAATAAAATTCGAACCCCATTAATCACTTAATCATGGTGTCTATAATATTATGTCATGAATTATTTCTCTCACAAATTTAAGGTAACGGATGGAAGAATTAACATCATTTGTGCATGTCCTCTCCTTGCTTCTACTAGCTCTCGACCATGAACCTTGAGGCCACCACCAGCCAGTCACTCCATTGTTGCCGACCTTGCACTGCCATCACCATATGGGCGTTAAGGGGGAAGAAGATTGGGTTGTGAAATGGTACCTTTGCCCCAACCCACCTCACGCGGACCCTGCACTCCCCGCAAGGTGAGTACTATATGGTTTAACAAATTCAGATAGTGACCTCTTGCGGTGAGCCTTGGATTATATACGGCTCATGATCCCTGTACGGGTGGAGCAAGTTCCGTTACGGGATGCGATGTGTATAGAGTCCTAAATAGTGCAGTTGGTTTAGTCCTTTTTTTTTTTCCTGTTATTCTTCCCATTCAAAAAAAAGGGCAAAAAAAAGCCTAGAAAGTAAATATTACGAGAAGGAAATTTTAGTGGAATAGCAATAGAGAACAATGTTAAGGGTATAAATGTCATTTTACAGATCCCACCACAGCCCCTTCTATTTCTACTAGGCCATCAACTAGATCTAAATCATTCTCAACGACTTCATAAGAAGTGATCCCATCTATATTTTTATTTTTAAAAAGTGCAAGTCACTTGTAATTCTTGGTCCATTAATTATAGGGAAAGTGCAATATCACTTAAGAAATTAGGTGATGCTTGACACGTTACGTAACATAATTACTGGCAATTTAGATTATTCCACTCGAGGATTCTTACATTTTAAATTATAGGATGTTACAATATGCAGGTTATTTTGAATGCTTATGTACTTTAGTTGCTAATTAATTGTAGTAACCACAAGATGTGGTGTGATGACAGCTCAGTTGGCTTTTAACCATGTGGTGGGGGTTTCAATCTCCACTTATGAGAATGGGCCGTATTTCGCTGCCAATCATTTACCTCTTTAGGAAATTTCTCATGATGAGGGAATTAGTCATTTTTGCCAATGGTGGATATCCTAATTTCAATAAAATAATAATAATAATGAATCATAGTTGGTTGTGTTCATCTACTCTAGAGGATTGCCTCAACGCTCCTAATTCCTTCTCTATAAAAGGGTTCAATCTCCATTGCAATCAATCGAAGTTTGCAGAAATAAAATCATGTGTGCTTGTATAATCGTGTTCTTTTAAAAATCCTTTTTTCTTCCTTAAAGTTCAATTTCATATGTGTAATATGATCCCATAAGTATATGGGTGTAAGGGAAATGACAGCCCATTTGAAATACAAAATATATTTTACACTTGCATCCATAAGGTGATCATGTGTATTAGAAATGTATCCAATCAATGATCAATTGATGAGTTAGTCCTCATTATTTTAGATATATGGTCCTCAACCATGGCTTGAGAAAGTAAACTCAAATGTTATTGTCAAAAAGTTTGTCTTGCAAAAGTAAGAATTATATATTTGAGATGGTTCCTTGCCCAGTGATATTAGAGTCTAAATATCCTAAGATATTATTCACCTCTTTTCCAAAAGCTATGGAGCATATTATATATATTTCATTTGTCCTTAAATAACTATCAATTTTAAATGTGCCCTGGAATTAAAAAAATAATTAAGAAAGAATCAAAGCTAGAAAAAAGTTTAAAATAATTTACTTAATTATTCTTTTTTCTTTTTAATAATTCAATTTTTTCTTTTATTTTCTACTATATCTCTCTCCTCCTTTAATAGCATTTAATAAAGATATTGTTAAAAAATAATTAATTTTACATAAATTTTTTAAATAAGACAAATATCTTTAGACAAAAAAAATCTTAAAAATAGATAATTATTCAAGGGAAGAGAAAATATATATTTGAAAGCTTAAAACCTGGAATCATTATAAAAAATCCAATTACTAGATCACACCTTTATATATAGAGGTATTCACAAAGACCACACACTTTACAACTCATTAGAAGATATTGTACACGGGCATCTTATTCCCAAACCAAACTTCGCGTCATACGAGAGGCAATAGGTGAACTACCAAAATACGATTAACAAAAATTGCTATAGAATTAACGGCGGGTGCTACAATGACCGAACTTCAACATTAGGTCACCTTATAACATAATGGCAAAGATGGTAAGATGTATAGATGCACTAAAAGGTGTGCATTGCACTCAAATAATTTTTAATTTAGTTAAACTAAAAAATATGATTAAATGTGTTTTAAATTTTATTTGCATGGTCTCATAATTAAATAATCATGTTTAAAATATTAGACGGATAAAATCTGATCACATCTAGTACTAAAAAAATGTATTCAAAGATATTTTAAAAGTGATCAAAATTTATGTGCGGGATCATTAAATTAAATAGAATTTTTTAAAATGTTATGCAGATAAAATCTGGTCACATTTTAAAAATATTTAGTCACATTTTTGAAGAAGTCTGATTAAATTGAACAATTATTATAGGGTACCATAGTACTTTAGTACATTAATACATCTTCCTATCTCAATGGTTACATTATAATGTGCACTATAAATGTTAAAGTCGGGTGCATATAAGATTGCAACTTGACAAATCAAAAAGTAAAAACACAAAATCAACGAAGAAATAAAAACTAAAATTACATTGATCTCCCCTTAAACTCATAATTATATTTATCCCTTGTAATTTCAAAAATTCACTCACCTCTTCTAATTAATTTTAATTTATTATCATTGCAATTAAACCTCCACCACTATTTATCCGTCCATAAACGTGAGAAATGTGATGTAAAAAAAAAAATGAAATGACATACTTATCCTCACCCCTACAACCACCACCCACCCAACTTTCACCCAACCCACAGGCCATTGCCACCGCTATTGCCACCAAACCGCATCGTCACCACATATATCACAGTACCACAATTTGCAGTACCTTACTCTACCTTCATGGCCACCACGACCACAATCGTGTTCCTCCATCCTCCCCCTTCGATGCCCTTCTCTATATCAAATTCAATCCAACTAACAACACCAAAATCAAACACTAGCACGCTTTCTTTAATCACATAACAAAATTAATCAAATTGCAAAGATTAATCAGGTGGGGTTTGAGAACGAAGCAAGCTCATCATCCTGCCCCCTCCCACCATCCCCTCACCCCAAACCTCAAGACCGTCGGCGTCGGATTCTTGGGCCACCCACCACCGCAAAGGGCCCTGACCCATTGCGAAGCACCACCACCACTGTGAAGCCCCATCAACCCGCACCACCACCGCCGCACATTTCCCTTAGCCTCAACCTGGAAGCCATGTGCCATTGCGAAACCGTCACCACGTGACCACTATTACCCAGTCCCACTACCTCTATGGCTGTCGGAATCAACCTCTCTCTTCTCCCCTTTGAGCGCATTCAACCCCAAGATCTTGATAGCTTACTTTACCCGAGTGTGATGCAATGGCTGTTTTGGGGTTATTATTAAGGCTGTTTCTGTCTTTTCATTTTGTAAGTTAACAAATGTTAACCTTGTTAAGGGTGAGGGGAGGTGAATGATTTTTTAAAATCAAGAGCGAATCAAATATAACTATGAAAGTCCTTTAGCGGATGTTCATGTAATTAACCCTGAAAACTAAAGTTCAATACATTTTATCAACTGACAGATGTTTGATCAATAGACCGTTGGTAAAACCCACAACAACAATACTAACTGCCCAGTAGACTAGTTGACAAATTTCAAGAGAAGAAGTCTACAAATCACTATGACAACATGACACCAAATCGAATGCCTATTACAATAATGTCATCAACGATAGCAAAATAAGAAGAAACCAAACTGAAAAGCTAATTCCAAACTCAACCTCCAACGCACCCAACAATAAATTTCAAAATTTATGTTGGTCCATCACAATTAAATCCTAAATATAAATATGTGTTAGTTTACATTGACAACAAAATGTATATTGTAAGACAATTTTGAAGTAATTTTATCGGTGTTTTTGCAGTTCGAAGGACATGTGACAGTAATTTGTTTGACAAAAAAAAATAGTTTTGATAACCAGTGTAGTTTAAAAAGTTTTGAGTGATATATTTAAAATTTAAAAGCTCATCTTTTTAATGTAAAATTTTGTATTCCTGATTTCTTAAACAATGTCCTTAGGTTACATTCAGTAGCTGTCCCAGGATAGAAACGATGGAGATAGTAAGATAATAGAGATGGAGACAATATTTGAGACGAAGACAGAGCTGCGTTTAGTGGTGGTGCACAAGATATAATGATTGATGAAAAGATTAAGGAGAATAAGCCATAATGTGATGAAAAATGAGAAGGATAAAGATAAAATATAAAATATTTAAAGAGATATTATTGAAAAAATATTTTAAATTTGTATCTTGAAAATATGTCTCATTTTTATAGGTATAGAAATTGGTATAAAATTTGTCTTCAGAGACAATTTTGGGACTTTTGTCTCTTTCCCCTTTTCTATATTTTTATTTTCAATAGCTATGTATTTTTTGTCCCAAAATATTTACTAAACCTACCTTAGGTACTAGTTGGATAACCAAAATAAATAAAAACAAAAAAGTCAACCTGAAAACTCCTTTTTAAATGATTAAACAGCGCAAAAACCTCACTTACCACGCTTAGATTCATGTGAAATAAAATAATCTAAAAAGTACGAGTAACTTACATGTGATGTGGAATAATAGCCACTACAAAGAATGCAAAATGTATTAAATGTATACTGTACAAAAATGGATTATATATGGAGAGGATTTTTTTTGAATGAAAATCACATATGATATTGTTAATTATGTGTAATTTTTTATTATTAATCATTGTTCTTTGAAGTCTTTATGAGTTTAATTTGAATATGTTGTGTGTGTGAAATAATTTTACACAAATATCTAATTATATGTTATCATTTTAGTAAAAGTATTAAATTCAAGTACTCACTAACTATCTTACGAATAATAGTATACGATTGGTTTGACAGTGCATCAAAATTAAACACAATCTTTATTATAATCTATCTTCTTAATCAATCACAAAATTCTACATATACTAAGATTATGCAAAACTTTTAATCAAGAGAATCTATTCCGATTATATAGGGTGTGTGTTTGTTTTAAATTTTAAAAGAAAATTATAAAACTTAACCTTAATTTTTCTATAATTGAAAAAGTTAAAATTGATTTTTCCTTCAGGAATTATATTTTTTTAGTTTTTACAAAAAATAAAATCTTTTTTTTTGGGGATTTAGATTATTTTTAGAAAAGGCTTAAATATGCCTTTAACCCTTATAAATATGAGTTATTTTGGTTCTTTTTTTTCAATTATGTTTTTGGCCCCTATCATGTAAATTTAATGTTGAATGGTATTATTTATAAGGATCAAAAGAAGACAAAGAACAAAAATAAAAATTTCAATATTTATAACAATTAAATGCATATTAAAAATAATTTATATTGATATCAAAATTTAGAATAATAATAAGGACCAAAAACAAAGAAAATAAAAAACGGATGACTAAAACTAAAACAAAATTTTTAGAGAAATCAAAACTAAAATAATTCATACTTACAGTAACGAAAAATATATTTAAATCTTAAAAAATTATCCAAACAAATAATTGTTATTTTTTTTTAAAAAAAAAGGGTGATATCGAAAAGCTCGTATTCATACCTCCCTGTGTCTCCTAGACGTGAACATTCGCACCGGACTCATTTAGATACTTCTCAAACAAAATTATAGAATATTACCCTACTCTGCTTTTCTAGAAACAAAAAGCGAATTACTATTTATGTAATACTATTATTATTTTTTTTTTCCTTTTATGTAGGTTAAGTTTTTATGACTAGAGTTATACTATTTATATTCATAATACATAGGACACTGTACTAATTCATTTCTCATTCATTATTAAATGAAATATGGATTCTATTTAAGCAAGATTCACGTCCCATTAATAATAAGTTAAATGTGAATCGATCTAATACCTCTACAAATGATATTTTTCTCATGATTACTACGCTGTGAGTCGCGTGGGAAAATCAACACGGTGTTGTCCATCTCCTTGACTTTGGTAATGCCTGGGCGCACCTCGTGGCCGACTCCATTCCAATTCTAGGGACCATGTCTCTTGCCCGCTCTAGTGTCAACCTTTGCGGCAATTTTTTCTGTGCAATTTTCAACCTAGTCATCATCGCTTACTTACTTGTCAAGGAAATCCATCCATCATCTCCCTCTATATTATTGCCATTCAAAGGACGCAAATTAATTATTATTATTATTATTATTAATAATTTAAATTTTAGTTTTGATTTGATTTTGGTTCTGTTATTATTTATGTTTGGGTTTTGATCTTTAAATTTATAATTAATTTCATTCTTTATTTATTATCGTATTTCACTAGCAATTCTTATGTTCATATGTACTTTTTCCTGAAATTTTGAAAATATACAAGTCGGTCCCTAACATTTTTTTAACTGTTTGAATCGATCATTTTATTAACTTTTTCATTTAATCTTAAAAGAAATAGCACATATTCAAAAAAAAAAAAATTACAGTGTCATGTATTTTGTTAGTTTAAGATATTAGTTGCACGTAATATAAACTTCAGGGGATTTAATGCTCTTTATTTTTCATTAACAATGACAAAAAATTTAACAAAAGAATTAAAGTGTGCATTCATAAATGTTTAAAAGTCGATTTGCTGATTTTTTTAAACTATGGGGATAAAGTGCGCACAAGACCTATATCTTAGAAGGATAAAATACATTTTCCCCTAATTTATGGGTTTTATGGAAAATTAGTTTTATGACTTTTACTTGTTAAAATATATATCAGATAGTAATGGATCAAATTTTAAATTAACATTGATATTTGATTGGTTCAAACAGTTATTAACGTCTATTCCCTTTCATAAAGGGACGTATCAAATTGGAGTCACTATGAGAGTTGTACTCCGTATACTGGACCATTGCGGCTTGAAGATGGATTACTTAAAAGTCTAATAAACTTCAATTTCCAAAGACTACTAGCAGTATTAGTACGTAGTTTAGACTAAAAAAAACATTAAATGAGCAAATAAAAAATTAAACAGTGTAAAGTTTATAATAAAAAAAATGAAATTCAAATAAGGACATTTAAATAAGGGGAAATGTAACGGTGGAAAATATAACGTATCATTACCCTGTTGAGTGAAATAACTATTCTCTTTTTATGAAATTTATCATTTACTTCATCTTAAACTAAATTTGACCAACGCAAGGCTCCTTTATCTAAACTAGCATTTTGAAGACCACATTTTGATAGGCATTATATGACTCTCAATTATAAACTTTTAATTTGAATTAACATAAAATTTTTATATTGACTCTTGCTAAAACTTAAGTTCTGAATTTTTACCTTATTTGCTTTCTTTTACGCAGTACATTAACATGATTTATAACAGCAAATATAGTATTACATATTTAAATATTTTCTTTATATCCTTTTAGGTAAAATTACACAAAAAGAAGATATTTCATATTCTCAATCTAAATGGCATATCTTAAATGAGGAATAAATCACGAATAAATCACAGGGCTGAAATTTGATAGTAAGGGCTCTGTCATTCCTTAGTCAAGTATTGATGGCTCGATTCTCGTATTGGGAATGAAGCAGTTTTAAAATTCGTGAGCGGCATCTACCTCATTAAATGTGTTTACAGTACGTGAAAGAATTAGTTATTACGTCTAATAGTGAATATTCTAGGGGAAAAAATGAGAAATTATATAGTAAAAAAATATTGCCAATTATTTTTACAGAAACAGTGATAGTTATTCAATAAATAAAATAATATGACTTGTATTTGTTCATTAATATTTGATGAAGTATATTACATCATTTTGATAACTAAATTCTAATAAATTTGTTGACTCTATAGCTTTAACTTTCGTCTTTTGATTTCTTTATATATATATATACCCGTCCATGTTGTCTTCCACCGACATCTTGCAATTACGATTGAAAATAAGAATTAAATATATTTTTAGTCTCTTTTGAAAAAATAAGTGTATTGTGGTTTTGGGCTCTGTAAATCACTATCTCAAATTATTGGATCTGATTTGTGTTCCTGTGAAATAATATTTTCTTAAGCTTTAAGGATCCGTAATTGAAACCAAATGCTGCCACTAGAGGCACTCTGATGGAGACTGTCCTTTTCTCCACCGAGGCTATTTTGGCTGGAGTACCGTAGAAGTTATTAGACCCTAGAAATAATACCTGATCGAGATATATATTACATTTCGTTCTTAAATATTTATTTCATTTTAAATTTGTATAAAAATAAAGAAAATAATCAAAATATTCAATATTGAAAAAATGATGTATATTTTATAAAATTATCTTTATTACACTTAATGATTTTTTGAACAATGATGACTTCATGTGTATCATTTAAACTTTTTTCATTAATCAAATCATAGTGGTTTAAATAAGGCACGATTCAAGTGAGAATAGTGATTTATATATTTTAAAAGTGAGAGAAATAAATCTTAACCACTGAATCTTATATGAATAGTTAAGATTAAATCATTAAATTAAATGATCACATGAATATTAATTATTATTAATTAACTTTCAATCCTCACCATCTATGTAAAGTTATATATTTTATTTTTTTTCTTTTTACATTCATAATAAATTATCCCTCTTACTTGAGTCATTTTCGGTTTAAATATACACCATTTAATCATATATATGTGTGTGTGTGGAGCTACTCATATGAACGAGTGATTAATTTTAATTATTGAATCTTATATAAATAATTAAAATTAAAATATAAAATAATATAAATTTTTTAAATGAGTACGTGATTATAATTATCATTAAGAGAAATATGAGAATCAAATGTAAATTATTCTCTCGCTGAGAGTCCAACTATATATATATATAGCTCAATATGCTTTGGCCCCACAACAAACCAACAAAAGCACATGCATAAATAGTAGTGCTCAGCTCAATCTTTAATAGGAGCCTTCACTGTTAACCGAAGACTACAATGCCAAGTGCACATTCACACTGTCAACCGAAGATACATATATAGTCACTGATCAAATAATCACAAAGGGGCCTTTTTTTGTTTTCTTTAGGTCAAATCCCAAAGAAGCTCGATACCATCTTTTTCTGTCTCTTTTTGTCCGTCTATGGATTGCACTCGTATTGTGTCAAAACTTGAGATAGTTCACCCAATGGACTTCTACGTAGATAGCCTTACAAGATGCGGAGATGGGCTATGTAGTGATAACAATTTCAGGCCCATTTAGAAATCCACATCAATTTTAAATTTGACATTTTGTTAATAATTCAAACGATTTTCATCTGACCAAAAACTTTTACAAAAAGGGGAGCGATTTTCAGAAGTCGGGGGAAAAAAAGCATTAATGCTGTATATTTTCACGTCAAAGATAAACAAATATTTGGAATGGTCAAAATTCTACAGAACTTTCTAAACAGATTTAAGCTTAGCTTGACATGACTTATTTTATCATGAAACTCGATTTTATAGATATATGTGACATGTGTGTGCATAACAATATCTTCTATTTAACGCAGAAAATGAGATTAGTTCCATCCAGGAATTTCTAATTCAAATATGAAATATCATGAATTTGAATTATATTCACACGTAATATACAACTTTTGTAATAATCTTGAGCATATCTTGACTTAGGTGCTCATGTACTCCAGTTTTCTTCTGCCGGGTTTCAAGATTCAATAGCGTAAATTGTGCTTATCTGCTTTCTGAATCTTTGCTTCCGGTTCAGTTAATTTGTTATTTTATAACCATTGGAGGATTAAGTTTCATATTCTTTATATGGTATAACGATTTAACTTTGACGTAATTTTGGTGTAAAACTTTTTATATACTAAATCAAATATTATCATTCATTGCTTCTTCTCCGGAAAAAGAAATTCACAACCCGTGGGTCTTCTACCTTCACGCGGTATTGCTCCATCACGTTTCTAACTCTACATTTACTAAAGAAGGACTAATTTGTTGTAAGTGTTTAACTTTAATGATATACAATTACATCAAAGGTCACATATATATTAGGTTATATTAATTAATAGGATAGAACACTTTACAATGACGTATAAAAACTAATCTCATACTGTAAACACAATTTTGCTATGCTACTATCTAATTTTTTTTATCAATAATTCATTTAATTGAATTAATTATATTAGCAACTATCTAAAATGTTATATCATTTGAAGATATTGACGCAACTATTAAAAATAGATATTAAAATACTAACCTACGATAAGAATTCATAATAAGTAAACCAAACACAAAGGAGAAATGGAAATATAAACGAGAGCTAGAAAAGACATATGCCAATAAAACTTTTGAGGAAATTATGCTAAAATATTCATTCTCACAAACACTGATTGTATAGAAAGTATAAAACATTTTTTCATATATATATAATACATTGTCATTATGTGACATATAAAGCTGAATCCAAATTCGACTAGAGAAGGGTTATGTGGACAATACAAAGTTATAATATTTTCACATAATATACAAGAAGATAAATAAAATTGTGGGGCTTATAAGAATAGGGCAATGATTGTACCACAATATATTTTGTCTTCTTATATATGTTATAAATTTATGTTGTACACAAGACATTTTCCATTCCATTAATGTGAAAGTAACGTAAAAAATAACACCAACGTCTTTACATAAACATTTCTCAAATTATAATAAGGACATTATAAGCGCACGTATAAATCGATCAACACTAGAACACACTACGTACAAAGCAAATAAACTTAATGGGCACACAAGATACGCAGGCATTTTAGGCAATAGGCATTTCCATGACTAATAGAAGCCCCTAAATTACTACCAGTCCTTCCTTCATATAAAAGCCAACAAGAAGTCCTACAAAATACACATAATTATATAATTATATATTTCATATACCTATGATAAATAGATCGTACATTATATATATTTAGAAAGGAAGGTGGCCACTGCCGACAGAGACAGAGCTAGAAGCTGCAGCAGCGGCGGCGCTGTTCCTCTCGGCGTGACAAAGCTGGCGGAGCTTGGTGGGAACGTACCATATGGAGAGGCGAGGGTGGGCGTTGAATATGGCGTCGATGTCCCAACCTTGACGCGCTGCTATGGCCACGAGGGGCTTGTAACACGCTTGCCTCCACGCCCCTACGTTCTCCCCTCTCTCCTTGAAGCCCCTCCTCAGCTCGTTCGAAACCTCCTCGTCGAGGCAGTGCAAGGCGTAGCAGTGCACGTAGTGTCGCATCTTTGGCTTGTTGATGTAGCTCGCCCCTGCCTTCTTCGCGTACCTGAACACCTGGTTTGTCACCTGCATGTGCTTGGTTGGAGTTGATAGTGTTGTGTGAAGGATAAGGAGATCAAAGTATTCATGTTAAACATATAAAATAATTCTTTAAGGATATGTTTTGTTGTGATTGAGCTTTATGACATAGAGAATTTAATAAAAAAGAACTCTCTCCATTTTTAACCTTCAACTCAACATACTCTAAGAAATTTTCTCTTCGAATTATCTCACCATTAGGGCACTAGTTTAAGGAATCAATATACGAAGGAAAGTTTTACATTGACAATATGAGTTTTCATGCTTTCAATATATGAAACCCAAGATAAACTCAAATTTTATAAATAGAAACAAATTTTCTTGATATATATAGTCTACGACTTTGAGAGATTAAAAATTGAAAAATTCATATACTTTTGGAAAGTTGTTATTCTTGTTCTCTTCCATTGATTACTTGTTATGTATATATTTTATCGTAATTAAGGCTCATAAGATTAGGTAGTTAAGAAGACAAAAGTGTACAAACCTGATGCGAGAATTAATTAATAGACCAAAACAACAGAGTAGAGCAAGATTTATAGCTTGACTCCAGAAGTAATGAGAATTTTTCTCAGAAGTTACTAATTCCTATGTGTAATTTCAAGAGTAATAGTAACCGTACTGTACACCACGCACATCCAAATTAACAGAATCAGGCACAAGTACAAAAAACCACGGATACGTGTCAGTTGGGGAGAAGCAGTAGTAACGTTACGATTGTTATGAGCGCATGCAAGAATCTAGTGGGTGTAAGGTGCAATGGAGGGAATGCACGACTTTAACTATCGTGTGATTGTGCAAAGTTGGGATACTTAAGGGGTGTAGTGTGGGATCAAGAAGACAAAAACCCAGCTGGTTATGCCTTGTATCTGGACAATTCACCTCACTGTACGGACGCAGAATCCCAGTTTAAAGTACTACAGACTGGGCCCCCCTCACGAGAGTCCCTGACTTGTCACGTGTCGCGTGGGACAACTTCTTGTGACAACAAAACAAAACAGAAAAATTCTTGTTCAAAGGGTTAATTAAATTCATGAAGGAAAAAGAAAAACTACACAACGCATTGACAGGCTCATTCTCAAAACTTGAAGGGGCAAAAAATTAACAAAATAGAAAAGAAATGAAGCATGGGAGGGATAGGCTAATGTAATAATATTAGAGTTTCATTTATATATATTAATAATATAAAAAGTTTTATAGTGGGATTTAATTATCTCTTTTTATATTAATAAAAGTGATTAAATTTTATATTTATTGGTTAAAAAATTATATAAATGAAATGATTTTATTGATTAAAAAATTAAACTTATATTGTTAGTATTATTATACCTTGGTGGGGCATTTTTCACCTCGGTCCTTGGCAATGGCCTGAACCTGAATCAAGAACTCACGGCATTGCTCGTAGAGGTGAAAGAGATAATCGAGTCCGTTCTTCTTGCCACGTGCAACCTCCCCAGGCTCCGTCACTATGAAAGGGTGCTCCCTCTGCCTCTCACCTCCACCACCGTTGTTGTGGTTCCCTTCAATGTCGACGTTGTCTTCTCCTTCCTCATGATCTTCTGGATCCTCGTTCTCGTCGTCATGGTGGTGAAGACGGTGATGATGATGGAGACCACTACTCGCCTTCAACTTGGTCCTTCTCCTCCTCCTCTGTTGCTGCTGCTTCCTCCTCTCATTCCCACCACCTACCACCTCCCACGTGCTCCCTCCCCCGCTCCCCACCGCCTCCTTCTCTTGTTGCACCACCGGTTCCTCCGACAACCCTATGTGCACACATCTTAGTTAATATCTTTTCTTTTCAACATCAATTGTCACATACACTATTATATATGCACATTCTAATACAACAACATCTAGGACCTAGCCTGACTTTATGCTAGAACAGTAGTTTAATATAACAGTAATATAAACTCCTCAAACTTGTTCAAAATTTCAAGTCTAATTTTCCTTGCTACAACTAGCCAGGAATTTACGTTTAAACATATATATATTCAGCCCCCAAAAAAACTGCATAGCTAAAATGGTTTTTTTTTAAAAAAAGTTCTAAAGTACTGCTACTTAAAATTAGAACTCTAAACAATAATTCCGGCGCTGACAAGACTAGGCCGAAACCTAACAGTGCAACGAACCAGCAATAGAACATAGGTTATAAATACCATATAGTAAAAATTTTATCACAATGACCATAGGCATATATAATATAATGGTTACTACATACATTTGGCCTTGTGTAAGTATATATATATATATAGTACCTTCTTGAGAGAGAGCGTCATGGGCATTGGTGGTGGCTGTGGTGGTGTCGGTGGAGAGGACGTTGCGGCGCCTGGCGTCCTCTTCATCGAGGCGCCTCCGCTCGGCCCTGACCGCGGCCTTGATGCCGTACCGCTCGCCGACGAGGAGGTCCCACCGGAAGATCTGGGAGACGCTGGTCATCATGTCCTCCAGCTCCTCGTCCTTCATGTTCACCAGCGTGCTCACCGTGAACCCTAGCTCCGCTATCTTCGCCGCCGTGTAATACCGTATCCCGTAAGCCTGGAACAGCTCCTCCAAACCCCCCAGCTCCCTCGTCGTCGTCGTCGTCGTCCCCCTCGCCGCCGGAAACGCCGCCACCATAGGGGCCACCGGAGGAGCCACCATGTAGTCAAGCAGCGGCGACCGGGTGGCGGCTGCCGAGGCCGACGGTGGAGCTGGGAGGATGGCGCGTGGGTCCCACTTGAATAGGCTTGTTGTGAATGCGTCAGGGTCCATGCTGGTGCAACTTGGTGTTCGGGAGCTGAGAAACTGTGAAAGTGTGAAGTGTGTGGTGTGGTGTGTGTACTGTTTGGGTGGAGATAAAGATCAAATTGAAAGCATAAAGGTGGCG
Organism: Dalbergia cultrata; assembly: GCA_031216105.1. Taxonomy (NCBI): domain Eukaryota; kingdom Viridiplantae; phylum Streptophyta; class Magnoliopsida; order Fabales; family Fabaceae; genus Dalbergia; species Dalbergia cultrata. Next base: position 896,355 of record CM062349.1, on the reverse strand, counting down.
AGAGAGAGAGAGAGGCACAGGTTAATTTCGTGTGCAGAGATTTTGTGTGTGTGATTACGAAAGTGCCCTTTCTTATGATTTGGATTTGATTCTCGTTCTGGTAGGGGGCGTTTTTCCCGACACTAGTTCGGAGTTGGGGGTTGGGGTTTGGGGTGGGGTGGGGGATTGTTCCTGGCGTGGTGTGTCCTATTCCTTGTAACTTTATGAGTCCTGTCCCATTTGTTTTGAAACTAAACAAACCGAACTAGGTAGCTCTTAAGTCTTTTAGGTTGGTTACTTACATGCGACCAGATGTTGATGTTGCCACCTCGGTATTAGGAGAATAGGAGATACGTGGTTGGTTTGACATCTGATTGGACTGTTTTTTTGTGTGTCTTTGTTTGCTCAGGAATGCAATGTGTGTTCGTGCAGTTCCTTATATGTGTTTATTACTTGGGGTGGTCGTTATAGTGTTACAGTGCACTCAAATAACAAAGAGAGAGAGGACTTTTAGATTTGGGGTTAGATTTAGATGTGTGATTATGATCGGCTGATGATTTGATTAAACTTGATTTTGACTGTGGTTTATAGCCGCAAAGGCAGAGACAATGATGAAAATTCGGGCAAGCAGGATTCATATTGGATTCACCTTCTTCATATGTAAGTGATAGACTGATAATTGCGTTTAACTTTTATTTAATTATAACCACGGTTCCAACACGGGTGGTAGTTGGTTGGATTGCCTGAGCGTTTACTAAGTGATTTCATCCCAGATGTGTATAGTGAGGGTTTTATGAAAAAGGGTAAAATTTACGTATGTGAGTTTTATGCTATTAGGGGATTATTATTCAATTCGTTTGGTGGTTGATACTTCCGGTTTGCTCTAAATAAAATTCTATTTAAATAATATATATATATATATATATAATTTGAATTTTAGAATAATGTATCATATAGTGACCCTTTAGGATGCTACTTTAAAAATATTAGTCACTATTGTTGGTAATGAATATACAGAATAATCAAAATATAAATAAAAAGCAAGGTCATTTTTTTTATATGAGATTTGCATTCAAAATTTATTACAATATGAGTTTTTATGGTTATTTATAAGAATATGAGATTTTTCAAAAGCAAATCTCGTCAATAGTAAGATTTCAGTATTAAAATATAATTTTTTAAATCAAATATTATCAATAATAATATTTTAATAATAAAATATTATTTTTTAACTCAAATCTCACCAATGGTAAGATTTGGATAATAAAAATATTTTTTTAAAACCAAATTTCGCTAATGGTAAGATTTGGATAACAAAAAATGTTATTTTTTAAACCCTAAACCCTAAACCCTAAACCCTAAACGGTGAGATTTGCACATCATATTTATGTAAATTTCTATACAATCTCATACATAAGGAATTGTTAAATTAAAATACCATATAAAAAATAAAAAACCTAAAAAGCATGTACCATAATTATTAGTTTTTAAATAAATTAATATGACACAATTTTATTTAACTCAATCATTATTGTGATTTTCGTTAAATATTCTGTTTATATATGTATATATATTGTCTAGTATTTTACTCTTAATTAATTTACAATTTGTCTATCCCTTTCTGTTTAACCGTGCCAGTTTTTGGAGCTGGTTAGGATATTGAGTTGGCTGGGTGTCAACCAAATAGTAGAAGTTTATTTGGTGAAATATTCCAGGATTTGTCTTATTGGGAAGGCGTTTAATTGACATTGTCCAATTGTCCCAATCCCGCAGGAATTTATGGATACTTGCGACTCCCATTGCTTGTGTGTAATCAGTTATCTTGCATATACTTTTACTGTGAAATAGTTCTGAAAACTTTCAACGAAAACATGTGTAGTTACTTTCATGTTAAATGAATCCGAAAAGAGAACTTTTAACTCGTCCCCAAGTCTATTAAAATCATTTAATTTTCGCTTTACGCTCTCCTACTTTTAATTGTTGCATAAACAATGAGTAACACGATCATCTAATAAAAATTATTAAAACATTTTTTATGTTAAAATTCAGACCTTACTACTTTTGCTCTTTGCTTGAAGATATAAAAAGCATCTTTGGTTTGTAATTGTGATGAACTTATAATATAAAAAGAAGTTTAATTATTTTACAGATCTCTATAGTTTTACTCAATTTTCAATTAAATCACTATAATTTAAAAATTTGTAATTAAATTACTATAATGTATGGGATTTTTCAATTAGGTCCCTACTATTATAAAAAAATCAGAATATTCATGGAATATTCTATTTCTATGAGAGGGTGAAGAGAGATGAAAATGAAATATTCATGGAATATTTTGTTTTTATAATGACATGGACCAGGTTGAAAAATTTTATACACTTGTTTTCAACGAAAACTTTGATTCCAAAAACTTAGACAATTTCACAAAAAATGGAGTCTATTTCTCCACTATGATAAGTTCCTAAACTACTTCAGAAAGGGTTTGATTGTGATATGAAGAAATTTCCTAATGAAAATAAATATAAAAGATTGTAAAAGGCTGGAAAGATAAATTGCAAAAAAGTGAAGTGCAGGAAAATAAAGATAAATGAAAATGAATTGTAATTAATTGATTGTGTGTTGAGATGATTTGATCCAATTGAGTATGGTTGTTGACTCGTTACGATGTTGTTACAAATATTAAGGGTGATAGGTGGTGGTGAGCTGATATGAAATGGAGAAGCTCTAAAAGGTTGAAAAGAAAATAAAAAAAAATTGAGGGAAGGATATTTTTGTAACTTTAAAAATTATTATTTTAATTTTTAAATGTATCATTTAATTTATAATCTTATATATTTTTTCTAGCTTTAAATCTAAACCATTGAAATCGTAGCAAAAAATGAAGATAAGTAAATTATGTAGTAGTCCAAAACATGGTAAGGAGCATGTTATCTTGCACCCTCACGTGTTGAAGCTTAAAAGAATCATTTCATACACAATATTGGTGCAACCAAAAAACATCATATTGGTGTAGTATGCGGCCCGCAGCTCAATATCGAAGCCTGTTGTGACTTGTTCATCTATTCACATATTACAGATAAAATGTATTTTATTTTTAAATTTTATATTATATGCCGTTTATACTATAATTCTTTAAAATATGTATCACAATATTCTAGACTTTGTAAATAATACAAAACACCACATTTGATTAATTAAGTTGATATCTATTTTCACCATTAAATAATCATATCCATATCACATGAACAATTAAACAAACAAAAATACTCTTATTTTTAATCAAATTGACCAATCTTAAATTCTCCCTCACTCAAAAAGGGGGAAAAAATATTCTTTAGATGCTAGAGTTTGATTGTAATAAAAGAAATTTTTATTCGTTTGAGTCAAGGAGACTTTAAGATTGGGAAATTTGATTAAAATGAAAGGTATTTTTGTTCGATTAATTTACACATGACATGCGCATGACTTCTTAATGATGGAAATGGACGTCACCAGAATAGGGTATATTTTTTATATTGTAATACACGTTTTAAAAAGTCAAAATATAAATAATAAATAATCTAAAATTTAAGGGGATAAAATACATTTTTATTTGTATTGGTTTGCTCATCACCTCTCACTCACTCTTATCAAGAATATTTTGTATTGGTTTGCTCATCACCTCTCACTCACTCTTATCAAGAATCGTCGACCTTACTTTCATCTTTGCTAGGCTTCGAGTCTTGTGAACCAAGGAAATCCAAAGCCAAAATATCCGCCCCGGTGTAAATATATACGATGAAAGAATTATCAATTCACAATTTCTGAATTTCACACTATCTAGTCTAATACTATGGCCTATGTATAGGTGGGAGGAGATTATTAAACAGTAGTAATCATCAATTGCGGAAAACTTTGCGAATGCATATGGATCACGAATCAACACGTTATTCAAGAGTGGCATGATACCCATAAATTAATACTGTACCTAAAACTAGAAAAACAAAAAAATCCCACAATTGCTGAAAAAAAAAATCAATTGAATTCAACTACTAATATATGTACAATAGAGTGACGAAGGCAATAAATTTTGTTGGGATTAAGTGTGAAAGGTAAAGTTTTATATTGATTAAGAATGTACTAAGTGAATAATATATACTATTAAAAGAGTTATGACTCATTGTCTGAAAATTTTAAATCAAGATGTGATGTCTAGTTCAATATTTAATATTTTTACTTGGTCTATTAATTCTACCTCCTTTGTTTGCTTCCCCCTGCCCTAACAAATTTTATGGACCATAGAGAGAGGCATATAGGTAGGTTGCAGGCAGGAGGGGGTCATTGATGAATGATTTCGTTACTGTTTGGAATCAGAGGAAAATCTCACTGAGGTTTTTGAACAAAGCAAGGGAGAGAGTGATGGAGGAAAGAGACAAGGGAAGAACGTAAAAAACAGTAAAGTGCATTAATGGGAAACAATGAAAGCAAGAAGGATAGTATTAAGTAATAGTATTCTTCTTCCTTGGCGATGTGAAGGAACCCTAGCAGCATAGCAGTGATGCAGGGTGCAGAGGAAAGTACAGGAAAAGGGGTCAGGGTTGTTCCAGTTGGCCTAAAAAGCTCTGTGCAAAGCAAAAAGGCTGATTCGTTTGTGTACTTCCTCTTCCTTGCAAGACCACTACTCCCCACACCAACAACTCAACTCAAAGCCCATACCAGCTTGCACACGCGCAGCTACCGTATAGATTACAGATATTAGAGGGAAAGAGGGCTCACAATAATCATAGATAGAAGTTACGTTCCATGGTCCCTCGAAATATTTACACTCACCATTTTAGTGTTTGATTGGATTGCAATTTTAATAGAGTAAGAATAAGAATTCCCATGTTTGAAGAGCTCATGAGTAATGCTCTGATCTTGATGAGATAATTGATGTCGAAAACACTGAAATTTTTTTGTTAAACAAAACAAACAAAAGAAAAGAAAAGTTTATCTTCTCAATACATTTTTGTAGAAAGTAAGAATTTTATTACTTTACCAAAAAATACTTTTGAAAGCAAAATAAACAAAGCCTTAGTAACCCCAACAAATATTACAATTTGGATTATTTTGTTGTTTTAATTATAGAGAATGTTATTTGTTTGGAATATTTGTCAGATAACATGCTAACCTACTTTTATCAACTATGAGGTGAGATATAATTCAAATCAAGTGAAATTCACATCTTATTTAGTAATAAATAAGAGTAGATGGGGATGGTATTCAAAAATCACTATGTTCAAGTAGTAGCACTCATTTAGTCACTTGGTAGGATGTTGGCCGGGGCTGCATCTAACAGAGGAAAAAAAAACGAAGTTCTTTAATTTCTACATTAAATCATGTCATAATATTGAATAGAAGGACAAGACACACAATTTCAAATACAACATGTTACAATACGTCTATATTACTATCAATTAGGCGAGTGAATTGACCACTTGTTTTATTCCATTAAGTATCTGTGTCTTTATAATTAAGTGATCTAACTTAATTTTGTTTATATCTGTGTTTTCCTTTTTAAAGGAAAGTTAATTTTTAGCATAAGATAAAATGAATTTATGTGTTGTCTACAGCTAAAAGGCTCTTGTTTAAAAGGATAGGCTAGATATGAAACTATTTGCACATTTGATGGCGGGATTAAGGCAAAATCCGTATATCATATAACTTCAGAAACAAGGAAGGTCATAGTAGATAATTAACTAATTAGACTAGTGATTATTCAGCTCATTTTAGTCATTATACGTAAACAATTTGCTGGTAAATATTTAAAGGTGCAACCGAGCGGTGGAAAGTTTAACTTTGACCTAAAGAGCTAAGTTTGAGGCTTTTACTCTGGTTTTGATGGATGTTTCTGACAGCAAAACTTAAGTTGTGTTTGGTTGAGGGTGAAAATGGGAGAAAATTTATGAATGATTTCTATAATAAAAATTTTCAACTCATAAATTTTCAACTCAGATTTCATTTTATGAGTTCTAGAATAAAGTTTTTCACCTCATAAGTTTTCAACTCATTCATTTTATCCCAATTAAATGCATCCTAATGTGAAAAAAAAAAAAGAAAATAGAATCAAACTGAGATGCTGGCCTTGGGCCTTGCCTTATGGGCTTTTGAAAGTAACCATGAACAAAATCGTCGATTTATGAATTCTGAAAAGTCACCAAAAAAAAAAAGGAATACAGAAAAGTAGTAACCTTAATATCAGTATTCAGTACAGTTAAGATGGTCATTGTTTGATACTCAACATTTGTGCCAAGAGTACTGAAACAGACTGATAAATTTTTGGTATCCCATCTGTGTATTCACCTCTTTGAAAATTGTTAAATGCTGTGGTGGGGACTACCAATGGCTAAAGTTTACTGAGGCTTAAATTCTTGAATGGTCCATCAACGCATACAACAACGAAACAATTGATAAGAAATGTAAAAGGAGTAAAGGAAGAATACCAAATCCTTGCATTTAATTTATAAGCAATTCGCTGGATTTTAGCCCAAGCACCTAAATCCTGTCACAATGGTTATGGCCGGCTATAAAGTGGTTTGTTAAAATCTATTTCAGCCCAAGCTCATTCTTGTATTGACTGTGCACTTATCCTATTTAATCCTTGAAGAATAATGCTACACACATTTTTACATACAATACTTAGTTTGTATAAATTTATTATTTGATTATAATTATTTTCATTTTTTTTTACACATATTTACTTAATTTTAATCACTAAAATAATGTCAGGAAACACTAACAAGCATTTTCATCAATTGAAGTGGAGGTTTTGTTTGGTTTATGATTCCATAAAAGAATTTGGACACTTCAGAAATTGAACTGTATTAAATCTAAGGACTACATGCTTTCAACTTAATATTCTTCAAGGCATAGTCATATAATTTAATCTGGAACCTCCACATATAGATACCTGAAATGCAGTGTGGTTGTGTGGAAACAAATTTAACATAAACAGTCTCATCATGTAGATCTATACTTTATCAAGTTGCTTGCATGAACAGATTAAATGAAAATCAGAGGATTAGTTTATCTCAGATTGTCCCATTGGGATTTAGGGTGTGTTTGTTTAAATAATTTCATTCATTGTTTTTTCATAATCAGGGAAAAATTACATGAATACTCATTTTTCACACTAAATGAGTTTCCAAGCATTATGGAATAGAACAACTTGTTCTTCACCCCTCAACTTTGATTTTTGTTGTACCAAGCAAGTGCAAATTAAAGTGACTTCCATTATTACCAGCTCCTCAAGCAGAACACTCTTTAGTCTTTTGATGGCAGCTTACATTCCATAACCACGAGATGCAAAAGTGAATAAATTTTCCATTTTGGATATGAGTTTGAGGGCTCTGTGGTTTTCTTAGAAATGCATAATGCATTACATAGAGGCATAGATGGCAGATAGTAGATTCTAAATTGTTGGATTATGAATCTGTTCATGGACAATGTTATGCTCTTGTATCAAAAGGGCAACTCTTTCTGAGATGCAATATATAATTCGACGTTGAGATTTGATTAATAGCAGACAAAGAACAAGTTCATGTGAAATAGCCCTTTTGTAAGCATAGCAAAATCAATGTAAATTGAACATGCTCGGATAACGTGATCATCTCTAGAACTATGATATTGTATTTAACATCACATAAATCAGTTGAAATTGTTTTAAATTGAAAAAATGGACTGGACTATATATAGAATTCCAACAAGTGTTTAAAAACAGATACAGCAGTTGAACTTGTTTGAAGAAAAAGAAAAAAATGGCATAAAACACATAATGAGGAGAGTGTTTTCTTAATTTAAGAAATTTCTGTGTTGGTCCTCTCCTTATTTCGCCGGTGTATATTTAATCAGCAATCTTGGATTGGGACTAATGGCAGTTTACCTCCGTATATCTCGGGGAGTTGACTCTCATCTATGTCTTCTAGCAGTGTTGATTTCAGCTTTTTGTTCTCCACAAATACTATCTGCACACAACTGAAACATTCAAAAACATGCCCCTAGAACATCTCAACACATGAAGTATATGCATTAAGTTACAGATTTGAAGTGTCACCTTCTTCTTGGTATTGCTGTCAATGAAAGGATAGATAATATTCCATACTTTCATAAACAGGTAAGGTGCGTGGACAATAAAACACTTCCCAAGTCTTTCCGGGTTATAATCCTGCATCAGAAAAATGGTCACGGGTTCTGGATGTTTCAAGTTTCCAACTGCGCACACACACAATCATATGCATAATAACATCCATGGAAAGATGGTCATTTCTCAGAGCTACACCTGCAAAATGGTCAGAGCATTAAGGTATCCGCGAATGTCGCTGTTTGCGTATGCCCATCCCTTAATATCTGCTATAGCACAAAACTTTTCTTGCCCTGGTGGCATCCTGATACATCAAATTGTTATGTCACAATCCTTACAATCTTAAAGCTGAATCCACGCTTCTAAATGTAGGTGCTTCCGCATCATATTTTCATTTGTATTATCAGCACATGTGGGGGATGAAATGATAAGGGAAAAGGGGTTACCTTGAGCACAGTTTATCAATAACAAAGACTACAAACCCTGCACACAGAAAAGACAAGTAATTGACATTAAGAGACTTGCTTGTGACTTGAAACAACTATATATGACTATATGAGGGACAAGCTTCTCCACAGTGAGTTTACTAGTTAGGCTATGTTTGGTTGATGAGTAAAAATAAGGATAATTCTCCATAATTAAAGTTTCATGTGTAATTTTACACATAGAATTCAATTAAGGAAAGCTTACCTCCATTTTCACCCTCCAACCAAACATACCCTAAGTGAGAAAGTAAGAGTATGTCCATCCTTAGAATTCAGCGATCACCATAAACTTCAAATTAAATCATGGAGTTGACACACTATTACTGGCTCAATTAAAGACAAATTAACAGCCTTTTTCAAATGGAAGTTTTGATAATCATTTAGGAACCTCAAGTGGAAATACATACTTTTGAATCCATCCCCACCATCTTTGTTTTGAAAATGTTTGGCAGCAAAGGTAACAGTTATAGGTCGACCCTGCTTATCGAATCCTTGGGAGAACAACTTGCCCTGTGCAAGTTCATCAGCAATGTCCGAGGGAGATACAGAACCATTCGGCAGAAACGAACGTCTCCATTTCAAGTACTTGAGGAACATAGCCGAACCTTTCTCCACATCCAAATCACGAGCTCTCAAGAACCTTCTAAGGGTCAAATCATCTACTTCCTGCCCATCAAGCACCAATCAAATCTCAACTTGGGTGGCTTCTTAAATTTTGCATTTGAATCATGAAAAGTACATTTTTCCTTTTTTGGAAAAAAAAATAGGGCATTCCATTATGCTTAGTCCAATACGAACATATGCATCATGTATGCCAATCTCAAGTGACAAGAGATGAAAAAATTAGGCATGAGATTGGGAATTTTAGTGCTATGTTGTGGGAGGGACATGTGCCATAGTGAGGGAGAATCCAACATGGCAAAATCAATTTGGTTAAAAAAGGGGAGAAAGACTAAAGAGGAGGAGGATACAAAAGCATGACGCAAGTTGTTATTTTGGCAAAAACTGAAAAAAGTTTATCTCAACACTAAATAGAAGTAAACTATAGTGTTGGAAAACAAAAAAAAAAAAAAGTACGATGATGTTGGAAGTTGAGAGTAGTTGCTACCTTAGAAGAGGGATCCCGGCTCTCAACAAAGGCTCTCATGAGACGGATTTTTGTGAGCTCCGCATCAGTGCTGCCCTTCAATGCGCCCTCATCTTGGGAGGAGGCTCTTGGTTCTTCTTGTCTGGGATCTAATGTTGATCTTCCAGCCTGATCACCAATCACTGACTCCTCCATTCCCTTGAACCCGAATCAACAGCACCAATTTTTTCGTTCTTGCTTGCTCACACACCTCTTATCATCACATTTATCACATAAGATATATTTAATATTGACGTTAGCCAAAAATGCGATTTTTGTTTGCTTCCAAGTTAAATGCTGATGCCTTTCCTGCGTCCTTGGTTGTTTGTGGTTGACAGAAGTTCAGCCACCCCAAAAGTCAACATTCAATGCTCACCCTCTTTTTTGCAGTCCGGTTTAACACTTGGAAAACGAGGTGGGGCTAATTTGGTCCACCTCTAATGAACCTTTACATACACCTTACCAAATTATAATAAAATTATCTAATTAACCCTATCGAAATTTTTGACTTGTCACTGACCATTCACCCTCTTTTCCTTTTCTTCCAATGACCACCGCCCCACCAAGCGCAACTGCTTTGCTCTGCCCCCATTGCATCTTAGCTGCTACTTTTCGTCCATTTATATCTCTGTCTCTCTCTCCCCTTAAGATTCCAAAATTCTCAGGCCAACCACACACAAACTAAATTTCATTAAAAATAAGAGAAAACGAAGCCAACAATGTATTAATCATCAATTATTATTGTAACGTAAAGCGAAAATGACACTCTTGATACAAACTTAGCAAGGAATATATACGGTTTTGGTTTAAGTTAGGGGAAAAAAATCTTTCGGTCCATTAAAATAGATCATGTCAGTTTTTATGATTTTTTTGTACTAGAAATTTTCTTCAAATTCAAACATAATTTATGCCCCGTGCGTTGCACGAGTATGCTGCCGGTAATGATACATTTAGATTCAGCATCACCTGCAAAATGTGTACCAACTTAGATGCATGGGCAAAGAATCTAGTAACAACCATGCTGATGGCGAATTCTTTAGCATTTTTTAACAACTTTTTTAAGTTAAAGTTCTAGGTCCTCAATTCGCTGCTAGCGGATTCCCTTTCCTTTTTGACTGCTTCACAATCTGCTGTCAGTAGATTTCGTCCCTAAATATGCAAGAGGTTGTTAAAATAAAATATGAAAAAAATTTATTTAGTTGACTATTCTTTTAAAATTGATTTTAAGAACAATATATATATATATATAGAGTACAGTATGTATAGAGCGAGTTCATCCTAAATCAGCACCCACCCCACCCTGTAGACAAAACCTAACCTGTGCCTACCCACTCTGATACGAGATGGGCTTAAAACCGAAACCACGTAGGGTGGGTTTGATGGATTTCCCGTAAATAAGGTAGCAATTGTCATTCCTCCGTTAGAAGTGGGGTCACAACTCCCAACGAAGGCTCTCATGATACAGATTTTTGTGAGCTCCGCAGCAGTGATGTCCTTCAATGCGCCTTGATCTTGAACCACTCGGGATGCTTTTGCTCCTTCTTGCTGTCTAACCAAATCTTGTTTAGAATCTAATATTGAACTCCCACCTTCAGGAATAAGCACTGACTCCATTGATATTTTTCCCTACGTATGCCTCAACAGCACCAAATTTCTCCTTGCTCACATAGCTCTTGTATACATCATCGTATGTATCGATCACATAAATACATAATAATGACATTAGGCAAAAATAAGATTTTTTTCTTTCCAAATTAAATGTTGACATATGCATTTCCTGCGATTTTTGGAGGTTTGTGTTTGATGCAAGTTCAACTACCCCAATTACCAACCATGATGCCTATCTAGTTAGCTGGAATCCTTAATTATATAGTTAGAGGTTCAATTTATTATAATGTGTATGAAGAATGTTTTGATTTTAGAGAGACAAAATTCATATATATGAGTACTACCTCTTAAGAAATGTAATTACTATTTTTTATGATGGATATCTTGAATTAAAAAAAAAAAGAAAAAAAAACCCTAAATACAAGTGAGACAAAACTTAATTAATGTCTTTACCTCTATTTCATCTATTGTATCAATCAAATCATGGCACGTGGCATTTTTTCTTGATATGAGTGCATACTTTTAAATTTTAAATTACTCATTTAAACAAAAATATATACTTGTCATGATTTAATTAGTAAAACACATGAAATAGAGATAGAAAACTTGATGTAAGCTTTGTCCTTATGGGTGTGCTTTGATTTTTATATATGGCTAATAACTGCCAGTTATAGTGAGAAGAGTTCAGTCCCAATAGGCAAAATGAGCCGTAAAAAATTGCAAGGTTGCTGCCCTTATGGACCACGAAAATATAGGATGTTCGGCTAGTGAGTAAAGATCCATTTTAGTCAATAAAATTGCATGCATGCAATATTTTATTTTATGAAATTAAGAAGATATCAATTCAATATCTAAAATATCAATTTTTTTATTCATTCAAGTTAGTTTCCATAGATATCCTATCATAGAAACTAACTTGAATTACTTTTTATAAATTCAGGGTCTAAATTGATACTAGTGAAATCCATATATATAATTGAGATTTAAATGCTTCGTGTTAGCATTGTTAATTTCATGATATATGTTTATCTAACTAATTATCTAGCCGTAATTAAAGCATCAATATCACGGCACTTAGGGCTTATTTGGATTGATAGAGTTAGGTGAGCAAAGTTGAGTGGAATATAATGGAGTAAAGTAATTACTCCGCTTCATTGTTTGGGTATTTTTCATCCTATCTCATTTGACCCCAATTTGTGAGGGAAAAAATTTGAGGAAAATTGATGAAATTGAATGGAATGAAATATCTCCATTTCATTCCATTCAAATATTGTAAATCTAAATAATAAAGTAACTTAAAATCTCACTTTGTTCCGCTCCCTCAACTCCATCAATCCAAACATACCCTCATACATATATTACATTAAAGCTGTTGAATTGAATTAGAAAATAGCCTTCTGATGGGAGAGGATATTTCAATGCGTAATTATATTGATTGTACAAGATCTACTGACCTAACGGCGAGGGTAGGCAATGGAGGGTAGATCAGATAATGGAGTTTTGACGAAGAGAGGGAGGGGTTGTAGAAGAAAGCGAAGGGAGAACGTGAGAAATTTTATAATATACCAAAGGTTATGGTTGTATCAATAAACCATCATATCTTAGCTGTTCGATGATGTAGTGCGTGGTGCACCACAACAGGTGCCAGTAAGTAGTAACTCAATATGCTTTGAATAAAAATTGATTTAGTAATGATTATTGTTATTATTATTATTATTGTCGTCTAATGGGAGGGTGAAGGGGTGCATTAACCCTCATTCCATGATCGAACTTATCCCTGATGTGATATTATAAGAAAGCCTTTATTATTTATACCACTATGCCAAAGCCCATCCACATTTAAGAATGAATGAATAACATGGAAAACCAAAGAGGGTTATTGGGCTATTGGGGTTATCTAGTTTTATCTTGTATTAAGGATTATTCCGCTAAGCCCATTAGTTTGAAATCATGTTACAATTAGATCTCAAGTAAACCCATATTTTCGATAGCAAAATGAAAAAAAAAAAAATCCAGATTTTGTTCTCTAGAAAATATTTTGGGAGACAAATTAATTCATTAAGATTTGAAAGTCCATATTAATTATTCACCATTCGCAAAAAAGGAAATGTTAGTTCTTCTATATAGATCTATATAAAGTTTTTATATGGATCGGCATAAAGGAATCAATTTATGTTTTTTTTTATGAGTGGTGATTAATAACATACTTTCAACTTTAAAAGAATTAATTTATCTTCAGATATATTTCTAGGACTCAAATAGACATTTAATCTGACATATTTTGGCAAAAGAAAAAGATAAACAATGCAAAAACAAAATGATATGGTTCTTGAAAGAGTACTTAACTTTGGAAGGAAAAAAAAATCCGTCTTGTAAAATTTTGTATCTACTTTACTTTATTATCCAACTTCCAAAGGTTAAGATGATGATTCTACACCGTGAGTTAGTTCAAAAGGAATACGACCTTTATTTCTTTTGAATAATATCTTAAATCAAAGTGTTAAAGAAAAAAATCAACAGCAAAAAAATTATTTTGTAATACACCAACTCAAGTTTAATTTTTATACACCGATAGTATAAATTTTTTTTATAATTGTTATATAATTAAATAATCTAATTTACATGACTTTTCAAGTAGTAGATATGAGACTTAATCATATGTGAGATTTAACCACTTTTATTTATATGGTTAAATATAACACCCATTACTTAAAAAGTCATGCAAATAAAATGATTTAATTAGATGATGATATCTAATTAATTTTATACTGTTAGTGCATAGAAGTTAAAATTTAAATTAAATTAGTTAGAGCTTACTAAATTTTGGATATTAATAACAACATATTGTATTTTTTTTGTCTACAAAGTAGAGGTGTTCATGATCTGGTCCGGACCACTAACCTGACTCGACCTAAAGTTTATTGAGATAGGTTTGGGTCATGAAATTTTATTGGGCACACTTTTCAACCAAGTTTGGGTCATATTTGAATTGGTCCGACCCGGTCCGAAGTCAAATAATTCATTTAAAGATATATATTTTTATCATAATTAATGACAAATTACAAGATTTTACAATTCAATTAATATATTTTCATAACTTGATGTCATTTTTATATGGATTTAATTGGAATATGCTGACAATATAAAAAAGGTTTACATATTCATCCAATCATGTGATGCTATATCTGTAAATATTGTTACTTTTCATCCCACTAATTGAAAAGTCATACAGAATAAGATATTTGGTTGGAAAATGATGTAAAACTCTTTTACATTGTTAGTGTATCGAAATTAATTTTTTTTATATTAATATGGTTTGTTTTGAAATATATATGACAAAATATCTCTCAAATTTTATTTCTTACTAATAAAATTTCATAATTTTACTGTGTATAAAGTTCAAATCCTCATATGTTGTTGTGAACACCCGATTTTTCTGGCTCATATAATTCACTCGAGTTTTCTTTCAAGACTACGAGTACTGGGTTCATTTTATTTTTCAGTAAAAATTTTCAATCCATTACATTTTAATTAAGTTTTAAGTCCATTAAAAAAAAAAGCCCATTTCATCAAAAATATAAAAGAAAAAAAAATGAGTCCATTTAGTTTTTCGGTAAAAAAAAAAATTTAATAAAAAGCGAAGCACCGTTTCGCTTCCTGTCAAGTTGCTAAAAAAAATAAAAATCAAATTTGTATAATAATGATAAAAGAGATGAGGTGCAACGGTTGCCCTCTTTCTTTGACAATTTTTCTTTCAATTGTCTTCTTTTGACAATATAATACAATAAATGGCCAGGCGTGATGGCCACAGTGGCTCTTCCATTGTTTACTTCTTACGTATTTGCTGCACGAAAGGAAAATTTTCAGAAACAAAGGCACATCAGATCCCATGAAATCAGCAAAATCATATCATTTAGATAAAAAATGGTTGCTGTAAGGTTGACAAATTGATTCATGAAAGATGTATAAATGGGAATGAAATTTACAGACAAAGAGAGGGAGAACGGAGAGAAATTCAATCGGAAAGTGCAACTATTTTACTCTCAAAGATAGCAACTCTCTCTCGGCCATCCTTCCAAGCTATTATCCTTCACCTTTCATTACAATCAGCCATCACCTTTTATCTCCATCATCACCATTCATCACAAACCCAATTAATTCCTTACTCCATCATCACCTCATCTTCACCATTACAGCAACCATCACATAATCTTTCACCATTATCACTTCCTCCATTAACACAGCTACAACTCACCACCATTACCAATACCACTTCATTTTTTATCTAATCATATATCATTTACAAAGACCTATCTACATTGTCTCTAAGCCTCACCTTCATCCACCACCACAACAATTAGCCTACCATCACATCACCTTCAAACTCAGCCAACAAACCAAATACCCAATCTTCATCAACATAAACCCAAGCCATACAATCCACAACAATTTTCGAAATCTCAATCAATAAATAATAAAAAAGAACAAGAAGAATAACTATTTTTGCTACTCAAGCTTGCTGCCACTTTGGTCATCATAGTTCCCTTTTGAGCTGTCGTGCTGCCGTGCCAGCTACCGCCGTAAAGCCTCCTCCGCCAGACTCCACACAGCTGGTCCAGATCTGCGAACAACACCAGTAGAACCACCCCTTTCACTGCACTGCAGGCAACACGACTCCTTCCCTCATAGTAGTCGCGGAACTCCAAGATCCCCCCACAGCACCCACTCCACTCGATCCGCCTTACTCGCGCGTACAGCCTCCGCGTTGGCATCAGCAGCGCGCTCCTTAAACTACATCAACTCTGCCGCTAACAGCCTAGCTTGACTCAAGCGCCTGAAGCGTGAGCTGCAAAGACCTCCCTCGACCTCTCCGAAGATCACCCACCCCGACACCAAAGACCTGCGAAGCCTCCGCCCCACCAGCTGAGAAGTCGCCGTCAGCCTCCCTTGTGCCACCACGAAGTCGTTGCAGGTTAGTTCCTCTTCTCACACGATCTCCCTCTCTTGGATCCTCTCTGTTTCGTGTATGTGTGTGTGTGTTTGAACTTTGAACCATGAAGCAAAAATGAAACCATTATCTTTAACGTTCCAGAGCCCTCCCTGTTGCCTTTTAGTTTTTATTTTATTTTATTGGTTTTTTATCTTTTATTTTATGTGGGTGGCTTTATGGTTAAGTGCATGTGAGTGTGTCATTGTGGGCAATGGAACCAATACCCCTAGGTCCCATTTTAAAATAATTTTCCCAAACTAAACCCCTCTGTTTTGGGTTTTTTGGTGATCTAGTTATTTTATGTTGGTGTCAAGTTATTTTACTGAGTTATGGGTCATATTGTCTTAAATAAAAAAAAAAAACTTAACCCTGTGATGTATTTAGAATGTTATGGGTCTGTGAACAATGTTTGATTTAAGATTTTATTTTATTAAGTGTCAGTGTGTTCATGTGTTCCACGTGTATAAGTCTAAGACAATGTTAGATTTAAGATTTTTATTTTTTAATGAGTTAGTGTCAGTGTTTATAGTGTGTGTATGAGTCCAAAATGAAACCCCATCCTCTTTTGTCACTTTTTTACTTGATCTATAATTTGTTCTTTATTTATTCATCTGAGTGTTGTTCATTTTACTAAAGATATAGAATAAAAAGAGAGAGAACTTGGGTTAGTAAGAATGAGAACCGTGGGCATTAGGGAAATTTGTGGGCTATGTTTGTTATTAATAATGTGTAGGACTAATGTTGAACATAGATTTGGGGTTCCTATATTTAAAAAAAAAAGAAAAAGAAAAAGAAAAAGCTGGTTCAGTATTAAAAATGTTTAGGGTCATTATCTTGTATTTCAAATTCCTAATCATTATACTTGTTTATGTGTTGTTCAGATTGATTACATATTGCAAGAAGTGTTTATCATAAAATGATTTTATCTCTAACAAGCAATGATTTTTTTTAATTAAAATTCATCAAACACACAATCATTTTTTAAAGAACTACGTGACTTTGAGTTCCTCATTGCACCAGAGGATACGTAGGAGCAGGCTATCCCTGTCAAGCCAAAATTAATTTTTCTTAATTTATTTGTTAATTTGTAAATATTTTGTGTAAATAATTTTTTTAGCTTGTTTTAAAATTGTAAATATATTTTTCAAAAAACTAATTTCTCTTAATATATTTGATATATTTGTCAAAATTGATTCTTCTTAAATTATTTGTTTAAATTATAATATATTTGTGTAAATTAATTTTCTTAATTTATATGTTTCAATTGTAAATATATTTGTCTAAATTAATTCTTCTTAATCTATGTGTTTAAATTGTAAATATTTTGCTAAAGTATTTTTTCATAATTTATGTTTTTAAATTTTAATTTTTGTCTTCTTTGATTGAAATTCTAAAAGGGGTTATTAATTAATTTGCACAACTCACTAAGGTATCGTTTAAATACGGGTGTACTAGGGGTGCTGTAAGATTAAGTTCTTACCCTTCCCTAGACATAACCGACTCCCGAACTCATATCTGGTTTACGAAGACTATTTTCTAAAATAAAATGGGTTTTTCCATGTTTTCCCAATTCAAATAAACTTGGTGGCGACTCCTAATTTTCAAAAGAATATTTCTCGCCGTCCCGTCGTGATCTCGGTTGCGACAGTTGTTTTAAGGTCGGGTTGACCTAATCACTACTTGGGTTATTATCAATGTTAAGAGAACCGAACAGGACCAACTGGTCTGACCAGGTTAACTGAGAACTGGCCACCTGGTCGGTTCGGTTTAGTGGCTGGAACCAGAGGGGCTCAGAACCGGTGAAAACCGATGAACCGGACAAATTGGACTGGTTCAGACTTTTATTTTTTATTTATTTTTTAGTCTCAAAGCTTAAATACTGGTATCTTGTGGCAGTTACAGAGCAAAAATGAAAAAAATAGAACCAAAAAAAGATACTAACAAAGATTGTTGGGTTATCATTCTTCTCTCTCCATCATTCGCAGGCTGCTTATCATAAAATTCACTAGTTATCAACAAATATTATTTTCAAATACTTTTGTGATCGTGTTGTAAGGCTGAGACTGGATAAATTTTATATGGATTATATTTATTTTTATAAACCTATATATATATATATATTCTAGTTAAATCCAGTTTGAACCGGTTGGATCTTTAAATCTCTAAACTAGTACCTTGACTGGTTCGATGCCCGGTCCGATTTTCTTAACATTGGTTATTATCAGATTGGATTCGAGCTCCAAAAATTGACCCAATTCAAAAATAGAATCGAATTTGGGTTTGATTTAACCTGTCCTTTGTACACCTTTACTACAAAATAAACTAATTTCAATGTGAGTAAAAGGCACAAAAAGAAGGAAAAAATAGGAAAAAATACACTCACATTGTAATACCCGGTGTACACGTGTCAGTAGATGAGCTTTCGTTTAACCTTAAGGTCCCCCAGGACCCACCCCTGCTGTCGGGTTCGGGTTTTCACTAAGTCTGAAACCCTACACCTCCTTGGAAGGCTATATGTTAGAGCCACAATCTTGGGATCAAAAGTCCCGGTAATTGCTCTCCAAAGGAAAATGAAGTGAAGAGTGATTTTTAATGAGTTTTTTGAACCCTCTAAATATTTCGTTTTTAACCCCCAAGTTTAGAAAATTGCCGAAATTTCAAAATTTGAACTAGAACTCAAAAATGAGATTTTGATTGGTTAGAGTTTTGAATTTTTAGATATTTTATTTGAATTCAAATGAGGGATATTTTCTTATTTACATTTATGTTTTAAAGTTAATAGGAAGTTAATAAATGATTTAACTTAGAATAACGAGATGGAAATAAGTAAGTGAGTATATGAGTAAGCTATTGTCAAGACAGCACAAATTCTGCTGATATATGTTTACTGTCACCGCTATAGCGGTCACAGCTTGACTGCATCACGTTTTTGGCCTCTGGAGACCACTATAGCGGTCTAGGACCGCTATAGCGATCATAAGTGCATAGTGCCAGGAGCGGGACACGGGCGGAACAATGCTTGACCGCTATAGCGGTCCCCCAAGACCCCAAACGATAGGAAAAACGTCGCCGTTTCATTTTTGGCCTTTAAAAGGCCATCAGCCCCCTTCCTCTCTCATTTTGACGAACCAGAAACCCTTCTCCAATTTCTCTCTTTTCTCTCTATCCCACTCAAGTCTTGCTCCCCCAAATCTTTAAGGTATGTGTTTCTTGATAGATTTTGGTCTCTTTGTCTCATTCCTTTCATATTCTATGATTTGAATTGTTGTTTTCTCTCATTGTTGTCAAGTGGGGGTGCTCCCCCAATGTTATTAGAATTAGTTTATGAAAAATCTAGAGCTACCCATAGATTGTTAATGAGTTTGACGTTGGTGCCCTCGCGGCTCCCCGGAGCTTAGTTGGAGTTGACGCCACTTTTTCCTCCCCCTCCAGGTGAATGGGTTTGAACTCATTGTCTTAGTTTTTCCCATTATGATTATTTTCCTTGCATTATGATTATTAAATATGATAGACATGAGATTTTGATTTTAACCGTTATGTTGAAATAGTGAAACTATGATTTTATGATAATGGCATGAAAAAATGTAATTTTAGAAAACCATGAGACCATGAATTGGATTGTGTGTGTATGGAAATGTTTTATATGCAACTCTATGAGTTTTATCACAGGAATATATGATTTATAAATTATTATTTCATCAGATATGTTATGTGATTTTAGAGCCACATGATTTAGTTTCATGACTTGAGATTTATAAATATGGTTTTAGAGTATTCAGTTGAAATATATATTAAAAGAAAAAGTGAACAAGAGTGTGATCTAGCTTGGAATAAATTTTGTTATTTGATTTGAGAGTATTATGGTTAAAAACTCCAGCATTTGGATTATGATTTTAGTATTATCATGTATATAGAGAAATATGTTAGTAAAGATATGAATTTAGAAATTTAGTTTAATGATACCAAGAGGTACAGAATTCAGTATGATTTTTGGCAACTGCCAGATACATATTCTGTGGGCTTGAAATCGGAATGCCTAGAAGTGGTGAACCCTTGGGCTCGATTTTCATAGCCACAGTTATGTTAAAGTCAGATTGTTAGAGTTATATGAGTTCAGAACTCTTAGAGTACTAAGAACTTAGGGGCTCTGCTTCGCCAGGGACAGAGTACCCACTTTTCAACTATAGTTTTCTTTTTGTCAAATTAGTTTAGCCGGTAGAGATAAGGAAACAGACAGCTGTGAAGAGATCGTTAACCTTGGTACCAAGTTGTCCGTTAGAGGACAATTTCACCCCCAGCAGTTACAGGAAACGGGACCTAGTTAGGTGCCCACAGTTTGTCAGAGAAGGACTATTACAGATTCAGCAGGAGCTCTGATTCGCTAGGGACAGAGTCTCACTTCATAGTTTAAAATTTTATAGCTTTTATTGTTATGATATATTTATTATATTCAGTATACTGTTTCCCGACGCTCTGCCGTACCCTCAGTTAAAATGATTTCATGCTTGATTTTGAGTTAGAAATGTTTATTTATAAATACATGGAATGAAAAGTGTTTTCCTAGAGCTAGCTATGTATTTAAATATGAAATGAATCATTATTGCTGCATGTATATTATATTATGTATATTCTTGGTTGTCCCATATGGGTGATGAGTGAGAGCTCACTCACTGAGTCTGTTGACTCACCCCTCTCCCTTCCTCCCATAGTTGCAGGTACAGACGTCGTTTAGCCACCGACCCAGTAGCTGCAGTTATCCCTTGGTGAGCTTTGCATTGTTGTAAGGCTTAGTTTAGGATTTCTGTTAGTTTAGAGTGCTCCAGTAGTTTTGCAAGCAGGATCCAAGCCACGCATGTATTTTGAGATGTTATTGATAATTTAAGAGATTATGTATTTTCCCTATACATTTTAGAGCTGTATAATGTATTTTGAAATATGGGCTATGGTTAGAGATTTATATGAAAGCTAATGATATTGAGTTTATGATTCAGTCTTCAAATCTTAGATTTTAAAGCATGACAAAAAAAAATGTATTAGATTTATATATATGAATATTTCAGTTTTTAGGGATTTGACTATTATATTTTAATTAGAGAAAATGATATAGATTTGTAAGAAAAATTTCGTTTTAAGTATGATATTATACTATTTTATGCATTTAGAAAGATATGTCACCTAAAAGGCTTACGTGGGGATGAGATTCCTCACGTGCCGGTCACGCTCCCAAACCGGGTCGTGACACACGTCCCTTGCGTTTTGAAGGAATACAATCTACATCACCTCTGTTTTCAACATGTGTATGTTAGATCCTTGAGTTTTGGAAGATCCTACATCGATCGGCCTTTCCTAAAACTATCATAATTTTGAAAAATTACACTCAGCTCTTCTGATGTTTTGCAAAAGAGGTTTGGCAAATGTAAATCACATCCCTTCTATTTTTAAAATTTTCATCTCAAATTCCTTAGTTTTAGAAAATCCTACACTAACCTCCCCTAAGAGAATTGTAATTATTAAATGACCATATAATCATTTTATTAATTAATAAAGCACACTATTTTCCGATTGGCACAGTGTGCTAAGCATTTCAAAGGGGTTAGAAAAGAGGGTTTGCTCAAAATTTAAAATTTCTTACTGCATTCACTTGATTTTATTAGGTAAGACAAAAAAATAATTGGAACTTTTTTGCCATACTCTCTTCCTCCCAATCCCAAAGTGAATCATCACTCTAGGTGCACTTTGTGTTATTCTTGTTGATCTATGTTATGTTCTGGAATCATATCTTCCTTGCTTGAATAATCTTTCTTATAATACACTGATCTTGTTAATGAAATCACATTTATAAAAGTCTTAAGAGAGGTCATGAAATATTTTTCAAAACTTAGAGACTTTCCATGTAAATTTTGAAAACAAAGAGATGTGGGTTACATTTTGCAAGATCTCAATAGTGTGAGTTATATTTTGCTAGATCTTAAGGGAGATAAGTGTAGATTTTTTCAAAATTTAGGGACCTGAAATATAAGTTTTGAAACTAGAGCAAATATGGGTTAGATTTCGTCAAATCTCATGGGAGTGTAATTTGACAAAAAAGCGAAGCACCTGGTATGGCACAGCTAGCACAGTACGTTACAGTGTGACACAGGGAACCAGGCCAAAAAACAAGGCCCTCTAAGGTAGAGGCTCCGTAGTTTAACGGTTGAAAAAACACGGTTGTGACGTAGTTTTCATTTGTTCCCGTACATGGTAGTCTGAGACAGACTTGTCATCAAACAGCAAATAGAGAAAAGCAGACCAAACCAGCAATCTTCCCTCCTCATCTTCTTCTTCCCTCATCCTTCTTCTTCAATCTTCTCCAATAGTAAAAAAAACCATATTTTCCATTGTTCTCTTTCAGGGTAGGTGAGACATAAAATTTGCTTTGTCCCTAAAGCAAATCCATATGTATTTCTCTTTTGGTCCCTCCTTCAATATTTTCCCATCTGTCTCTCTCTTTGGCTGCTGGGGAAGAACCTATATCACTGTCTTCCAGATGATGAGGCTCTGAATGAATCCTCATTGCTAAGGAATCTCTCACAACTACTTTTCAATTTGACACCTCAACCATCACCACCTTATTCTGCTGACCAAATTTGACTTCACTTTTTTTCCTTATAATCTCTCTCAGGTCTCTCGTTGTTTGTTGCAGTTTAAGCAATATTCTTTTTGTGAGAATACCCTTTAGTGTGGTTGCTTGGATCAAGGTGTTTTCTGTTCCTGGCGTTAAGCAAAAATGGATTTTTTGAAGTGGGGTTTTGTTGGTTTGCTCTGTGCTGCTTTTGTTTCGACAATTGGTGCTGTGGAGCTGGGCCGAAACCAACCAACTGAGAGGATTTCAGGTGTGGTTTCTTCAAAGTTTGGTTCTTGATTTTTTTTTTCTTCCGTTGTGTTTGATCAGATTTTTTATATGAGCTTTCCATATCCCTAGTTCTGTCGATTTGGTTGGTTTGGTTCTCTTCTGGTAACTCGTATTTGTGATAATTTGTTTCTGGTTTGCTGTCACATTGTTTTGACCATTTCATGTTATGCTTTTCAGTGGTGTGTTTTTGTTTATATGATGAGTTGTTAGGAAATATCTGTCATCTTAATATAAGATCTGTTTTGAATTGAGGATGTGAAGAAATATTTGTTACATTGGTTGCTGACTTGTTTTTATTTGAGATGTTAGTTTTTAGGTCAGCATTTCAATCAGAAAGCTATGGTTTTTAAGCATTTTATGCAGCAACATGTTATTAAAGTCCCGATTTCAAAGTGTCAAAACTGCTGTTTAGGTATTATATACTGGCATTTTTTCTGGTTCAGTATTTCGTTGCTGTGCATGGCTTGAACACTTAGTCGCATCATCCATTTTAGGGACTAATGTTGTTTAGCTGGTTTGATTCAAATATATGGCGGCATTTGAAGTTAGAACAGTTGCTTGTCTGCTGCTCAAGGTTCCAGGGCAACCACAATGAGCCATTTATTGAAATCTGTTCATGTATTTGGAGAAGGAACATACTGGAAGAGGATATGTATAAACATAGGGCCATGACAGGATAGTATATCTTGATGACCTTTGCGATTTTGTTTTTCTCATGCCCTACCCTTTTTCACGCATTAGGAGTCTTCAAGGGCATGCAATACTTTGGTATATAATTATATATATAGTATGTGGGTGAGGGGGAGTGAGTAATTATCATTGATTTAATTTATTAAGTTTGTCGTGTGTGGACCTCTTCATTTGTAACGAACTTACTACAGGAAATTTGGAAGAAGCGTAACTGCAAATCTAAAAAGTGCTTTGAAAATAATAAATGCAAACGATTGCCTTATGATAATGAATCTGTTTTGCTTGATTTCCAGACCATAGGGAAATTTATTTGGGGCTTGAGAAACATATTGGCAGGTAGCCCCTGTCTTCCCAAATACTCACACTCCCACAAGAAGATAATAGGCAGTTATGCCTAAGGCTCTTGGTATGTTCTCATCAAGAGTAAGCAGCTGTGATTGGAGCTGTGTAAAAGAGAACTTATATAAAATTATGATAGTAAATACACAAAAAAAGTGAAAAAAATACTCCATTGCTTGGAATTTTAAGAAGCTAACAAGCACTCGTCTCTACTCTTTTTCAATAACTGGCATCAACCAGTTCTGGTTCAGGAGATAAACTAGGGTCAGATACAAGTTTCTTAAAAGTTCCATGCTATTCTATATATTTTTTCAATTAGTATATATTTCATTTAGATGAAATGACACTAGTAAGCATTTTGTGGTTGAACCAATTGTAGGCAGTGCTGGTGATGTGCTGGAAGATGATCCGGTGGGAAGGTTGAAGGTTTTTGTTTATGAACTCCCTAGCAAATATAATAAGAAAATTCTGCAAAAGGACCCAAGATGCCTCAATCATATGTTTGCTGCCGAGATTTTTATGCACCGGTTTCTCTTATCAAGCCCTGTCCGAACCCTTAATCCTGAAGAAGCTGATTGGTTTTATACCCCTGTATACACCACCTGTGACTTGACACCAACTGGCCTTCCTTTACCTTTCAAGTCACCGCGAATGATGAGAAGTGCCATACAGCTTATTTCTTCCAACTGGCCTTATTGGAACAGGACAGAAGGGGCAGACCATTTCTTTGTGACCCCTCATGACTTTGGTGCATGCTTCCATTATCAAGTAAGGAATTTAGTATATCATTTTAAATTTTGTATAATATCACTGTTAGTTCTACTTGAGCATTTGAACCTATTATGTGGTTTCTTGAGAACTTCCTCAGATTCCACTGTTGTTATCATACATCGGTCTGGTGAGTCATGACATGCACTTCTATAAATGTTAATTTGTTCCAGGAGGAGAAGGCAATTGAAAGAGGGATTCTTACATTGCTACAGCGTGCTACCTTGGTTCAAACATTTGGACAAAGGAATCATGTATGCCTGAAAGAGGGCTCGATCACCATTCCTCCATATGCTCCTCCACAGAAAATTTATGCACACCTGATTCCTGAAAATACTCCCAGGTCCATTTTTGTTTACTTCCGAGGACTGTTTTATGATGTTGGCAACGACCCTGAAGGTGGTTACTATGCAAGGTAAGTTTTACTGCATCTCGCAAGTTCAAAGGAGAGGATTTGGATATGTGAGGCTTTTCATTTATATTGTAGCATATCTTTGTCAGACAGCTAATTTTGGTCCTTCTATTTGAAAATGCAAGGAGCAATGACTTTGGTAGTTTGATTCATATAATTATTCTATTTAGGAGTTGCTTTGAACTGGTCAAGCATATTTAGATTAACTCCATTCATGTACCTAAAATTTGTTGTTTCTAATATTCTGACGACTAATCAAGTAAAAATATGCATGTAGTTTGGTGCCATGTATTGATGCCTTCATGACAAAATAAAGAATAAAATAATCCTGACAGCTCAAACTAACTGTACTTTGCTATCTTACAGAGGTGCAAGAGCAGCAGTGTGGGAGAACTTTAAGGACAATCCACTGTTTGACATTTCCACCGAGCATCCAACCACATACTATGAGGACATGCAACGAGCAGTCTTTTGCCTGTGCCCACTTGGCTGGGCCCCTTGGAGCCCGAGATTGGTCGAAGCCGTGGTATTCGGTTGCATCCCTGTTATCATTGCAGATGATATTGTTCTGCCATTTGCTGATGCAATCCCATGGGAAGAGATAGGTGTGTTTGTTGACGAGGAAGATGTCCCTAAGTTGGACACCATACTCACATCTATCCCACCAGAAGTTATCTTGAGGAAACAAAGATTGCTTGCCAATCCTTCCATGAAGCAAGCTATGCTATTCCCACAACCAGCTCAGCCAGGAGATGCTTTCCATCAAGTTCTGAATGGCCTTGCGCGCAAGTTACCGCACGACCGGAGCATATTCTTGAAACCGGGGGAGAAGATCTTGAACTGGACTGCTGGCCCTGTGGGTGACCTTAAACCTTGGTAGCAGTTGTAACAGTTTTCTGAGGCAACTAGCATTCTTTACAAATCTTGGTCAATACTCAAAAAGTGTTCATAGGGGTTGGTAATTGAGATGTTGTATTTTCTTGATTGTAAATTTTGATACTTTCTCATACAATTGATTAGATAATACAATCCATTTTGAAGCTTGATTGCTGTCGTGGTACATACTTTTTTTCCTTGCCTAATTTATGTAACGTTGCCAAAAGAATACTGTGGCATCGTCTGATCAATGTTCCGACACCAGCATCGGATAATGCTTGACCGATGTATTTATATGGTGTTGCCTTATGTTTGATGCATCCTAGAGCCTAATTAACTTGGTTCACAAATATGGAAATAAACATGATGATATCATTACACCATAGTCATAGGTTTCTTGTTTAGGTCTACTTGTTCAGATGATAGTAGTTAACTTCAGTATGAGGAATGATTTTTGTTGAACTAATAATTTGTTTATATGTATTATGTGACTATAATAACAAGAGGTTGGTAAACTTGGTTAGTTTTGTATTTGTTCTTCTAATCGCTGATTTCACAGAAGATATTGATTCTTATGAAAGGAAAGATACTAGTTTGGTTGGGAGAGGGTATCATTGTTTTTTTATTATATGGTTGGTTAAGGTGGTGGGTGTGTGGGTGGTCCCATTGATATGGTTGGCAACTAGAGTTTGAACTTTCAACACGGTTGATTATATTTGGCGTTTGTTCTTCGTTTCTTGCATGTAATGTTAAGAAATAAGAATTTATAATTTGGATGGTTTCTAAATTAATCATGTGCCCTTTGACTCATCTATGAACTACCGTTTTAGCCGAAAAAACAAATCAATGCACAAATTATCAAGCAAAAAATTAATATTCCCATTTGGGCATGGTTTCATATTTTACTATCAGATTTTTTTTTTTAAAAAAAAAATTATACCTTATTGTGAATGTTATCTGTTAGTTTTTTTGATATAGTCATCAAAAAATTATTATATATATTTTTCAATGAAGTAATATCTGTGTATTTAAAATTAGATTAGAAAATAAATAGGACATTTAATGAATACGAAGTTTACGAACCCACAACGTCTCAAAATTACAGCTAGTACTACATGCCTATATTTAAATGTTATAAATTGTTAGTTTATTTTAGGTTTTTCCCCTTTTTTTAATTTTTCGAGCTATAAAAATATGGGTGTTCACGAAAAGTTAGTTCTGATTAGGGTAAAAAAAAAAACTGAAAGCAATTAAATTTAATCAAATTAATTTGATTTTATCTTTTTATATTTATTGAAAATTAAAACCAGATGTTTTAGATTGTTAAAGTAAAGAATTGTTCTTTACATGCAATAACTTCTTTTTTCTTCTGTTCATATTATTTAAATTTAAAATTATTTGATATAAACTACTTTTTTTGTCTGAATAAAATAAACTTCTTTTTTGCTTTGGTCGTGAATAAAATGAACTACTTGAATTAGCTACTTCAGTATTTGGTCTACGAGGAGAGGGATTTAAGAAGACAGGAGCAGAGATTGATGTGGGCCTTATGCGGCTCGACCTTAACCTTACAGTATTTCATGGATACTATACGAATATCTAATACAATACGAAAATACGTTATAAATTAAACAAAAAACATTTAAAAGTATCATATCGATATTTGATATAGTAAGTATTCGACACAAATACATAAATTATTTTAAAGTATGTATACTTACATCATATTATACTTATATGTTGATTCTCTTGTTGGACCAGATACAATGAACCATCTCAGTTGTCTTTTTATTACCTTTTCATTTGATGTTTTGTTGTCGTCTCTTTACAAAGTCTCTCCTCCATGTTTTTTCTTAAGGATAATCATAGTAACTGTTTGATTATCTCCATCGAATTTCCAAAACTGATGAAGTGACAGTGTATTTACGTTTAAATCATTTTTTGGACATAAGAGAATGATGCAACTTAGGGTGTGTTTTGTGAATTTGAATGTTAGAAAGTAAAGAAATGAAAAGAGGAGTTGTAGCGTAAAATTTTAAAATATTATACTATAAATCCTTTCTTTTCCTCTATGTCATTCTAAAATCCAAACTCATAAACATATATCATTAGATGAAAATATCAAAGGTGTATATTGGCTTATTTACTCATTTTACAAATGAATACTGCTACATGTCCCGAATATTTTATCCAAAATGCAGTTGAGATCCAGTGACATGCATATGTCAAATTATGAGTGATTTAGCAGAAATTATGGTGATTGAAAAATAAAAGATATTCCTATCACATATTAACATATAATTCTGAAAATTAATTTTTGACATATTTGCTGTCGTAAAGCATTTTCCTTTACAAATAAGCTTGCTACAAATGCATCTTTTTTTATAGAGGTATTTACAAGTTTTGGAGTATAGAGAATGAAAGATATCAAATCGTTCAAATATAGTCAGGTTAATTTGTTTAATTAATTCAATTTGAATTCTTTTTAGAGAGAGAGAGAGAGAGAGAGGGGGCATAGCTGTAAGATGAAATTTAAACCAGTAAGTGGGAAAGGGCTTGTGTGGGGAGTATGAATGCCACGCTTTCCATGTAGGCTTCAGACACAGACCAAACCAATTCACCCTTTGTTTCCACGATCAAACCATTCTCTTATCCTTGTTCTGCCTCTCTTTCTTCTTCTCACTTCCTTGAGCTCAATATCTATCTTTGTGAATTGCAAAACAATAAGAACAAAGAAGAATATATAATGGCCCTTCACATCACAAACACAAGGGTGTGTCCTCCTCCTCCATTAGCCCCCACTGGCAATGCTGGCCTTAGAAGGCTCTTCAACCACCCTTATGCCTTGAATTCATCATCATCATCGTCATTCTTCTCTGCAGGCTCACTCAGCCTATTACTTCGTCCTAATATTCAAAAGCAGAATCTTGTTACATGTGCTGCCCCCAGGATCTCCATGCGTGTGGCTTCCAAGCAAGCCTATATCTGTCGTGATTGCGGGTCACACCCTTCATCTTTTTATATCTAGATGAGTGAAATATATATATATGTGTGTGTGTGTGTGTGTGTGTGTGTGTGTGTGTGTGGACTTGGTGTTTGTATACATGGATCTTATATGCTTGTGTTGATGTTATTGATATATGCATGCTGCAGGTATATTTACAATGAGAGGACCCCCTTTGAGAAGTTGCCTGATAAATATTTCTGCCCTGGTAATTACTTCTCATCACTTCCAATTCCACTATTACTAATCTAGGAAGTTCAATCTTTTTCTTTCACAACAAAAATCGCTTTTTGCTTTTCATGTCCCATAAACTTTAGAGTGAACACTCAAAATACTCCTCAATATACTTAACATTAAGTTGTATGTAAAATAGACATTAGTTTAATCCTCTAATATATAAGTATATTTGGTACTTAAATTGATGCTTGCTCTATATTGTAAAACACTATATAAATTTTTAAAAAATCTATTTTGATTGTCATTGAAATCTTCTGTCTCCAAATTGTGTCTCCTTTTCTGTTCCAATCATTTATATTATATAAATTTTTAGATTAATTTTAATTTTAATTTTTACATGTGTCAATAAATGATTAGGGGAATAATGAAGGAGATAGAAGATTTCCATCCATATCTTTCGAAGATGAATTTGAGTTTTTTCTCAAAAATAATCTGACAAAAAATGCAATTTTATTAGGACCATAACAATCTCAATTGTTGTACGGAGACGTAATTTGTTGTTTCGAGTATATATAGAAAGAAATTATATAAAAAACAAAATTACTGTAAATTTAGCCATATCCACAGGATCGTGTGTGGAATTCAAAGGGAGGGAGGGCTCTTATTGAGGCACAAAATTTGATCTAAGCTCTCACCATGAACTTGATCTAAGAAAGGGAAATACTGTTTGGAATTGTTAGCCACTTTGTTGTAAATGGCAAAAGAAAGGTGTCATTGAACTGAGTAGGTAGGGTGCATTATCATGGTCTCAAAAAAACGGTGCATGTTTTGCAGTTTGTGGTGCTCCAAAACGAAGGTTTAGGCCTTATGCACCAGCAGTAGCAAAAGGCGCAAATGAAACAGACGTTAGAAAGGCAAGAAAAGCCGAAATCCAGAAAGAAGAAGCAATTGGGTGAGCCATATAATCTTTGTCTTTATATATGTTCTCTCCCTCGCATCATATTTGGTCTAAACATTATGCAATAAACTTTTGCACAGGAAGGCACTTCCTATTGCAGTTGCCGTAGGAGTAGCAGTGCTTGCTGGATTATACTTCTATCTGAACAGCAAAGTTTAGGCTAGTTGTATTTCCATTTACTTCTGAAACATGTACTTCTATTTTATTCATGTTCTCTTGCTCATTTAGTTCACCTTTTCACCTAGTTACATTTAGTTCATTCTTTTAAAATTTTTCAATAACTAGAACCAAGTATGTTCTCACAAGTTGTAACCACACACGCGCACGCACCCCAAAGGGCCAGAAAATATGTTGTCCTACCATCTTTGGATTGGAAACTAATCATATTTATCAACTCAAGGGTGATATGATATCACATTGTCAACAACGAAGTGATACGAAGCATTTGACATCTTCAATGTCAAAGCAAAAAATACAATGAAGCGTTTGGGGCCACGGCAAGCACATGGACAACAATTATTTTTCAAAAACTGAGTCTTCCCCAATAAAGTTAATGATTATACTAATAAATTCTCATTAAAACAATTTTCGTATGGCTTTGCAATCACGTAGGTGCAATTATGTATATCGTAGTCACTTTATCAATATAAAGCTTCCTGATCTCAAAATAAGTACGTTTTCTCTATCTTTTTATAAGTATGCTAGGACTATGCATCCAACCTGACCCAGAAAAAGAAAAAGGGTATAAAGCCATCCGCTATTGCTTAAATTAAGGCTGAAACAAAAAAATATTGACAGGAAGCAAGACTAATGACTAAAGAAGAAAACACTATATTAACAAACAGCTATCTTAGCACAATTACACATTGTGGATATATGGAAAGGCTCCATCATTCTTGTAAAATAAATGAACCCTCTATTCTTCTATCCATGGATGGTGGAGGAGGGAAATTCAACGGAGAAAGCATATCACTAAAACTGGAGGTTGGTGCAGGCTTGAACTCGTAAGGGCCTTCTTTTGGTCCCCAAACCTGCAATCAGATAGAAAAATAATACACGCATAAATTACTTTCCATTTTTGCAAGGAACTAAAAAGGTCAAGCAATCCATCAAACTACTGAAACAATATGAAAAGAGTTGAGGAAAACTAACTTGATTTCCATCATCATCATAACCCCTATCCCAGGTATGTATCTCATTGTTCTTCATAACAGCAAGTTCTGAAGTACAGTGGGTTGCTCCATTCTGCTATAAAAGAGAGTGAAGAAATTTCAACCCAACTCATCATACACAGTGGTGTCAGTAGAAAGCACTGGGAGGAGGATATAAAGACAATAGTTTGAGCTGAAAAATACCCATGAATTAGGAAACCCGCCAGGTGGGGTTGAACCTTCGTATAAGCAACGTTTTCCTCGCGGACAACGCTTAAGATGTACTGTTGTCAAATGCTCTGCAATATCCTACAAATCACACCACATATTCAGGAAAGTCAAATACAAATTGAACTTATTATTACATACGTTTACTAAACTCAAAATATCTTAAAAGAACTAACTTGCTTTGAGCTAGAGATCATAAGGTATTTAGAAATGCACAAACTCATCATGAGTTCCTATTTTGCAGATGCTCAACAGCTCAAGCAATTACCTAAGAAACTGTCAATCAAAATAGACTTTTGTACATAATTTCTAAAATGATGCCACTAACGTAGTTAAATCTTTCTGCCAGGTTTATGATTTTGATTATGAATATGCCATCCTTGAGCATGTGATTTTGTCACTACAGCTTAGGATAAGGATTAATTTCTTCTCTGATTTATGAGTTAATGTATCCTTTGATGTTATTCCAGTCCAAGATATAATCTTAAGATTCCATGATTAACTGTATTCGTGATTTATTGCATGATATCTGTGATCAACTGAGAAGAACCAGGTTCCAACCGTTAGAATGTACAAAACTGGTGACATACACAAGACAAGGAGAACCAACAACTGGGACGGAAACAGCAACTACATGATTTTTGTGATTTTTGCATTTTGAAGTCTGCACAACTTAATAAGGGCTTTTGTTAACCTCAATCAGTGTCTGATGGCCAAAAAGATTAGAGGAGCTCCCCTCTACAAAAGGAATGGTGCTTGGATGTTACTCACAAAATTTTGTTCCAACCCAATAGGGTCTGCTCCGTTTCTGCTGTTTCTGTGTCATACTGCATCAGTTCTGCAGTGCCACACCTACTTGTTTTCCTACTCTTTAGAGTAGTCTGAAACCCTTTGTAAGTCACATATAAACCAACCAGAACCTTAAGCATAGAACTCTTGCTCTAGAGAGAAGGGAAAGAGTGAGGGTAGCATTTAGGAGCTCACTTCAACCTAGAGTACTCTATTTTGTGGGTAAAGATAGAGGGAGGTTTGGTGGCAGTTTTATTAGAAACAAGTAACAGAATACTTGACCTGTAAATTGAATGAAAAAGGTTTATTGGAGTACTTGTAAGCCACAATTCGGCTTATAGTGAATAAAATCTTAAGCAAACTTGGGGAACGAATGTAAGTTACAAATTGTCACTGAACCAGCACATGTGATTGTGCACATCTCTCATCCCATATCTCTATTAGTTACCACCTGTTGGCATTATTTGTTCCTAGTTTGGCACAGCTGATTTTTTAATTTGTGAAATTTATTATTCTTGAACCCCAAAGAAACAATTCAACCCCCAACCCCCCAGGAGGTGGGGTTTTTCTCACTTTCAATACTGTAAGAAAAGTCACTAACACATACACACAGGCCAGGCACCGAGGCACGAACAAGAAAAATGTGACAAAACTATCATCTGAATATAAAAGTGACTGATCAATCATGGAATGCATTCCATTTATTTCTTCTACATAAATATAGTATTTCATGAAAGAAAACCCCCTCATAACCCATTTTACCAAGAAGACACCCAAGCTTCCACGTCCTACTTTGGTGAGTCATATCATTACCATTGTATCACCTTTTAAAACAAAAAAAATGAGGATGGGGGTTGAGGGATATCCACTAGGGGTCAGCTCAGACAAACTGAAATATTTCCTCACTCATTTGGTAAATCGTCATGTAAGACTAACAGCTGAATGACTTATGATGCTTCCTATATCAATCTCAAATGCTAGCCAATTTGATTCTCAGCAGCTATGGCACTTAGTTTGCATTACTTGATTTCAGATCTATTTATACCCAAAAGTTTACTTTGGCCATGGTTTTTCAATTGTTTGCCAGATGTAATATCTTGCCGATACCCATCAGTTTATCTAGTATCTACAATAGTTATAATGTTATATACCAATGTCAAAATAACCTAAGATTTTCCATCATTTTTTGTCAGCCTCTTTTCTCCCGTTTGTCTTTGTTTTCATCACTATACTTCTATATAGTATTTTAAACTTCCTAAAATATCTTTTACTATTTACTAATCTCTTTCTCTCCTGTTTTTCTTTATTTTCATCACTCTACCTCTAAATTTCTTTCTAACTACCTAATATTTATGGTTTCTTTCAATCAATATCTTGCCTCTCCAGAGCTCTCTCTTCCTATAACAAAAAAGTCAACGCATCTTGAAAAAACAGATGCCTCTATGCTAAGATCACAGTACAAACACACTCTGAATGCTCACCCCAATGACTTCTTCTGGCTGTGGACGTTGATCCTTTGATCGATCACAGAAATTCTTGTACTCCTCCATGTCTCTAATTGCATATGTACTTAACTGTCAATGAACAGAATTTAGTCACAAAATAGAACACCCACTTGTAACAAGAAAAATAACATACTATTCTTCTGAAGAACACAAAAACTGAACCGTACTCTGTGGCTAGAAATCAGATAAAAAAAATATAAGAACACATGTCCATGTAATGTAGGACAAGGGTTGGATCAATTATAACTAAAATGTTGGGTGTTGTCTGGGCCATTGTAAATGCAGTACAACAGTTCACACCACTGTAGTGTGAGTAAACTTCTACTATAGCCCAAAAAGCAACCCAGCACTTCATTACAACTTATCCATTTGTCCTGCATCACAGTGTACATATAAAACCGGAAACACTTCATGAGAAGTCTAAAGCAGTTCAGAAAAAGTTTTTGCTTTTTTCCTCTCAGTAAGGAAGACAGGATACAAATTTCTCTTTTCAATGCCATTCTATAGAAAAGAAATGCTTCCGTCTCATTAAGTAGATCTCAATATTGTTTTCTGAAGCTACCAATGTCAAAAAGGAAAGGCATCAGCATCATTAATATAATGATGCAAATCATGGTACTCAAGGTAAGGGCAGTCTGGATAACTTAGCACTCTTCAAGGAGCAAACTTATCACAAGCATTAGACATGTCTCACACACACAGGTTCTAGAAGAATGGCCTCATGAAAGGGCATTGGCATCTTTAAAGTGGCAAAATACATACCTCAACATCACATTTCAATTCTTTTGGACAAGGTTTCACCACAAAAAACCTCTGCAAAAGGGTGAAAGATGAAAATTAAAGTTTGAAATATTTTCATATTATCGGGAAAACTGAAAACAATTAGGTAAAAGTTTGACTTGCAGACAACATTCACACAAGCTCATGGTTTATGGAAACCTAGTTTTCCTGTAAAGGATTGAAGTGTAAATGAACCATAAAAGCATACCTGCCGAAAGGGTTTTTGTGGACTCCTCCAAAAGGCCTGGAACCACAAAGAAAATCTTCAATGAACTAAATTTTAAACTGACGATTCATTCACTACCATAGTGCCCACACACCTGTTCAAAATAGAGGACTTTTGATCCATCCACTAGCTCGGCCGCAGGGCAAGTAAGCATTCTGCAAAGACCCACCAAACTCTTTAGTGCTGTATTTTTTGTTTTGAAAGACACTCCTCTCCACACAAAAACAAGAAACGGATAAAAAAACTTACGCCTATAACACAGAGAGCAACAATAGAACATAGAAACCACCAACAAAGACCGCAATTATTTTGGGTGTATGTGAATTGTGAATAGTGATGCAGATGTGAATTGTGAAGCCCCCCAAACGAAACAGGAAGCAGCTAAATCAAAACTAAAACAACAAAGATTTAATGAATAAAATAAAACAATAACAAAAAATACAAATAAAAAAGAACACAGACCTAATGTTGAAATAGTTATCAGGGTCTCTTGAAGCTTGCTCCTTCGAATACTACACCAACAACATTAATTTCACATAAGAATAACAAAAGGGAAACTAAACCCACAAATTAAAACCAAAATAGTACCACCTTTTCGCCAGTGAGGGAGTTGGTGACGAAACGGGCATGGTCCCAGCGAGTGGTGGACTTGCTGAGGCGCTTGACGAGAAGGGCGCCGCCAATCAGTAACACAGTCTTCACTGCCAACCCTCGAGCACGGTTCCATACATTCGACGAGTCCGACTCATTACCCATCTATTTTCCTTCTCTTTTTTCAACTTTGTTCGGAAATGAATCTATGGGTAGGAGTGGGAGGGTGTTAGGCGATAACGGAATAGTGGTGTAATCTGAGTAGAGCCAACACCATCACCATGCTCTTTTTCGAGGCGGCAGCTACAGCAGCAGCACAGCAAGATGTGGAAGATGACAGCAGAATCCTAGAACATCGAATCGAAATCGAAGTAAAGAGAAGGGTTCGGGTTTTGCTGGGTGGGTCCAGTCCTCTGTACGGTTTTATTCGGCTCTGGCTTGTGAATTGCTCATCATCCAGAACCCAGAGAGAAAGAGATAGATAGATAGATATACAAAACCCTGCAGAGACGTTCCAGTTTCTCCTCAAACCCCTTTTTCGTTCAATTCACGAAATGGAGAAACCTGGTGAGCGGTGAGTGGTGAGTGCCGACCAGACAGCAGTGGTTTTTGGAGGACGGAAAAAAATTATAATAAAATGGGAATATGAAATTCATAGATATTGATACTTTCTATATCATTTATGATTAAAAATTTATCACATATTTTACAAATTAAATTTATTGATATTTTACTATTTATAATTAAATCATAATTCTTGAAATCAAAAGGATACTGATACCTTGGATACTATAACAAAAACCAAATAAAATAAGTTAGAGTTTAATTTCTATAAATTAATTTTAAGAAATATATAAATCATGTTAAACAATTATTCACTATAATTATTCAAAATAATTTTATATTTTTTAAAAAATTTATTAGTTAATGATGTAAAGTAATAATTTTATAATAATAATAATAATAATACATAGAAATTATACTCAATAAATTAAATTTCTAGTACATATAGTTTTTATAAATTCATATTGATTACTATACCTTTTATCTTTCTCATTAAGTCTCTATAGTTATTAATTTGGGTAAATAACAAAAATTATCTTTGGGATTTGACAAAATTGTCCTTCACTCTATTTTTACTTTACTCAAAAATTGCATTTTACCTCACTTACTCAAAAACAAATGCAATTGCACAAAACTTGAAGGGTAGTTTATCTTACTTATCCTAAAATCTTTAAATAAATTTCTTCGCATTATCATTAGTTAATAGTTATAATTTTATTAAATTCCACGTGAATTAATAATAAATACTTCATCATTTATGGCTAAAACCATGCATGAGAAGAAGAAAAGATAAGTGCCCTAAGCACTCGAAAAACCTAGAACTTGCATGTTGATCAAAGAAAGAAAAGATACAAATGCAAAAATAAGCAACTAAAATCAAGAGAAAAAAATGCAATGATATTTCTCATAGCGTGTTTGTTTTAAGATTTCAAATTACATTCCTAGAAATCACGTTTTTGAAATATTATACTTGAGAATATAATACCTAAGAATATCATTTTTGAGTATTTTAGCAAACTTGTTTTTTTAATATTAAATATTATTGAGATTATTTGTTGAGATTTTTTAAATAAATTTTAAATTTATTTGTTTAATAATACATAATTATGAAAATACGGTGGTTTTTAAGTGAATCTAACCTATTAGATGTCAAATCCATCATAAATTGAATTTTTTATTAATTGTTTAAGGAGTTTAAGTAACTACCAATTGTGTTTAGCTTGATGGTTGAATATAGCGGGTTTTAACCTAACACAATTTCAAATTTAAAGGAATCTAGATATAAATTGAAAATGCTAACCAGAGGAAATGAGAGCAATCTTCTCATAAAAGCGTCAAATAAGAAAACTAGAGAGATTCCATTTTACGCTAAAAAGAATAGATGACCCAAGACAATTTATTAGGCAATATGCAATTTTATTGTTTGGCTCAATTTATCATTTCCTTTCACGGTTGGAGGGAGAATATGCAACAGGAGAAAATAATGCAGACAACCAGAACCGGTTGTTCATGGCTCAAAATGAGCAAAGTAGGAGTAAATTTCTGCTAATAATAAATTTTTGCTAATAATTCTCAACATCGTATCTGGTCTTTCACACAGTTATTCAATCAAATATTTTCTTTTGTATGACTTTTTAAATAGTAGAGTGTAAAAGTAATAATTTTTACTAATATGTTATTATATGATTGGATGAATGTGTAAAACTTTTTTACATTGTCAATATATTTCAATTAAATCATATAAAAAATACTTAAATTAATATGTATATAATGAAAAAAAAATCTATTACATTTTTATTTGATTTCTTTTAGATATATTTATATAAAGTTTTATTAATTATTTCTGAATATATTAGTTTATGAAATAAGATATACAAAAAGTGCACTATAATATTATTCAGAAAAATATTTCTTATGTTGTTTATTTATTTATAACTAAATTTGTAGTCAGTTTGTGATATAGACGTAATACTTAATTGAAACTCTTAAACATCCAAATAAAATATTTATAATTTTCAATATGGCCACTTTCAAAATATATGTTATTACTAACGAGTTTTATATAGTGTACAAAGCATTATATGATTATAGATATAGAATTTTTTTATATTAATTTTTTTTATATAATATGATGATGATTATTTTTGTGCCCTCTTTCAAATAGTTTTTGAATCCATCCCTAAGTCGAGTCGGTGTCTCAGCCCACTTTTACTAAACATTCCATCATTTAAATTGTGGTGTATAACACAATATGATATCTTGACATACTATGTGTCATATGAAGTAAAATAAAATTTAAAATGACTTATTTTAATGTATAAAATTATATAAAATAAGTTATTTAAATATTTATTTAAACTAATAAAATAACTTATTTTACACAGTTGTAGAGATAATCATTTTCTCTTTTCATTATCGATGGGCTCTCTTTCCTTCAAACCAAAGATTCTACTCTTAACCTGTCCTCCATCATTTGGCAGGTGATAACCATGCATTTGCTTCTAAAGCAGGAAGCTCGTCAAGGTTTTTCATCAATTCTTTCCCACACAGCGAAGACCTTGAGTGGCATATCCAAGAGTATATACACTATATGGTAAACAACCAAATGCTAGTAAACTGGTTCCGGGACTGACTTTGCTATTAGTTGGACATCATCTCATTTAGGCAGAAGCGTACACAAACTTCACAATAAACAACCAAGGAAACTTCACAATTCTTCTTAAATATCCCAAACAGAGAGAGTCTCACAGAATATTATATATACTCATTTCATAATTACATATCACGTGCAGCAGGATTAGCCATCCCTCTCATCAACCTCCCAAAAGAACCACCAAGTTCTAACCGGGAGCTCTTCCTTTCCTTCTCATTATCACTAAAACAGTACACAGGAGCCTGCCAATTTGGATCATCAAGCACCGCTCCAACCTCAAATGTCATCACATGGGCAGTATATCCTGCACAACATTCACCAAATTAGTGTCAAAATTTGACCAATCACAAACAAGTTTCAGCAAAAACATTGTTGTCAAAACTAACACTTCAAATAACAATTACAGTGACACATCATAAAGGTCTAGCGGCATTAGGAAGCACCCAACAGGCTAACTAAAAGGACGACATTGAAAACAAAAACTGCATATTCACAATAATATGAGTTAAAGAGTTTCAAGGAGACAAGTGCCATTTAAAATAAGTTAAAATATTTGTAAATTTCACATTTAAATAAAGTAGAAAATTTTTATTCCAATAATATTTTTGAGTAGTTAATGACCATTAAAATATATTAGTCTATACATCATAATTTTACATAGGAATAATCTATTATCATATTACTTATCACCTTTTTTTAATACCTATATTTTTCTAAATTTTACAGATATTTCATAAGAGACAGAGTACATCCGAATTGTTGTAACATTTTAAGATACGTTAAAACTGAACTTAATTATTCTTTTATGGTCTGAATTAAACTTGCTGAAGATGAATGAAAGTGAGTGGGTGGGGTGGGAGCACCTGAGTAGAAGATCCACTTGACAGGCCTCTTGGTGAGGACATCCTCGTAGTACCAAATGAACTCAACTTTCTCCCAAACATTGCAGAGGAAATTGTCAACCATATCCTGGCCCAAGTAGTTAGCACCGTCAAGCCAATTGGGCCGCAGAATCCCAACTTCGACATGTAAAACCTGGCAATCAGGTTCGGAGGGGTCGAGGGTGTATATGAAGGAGGTGCCATTGTTCCACTCGAGGTCGTACTTGACTACATCGCCCAGCTGGTTCTGGATGATGTTGAAGTTGCGGCCGTTGGGCCAGTCGTACCAAAGGTCTATCTTCTGGAGTGTTCCGTCACTCATGTTCATGAAGAGCAACGAGTGGAACTGATGAGGCCAATCCGCTGGAACAGGATCATCGGATTTTGCCTTCAAGGCCGTCGAGGTTGGAGGGCGGATTAGGAGGAGGACGAGGAGGAACAACAACGCAGGAGGAATTGGTGCCGACATTGCTGCTTCCTTTGGAGTCAAAACAATGAAGAAGACGAGGAGATGTTTGTGAATTGTGAGGTGAGATCTGAATGAGAATCTCATTAAGAATAACAAAAAGGAAATTGAACCCACAAATTAAAACTAAAAGAGTAGTACCTTTTCGCCAGTGACGAAACGGGCATGGTCCCAGCGAGTGGTGGACCTGCTGAGGCGCTTGACGAGAAAGGCGCCGCCAATCAGTAACAGAGTCTTCACTGCCAACCCCCGAGCACGGTTCGATACATTCGACGAGTCCGACTCATTACCCATTCATTTTCTTCTTCTTCTTTCTTCAATTTTGTGCGGAAATGAATCTGTGGGTGGAGGGTGTTAAGCGATAACGGAATGGTGGTGTAATCTCAGTAGAGCCAACACCATCACCATCATCTTCTTCTTCGAGGCAGTGGCTACAGCAGCAGCTCAGCAAGAAGTGGAAGATGACAGCAGAATCCTAGAACATCGAATTGAAATTGAAGTAAAGAGAAGGGTTCGGGTTTTGTTGGGTGGGTCTAGTCCTCTGTATGCTATTATTCAGCTCTGGCTTGTGAATCGCACATCATCCAGAGCCCAGAGAGACAGATAGATAGATAGATACACAGAGCCTTGCAGAGAGGTCCCAGTTTCTCCTCAAAACCATTTTTCGTTAAATTCACGAAATGGATAAACCTGGTGAGTGGACAGCAGCCGTTTGCGCAGGACCGAAAAAAATTAAAATAAAGTAAGTTAGGGTTTAATTTCTATAAATTAATTTTAAGAAATAAATAAATAATGTTAAATAATTATTCACTGTAATAATTATTCAAAATGATTTTATACTTTTTAATTTTTTTAAAAAAATTTATTAGTTGATGATGAAAATAATAATTTTATAATAATAATACATAAAAATTAAACTTAATAAATTACAAATCTCAAACCCAATTCTTCTGTTCCCACCGGTCACCACGGCAACAGTTTCCTTAAGCCACCACCTGTGAACACCCAAATGCACAACAAAATCATAATTAACATTTTTACTTAGTGATATTGTTATATTAGAGTATTAAGGGAAAATATCCAATAGGAATATTCTAGAATTAGGATAAGAGTTTTTATAAATA
Organism: Dalbergia cultrata; assembly: GCA_031216105.1. Classification (NCBI taxonomy): domain Eukaryota; kingdom Viridiplantae; phylum Streptophyta; class Magnoliopsida; order Fabales; family Fabaceae; genus Dalbergia; species Dalbergia cultrata. The sequence continues at coordinate 854,995 of CM062349.1, read as the reverse complement.
AGATGAAATATTTATTAGAAATATTTTATTGGTTGGCCACGGTATATGTAGCCATTTAGCATGAAAAGAAATCAAGAAGAAAAATGTTAGCATAGGTGTAGCCTCAGTTTTAAATTAGCTAGTTTTTGTTAGTTTTTCTGCAACAATTTGATGCTCTTGTTTCGAAATCCTTCACCATTTCATTGATCACCATGTTCCATCTCTCTGCTCACCCATTATGGCAACCACGCATTCTTTTACGTATTCACTTCCTACACCTCCACCCATAGGACTATAATCCCAACACAATCCCACCAAACCCTATTCGCAATCCCTCCCTATTATGGTCTCTACAAACTCATGATTATGACAAGGAAAAACAAGATCAAAGGCTGTATGACGGGGTAGATATAGCTTGAAAATTAAACCTTTGGTGATCAGAATAAGGAATAGTCCAGCGATATCTCTTGCAATCTCTTGCCTTTTCGGTCCTTAGATTTTTCTTTATGCTCCATCTCTCTATCTCTTTGTGGATTTAACATAAATGAAGCTAAATTGAAAGGCTTGAACTTCAAAGAGATGTAGCTTGTGTCACAAACGCACTCCGCACGCAATGGAGCAAATCGGTGGACATGAATGCCACGTTTTTTAGTCCAAGCAAATCGGGTCTTTTGTCAACGCAATAGAACTAGACTTTAGGTAATAGATCAATCAATATTTTTTCCCCATTCGTAATTAGGGCCCCTTCTTATAAATTTCCAAGTAGTTAATAGTTGAACAACTAATTTTAACATTTGTTCTTTGTTCGATGTGTTGAAAACAAAAAAGCTGAATTTTAGAATGTAAGGGTCTAATTGTTTCAGAAAATAATGTTTAATTTTATTTTTATTTTCAGTCTATTTTCTGATATCATACTTTCTAAAGGAAATGGTGAAAACAGAAATTTTAGTTTTCATTTTATATTTTTACTGTAGTTTCATATTTCCAAGATTTTATAACAAAAACAATGAAAATTACGAAACATAGTTTTTATTTTTTTACTTATAATTTTCATTATTTTCTCTACAAAATTTTGAAAACATGAAATTGATTAAAGTTTTAAAAATTGAAAATGGCTCTCTGAAACTAATCAGACACTACAAACTTTTGTTATTTTCTCCACAAAATAAAAAAAATGAAAACAAAAAAGGAAAATTGTTTTGTGGAAGCAGATAGATTATAAGCTTCCAATAAGTTTAATATTAAATCTCAATTGAATTACAATGGTTCTGAAATGTATTGTCTTAATATATGTGATTTGGTGTGATAAAGTTTGAACTATCTATTTCTTTAAATGACGTTTTACATGTGTTGCTCAAGATTTGACCATTTTCACGAGGTAGAAACGAGAAGTTGCAAGCACAAACCCTAAAATTTACCCAGATATAATATGACTTTAATAGTATCCATGTGCAAATTCCAGGAGCATATTAAGACCAGAAAGAAAAAGTCTACATCATCTTTCAAGCGGTCCCCTCCCCTCAAATTGGAATTCATTATGTACATATGGTTATCGCGATAATGAATATAAAAATGTATTGTTATTATTATTATTCAGCTCTAGACTAAATAAAAAATAAATAAAGTAAAAATATGCTTTGATTGCTGAAAGGTTTCTCATTTGAGACTTTAATCCCTAAAATAAAATACATATACTTTAATATATGTATATATAATTAGAAAAATTAAAGGAAGACAACTCCAAAAGGAAAAGCAATTGTTCAAATAAGATAGCATTGATCACCTCGTCTGGTAGAAAAAACAAAATAACAATCTATGTCCCCACACCACCTGATAACCCCCACCTCTAATCCAAGAAAGTACATCAACCATAGCAAACAAAACCAAATGTAATGAGCACATTGCCAAAGATAACCAATATAGTGAAGCACCAAAACCATAATCATTATCATCTTGTGGGAACCCACAAAATCCAAATCCAATGCAGCCCAAAAAACCATCACGACCAATAGAATACACCACCTGAGAAATAAATGCGCTAAGCTTCCCAACGATTTCAGCATAGACGGTGAGAGATTAACATTGAAAATGACTTCCTTGCTTGGGAGATAAAACCCGTGCCACGCTAACGGATACAGAAGACTAGATGTATATAGTTTAACAACAGTTGAAAAACAAGTAACTACAAGAATAGCTAAGCCAGCAACTAATCAAGCAACCAGATCTTTAATTATAAAATCAAAGGAAAACACCTCATAAATAATCGACCCCTTTAACTTTGACCCATTTGGCAAGGCCATCAAGGTCATTGTTGTAAGAAATCTCATCAAGAACATAATGAGCTACCAAACATTAAAAATGATCCAACCATAGTTTTAAAACTCGGACCACGATCGATCATTGAAGATCACCTGCTCAACCATAGTTCTTGGTCGAACCGGTTGAACTGGATTTTATTAAATTAGTATATAAAATGCAACTAAGTATTGTATATATATATAATATGGAACATAAGTTATTAAAAGCAAAGCTAGCCCAAGTGGTGGGGGAGCTCTTTGCGATCCAAGAGGTGCTGAGTTCGACCCTCCGTGCTGAACTTTTGGGTATTTTATTTCACATGGACAAGCTGGCACGCTGACGCAAAGGAGCATAGGCACATGCTGACACGCGTGGTTGTCTCGGTTTGCGCGCGGTTGGCTCGCACCGGTTTGATGTTGGCCCACCCGGTTCGCTCCGGGTTTGACCAAAGTTGACCGGTTTAGGTGCGGATCCGGTCCATTCACAGAACCGGACCGGCCAGGTGGCCGGTTCACCGGTTTTCCGGTTGAACCGGCCGGTCTGATCCGGTTTTTAATACACTGGATCCAACAAACCCACATGAAACACTGACTTGGACGAAAACTCACACAACAATAACACAAGTGCCTAAAACAATCTGAACCTTACTAGGGGTATCTCTTGAATAACTCTTACTTAAAAACTATTGTTGTGTTTTTTTTCTTCCCCATCCTCACTATTGTGCTCCCTTTCACTCTCTACGATTATTTCACTATGTATCACTCTATAACAACCCCAAACTACCAAAACACCTTACATAAATGATTATCTTCGCTTTTTAAACTGGAAGCAAATAAGCAAAGCAAAAACACCCATTACGCATTAACACCAAAGCTGAAGCTCATATGTATGAAACTCAAGGCCCAAAAGTCTTCCGCATATTCTCCTAAACACCCACAAACTCACAAGATATGGCTCTCCCTCATATTAAGAACCTCAGGGTGTATCACTCCACAAAGCCATCCTTACCACCTCCCAACCAAAACGATCAAGCATATCACAATACATAGATCTGCAAAAGAAATGAACAGTACCACACACACAGGAAAAAAATATGAATAGAACCACCACGCACCAACAAGCCACTTAACAACAAAAGCTGACCTAAGATCTGCACCTGTGCATCAAGTTGTGCATAAAATTATTGTATGATACCTTTTCCTTTTGGATCACAATTATGTTTGTGTGTCCCCAATTTTTGTTTACCTGAAAAGCCCACCTCATTTCAAAACTCAAAAGTTGCTTTCGGGTCAGCATACACTTTAATATCCTAATTAAAACAGTTTAATCCACAATATTAATGTTTTCTGTTAATGAATTAACAGAAGTGATGCCATGCATTGTTAAGAGCTGTATCGGATGCCATGTAAAATCTTAATTTCATTGTGCACATATGACACACCGTTTTCCCCAAAATAAACCCTAAACACGTCTAAAAGAGGGGGAAAAAAACTAAGCATATCAACCAAAGATACTAATTTAAAAGTTAATATAGATTTAGATTAGTATATGAATTTTAAGAGTATTGATTTAGATTAATTTTATAAATTAATTAACACCGTGATTGAATAAAAGTTGGTGGAGTTAAATTAAAATATTGATGCGCCAAGTTACTGATTACATTAAATTATTCGAAGATGATATGGATGAATATTATAAGAATAAGGTTTTTCCTCGATACGCTAGTGAGGAAAGTGTCTAACCTAAATAAATTGAGCAAAGAGAGACGAAGTAATGAAATAACATTAAATAGTGGCATAACGTCGCAAGCAGGTGGACGTGCCGGAGTGGTTATCGGGCATGACTAGAAATCATGTGGGCTCTGCCCGCGCAGGTTCGAATCCTGCCGTCCACGCTTTTGTGGTTACTAAACAAAAGTAACCACCATGAGTCTTTTTTTTTAATTCCCTTTTGCAAAGCTTCGAACACCAATGTACTTGAGCAAATCCAATTGTATTTATACCCAGACAACTTAATGATATATGTAATTCACACCATGGGGAGTTTAGATGGCATTACTTTTCTTCATCATATTTATTACTTGTTATTCTCTTATGATTTGAAACTTTTATGTGATCCTCATTTGACAATATCAGAATTACAAAATTGATCTGAATCTCAATTTTTTCCATTTCACCTACTCATTCTGTTTGTGTTTATCCACCCATTCTTTCTTTTGAAATTTTTATCTAAACCATGATAATATAATACATTAGTGAAAAGTCAATTGGGAATTGACTAGATGTGGCAAACCTCATTAGCAATGTATTCTTTCTTACTCTGCTAAAAAAAAAAAAAAGTCATTAGCCATGTATCTACATTCATGTATCATTTACCACTTTATTACACATCCCCATTGATTCAAATGCACATTTGATATAAAACTTTAGCCAAAATCTGTTAAGAAAACTTAACCGCATTCATTTTAACTTTTTTATCATACGGTTTTTCATCATCTACCTTTTCAATGTAAATTACCTTCTATCTAGTGGTTTACTTGAGATCTTATTTTTCATCAACAAACTCTAGAATTACTTTTTTGTGATTAAATCCACAATTACATTTTATCGATTCTGAGGCTAAAATTCATTTCGTTCAAGTCAAGTTGATCTATTATGTGAATAAATCTATTCTTGTGTTTATATATAACTTGAATTTGATATGTTTCTTAATAGAATGCTGAACTGCTTATGCTTGCTGTTTTTCTTTGTAGTGTTTTTATTTCCATATAAGAAGGAAAAATCTAAGTTCATTCCTCGTGCATTTCGTCCCTGTTAGCTTGTCTTTTATTTATTTGGTTTGTACTACAAACACTATGGAGTTGCCCAGATATGGATATTTACGGTTTATTTTTGGTACAATATTTATTAAAGATATTGTTTGGTCGAAATTCTGAAGATATTACTTTTTTTTTTCTGGTCGAATTCTGAAGGTATAAATGTATCATGCTACTTTGAAGGGGAAAAAAAAGAACTACGACCTTATGTACAGGTCCATGGGCCTGGAAGAAAGCCCAGTCAAAATCCTCCACTTTTGGACATAAATTGGAGAAATCGGAGAAGCTTGACCAAAAACAAAAACCCAATAGGAAAAGTACAATTGGACCTAAAATTTTAAAAAAAATGACAAATCGGAAAAGTACAATAAGAATGTCCATGTAAGAATTACTTGTATTTTAAAAAGTTGCTATATGTATTATGTATATTTTCAAAACAATGAATTTGGATTTGAGATGCTGCAGGAGAGGGAAGTGATGCAACGCGGCTACGTGGCGGGATCTGATTGGCTATCATCGCGTGGCAGCTAACCCCATTGGTGGAAACAGCTCGAACGTGGAGATCTAAAAGTAGAAAGGAACCGCAACTGCTGAGTTATCGAGTGAGTGAGAGAGATCTATTTAGATCTCACAACGAACACGCACACACACACACAACAGCGTTCATTAATCATCATTCAGAGAAAATTTCAGAGCGATGATGATGGGGGAACGAAAGCGAATCCTCTTCGCGCTGCTCTTCTTCTTCGTTGCCTCCACTTCCTTCCAGAACCTTCTCGCTTCCGACGACGCCGACGACGCTGTAATGATTATTCAAAACTCTATCCTTACGTGTTGTCGTTTCTCATTTCGGTATAATTGGATCTTTCTTTTCTTTATTTATTGAGGCTCTGATTTGTGAATGCCTGTGTCGTTTAGATCTTCTACGAGTCGTTCGACGAGGATTTTGAAGGCCGTTGGATTGTGTCCGACAAGGATGACTACCAAGGTAAACACAGTTTTACCTCTTGTTGTATGTACTTTCCATTTTTCAGATCATTGCGTTTTGATATTGGTGGATGTGTGTGTGATTACTGTTTTGCGTGCCAAGTGTTTGTGAAAAGTGCGTGGTGGTTTTCATTAGTAGCTGTTGTTCAATTCAACTGTTTTTTTTTTTTTTTTGTCATATTGCTTCGGGGACTCAATTATAAATTTTTAAGATGTAGGCTTCTATTTGAAAATTCTCGACTATATATATATATATATAAGGGCTTATGTGTTAGTGTAATGTCTAAATAATTTAATCGTAGTTGCTGGATGATTGATTGAGCTAAACTAATTGAATAATAGACTTTTAAAATGAGATCTTAGACAAGAAAAAAAAAATGTTAAAGAAAAAATTATAGCATGAAAAAGAGAAGAGATTATCTTCGCGTAGCTATGTTGGAGATATGTTGACTGTGTATCACGTGAGGATAATCAGGAATACACGTGGAAATTAAGTATGTGCATGCTGTAATTACTAATTGGTAATTAGATCTGCTATTAATGAAACTTGATAAAGGCTGTATATATTTTATATAGTAAGCAAAGCTATTGGGAAAAGCAACTTCCCTAAGTTATATGTTAGCTTCCTGTTTCTTCAGCAGTAGTGGTGGATTTTGCAAAAGGGTTATAATTTTATATCTCCAACCCTTCAGCAGTGAAGTCATTGACTAGATTTAGTCTGCATTGATTAGTAGTTGATTTCTCACAGCATATTGCAGTCCAATCACGTTGTGGAGTAATGGATAATTCTCATAAATTGCCTGGTTGCTAGTACTTTGATATGATGAAATACGCTTTTTGGTCGTTTATTTTCTTAGATTTAAGTATCTGATAACACTGTCCATAAAATTGAGTTATAGATATTTTATCCATTCATGCATATTTGAAGCAATTAGGTGAAGTTGATAGATATTACGTTCTTTATGTTGGTTGTTAAAACAATAGTATGGTGGTTTGAACCCTCTTGCAAAGTATCCAAACCAAATCCTTGGGTCATGGATGCTTTGATCTATCGTAATTTGAAATGTCTGTTATTTGCATTTTTGGTTGTAGGTGTCTGGAAGCATGCTAAGAGTGATGGGCATGAAGATTATGGACTTCTTGTCAGTGAACAAGCAAGGAAATACGCCATAGTTAAAGAACTTGATGAGCCTGTCAGTCTTAAGGATGGCACAGTTGTTCTTCAGTTTGAGACTCGTCTTCAAAATGGCCTTGAATGTGGTGGTGCTTATCTCAAATATCTTCGACCCCAAGAAGCTGGATGGAAATCCAAGGAATTTGACAATGAATCCCCATATTCTATCATGTTTGGTCCTGACAGGTGTGGAGCTACAAACAAGGTCCACTTCATTTTCAAGCACAAGAATCCCAAGAGTGGGGAGTATGTTGAGCACCATCTCAAGTATCCCCCTTCTGTCCCATCTGACAAATTAACTCATGTTTACACTGCTATTTTGAAGCCTGATAATGAATTGAGAATTTTGGTTGATGGGGAGGAGAAGAAGAAGGCAAATTTCTTATCATCTGAGGACTTTGAGCCTCCACTTATCCCCTCCAAGACAATCCCAGATCCTGATGACAAGAAACCCGAGGACTGGGATGAGAGAGCCAAAATTCCTGACCCAGATGCAGTAAAGCCAGATGACTGGGATGAGGATGCACCCATGGAAATTGAAGATGAAGAAGCTGAGAAACCTGAAGGATGGTTGGATGATGAGCCAGAGGAAGTAGATGACCCAGATGCAGCAAAGCCAGAAGATTGGGATGATGAGGAAGATGGTGAGTGGGAAGCCCCAAAGATTGAGAACCCAAAGTGTGAGGCGGCCCCCGGTTGTGGTGAGTGGAAGAGGCCAATGAAGAGGAATCCAGCTTATAAAGGAAAATGGAGTGCCCCCTACATCGAAAATCCAAATTACAAGGGTATATGGAAGCCTCAGGAGATTCCAAATCCCGACTATTTCGAACTGGAGAAGCCTGACTTCGAGCCTATTGCTGCTATTGGCATTGAGATTTGGACAATGCAAGATGGCATTCTGTTTGACAATATCTTGATAGCTAATGATGATAAGATTGCAGAGTCCTATCGGGAAACCACATGGAAGCCCAAGTTCACAGTTGAAAAAGAGAAACAGAAGGCTGAAGAGGCTGCAACCGCTGGCTCAGATGGTATTGCAGGCTTCCAGGTAATGAAGTAGTTTTGTGGTTTTCCTCTCTACCTTCATCCTTTCCTCACCATTTTGCATATGCATGATGTTAATTTGTTGACATTGCAGAAGAAGGTATTTGACCTGTTATACAAGATCGCAGACATTCCCTTCCTGAGTGACTACAAGCTTAAGATATATGTAAGTACCAAAATATCAAATGATCAAAGTACTACTTCCTTTTATTTAGCTACCCACTACATTTCGATTAGTGGAATACAACATTAACTTTACGCCTTCTTTGCAGGATCTCATTGAAAAGGGCGAAAAGCAACCAAATCTCACTATTGGAGTCCTTGTAGCCGTTGTGGTTGTCTTCTTGACAATTTTCTTCAGGCTTATATTTGGTGGCAAGAAGCGGCCAGTACCTGTGAGTAGTGAAAATTTTCTCCCCACCCTTCATTCACATTTCTTTCCCCAAGGCATTGTTTGTGACTTAAAATTTGTTCATCTCATAACCATGTCTCTTCTTGTGCAGACAAAGGTGGTGGAGAAGAAGAAAACAGAACGCGCAGAAGCTTCTAACGAACAAAATGGTGCAGAGAATGAAGAGAACAAAGAGGAGGATGAAACATCTGCTGCTCCACGCCGTAGGACAAGGCGAGCGAATTGAGAAGGCTGGAGCTTGAACATTTGCGGCCAATCAAGTTTTCATAACCACAGATAAATTTTGAACCTAGTTTGATTTTTAGGTCCACTTTGTTTGCATTCTTCTCTCTTTTAAAGGACTATTATTTTGTGTAAGGATAAGGACTAGAGATTGGAGACTGAATATCAGGTTCTCTCTCAGGCTATGTCGGTTATTTCGGAGACTCGAGTTTTCTAGCTAATTGAAGCTGTACAATTATTTTTCTAGTAAGGAATTTTGTTCTTCCCCAGGTTAAAATTCCCCTATCAACGTTCCTATCATCCATTCTCATGGTTAAACGAAAATCTAGGTTCAAAATAACGAACTTGAATGATGATACATAACCTTTTTTTTCATGGATTTGTTTATACGGTAGTAAGTAAGTAATTCTTTTATGTAATTAATGATATATTACTGCGTGATTAACAAAATTTTCAATTTGTTAATAGTGTAAAATTTAAAGCGAGACTTGCCCATTCCTGAAGGAACCTTCATGGTGAAATTGTGTTTGATTAAGGTGAAAACGAGAGAGTAAATTACACGAGTTTTATGTGTCATAAATTTTTTATTTTTACCGCTACTTAAATACACTCAGAAAAAAAAATCCAATGGTTAATACACCTCATGGAAGAAAAAATTTCTTAATTTTTTTAAACTCGAGAGGATGTAAATATCTCTCATTTCGAGCGGATTTAATTTAGATCTAACAAAATTCTTGTCCAATACGTATATGAACGGTCCTAGTCATAATGACAACTTTTGTCGTATCTTCCTACATTAACTTTCTAATGTATAAATAAGGAACGGGGGAGGGCCATTTGTACAGCCTCTTGATGAGAATCTAACAAGGGATTTTGAACCTAAGACTGCATAAGGACGTACGAGAGAGATATATGTATTTCTGTTATCAGCCACTTGTACACACAAATAGTCGTCTCTAATTCATAAGATGACAGACATGTCATCATCTAAAGTAAAAGAAAGTGATCTAATCCTTCTAAATTTGTTACTCATTTGTAATAATTTAGCTCGGATCTTAGAATCTTCCGAACTTAATTTTTAATTGGTTATAAAACTACACATTTTGCGTTTAACTTAAATCTTTAAAAGAAGATGCACCGTGCATAGCGCATGCAGATTCTCACGATACAAATGCCTATATATAAATTAATTAAAATCACAAGTAGTAATTAACAGGTGAGAATTCATTTTTTAATACTAATCCATCCAATTTAAAATAAATGTCTTTGTCACTTTTTACATTCATTTATAAAGTGATATATTTGAACACAAATAACAAAGGTAGCAAATAAAAACTTGAAAAACGGACTGTGTGTAACATCGGGCAGCTTGGATACTACCATGGAGGGTATTCAAGCTTTTTGTATTATAGTGGATTACAATGGTACTAATGCTGATTAAGAAAATTAGCAATCGTTCACCTTCAATTCCTACTCTCAGATTCAAGCATTAACAATCCTTGGTATCAAAGGAAATTATTAAACTCCGATTATAGAAATTCCGTTGTTGATGGCTTGACGCCATTGATGCTAGGATGTAAAATGATTGGTTTGATTCATATTTGAGGGAAAAGAAACCCGAATTGATTAAACTTGATCGCATTGACGTAGTTAATTCTTCAAATAAATACAAATAAAAAAGATGAAAAAAATAATTTTATTACTAAAATGTACAACACTTTAAAAACTACTTGATCGAATGTTCGAATTGAGCCATTTAGTGTAATAGAAGTTTTTTTCTTTTTGATAGTTCATAAGATAACATTTGTTTACTGTCTTTAAGATGGAAATATAGAAATAATGGAGACAGTGAAGACAGAGACATAAATAATAAATATGTATAGAGGTATTATTGAAAAAAATAAATAAATTTTTATCTTTGTATCTTGTTTCTATTATCCCCACACTTTGGAAGTACAGAAATTTTATATTTTTTATCTCAGAAACAAAATTTTTCTGTCTCCTATTCTTGTCTTCACTATCAAATAGGTTTCTATCTCCAATGTCTCTGTATTTTTATCTCAGAAACAGTAAACAAACGCTACTTAAAAGGCTCAAAACTCCCATATATAGAGGAGCCAAGGTATAGGGAAGGGAAAGTCTAAAAGAACAAATACATATGTAAGGCATAATCAAATAAAAAATCACACCTAACTAGATATCTTCTAAAACACCTGAAAGATATATATTAACCTCCAGCAATAAATTTCACCTCCATAGCAGCCTCTAATGCTGTCTAACAGCACATCGTTGTCCACAATTTGCTATTGCCAGCAGAAAAGTGCAGCAGCAAAAGCCATCTAACATCATCACATGAATTCTTTTGCACAATTTCTACATGCTCTTCCTTAAGCACAAGGTCCTCCTAATTGAAGTCGAATTAGCCAAGCGTGCTCAAATGCCAAAAGTAAACCAGAGGTCCAATTCTAGTTAGATCATATAGCTTGAAAAAGAACTAAATCATCCAAGAATAATAAGTATTTATCATGGTACTCAGCCTTCACCCCTTCAGCATTGCGATCTAGATCAAGGGAGAGTATGTCAAATGAACACTTATAGAACAAAAGAACACCAACACACCAACAACTGCAGCAGTCTACACATTGGAGCATACACCAAATGAATATCACCAAAACTTTGTAAACAGCCCAAAATAGGAAATGTACCATATCCTAGCAATTTGCTCTACATAAATGAGGAAGCTTATACACCTCAAGGGAGCTATAGTCAGTAATAATATAGAGTGAACCACTACGCTCTACATATATTTACAAATAAAAGACACAACCACACACGAAACCCCGGCGCGCACACACACAAGCGCTAACTAAGCATCACACACACACACACCCATATGTATATTGATAAGATTGCATGACACACATAACACATATCCCACTAAGCACCAACACACACCCCTAAGAAAAATTGCAACCATGCTACCAACCACTCACAACAAGAGTGGTCAAGGGAATAATCCCTCTCCCAAAATGCATCACTCCTCTCAAGACACCCTAGGCTCAAGGCTCCACTCACTGTACTCTCTTTCTCAGTGTATGTCACTCTATCTCTCAAGTGTCTTTCTTTATTCTCAAAGGGTTTATCTCTCTCTCACGCCGTCCTTCCTCTTCCAAGTCTGCACCCAGCACAGAGACATCAACCAAGAAAGCAGTAGCTGCAAAAACAGAACAAAGAAACCAACACACACCCCTATACACAAGAGAAATAGTTCACGTGCTTTATGCCTCTCCAGTGTATCACTCCACACTTTACCCATCCCTCTATCACAATACACTCACATTGTCACTCATTCACTCGGTGTTTAGCACCCTCTTATACTCATAGCTTTGCTCCATCTCTGCCCCCAATCTCATTCCCACACATACCTAGCCCCTGCTACTCATCAACAATGAGTTGACTCCGTTCACTAGGATTTGTCCATTGGTGACACCAGAACTTGATTAGTGCTTCTTGTTTGCTAATCACCTTATTGTTGAAAATAAGGCTATTTCTGCTTCTCCAAATGACCCATACAATCACAAAGAATGCCCTCTACCATTTTTTTTTCATTTCATATTCCAAGCTGGGGTCCCCATCCAGGATTCAAAGAAGGATCTAGAATATGTCGGGGGGAGTCCCACTGGTATTGCATCTCTTCCGCCAATAACACCATAGAAACCATGCAAAGTCACAGTGACAAAATAGATGGCTACTAGTTTCCAAAAAATCATTACATAATACATATAAAAGTTAGTTCTCCTGTAAAATGCCAAATCCATGGAGTCTAGCCTTGATGTTTTTCCCATCAATGACCACAAACCAAGGTAACAACTCCACACCAAATTGCCTTCGCAAGATGCAACTATTAACACTAGGAAGTCTCTCTGAAATTGTTTGCATGGTAGATTTTGTTGTTTCCATACCAGTCTATCGTGGCATACCTATTGATTTTCATAGAAGCCAATATATCATGTAGCGCCTGTAACATTCGTATCTCCCGTTGAAATAGTTTTCTTCCCCAATAAAAGTTCCGAATCCATTTAGCACCATTCTAGAACCCACTTTCATTCAAATAACTGTGCTTTTGAACTGATACAAAATAGTCGAGGGTACAAATCCTTAGGCCTACCTTGTTCAACTCACATGTCATCCCAGAATCGAGTTTTGGTCCCATCACTGACCTCCATCCTTATGCCTTCTATCATGGACTTGAGTAAGTCATTGTCATCCAAAGATAGATTACAAATCTCAGACCAAACACCTCCCTGAGGATTAATTTTTTGTATTGCAAGAGGTTGGTTCATTTGTAAACCATGACATGAGCTCACCACTTTCTTCCATATGGGACATTCTTCCTTTGAAAATCTCCACCACAACTTGAAACAAAGATGCATTTTTCACAAGAAGATCTCCAACTCCTAACCTTCCCACTTCCTTTGGCATCTGAACTTGACTCCATTTTACCAAAGGAATCCCACACTCCCCATCAGTTTTCCCCTTGAGAAATCTAAACTGCAGCAAGATTATTTTCTTTGCAACTCCTTTTGGCAATCTAGTGTAAGGAAGTTATTAATTTAAGGGTGATTAATCCCTCATTTTCTCACTTTACGAATCTTCTCATTCCAGAAAAGTCAAATCCTATTTAGAAAGCTATAAATTCAAAATCAAACTCATAATTGGTTTTGTTTTGCTTTTCTATGAAATGCACTGATTATCAAACCAACCTGAACAAATTTCATTGATTCTAATGCGGTATGTGGTGGCCCAAAAACCTCAATCGAAATAGCTCAATTAATTTGCGCAAGTATATGAATAGTAGATATACAAAATTAATGCAATTTGAGTAGTAGACTACATCAACATGCAAATATGACAACCAAATATTCCATTAAAGAAATATTATGAAGATATAAATTGTTATGCCCTGTAGTAAGTTTGCTATCCCTTTAGTTGGTTAGTTTGCTTAGTTAGTTAATTGAGCCCATAAATAGGGCATTGTTCTCATTTTAAATCAAGTTAGATTGATAAAGTGATTTCATTTTTCTCTTAGTTCCTCACTTGGAATTGAAGGGTTAGTTCTAAAAATTTACATTGGTGCTCTTGGTGAGGTTTATGGCATCAAATGAATGCAAAAGAATAAATAAATAAATAAATTTGGCTACTTGTTGTGCAACTTAGCTACTTGCTTTGCTATTTGATCAACTTATTCATTCGTCCAATTTAACCACTTGCTAAAAAAAATTAAAGTCATTTATAACATGTTCAACTTAAATTTTCTAGTTTATTGGATCGTAATGATCCAATAAACATCCCTAATTGGTGCGTATAGAATCCCCTAACTAACAACATTTGAAATTAACAGATTACATCCACCACATAACTGTCATAGATGATTTCACCATAAGCTAGTATAAGAAATTCATACCTTAGGGCCTTATGTGTTGCTATTCCTCTTTTTCCTACTGGACAAACATATCCTAACCATTTCCATATATAGAGTCTGATAAGTTCACTGCCGTCAGGCAAAGTCAACCCCTTAATTAATACCCAACAAAAATCCCATCCTCTCTATTTGCGGTAAAATACAAGCAGCGCTACTCCAAAGCAAAGCGAGCGTCCGGCTGCATTGATATCTCAAAGACGCAACAGGCCCTGGATTGCTCGTACCTTTGGGCTTCTACAAGTGGTGGCTGAAATTGTGGGACATTCTTATTTATAATCTTGCCTCGAGGTGGCCACACATGTGAGGCGCGAGTTCGACTCGTGTCGTGTACCACTTGTTTTTAATTTTTTACGGAAGAGCTCTATAATTTTTATACATGAATAATAGATATCAAGATTATTCATAAATGTTTTTTCTTTTTTCACTCCTCAACCAAGCATACATTAAGTAAAAAAATTGGACACGATTTGATTTGTAGATCATTTTTTGTATTTGGATTTTTTTTTTCAAACAATAAGAACTTGTTTTTATTTGTTAAATTCATGATATATTTAGCAAAATCTGGTTGAGTTATATGTCAATTTAAATTTTTTTTTATCTCAAATCATAATTTGCAAATTACAGAGAAAACACACCCAAATATGGCACTGAGAGTAGCAAAGAGTACAGCCAAAAACATAAAAAAAACATAGAAAGATATGCAAAGCACAAAACGCTGACAGGGCCGAAAAAGCGAAGAACTAACACAGAAGAGGCCATATAAGGCGCAAGAAGAAGAAAAGAAACAACATCATCCACAGAGCCATAAAGTGGTCTTACATGTTTAGATTATGAGATTGATCCAAAACTTTTAAGAGAGGATTAATCATCAACAAGGATTTTAAAAGTACCAATTTTGTACATCATTTCTTAGACAAACCGAATCTGAATCCAATTAAACAACAATAAACTGATCTAATTATACAGTTCAAAAAACCAACCCTTAGAACTGATTAATGAACTGCAAATTAATGCTGCTAGTTTATCCTAAATCCTGGCCATAGGCAAGTTGCAAAACTTAACCACAGTTCAAGGATCGCCGGCAAATATGATCCTATATACCAAGCATATTCTTCAGCATCAATACAAATAATTCACTCGAATTTAACCTAATATCTATGAAAAAGATTAGATCGAGAACTCGCAAGAAGGAGAAAGGCTTCCCACACGGCATTTATTTGCATTAATCGCTAACCAATAGTCAAGTTTCAAAGGCTCAATTCACTATTAAATTAAACAACGGAAAAAGTTTTGTAAACCATGCTAGGTTTACTTGGAATTACATATATTCGAATTTTTCATTCTTCACAAAGAGTTTTACCTAACCATTATTTTTTACTTCCAGTATGCTTGTTATATGACTCGAAAGGACCTTAGGCACAAAATAATTCGAAAACAAATTTCAACCAATCAACTAAGTTTCCTTTGCACATGTCACAGAAGAAAGCAAAAATTTAGGAGAGAGAAAAAGGATTAATGTTTATCGCATTAAAGTTCAAAAAGAATTTCGTACCAAACAAATATTATTCCCCTCTCTAACTTAAAATTGAGTGATAAATCAAAAAGTGATATATAAAAATAAAATCGATATATATTGAATTAAATCCTATTTCACTTTCATTCCAATTTCAAACTCAAAATTCAGATCACATTCACAAATTAGGGGAGCGACTCAAGTAAGAAAGGTAGTTTATTCTAAAATTGAGAGGTAAACTTTGACCGTTGGATTTACATAAACAGTCAAAATTATCTTATTTTTTAATGTGGATTTGGATCAGCCCACTTTAGAAAGTAATGTAAGGAATTTTATCCTTAGATTAATAGAGTGAAAAATGTCATACTTCTAATTTTATTGATCCAAAGATAAAATTTCCTTATTTTACTCTATAAAGTGATATTAGTGGATCCAAACTCTTTTTATGTGAGTATTTATTATCATGAATTAACTTTCAATTATAACCATCATATATAGTTATATGACCCAAATTTACTTCACTCGTACTCTTATAACAAATCAATCTTCTCATTTGAGTTCCATTAAGATATTGAGATATTGATGAGTTATTAATTAAATTTGCAGCCATGAAAATTTGGACTTTGGACTACTAACTTAATAAGCTTCAATGGGCGCATTAGGATTGGATTTTGGAGGGAAATAATAATTTTTTTGTCTAAAAATAACTCATTTTTTGCATATTTAGATAATCTTTTAAAATAATCATCAAATTTTGAAAAAAGATCAGTTTTCATTTTTTAGTAATAATTAAAAAGAGTAACTTATGAAAAATAATTAATTTTTAACTTTTTCAATTATATATAAAATTTAAATTTTACACCAACGTTTGCTTTCAAAATTCAAAACAAATTGAGACTATATCAACTACAACATTATAATTGTTTAGGCTTAAAAGAGTTATGTTATTTGTATTTATAATATATGGAATATCGTGTTGACACATATCTCATCCATTGCTAGATGTGTTGTGTATTTCACTCAAATAAGATTCACATCAACAAAGTCCATACAATATGTTAGATCTTGTGAATACATATAAAATTTACCAGCCTCAAATGGCTTGTCAAATACATCATCACCGCCCAAATATTCCTTTCCTCAGCCACAAGCAGCCAATGTATGTACGGATCCCATTACGAATTTCAACAAAGAGAGGTCTCAAAACCATGGTCTTTTTCTGCTGCGTGGCACCTTGTTTAGCAAGACCGCCGACAAATTTGTAATATTTTTATTCACGCTCCAAACAGGATGAAGATGATTCACTAGCTAGCTTCTAAATCCAGCAAATAGAGTGGTTCTTTCGAACCTTACTGTATGACCACTTGCATCCGACTTCTGTTTACAGCGTGACTTACGGTCAGAAGCGTGCATGGCCTAGTCTCAGCTGTCATAATTCAACTTGGCAGTCCACCCTTTCCAAAAACGGCTCGATTGGTAATTGGATTGAGACACTTGAAATAGACTTTAGTCCTTTTCCTGGTAGGTTTTGTGTTGGGGTCCATATATACTGTGTTGGAGTCCATATATACTATCATTTTTATCTGTTTATCACCTCCAATTTATTCTTTTTCGAGTGCTCTTTGCTAAATAATTGAGTTAAACAATAATTTATTGCTGCTTTAATAAATATTTGAGTCAATATGTTTCACTTAATCAAGGATATATATAATTTTGATATAGTGAGAGCTTTCACAATGTCATCAATTTCATGGAGTATTTCTCCCAAAAAGATTAAGTTAATTATTAGATAAAAATACGTGAATAATTTTATATTTAATAATAAAATTATATATTAATAATCAAATATGATTAATTTTCAGATTCATTCAATGTGAAAATATTCCTACAAATTTTTGGGCTGGTTATTGTTCCTGCTAGAATTCTTGACTAATATATGCACAGGTGTATAAGAGTTGGACCTCATCATATCATGGAATCCTTGAAATTGATCCGTGCCTTCAGGCTTTAGTATTGGTCGTTGACTTGGAGGATTATCCCCATTTTGATACATCACAGCAGTAGTGCCTTGAATTTTGCTGTAACAGTTATTTTGGTGTGTCTGTCTTGATCTCCTTTCTGATGTATTTGTGGTGTGATACCAGTAGTGTCTGTGTCACTACTTGGCTTCTGTTTTGGTCATTGGTGTTGGTACCCTTGTACTGTTGCTTCTTCTTCCCCTTTATAGTTAAGGGGCGTCTGAGAACTGGTTGCATGGCTCACAGTGTCCTCAACATCCTCATCTGAATTCCCACTGTCCTTCAAAGCCAACCACGTAAATTTATATATTATCACAACAATAAAAATATTATTTATTATTATAATTATTACAAAGATTGAATATATGATAAAAGATAAATTTTGATACATGCTGTTTTATATTGTAATTCAATCATATTTTTATATTTAAAATACTTTTAAAATAATAGATAATTGAATTAAATATTTTTTCCTGTATTACAAGTCTATATGAGACCTTCTTTTTATATTTATGGTATATCAAAATTAAATTCATATAATAATTCATGATTAATTGATTATATAAAACTTTTACGTTAATAATGTATTATATCAATACGAAGGTTTCAGCCTGAATTGAAGTGAAATATTGAAACTTCTATTTACTGTAATTTGTCCTTTTCTTCAAATTCTATCCGTGCCATACATTCATCTCTTAACAAAATTGTAGAATTTCAATCTGGCCCCTTAGAAAAACATGAGAATATAAATTTGATTCCTTGAAGCATGCATCCTTGTTGACAAGGGTGTGTATAATGTTCTATCACTAGAATATCAAGAATAATATTTTCCACAATTTTTCTTGTGAAAAAAAAACTTAAAATAAAAGATCGTAGAAGTACAATTGTATTTAAATAATTGCATGTTTTTCAAAAAAGAAAAGTCAATCCCAGAGGACATTATATAATATAGATCTTGGGGTGAAAAAGAGACGATATATGGTTTCGAGGGTTCCGAAAGGAACCAATCACTTCTTCATTCAATTACCAAGTATCATTCGGTGAATACTCTGAAACATCTCTTTTCTCTCTGTGCTGCAGTTCCTAGGTAATCTTTTACATTAAAAACCCAATTTGAAAGAGAAAGTTACAACTGAACTACATGTTTCCATTATAGCATTCACACAGTTATATATCATATCTCTTGTCGCTCTCTTAATAACAAATATATTTCATAATCCCCTATAATCAAAATTCTGGGGGGATACATGTCGATCTCCACTCAATGTATATAAGATATGAATAAAAGCACTCACTTTCATCAACCCTTTATTGCACTCATATCTATTCACTCATGTATTCACTCACTGTGAGTAAAATTCTACTAATTAACTTGTCTCTCTTATAATTTTGCATCTAAATAGATATTGCTCAAGAATTTAATTAAGATCATGTGTTGAGATCTGAAGGAATTTTTTCCATGTTGTATGCAGCTCAGTAGAACTTCATGCTAGTGGATTCTTAAGAAATATTACAGACAACGTTTAAAGCAAAAGCTGCAAGATCAATTGAACCAATTAGCAGGTGAAACAGTACAAAGATCATTGGCTACGATCCAATGCCTATGGTATATCAACTTGATCCCTAATAAAATAATAATAGTATTATTTGAACATTTAAAATTAGGAGTTCTATTTGGACGGTTATTCTATCACTATTGGATGAGATGTTAGTCCTTACGTATCTATTTTATCCAATGGTGATGATAGAGTGAGTATCCATCATCCAACTATTGGATTTTCAAATAACATTTTTGATAAATCAATTAATTTATGTTATTGCATTATCATGTACACAAGGGATTATGCTGCCTTACATACCCGTTCTCTTTGGTTAATTTTAGCTTGAAGTTGAAGCACGAGAAGAGGGCTTCATGATCAAGGTGGTGAGTCCAAGTAGTTGCCAGGGGTTGCTTGTTTTCATATTGGAAGCCTTTGAAGAACTGGGTCTTGATGTGCTACAGGCTAGGGTTTCTTGTGCGGACAGCTTTTGCTTGGAAACTCTTGGAGTCAAAGTAATGATGTGACACACTCAACCATATACTGCTCTATATACTAGGAAACCACTACCCTTTTGTTGTATTTGTTTTGATTGTTGGTGGAGCCACTTAATTTTTACCTAATTAACTATTTTGTGTGCCGCAGGAGAACAATCTGGACACACGCCACATGGATGCACAGTCAGTTGAACAAGTAGTTTCTCAAGCTATTCAGAAATGGGAGTTAGTCAGAGATCAATCGTGATCCAGCAAATCTTCTTGGTTTCCCGAATTTCATTTCCTTCTGGCTACAAATGATCGTTTCATCTCAATTTTGGGTCGAGTTGTTTGCCTTGTTGATGAGATTTTGTGTACGTTGTAAGATGATGGTTAGTTTCCTGAAAGAGTAAAACCACCATCTATATAAGCACAAAGCAAAGAACATGGTTGGTGCATGTCAGCATTAAGCATGTCATCACCTTCATATATGTATGTACATTAGGTGGCAAAATCCGAATCAATCTGTGACAAAAAATTAGTACCACTTGTAATAAAATATTATTGTATTGTACTATCTAATTTTCACTGGATTAGTACTCCGAGAAATTCTTTAATCTCTTCACTTTTTAGGTTTGAGACTAGGAGACTTATGGTCCGTTCAGTTTTCATTGGAGTAATACTCCTGATGATTCTTCAGTCTCAAGTTTAGGGTTTATTGGACTAATCTCTTTAATCTCTTTATTTTTTTAGGATATTTGTGGTCCATCCAAGTTTTCTATCAACCGGCCCTTTTATTTAAACCTACGGTACACCATATTCAATTTTAGTAACATTATTATTAAGAAGTGTTGTTAAAATATTTTAATTAGTAACATTTTTTCAAGTGTAGTATTTAGTCTATTTCCTAAAGAGTTCTGGTAATATTATTACATAATTTAGTAGCATTTTAAGTGTTAGGAAAGCTCAATTATGTTTAGTGACACCTCATTACATAAAGAAAACCGCCTACCCATTATAAATACAATAGCAGATGAAGAGGTTAGACAGCTTCATGTCTAGCATAAACACCGATCTACGCTCTATCGGTGCTAAGACAGCAACATGTGTAGGTATAATATGATGTGTGTAAATAGATGTACTCCAATGTGAATGAAAAAGCAATGCATGAGAATAAAAAGTTTCCTCTCTCTGGAATTTTAGTGATTGAGAAGCTAGGTCTAATTTCAGAAGTCAGGACATGTAGCTCACTGTATTAAATACTAGGTCCGGTGATTATTTCCCCTTGTATGCGAAGAATTCTTGTCTAATATGGATGAAAGCAACTTAAAGAAAATGTATATATGGGGATCATGATCTTAACCTCAATTGTTTATGATGATGAGTTGTTCTAATCTTGGGCTCACACAATATATTTTAGGTAAAATTTGTTTTAGGTTGCAGTTCATTTTATCAATTAGTTTTTATGAAAATAACTCCTCAGGTAAAGTGCTTATTGTTATCGAGGGGATATCTATTCTGCCATGTCCCCTTTTATTTACATAGCTTCATTATTGTATATAAAAGTTTAGACAGTCAAATCAGATCGTAATTTAATTCAGGACAGAATTCAACTACGTAAATATTGAATAGATATATAGTCTTTATCAATATACCGTAGATATATTCTTAGTTAACATCAGATGCAATATTTATATAATTAAAGTTTATAATTATGTAAAATGTGATTACTATATATCAATTTGGGAGTCTACGCTACTGTTTGGATAGATGAGAATCTTTTTTTTAGTGTAAAGATCACTTTCTTTACCTTAAAAATTCTTTTTTATATATTTTGATTTTTTTAAAATAATTAGGATCTAAAATTTTTTTTCAAAATTTTTAATTATATAAAAAATTAAGCTTCATAATTAATTTTTTAAAATCTGAAATAAATACACTTTATATACACTATGTAAAAAAAATCTCATTTATATATGAAAAATGATCGATAATTATAAATCTTGTAGAATTTTATATTCAAGATTATGTGTTATAATTTTTATCCTTAAATGTATAACTGAATCATATATACCACTTTATTTTACTCAATCATTATTATATAAGATTTTAGTCAAAAATTCTATATATACTATTTTAGATGTAGAGTATTATTCTCTCTCTATTTAGGCTTAGTCATAAGATAATCTATTCTATCTCTCATGTGATACCAACTTGAACATTGTAATCTTTAGTTCAGTTCTATCTTTGAAAATTGAGAAAAAGAAAAAGTTTGGGCTTATTTGGTTTCAGTTTTTATTTTTTATTTTTTTATTTTTAATTTTTAGAATTTTGTGAACAAAATTGTAAAAATTAAAAATTGAAATTTATAATTTTCAATATTTCCTTCATAAAATTTGAAAAACTGAAAACTCAAATAAAATATATCATTGGTTTCGGGATCTGTAACATGATGGATATGTAATAATTTCCTTATCTCAACTATTCGTCGCCATATAAAAATCAAATCTTAACGGTTATCCTATCATGGCGTTATTTATAACGAATATATAACTTATTCTCATATAATTCACTAATTTTCCTTTGTGATCTCTTTTTAAAGATGGAGATTTCTTACATGATATGAACGCAGCATACGCGCCAACAGGATCGATCCACAGCTATGGTATCAATGACATAATTTGGCATTAAATGCCAACCACAGACAATTTTCCCATAGTCCATGATAGCAAGAAATGTCACATAGAGCATATTAAAATGTTAATATTAACGGAAATGTAACTTGGATATGACCACTGTGTACAGGAACTTCACTGGAGAAACACTAGTCATTTTGGTGTCCAAAATAATTTCAGCTATAAATGTATAAAAAAAAAAAGTAAAAGATACTCATTTTAAAACGAAGGAGTTCTCAATATATAATCTTATGTAAACTATCCAAGACATTAGTAATTCACATACACATAGATATTATTAATGCATTTATGAGAAATGTTTGGCTTACAACATTTCTTTACAATAATTTCATGGGAGCAATTATTGTCACTCCCAAATTGGCTATTGTTACTCCAACTTAACTATGATTTTTTCAGTAACTCTAAAAGACCCTTCTCCACAATAGTGTTGTTATTCACTGCAAAGATCTTCCTCAACATTGCTTGGATCGATTAGGCATAGCCTACAATCAAATTTCTTGAATGTGCCAAAGGTTATATCCTTCTCTTCCATACGGTATCGTAGTCAATAGCTTCCTTGAATTGGAAACAGAGGTTGTAAGCCAAAAACAGAGCAGAAGGAAGCCAAAAACTTGTTCAGTAAGACCAATCATTCAGAGTGGATCAATTGATCAGAAAAATGAATTAGCTTTTAATTTGGGCTGGAATTCAGTCGTAAGAAATTCCTACGTTTTGTGAGAGTCCCAAGTGACGTTGCTAATGCTGCTTATCATGGGACTGCACCTAAGGCCCCTTTACAATTCTTGCCGCATGGGATTTTGGAAACAACCAAGAAGCAAGGTTTGGGTGTTCCGTTTTAGGCGCCTTCACATTGCAAAACGCACAAGTCCACTCCGTTCTCCACAACCTTTTTAGATGATAGAGAATGATATTTTATAGAAACAGAAAAAATTATAGTTAAGTGGCAGTAACAACAGTCATTTTTCACGTTTGCACATCTATAGGATAAAGACACACAAAGACAAAACAGTTTGTTGGACTCTACATTTATTTTATCTTTATGTACTTTTATATTATAAAAATGTAAATTTATTGTTAAAAAAAATATTGTACAGCTAATACTTATCTCAATTTATTTCATCAAAATTAATGGCAGTCCCTAACACAGCATCATTAGTATCTGCATGGACCCCTTAAATGCAAAATAAGCACATGACATGATTCAATCCTTTCTCCACATGTGTCCCTACCCCTTATAGTATCCACCGCATGGTAGGGACATGAAATCGCCAGAAATTATGGCATAACCCTTTCTCGTGCATTCTTCATTTATGATTTGACTCTTATAAAATGAAGAGATTGGTAAAATACATAAATAATGAAAGGTATTGATGAAAGTTATTGATTTAATAGTGAGTAATTTCCCACTAATATATTTTACCAACCTCTTTATTTGAAAGTAGTTAAATTCCTTCATTTAATATGTGATTGACTTTTATAATATTTAAAAATTATATAAAAAATTCTAAAACAAGAGATTATATATGTTTGTAAAATACATATTAAATATGTTTCAAATTATACAAAAATTTCTTCTTGAACTGCTATGCTGCAATGTGATTATGAGTTTGGATTAGAGCTTGCAAACTGGGGTTTACTTCAACTTGATTATACTAAAATTGATTGTGATCAAAATTGAGCTGGTGTCGATGTCATTTATGTTAGAAACTGTATCTCAAAAGTAATTATGATAGAATGATTATTGTTTGAATAATGTTAGTCAAAATTACTTTTGAATGTGTAATTATCAAAAAGGATATAGATTTTATGTAATACTTATCTTTTTATTTCATTTTTATTTTCAAGAAATTTGAATAGATATTAATATTATTATAATTAAAATTATATTAAATATTATTTTCTTTTGGAACAAATATTAAATACTCTTTTAAGACTAAAACCAAAATGACTTATATTTATAGAAACTTAAAAATGCATTTAAATCTTATAAATATTATTATGAATATTTAGGTAAAATTATATTTGGCGTTCCTAATTAACGATATGAAAATACTGTATGTTCTCTTATTATATTTTTAAGGTGTAATGAAGCTGGGAGCTAGCATTTGATACAAAAACAAAAAGAATATTCAAAAGCCACATGCAAATAAGGGGGTAATTATGACTTTTACATCCATATTAAATTCTCAACGGGAAACATCAAACGCAGAAGCAGCAAAATGCTGCTTTGACACTAACCATGGTTGAGAATGCAAAACACGTTGAATTTGTTTCAACGGGGAAAAACCCAAACATGTATAGACCAGCGTTCTCGGCATTTGAGCCTCCGTTTGGTGGGATCAACGCTAAACCAAACATGCTAATGTTTGTGTGTGTACAAATCAACGTTAAAGTAAACTCATTCTATGCACACCAAAATATTTGCTCATGTCTATTTTTCAAGCCAATAAATACTAATAAAACTAATTTAGAGTTGAATGGCATCTGATTATTTTGTTCCGGAAAATGTTTTTAAGTACATTTATGCAGCCGTTATTAAAAATAGGGAGTAGATATTACCACTCAACTTGTTTTTTATGTAGTTGTTCTAAAGTGCCATTTTCCTCTTCATAATTAGTAAACTAATTATATATTTTTATTCTATTATTATTATTCAAAATCATTATTACAATTTTTTTAAAAGGAATAAGTTAATATTGTATTATTTGTGCTTCTATATATTTTTTCATTTTGCAAAAAAAAAATTATTACAAAAAATATTTTTCCAATTTGCAAAAAAAGAAACATAATTGATAAGTAGTAACTATGTTTGATTTTTTTCCCAATAATATACTATATGAAAAGCTTTAACTCCTCAAAACTAAAAAGGAGTGGTTTTACCTTATTGTTTTCCTTTTAAAAAATTATATTAAATGATATAGAAATAATAATTATTTTAATTAATTTGATTATTCCATCCTCCTCAGACATATACTATGGTGTGCAAAAAGGTGAAAAGAAAGGTTTGAGCAATCGTATTCTTATAATATATGTGAACAAAACTCAGGCACAGCTTATGGGTTGGTTCAGTTAATGAAACAAAAGCTCACATGCAATTTCTCTTTTTTTGCACATATGACAATTGATTTTATAGATGATTGAAATCTTAAAAGCACTATTCCCCATAACTTATCAAATAAATGATGAACTTATTAGTGTATTATGTTACCTTGATTTTTAATAAAGAAAATAATAGATTCAAAATTATTAATATTAAGAGATTGATGTAACAAATGCTGGTATAATATTTTATTTAATCTTATATAAAATTTTATAAATGTTTGATGGTATAATATTGGTTATATATAATATTGCGTAGATCTACACCAACCTGAATGTTGTGTGTATTATACAATATGTTAGAAGCACATTTTTCATGGAAAAATCTAATATACTTACTTGTTATGTTAATAAGAGGAAAAATGTGTATTTTGCAAAATAATGGAAAGACATTTTTTGTGTAATATATGTTTTTCAAAATAAAAAAAAATATAGAAGCACAAATAATAAAATGTTAATAGATTTTTTAAAAAAATATTTATAATAATAATTTAGAATAATATTAGAATAACTATATATAGCTAGTTTACTAATTGTAAAGAGGAAAAGGACATTTTAAGACAACTACACAAAAACCTAGTTGAGTGAGAATGATAATAGAATAGCCACTCTCTTAAAAATTTCACAGGATTTGGGATGTGAAATATAGATGAAAAAATCTTTGGAAAAGTATTTTTGAAGTATTTTTATATTATATTAATAAAAGTATCCTTAATATCTTCTACGGAGTGAAATTGAGGTTGCAATTACAATCATGCATGCTCCAATGCCGAAAATGTGAAGAAAAAAAAAAAAACTCCTGCCACAACCACCATTGTCGCTCCGATGCAATTGCAAAAGACATTGTAGCATCAATAATACGGCCGTAATCGCAGTTGCAGGCTGCAATTTAAATCTGCGATTTCTCCATAAGAGAATGTATGAAACACTCCAATTTTGATCCAAAAGCGTATAGGAAAAGTGAGATGGAGTGAAATTAGTACTTTGTACTCAGCCTGTTAAGAATCAAAACTCAAAATAGCATTGGCTCTAGGGTTTCGGGAAGGTCTAATCGCTGATCTTTAGCCCCTGATTTTTTTTCCCCATTTTCATTGATTCTTCTATTTTATCATATACACAAGGTGGTAGATTATCATTTTTGGCGAGTTGAAGAATTTGAGCAAACTGTAAGTTGTACCAATATTCTTCTTTATTTTCCTGCTAATGGATTTTGCTTTATAGGTAGCTTACAGTACCTGGTGTTTGGTACCAAAGCAAGGAATTGTCGACTCTTATCAAGAAAGCATATTGACATTTGAGATAAATTAATAAATTGAAAAGAAAACTCTAAATTAATAGATATATCGAAATAGATGGATGTAGATTATGCAAATTTAAAGGTTCAAATTCAATTTAAAATTGGCCAGTAAGTCCTATGCGATCTACTTATCTCTTGTTTGAGTTATATAATATGCAGAAAGGTATAACTTCATGAATGAACATTATTACCCATCTTTTTATCAGATGTCAATTGGGGTGAGCTGACAAATAGTTATCCGAAAATTTATCCTTTTAATGAACTTTCAAGCATTCCATTATAAGATTAGTAATTAATAAATAATGAAAATACTCTGCAATTTATCTCGATTACAGTCTTCATAAGCCCTGTCCAGCTTTGGCACATCCTTTCTCTTGTCACGTCCTTCCAATTAAAAGTTTGCAACCTTCGTTATGTTAATTTGTCCATGTAATTGAAAAGCTTCTTTTTTAGTTATTTTTATTTATGAGCATATATTTAAAAATACGAGAATAAGACAATTGGCCAAAAACTTAAATTCCTATAGCAATACTTTACTTCGTATGTGTTTGGTCCATGGATAAAAATTTTCATAGATAAACATCATATATAATTTTACATATAAAACTCGATCATGAAAATTTCCAATCTTTTTTACCCCTAAATAAACACAATTAGATTTGGGTGAAAATTTTGCTGAACGGAATTAATTGAACCATTAATCCATAGTGCTACAACAAATAAACAGTTTTCCATCAGATAGGATTAACTTTATCAATTTCGCCAAAAAAAAAAAAAGAGATTAACTATATGAATCAAACATGGCTATTATGTACCAACCAAATTTATGGGAAAAGGGTAAATAAGCTACGTTTTTGGAGAGAGGACTAAAATTCAAACATGGGGGAAAAAAATTGTTGAGACTTTTAATAGCTACAGTGTGTGAAGGTATAAATTCTTAAAAGACCAAAAAACAATGCTATTATATTATAATATAAACCATGCATGTCTATAAACAAGTCAGAGTGATTAAAAGGAAGACAAGCCTGAAATTGCAACAGTGATAAAACGTCTCTGCTCATGACAAAAGAGAACCCCGCCGTATGCATCTTATTTTGACATCTATGGAAAACGAATGTCCTTTCACCCTAACAACAAAATTTAAAACCCAAAAAAAAAAAGGGCAAAAACTTACAAAGGATTACGCATGGCATTTTCTTCTCTTCCTCTCTAAAGCAAAATGTTCATGCCTACAACTTCACTCATTTTCTCTGAAGATGTCTATATTATAACTTATTAACTCCCGCGACACTCATCTACGGCCACCAGCCTTTCTTGGAGGAGGAGCAGAGTCCTCCTCATCTGACTGAATATCTCCATACTGCCACATTCCACGCCTACTGGTCCGCGCTTCTCCCTGGAACATCTCCAAGTTATCAAGGGCCAGCTGTCTTTCTTTTCTGTCCCACTTATTTCTCTTTTCTATCCTAGCAAGTCCTTCCTGGAAATCACACGAGAAAACAAAATGCTCAAATAGGCATATTTTTTGGGTATTATTCATAGGGAATCACACCATAAGATTTTGAAAGAATTTCAAGCATGAGAGAGTATAGCAATAAAAACCTGTAGCATGGCAGCATTGACGCTGATCTCAGCATCCACAGCAACAAGGGTAACAGCGATAATTGTCCCAGTTCCCTGACCTTTTACTTTTCCTCCAGAAGTATCTCTGTCTTCAACCTTCGCCCTAAACTCTTTTCCGCTGTTCAAAGTGAGTTCGCTCAAATATTCAGCTGCTTCTTGGCCAAAATCCTCTTCCAAGTTTGGAACCTTAATGTATGCAAGGTTGCACAATTGAGCAAAACCAGGTGCAGCAGAAACTGATGGATCAAGAGGACGTAACTGACTGTAAGTAACTTCTTCTTGATTTCCATAATCAATGTAAAATACTTCAAACTTGTCCTTAGGAGATTGTACTGCTCCGCGAGGTGTGTTGACAATCTACACAATTCAATTATGAATGATTACAAAGAAAAGAAAAGAAAAGAATGTGGTACAATACACCATTTCACAATGAACCGCAAAATTAGAGTTGAAACAGACAAGGTGATACAAGTGATGCATCAACTCTAATGTGATTAGAGGAAATTGCAAAAAGTTGTCACAAGGAAGACGTGCACGAACTGTTGGCCTACAATGAAATATCTGAATAGATAATATCAGGCCAACTGCATTCGAGCAGGAAAAAATTATCATAGATTATATACAACAATAATATAGCTAAACAAGATGTAACCATTCCACAATGATATTCTAATCTTAAGACTCAGCTTGCTTTAATTTTGCAAAAGAATTTATAAACAAGAAGGTATAAAATATAGACCATACTAATGGAATATCAAACTAAAGGAAAGTAGAGGGGAAAATAGGAATAGAAAAGATAAAGATATGGAAGAAATAGTCTCCATGGCTCAATCATCAAGTAACATATTTTTTCATCAGCCCTATTCAATGGCCACAATTTTCTCAGCTGTAGAATAGAAATGCATGCACCAGTATAGAGAAAAAAGGAAAAAAAGGAGAAAGGGGGGCCCCGGGGGGGATAACCATAATCTTGTGTTTAACTTACCATTGCACGGTACCAAGAGCTGTCAGCAAGAAAATGACATAGGACTATGTCACCCTTCTTAGGATTAAAAGCGCCAACAACTGGAGCATCCTTAAGGTTCAAAGATGCAAGCTGCTGCTGAATAGATGCTATCTTTTGATCTCCAACGGTTTGGACATAGAATTTGCCACCACCCATGACTTCTGTTACAATTACCTGTGGAAGCATGACAATGGGGCAAGTCATTTACCATTATTAAACACAAAAGAAGGGTCATCAATGAAACAGTACCCAACACACCTTAAGCACTTCTTCTTGTTTGTTTTCAACAGTTGCACCCTTGGATACTTCCTCCCCTTCAACAAAATTCTCCCAGATCTGCAATACAATTCACTTAAGAATAGCTAACAAGGAAAAATCAATGGTAATGTCAAAAATGGTTGGGCACTCCATTCATACTTTCAGCTTTTTCTTCTTAGCAGATTGTTCGGCTTGCTCTAGTAGGTGAAAATCCGGAATTCTGTCACCACCAAAGGAGGTTTGAAGTTTTGCAAAACCAGCTTCAAGTAGTGTTATAGCCACATTGGTCTTAGACTCCCATAAGGATCCCAAAAATGTTCCAGTTCTATCAACGGTTTCCACCTCAATCTGCATACATTGAAGTTAAAAATTATTTAATTCTTACAAAATATAAAAATATAGGAATCTTATTGTGCAGAGAGGAGCTGAATTACCTCAACATCTCTATGCATTATCTTTCGCCTCATCAAGGCAATTGCTTCATCAGAATATGGTTCACCGCGACCAGGACATCTGACGCCAGAGAATGAAAAGGCAATGCTGCAAGTTTCTTTTGGAATCAACAATTTGAATCGATGTCCACTGAGCACATATTCCACAACAGCAGGGATTTTCCTACTTCGGTGCAGGAAAGGCAAGAAGTCTTTGGCTTTCTTGGCTGACGCCTAATATGAATCAAAAGGAAACAGGCAAACAGCCATACATTTGAGCTACGATTTAAATGCTTCAGAGTAAGAACCATATTTAGTATAATTATAATTTTTCTCACTGTGGTCAAATCAGTTATATGCATCGCTGGAGAATCTTTGGAAGAATGAATGCCTTTCTTCCCAGAAATAGCCCGTGATTCAGCTGCAAGAAGAGCATCATAGTGGTTTGATCTCTCTTCAAAATCACGATGTCTAATCACAGTCCCAAAACCACGGCCAACAACCAACTCAGCAACATTCACGCCACTTTGCTGACTTCCAGAAGGTGGAGCAGATGAAGGGGCATCATCACCATCGACCTTTGCAGTGGACGAAAGGAAGACTGATCCAAAATCCATTACTCTGGAATCAGCAGGTCCCGATGGAACTGCAGATCCTTCCACTGGAGCAACCTTTCTAGAATACTCCATTTGAACATTCACCTGAAAAATCAGGTGTAATAACTATAACTGGATTTAACAATGATATAAAAGTAAGGTATTATAAGACATTTCCATACTTGACGACCAATGAGGCGTGTTCTCAAGAACTCCTTTGCTTCACGGGCGTAGGGAGCTGGTTTTTCATCTCGGCGAGGATTGCCCATTTTTGGACACCTAATACTTGAAAGGTTAACTCTCCTCTCAGCTAAAGGACTGCCATACGGAATGGAATCATCAGCAACAATGATGCAATCACCACTCACAACCTCAACCACCTGTGAAATTCAAGCTAAAATGTTATATGGTTATGTCACTTACGACTGACCATTTGTCATAAACAAATGATTGAGGAATATTTTACCTTTCCAGTAAAGTTCTGGTCACGAATTGCCTTTGAATTTGAAGGTGGTGGTACATAGTTTGTCCAAATCCTTAACCTGCTTTTCTTAGCCTGGAGTTCTGCAGTCTTCAGCCTCCGCTTTGCCTCTTCTTCCATCATATTAGCACTCCACTCGACATATTTAGCAAAACCCTGTTTGATTGAAAAATAAAAGTGTGAAAGATTTTCCACAAAGTCAAGAGAATACAAACTTGTTTCAGTATCACAAAAACCAATGAAGTCATGCTGTACAATGAAATCACGGCAGTCAACACTTCAGGTCCAAGAAAAAATGATCTAGATCAAATAAGTCAAGGCAATATCACTATTGAGGTGAATCACGTACATTTTCTACCAGCTCCAATGCCAGGTCCTTTGCTGATTCACCATCAGGATAATGCACTGACCCAATCAAATTGCTGAACTTATCGACACCTTCCAGGACAATCCGAACCTAAATATCAACTTGGAACTTAGAAAATTTTCAGACGTGTGAAAATCAATCTAACCAATAGAAGCACATTACTCACATCCCGATTCAATACACGCATCTCAGTGAAAAATTTAGCCTCAGCTGCAAAAGGGTCGGATGCAGTTTCAGCAGATGTTGAAACTGCAAGCCTTTGTGCAGAGGTGAGTGGGGCTCGAGGTTCCCCAGCAGCATCACCATTAGTGTTATCAGCAGTCAACTCTGATTCAACGACACTTTCAGATGTAGCTCTCCTTCCCATTTGTGGGGCCTGGTGAAAAACCCAAAAAATTAGGCGGCATGCATTAAAAAAGGCGAAAATAAAAAAGCATTAAAAAAGGCAGGAAAAAAAAAGTAGCAATATACAACTTGCATTTATGAAACATACCTGAATTCCAGCAACAAAAACTTGGACAAACTGAAAATCTGGGAGCAAATAGGTCCTGATGGTACTGCCATCACGAACCTGTTCAACAACTGCCTGCATGGGCACTCCTTTGTTTGCGGCTAACAAACCCATAGCATCCAAGTTACTAGGGTCACCCAGGGCAGAAGGTGGTAGCTTTCTGATGGAAGCCTCAGCAGCACCAGGAACCTGCAATTGCCACAAAATTCATATATGGTGTACTCATGAAAGATTTCTATAAATTAGATAGGAATAGTAAGTACAAATCAATGCCCCATTGTCAATTTAAATGGCAGTGAAAGATCATATTTATAACATATATTGGATAATAAAGCATAAGTTCATTCTCAAATTAAACCTTATTTATGACTTAAAAAAGGAACCAACAGTCATTTCAACAACACAAAAGTGACACACAAGTAATCAGGCAACTTTGAGATAATGAGTGACAGAAATAAAGACTTGCTTTACATCAGCAAAGATGCCACAAACAATGCAGCTTGGTCTCAGGTGAAAAAAGATTTGCCAGAACATCAACAAACAGAAATCTAAGGTTCAAAGTTGCAGGAACAGCACATCCTTACTTACAAACTTTCTCGAAAATTTTCTTAGGTATGATAAAGAGGAAAAACTCAAACCAACCTTGCTCCATCGACCAAGGCCTTCTTGTTTAGCTTGCTCTTCAAACTTCAACAAATCTGCCAGGTAAGGACTCGCTTCTCCTTTCTGTTGTCCCTGCTCTCTGACCTGCAAGAACAAGATCACAGCAACAACAATTTAACAACGGTGAAAGTAATTCAAAACAAGCATATCCGAGATGATTGGCACACGGCATTCGGACCTTTGCCCATCCTTGAGCAACAACCAGCACGGCAACATTTTTGTCCCCGAGAAGAACAGTGCCGAACTCTCTACCTATGGAGGGCACATTGTAGTCAACTTTGAACGAAACCTCCTGTTCCAAGAACACAACAAGTAAGGAACAGAGCAATGCTTCATCATCAGGACATAAAAGTACCCCCAAAAAAAAAAAACAGAGTACTCAATCAGATCAAAAAAAGCAAAAACTCTATCATCATTCATCTCACCTTCCCTACGCAGAGCTTCCTTAGAAACTCTCTACTTTCCCAAGCAAAGGGCTCGTCCACACCACCTCTACGTGCCTAGCAAAATTTGCCAAAAAATAGCAACGACGCAAAATCAACAAAAACTATAACAGATAAAAACTTATTTACCAAAAAATAAAAAAAAGAACAATGGAATAGTGAAAAAGTGAAATTTACCAGCCTAGGAGCAATGAGAGATGATAAAGTGAGGGTCTTTTCGGGAAGAGGGCCAGGCTTGGAGCTTGACAAGGCCACAATGACCACGCAATCCCCTGAAGGAACAGCCTTCACCCTTGCTTTCAACCACCCCGGTCCTCCAATCGCTGCTGCTGTTGCCATTTTCAACAGCTACCGCACGATCTGCAACCAACTCAAATTAACAACAACAGAACACATAAAATAAATAAATTAAACCAAAAATAAATTTAAAAAAATCAGCAACTCTCAAATTAATTAAAAACAAAATACTGAACTTTTCCGAACATAACGCCAAATCGATTATCACGCATTTATAGAGTCTTAATAACATTCAATTAACGCCAATACGCATATGTTAAAAGATATTTTAAATTCTGCATATTGAGCTGACGGACAAAAATTAAAACACAATTAAAAAATAATTTTAAAAAAAGGTGAAAATTCAGATCCAGAAACCAAAAACACAACGGATCAGTGCATGCACGATCGGAATGAGACGGATCCAATAACCGGACACATAATGCGATGGCGCACGAGTGCGGCAAAGCGGTACCTTGAAACGGTACTCACTTCTCAGTTCGTGATTTTTGGTGGAAAGTGTTAAACCGAATCCGAAACGTAAGACACTGAATTCTATCAACCTTCTCGGGATTATTTTTTTGGGTACGTGATGAATCCAAAGCACGAACACGAGCGATGCCAGAAATAGGGGATTCAGCGGCGTAGCAGGGAGAGAGAGAAAGAGAAGAGAAGGATCGCAGTTATATAAACAGGAACGAGAGGTGAATTGTGAGAGATGATCGTATATAATGCCCTTTTTATTACGGAGTAATTACGGTGGTGCCATCTGGAATCCTAACGAAAGTAACATTAGATTTGGCTGAGAGAGAGAGAGAGAGGTAGAGAGAGAAAATTGTAGATATTCCTTAATTTTAGCTGTTTCTATTTTGAAAATCTTTTTTATTTAAATATATTTTGAAAATCTTTGTTATCCAAAAAAAATCTCTACTTTTTTCTTATTTCATAATTATCAATAAATCCATCAAAATATATGCTATCACATGGCTAGTAAAATTGATAGGTAATCAGTTCATCAATCAAAGACTATACGTTAACGTGATTTGAATTTAATTTTTAAATTTTTTTTATGAATTTAATTGAAATGCACCATATTATAAGGAGAAATTTGATTGTATAATTTTATTCTGTCAATACATTAAAATTAATTTTTTTATTATATGTGAGCAACTTATAAGCATTTTTTCACATGATTGGTATGTGTAAAACCAAACCTTAATTTTATATTAGGATGAGTATTCTTCTTAATTTAATTAATTAACAAAATTTAAATTTAAACAAAATAAATTGAAATTTAGTAGACATAGATACAGTTATTTAAATAAGAAATTATGAATTTGAATTTCAATAAAAATAATTTATAAAAAATTTCATTTTTTTATATTCCGCAATTGAATGAAAATTCATTTCATCAGTGTGAAAATAAGTTGTGAACGAAAAGTGGCAATTTAGAGTTAAATAATTGATTAAATGTACTCTTCACCTCAAAGTAAATTAATAGCTTCAAAATAATAGAGATATAAAAAATATAGTAGTGATGGATTGAGCTCGTCTAAAGTGATGAACATGATAAAATGATAAAGTGATGGGTTTGATCACTTTTAGATCAATAAGTTTTATTATGTGTAATCCCACCAAATAATCCTGAAGTGATAAATTCATCACTTTCTCACTTTATTAATATTCTCATTTAGATAGTCAAATCTAATTAAATATGCTATGCAAATTTTATAATTTTATCAAAATAGTTTATTTTTCAAAAAGAGTTATTAGATTGCATACACGTAGGCTCAATTATTCATTTCACCGAAAGCAACATGTGAGGTAATCTATGTGAATTTTCAGTAATTCACAATTAAATTATTAGTTGGTATTTTGCATAAAAAGTTTGACTAGTCATAGTTAAAGGTGTGTCAAAGATTACTTTCAAATTTGTAGAGGACATAAGCTAGAGATGATAATGGGAATTTGCACTCGAGGATCCTTACATTCATATCCTCACAGTTGGGGAGTTTTTCCCTGCAAAGACGAGGATGGGGATGAAACTCCCTTGCAATGAGTTTGGGGACAAAGATATGGACTATGCTTCGAGCTCATGGGGTGATTTAGTAATTCTTTGTATTAATAAATACTTATTAATTATTTTTATTTGAAAACACCCTAACCCTAATTTAACTTCCGACAACATATTCTCATCAGTTATCAAGTTTTACGGATACTTTATATGGGGTAGTAAACCTCCTTAAAGTATTAAGAAAGGTTTTAATTAAGAACCAATCAAAATTTAACACAATTGAAGTTAAAAATGATTAAAATAGAATCACAATTATCTTTTTTGGGCCAAAATAACCTCAACCAGTCAAACCCTTTTCACATCAAGACTCTTATCTAGAGTTTTTTCATTCATATGCATTAATAGTCATTTTAATACCTAAATTTTATTTTAAATATCTA
Source organism: Dalbergia cultrata (assembly GCA_031216105.1). Lineage (NCBI taxonomy): Eukaryota > Viridiplantae > Streptophyta > Magnoliopsida > Fabales > Fabaceae > Dalbergia > Dalbergia cultrata. Next base: position 818,836 of record CM062349.1, on the reverse strand, counting down.
AAAAATTTTGGAGTAAACCTTCCAAATTGATCCTTGACAATTTCATCATCAAACAATTTGACCCCTAATAAAATGAAATTACCTAATTAGTTCAGGTTAATGTCAAACATTGGGCATTTATTGGTCGCTAAACTAAAAACATTAACAGTATCAATGAACAAGACCAAAATGATATAATTTTGCTCTCTAGCACCCATGAAAAAAACCAAAAAACTTCATCCCCACATCCCTTCCTTTCTTCACTCTCTTCATCCTCACCACTACCACCACTAACAACAACCTTCCCTGCAGCTCCACCACCAACCCCTCCTCAACCCAGGAATGAGTGAGGCCAACCTTCCCTTTGATGTCCTTAAGCAACGTCACCCATTTAATTATTCTCCTTCCTCTTGATCCTTCAAACACATCAAACAACACAGTTTAAAATCAACATATCCACAACAACAACAAAAAAATTGAAAGAAAAAACAACAAAAATCGAAAAACCATAAAATAAAATAGAACAAAATTTGTGATTATACTTCGAATGCATTCAACTATGCTGATTCAAAAATTTTCAAATTCATCAATTTGGATTCGATTCAAGTTCTTCTTCGCAATCTTCGAAGTTTTTCCTTCCTTAACTATTATTATTTGAATTTTTTTTTCTATTTCTTTTTTTCTTCTTTGTTCATATTTGGTTCAACCAATCTAGTTTCATCAAATTTCTCAGAAATATTTTGTTGTGCTTCATAGCCTTAGAAAGCAAAGAGGGAAAGAAGCTAAAATATAACTCATGGCCTATAGTAGAATTGGAGATGCCCCTAAGATATTTGATGAGTTTCCTAAAAGGAAATGACTTGGTTTCATGCAGCACTTTGATGAGTGGGTACATTGACTGCATTCTCGTTTTTAAGCCCAAGTTGATTTTTGAGTTGTTGAGGAAAATGCGCTGGAGTGGGGTTAAAGCCGATGTTGCCATTGCATTGACTCTGTTGTTGGCAGCTAGCGAGATGGAGAGTTTTGTTGGAGGATGTGAGTTGAAGAGGGGTCTATGGTGGAGCCAGGGGAAGATTGGTGGTGGTGGTGGTGATTGGTGAGGATAGAAAGGGCGAAGGAAGGTGATAAGGAGATGAAGTTTTTTTTTTTTTTTTAATTATTGGGGTGCAAAACACCATTAACGGTTTTGGTCCAAGGACCACTAAAACAATGTCAAAGATCAACTAGCTAATCTTTTTTTTTTTTTTTGTCAAGGACCAAATTATTAGATGATGAAATTGTTAAATACCAATTTGATAATTTATTAAATAATGTGAAAAATGATACCTACCTACACAAATAACAATATACCTGCCACCTAACTCCCACATGCAATAGGACAAATGACATATTATCATAAAATACAGAATAAGATTGCGTGTTCCTTGATTCCTTCTATTTGTTCTTCCTTATCCAACTATCATCAATTAAGGGTCGATTTGGGAAGTATCTCACAAAACAATTCTCAATTTTTAAAAGTTAAAAATCAATAAAACTTTTTTGGTGCATTGTTTTTGTTATGTCGATTTAAAAAATAAAAGAACAAATTATGACTTTAAAAAACAGAAAATAGAAACCAGGTTAAAGTTGTTTTGAAAAACAATAATAGAGTGGCGATATATTTTGTAATTACAATGTTCATATTAGTTGTGTACCCTTTGATTCTCAACTTCGAAAAAAAATTTCCAAATCCTTCCCCATTCCAGCGCCCCCTTGGTCTTTGTCCTAGTTAACCTCGCTTCTCTTCTCAGCCCACCCCCTATTCTCTTGTCATTTCCATTTTTCGTCCATCCTCTTATTTCTTCCGGGCTCTAACGTAACTTCGGGAAATTAATGGATCATAAGCTCGCCATCATTATGGCTCCTCCTTCATATATCAACCATCTTTTTCCCCCTTATATACAGGGTATTTTTTCATTATTCTTCTCTTTAGAGCATTGTTATCAGGGACGGATCAATTTATATGAAAGAGGAGGTTTATGCCCCACCAAAGTTATAAAAACTTTATAGATATACATATATTTTATCTCTATTATATTATTAAGTTTAACTTTATATTAAGATAAAAGTTATATAAAATACCATCCTATATGTATATAATATGTTTGCCCCTAATATCTAAATTTTCTGAATCCGTTACATATTATTATCAACACAAGATGCTGGAAGAGAAAATTAACCCTTTATAGCATTTGTCAACAACACATGGTGGAAGCAAAAATTGATTTTGCAGAGTACGTATAATACGTCATCTAGCTATTACTCGATCTTGGTTTACACTATACAGTCCTACTTTTTCGCTTTTTTTTAAAAATGTCAAACAAGTTGTATTGATTGTTTTTAAAAACAAAAACAATATTTCGTTTTTTGCCATTTTAAAACTGTTTTTTAAACTATGGCTGCCAAACAAATTCTTTTGTTCTCTTATTTTTAAAAATTGATTATAAATTTACTTTTAAAAACTGTTTTAAAAAATAAAAAAATAATCCCAAACAAATCCTAAAATGTCTCGACGGTGCAAGAGTGTGGTACCCATTATTAAATAAAAAGAAGTGTTATTTTAATATTTAGAAAATATGTGTCTCTTGAGACACACATTTGTTCACTGTTGAATATGATTGGTTATTGGGAGAAATAAGGACTACCATTACTAATAATAATAATAAAATGGATATTTTAAATGATACTAACTGTTTTAGTGTTAAAATAATATTTTTGTTAAAGAAAAATACCTGATTCGTGCATTACTGTACAGTCTCACTTTATTATCACGCTAAATTTAGCAAGAAAGACACCTTTTTGTGTCTTGCAAAAGTTTGGTGTAAGTGTAAAGCTCAAAGTCATTTATTCAGGAACCTATTGACACAATACAAAGTAGGCAGCCACTAGGTGCTTGTTTAAAAGGAAATTATTCTTATTAAAATAGAATTATAATTGTTTCATTTAATGATTAAAATTTTAATTTTGTTTCAAATTAAACACGTATTATGTACCAAAAGAGAAAAATTAAACAGATGTATCTTTTTGTTATTTAGTTCCAAGCAGGTTTGATGTAATATTTATTAAGTACGAAACGGTTAAATGAAATTTATGTTAACTTTTGGATGAATATTATGGGGGAAATATTACTACTTCATATAGATTTGAATTTCCAATGAATTCCATATGCGACATGATTTATGAGTGTTTTTAATATTTATATTTTATAATTTTAAATATTATTTTGAATGATTGATATGTTAGCACGTATAAAGTTAACTGTAAACTTAAGGCTATATTGTTATTACCTATATTATGGTGCATATTCTTTAAAAAAAAAAACTCTCATTGTTGTCCCTCATGGGAAAAAAAATTACTCGACAGTGTTATTTAGATTTACAATATATGAATATTATATTGACACATTCTTATTTATTTTTAAATGATATGTAAGGATTAAATTAAGTGAAATTCATATATTATCCAATAATAAATAGAAATGTCTACATATATTATCCCATAAATTGTTATTTCTCTTGCTCATTAGTTTCACTTAATTTTTTTTATAAATTTAATTGTGATGCATTGATAATAACATTTGATTTTGTATTATTACATAAGTGTAAAATTTTATTTCAAAAATTCATATAAATATACAATTTAATTAAATAAATCGTGTAATTTTTTTTGTACTATATATATATATTTGCAAACAGCAACGTTTTTCTCGCCATAGAAAAGTACAGACACCGTGGCATGCATGTGTAACACGTGCACCTAGATTTGCAAGCAGCAAGCCATGTCATAATAGCTAATTTCTTGTATTTACTATAATTTACAAATAAGTCCAAAGAAATTTTCTATGTAAGCGATTTATAAGAGTTTAATTCCCATGTATTGGATGAAATTTTTTTTATATTATTAGTCAATAAAAAATTTTCAGATAATTTATTTTATAATTAATTTTCATTTAAATTTTTAAAAAATATATATGATAGATTATCTACTTGTTAATTATTTATTAATTGATTGTATAAAAATATTTTATATTATTAGTATATTTTAATTAAACTCTATTTATAATTTATAAAAAGTTATTAGAATATATTTATAATTTAAATCATTTTAAAATGTTACAATAAGCTGTCTTCTTTAATAACTTTTTATACAGGAGAAAGGTGTAGATAAAAAGTTATATGACTGATTAATTTATCTAAAGGCTAATAATTATAATATGATTATAGAAAATGCTAGATGACCATAAATTTGTCTAAATTTTGTATCGAGAATGATGTGTTAATCATTAGATTAATCAATGAGTTATATCAAATTGTTTTATTCAATAATCATTATAATTTTCATCAAAGATTCGGTATATATTTTTTGAGATACTTAGCATTAATGAAAAATTAAATTGAGAAGCAAATTTAATAACAAATATTTTCAATGGTAGAAACTCATTAACCTTTAAATGAATTAGTGGGTTATATTACTTTATTTTATCTAATAATTATTATAATTTATATTAGATATTTTGTATATAATTTTTTTTTAATACGTAGCATTAATCAAAAATTAAATTTGGAAACTCGAAATTTTTTTTATATTATTAATTGTGTTTAAAGTGAAATTACTTTCCATTATGTAAAGGTCGTCCTCAAGGACCTGAACCTTCCACAAGTGAATCCTTCGACTAGAAAAATCAACATGAAATAGCAACTACCGTCACAAATTTCTCCCTTCATCGTGTACATGACTTGAGATAACAAATCTCAAAAGAGAAAATAATTTCCTTCATGGCTGATGGCTTGGGCTTAGTGACATGTCTCCTCAGTTCTTAACCACAATCATTGTCACAGGGATCACGAAAGGAAAATTAGTAAAAGACGAGGCCTTCTACAACTATCAAACCTATTGTTTGTGAGGCGAATCAACTGCAAGAACAAATTTTGGTCAGACAGACGTCAAGACTTAAAGGACAAAAATTTGCGTTGCGATGGAGAAGAAAAAGGCCAAGCGAATGGGCCATTGCCATTCCATTAAAATCTCCAACAGGTCCTAATCTTTCCACCAAAACAAAAACAGTCGAGGAAAATGACAATAAAAAAATGGAATAGCTCCCACCTTGGTACCCGCATAAACTGGTGAAGAGATTAATCATTATTATTGACAGTGAATACCTAGGAGAGATAAAAAAAAAATGGAATAGCTAAGTCCAATCTTCTAACAATACAATCAGAGGGCGTCCTCCCCATTGGTTTTGGACATATGGCAAGTCTTAACTCATATGGGTACAGTGATTTAGATTATTGATATTTCAACACTTAAAAATAGATATTTATTTGAGATATCTATTTTATTATTATTAGATATGATAGTGGTCTTATTTTTTCTATCAATATATCACAATAGTAATATAGTAGACGTCTTAATTAAATATCTACTTTTAAGTGTTAAGTAACGTTTACTCAGATCTATTCAAATTTCCTCTTGTTAGTAATTTTGGTTTTACTTTTTCTGAAGGGAGGGGCTCGATGGAGATGCAGAAGTTACGGCAACCGTTGTTTTTCAGCTTCAAGTTTCCTTTTATGGTGATCAAAATGGTGAAAATTCTGAATGCTTAATACTACACGTACCTATAAACAACCCAATCCTTCTAACAAGTAACAACCGTAGTGCTCACTTCGTTGTCCTCCATTTCAGTCCCTAAGAAAAAATTATCATCATTCAACACCAGAGCGCCATGCACATCAGCATGACATTGCATCAGCTCGCCGAGCCGCCAGCGACACCATCGTGCCATCGCCTTCTTCCTTGCAGCCGCTGCCGCTTCCCACATATTTGTGACATTCTAAAATAAAATCGGAATATTGGGGGTTTTATTTTTGTAACTTCCAATTTAAATTTAGCAAAAAAAAAAAAAAAAGAATAGAATGCATGAGTCAATGTCAAGACGTGTTGCTTCTGGTGGCATGTCAAAATCTTTCCCTGATAGTTAACAATAAATGAAGAGGTGTGTTCGGTCAGTCTAAATATTGGTTTGTTCTTCTTCTTAGACTCTTCCTAATTATTAAGGAAACATATTATTACTAATTGTAGTGTAACATGGGCCATGAAGATAGTTATCTGTTATCGTAATGATTGAATGTTGTTACTAAGTACTAAGCATTTTTCTAGATAGTTATCGGTTTCTTATGGATGTTTAAGTACTCTTAAGGATGTGTGATATTTCATTTGAAATTTGACTTGCCATCTTTACTGAGTCGATTATTTCATTTTCATTTAAGATTATTAGTTACAAATCTTGAATGTTTATAAATTTCTGTTAAGCATATACCTTTGTTATAATTTTTGTATAGCATATTTGATCTTTATTCGTGGTGTTAGAACTATCAATTTGAAATTATTTGTAGATATGATAAAAGACAACAAACTTAAGAATGAAAAAGAACTACCGAGTTTGATAATGCACATCCTACCAATTTTTAAATTTCCTTTCTTCTATTCAAGTGTGTGTTTAGAGTTGCCAACTCTTGAAGTTATCTGTGGATATGATAAAAAAAAAAAAAGAAGAAAAATCGCTCAAAGTCAAGAAATAGGGTAAGGGGTGAAACTAATCCAGTGGAAAGTTATTTTTTGTTTTTCCATTAAATTTATGAGGATAGAATTGGAATCCAAAATTTTTTGAAAATTAACTAACAACACACTCTCTCTTCTACTACTTCTACTTCTACTGGGGGACTTGCTTCTGAAAAAGTTAAAAAAGTAATAATTATTTTTTACTTTTTGTTTTTCTCTAGAAACATAAATAAACATACAATAAAATCACAGAAGAACTTTTTTAAAAAATTGAAAAAAGTACTTTTTCTCCTCCAGCAGTTCATCCAAACGAGCTCCATAATTGCGGTACTTAAATCAAACTTTAAACTTATGAACTGAAATTATTATCCTCATCGCAAAAATGGCTTCTAAAGTGGCATGTGCGCAAAGCAAATAATAGAAACAATAAATAAACTGACCCATTGTATACTCGCATTATTAGGAATAGCAAAGAAAGTAAATTGAAGAAACCCCTTGTACCCAAAACCCTGACATGATATTATGAAGAGAGAGAGAGAGAGAGAGAGAGTAAAGAAACCAAGAAATAGCTTGAGGACATTTAAAGGAAGGTTTTGCTAATTAATGTTTTTAGGATGCTGATTAAATGAATTCTTTTGAAAATTATGTAAATGAAGATAATTAATAAGAAATGCCATTAGACAAATGGGACTTCTCCTTTGTATCCTATTTATCTATTTGGTGGATTCAAACTGTGAGAAGAGTCAAAAACCCTTCCTAATCTCAATAGGATATGTTTGACGGGAAGTGAATAGGATATTACAAAATTTTAGATGCTCACACTATTTGTCTCAATTTATCTGTTAATATAATACGAAGAATTATACTAAATTATTCCAATTGGTGTACTTAAAAATTCCTTTTAATTTACGTAATAAAATCTTGATAATTTGAAGTTTCACTTATATATACCAAATGGTTCTTTAATGTTATATAAATTACAATTAATGTTACTGTAAAAAAATTGAATTAGAAAAATTTCGAAGTTGTAAATTATAATATATTAATTAATTTTTAAATTAATAATTGACTTATATTATTTTTTATTCAATTTGGTTTTCTGACTCTACAATATTCCGTCCTATTTCTATTCCGTGAGATTAGGAATTCTGCAGGAAGCACATGCTTATGAAATATGATTTTCAGAAGTTAACACCAATCGTGGAACCTTTCTTCTGTTTGATGAAGAGCTTTACGGTTTGTATTATTCCAATAAGGTTGATGCCACCGGCCATAGGGTGATTGGTGTGAAAAATTATTAGGTGAGGACAATTTCAACAACATATTTATATACATAATTATAATGAAATTAGAAACTCATAAATAAGATATCATATGATAAATAAAATTGACAAAATCTATTTTCGTTGTCAGTTTATATAAAAATAAGACGTTTGAAATTGTGCACATACAGTAACCTTTAATTTGGTGTCTTTCTGCTGAGGTGGAGGCTTGTGTATAGTGGTTGGTTGCGTACCCAGTTCTCTGTTCTCACGGTGCGCTTGTGACTACCATTTTAACCGGTAGGCGGTAACCAGAGAGAGTTCAGAAAAGTCAAAGTTGATGCAAAGTAGCTTCAAGCCTTCAACAGCTTCCAGAAGTTCTATCCTCCTCCTGGGAGGAAATGCATTTTTCGTCCATGAAATCATACAACCACTCAATTAACTCTTTTTATTATGTCTTCTCTCTCATCGCACATGTGTTTGTGGCTGAAACTCACCCGGAGGAAGAAGAAACATTTCCTCCGGGTGGATACAAGTATTTTTCAACAGGAAGAGGATTTTTGTGAGGATCATGCTTACATGTCAAACGAGAAATGTTCTACACCCGATACGGTCACAGTCAGCATGTGCCAGTAGTACATTACACTTGCATAAAGTGGGTCCTTTATTAATTCTTTCGAGTGATGTAACTTTCATATTGATTCAGATCTGTTTCCTACAGAAATTAGATATTTTTTTAGTTCTGCATGATATGCTAATCCACTTAATTATAACATGGATCCATGTGCAAAACCAAGCAGAATATGTTGGATTATTATGAAAACTTCTTTCTGCTAGAGTGATTGATTTAGTTGGAAAAAAAAAAGGTGGATGTGCAGAAAACCAATAGTGATTATAAATTGTTTATTGGCATATATATAATATAAGTTTTTGTTACAGTATCTCAAGAATACTTGTATCATTTTGAATTTAAATATTATAATTTAAGTATAAATATTTAAAATATTAATAAATTTAATTAATAGGATATAGGATAAATTTTCAATCACAATTTATTTAAAAAATATTAATATTCAAGAATTTTATAAGATATCTGATAAATTCTCTATATATATATATATATATATATATATATAGAGAGAGAGAGAAGAGCAGACGTGGGCCAAAGTAACATTTTAGAATTGAAAATTCCTTATGTACTAAAATAATTTAAAACTCATCAATGGTCCAAACATGCTTGTTTGTTACATTTCACCTTCATTTCTAAGAATAGATTACTGTAATCTCTCGTTCGAAGAAGCAAAACTTAAATTTTGGTCATAATTGACTACGTACATAATTTTGGTAAAGAATTGACTACATGATAAATTAAACTTTGTTTTAGCTATTTTAAAAAAGTTAAATTTCTATATATTAATAGAGTAAATATTTTATTTCAATAAGTCAATACTTCCCATAACTATATAATGAGATTACCTCCTTATTCACATCCATTAGTTAAAAAGTTATACAAATAAAAAAATTAATTAAATGGCTGTGTAAATGATTTTATATTGTATATATATAGAAATTAAACCTTTTTAAAAAATAATAAATGTATTAATTAGTAATGAGCTCATCATAAAATACATTTAAAATATTTAATTTTAAAAAATTAAATGCAAGGCTCGTTGGGATGGGATTAATTTGGGTGAAAAATACCTTTTTAACCAAAACAATTATTTTTTTATCACTTTTTAATTTTTTTAGTTATATATAAAATTCAAGTTTTATAATATTTTTTATAAAATTTGAAATAAATCACCCTATAATTTGTCTATATTATCATTTAATGAAAATATTTTATTTACATAACCTTTCAAATAATAAAATAAAAGCCAACCATATTGATTAATATATTAATATATAATTTTTACACTACATTAAAATTAAATCTAAATAAAATTAAAATTTATTTAACCAGTATTCTATGCTAAAGTACTAACTAACGATTAAGAAATGAAAAATTTTACATTAAAAAGTGAATTTTTTATTTTTTCAATTATTAAAAAACTTTAAAACTTGTTATTTTAGGTATCTTAACTATTATTCTCATGTCACCGACTAGCAAATCCCATAAAATAAACATAGTTTTCATGATTTTGTCGTTAATTATAGCACCTAATAATTTCGTCGTCCAATACTGGCGTTGGCTGCTTGGTCCTTCTCGTCAAAGTCGAACACCATGTTTGACGCGTCGCGGTGATTTGGTTCCACAACAGAGAGAAGAGAAGAATATAAAGAAAAGAAACTTTATGTTTTAGAGTATAATTTCTATATATTATTTTTTATAATGTTATTAAATTAAATTATTTTATTTAAATAATTTTTTAAATAATAGATGTAAAATTCTATGACAAAATAGATAGAATATAAAGGTTAAACTCAATTTTTCATATGTTCAAAAGGAGACAGCACTCTTGATTTTTCTTGGTTAACATTGATTACTGTGTCTTTGTCAATAAACAAACCAAAACCCACCTAACCCCGCAACTTGGTGGTTCCTCAAAACCTCTCCAGTGTGCAGAGTCTCCTCTGAAACACTTTCTCTCTGCTTAATTATATTTCCGTGTGTCAATCATTTAGCTTCCTCAGAGAGAAGAAGAAGAGGAAGAAGAAGAAGAAGCAGCAGCAGCAGCAACAAAGTGTTATTGGTCGCTCACATCACATATATATAGTGATATAGTTATGGAGGGTATTCTGCCTTTGGTTTACAAAGCAATCAAGAGAAACAGAACAAGGCGCCACTACGAGTGCCTTTCATCACGCTACAACATCAGCATGGCCGAGATCTACCCTCAAAAGCACAATCAAACAACACACAGAGTTCTTGATGGTGATGATCATGTTCATCATGCAGAGAGAACTGGTCACCGGGGACATAAATCTGTTGGAGATTTTGGAAATGGGTTCTCTGGATCCCCTCATCAGATGAGAACTGGTGGGGTTGTTGGCTCTTCCTCTCCAAAGCAACTCGTGAGGTTTAGGAGTCAGAGAATGTTCTCATGTATCACTGGTGCCTAAGGTGTGCTAGCTGTGCATCACTACTTCATATATCTAAATATAGCTCCTCTTAAAGTAGTTGATTGATGATTATATGTAATGAATGTCAATCATGTATGTTGTTGTTGTTGCCTTAATCCAAAATAATTAATGTTGTGATTTTTAATTAGTTCCATGTCTTAATTAAAATTATATCTGTCTGAGAGGTAGTATTAATTATAATGACTAATTCTTTGGTCATTTGGTTCCAAATTAAACTCCTTTCCAATTGATTATTGATTCTTTGCTGAAGCTCTTTCCTGATGAGTTTAGGATTTGTGATTCCTTCCTTCCGTGTGAACTGTTTGACTTTTCTTTTTTTAACTCTGCTGTTAGCTTGCTGTCATTCACTAATCTGCTACGAAAATTTGAATAATTTAGAATTGTCCTTATAGGCAAGGAATATGAACAGAAATACTTAACTAGGGATCAATCCATCACTAAGCTATGCGCCAATGTTAGGCTAGAAGTGAATGGACGGAAATCTCATCTTCTTGAACGAAGTCGCGTTCCCTTCCTGTTACATCTAAGGGCCTAGTGTGTAAGAAGAGCCCAAGAAACCTAGAGCCCGTTACATCTAAGGGTTAGGTTTTCTAGGAACCCATATATATACTACACTTAACCCTCTCCAGTGAGTGAGAGTAGTCACAGAGGTAGAGGCAAGGTCATCTCCTGATAGAGAGAAAGTGCCCACACACTATCTCCTTCCCCTTGAGACATAGTCTGGAAGGTCTGCCGTCAACCGACTACAAGCAAATCAATCGTGCGGTAACACAAGGATTCAAAGGCGAGGGAGATCATCAAAGATCGACACTCCGAGAGGTAACATTCCTTGTGTGTTTATGAAACAATGATGATTCGATAAGCATACCAATGTACTAGGTCCTTAAATCGCTTCCGCATATATCCAATAGTTCCTACAATTGGTATCAGAGCCTGACTGTACATTGGTATGTGAATCTAGTTTCATTATTCATGTAATTAGTTTGCTTCGTGAAATATGGCACCTAGGATTCTATATTTGTTGATCATATGTGTTGTATGTTTATCTTTATAATTCTTTTCATAAAAATCAATGCTTTATTTGGTTTTCAACTTTAATCCATGGTAGAGATTTGAATGTATTTTCTTGGGTTGTAACAAGGAGGCTAATCCCATATGATTAGGTTTCCTCCTTGATTTTTTTTATTATTTTCAATTCTTGTATATTTTTTTTTATGTTATACAAAAGTTGTAATAAAAAGAAGATCAAGAAGATACAAAAAGAAGGACGTTCGTCACTGTTTGGACATGTTCGTGGACCTCTGGATCTCGGAATTGGACGTATCATATATCGTTGGAAAGAGGACGGAAAGACGAACAAAATGGTGGGCGGAACGCGGCCAGAGGAGCCTCCACGCGCTGTCACGCGCCGCCAGAAGTTTCTGACAGTGGTTTCCACGCGCCTGTGAAGATGGAGAGAGTGAGGGCGCGTGGGACATCCAAAATAGGTGATTCCAGTGGCGTTGGCTTCGTCTCGTCATGGCGGTTCTAACCCTAAAATTTCGTGCTGATCCGAGTTCGGGTGACGGCGATGGGACGAAACAGTTAGGGTTCCTTGAAGTTGTCTTAGGTTTTCTTGCCAAAAATTTGGTATTTTGGGCTTATGGACCCATGGTTACCATAAAAGGGCTTGAGATAAATACCTATGGACTAAAAGGAAGGACAAGAAGGACTGGAACATTTTTTTGTTATTTTATTTTATTTTATTTTTCTCTAGAAAACCATGGATTAAAGTCTATTTTATTTAAATTGCTTTATTTTATGAATGGATGAATTATATGATTGATAACATGCTTATTGTGATAACATGTCATATAGAATAGGTGGTGCCATATTGCTGCATAACTTGAAAATTACATGAGCATAATAGCTATTTTGTCATTCCGCGACTAGTATGATAGTTATTATAGGATTATTTTGATTCAAAATTATTCTCGAAAATTAATTAAAATTATTATGATTTTTTGTTAAAAATCTAGATTAATGATTGAATTAATTAATTTTGAATAATTAAAATCAAGACAAATAATCCAAATTATTTCCTAAGAGAACTGTTTACATTGCGAGTAATTTGTGGGTCTTCTAAAATGGTCATGTGTTAACACACGCTGCATACCACAATCATGTATCATGATTGTGTGGAGCACACGCTGCCTATCATGACCGGATTTTAGGACCTTAATGATTTTAAAATCCGATAAGCTAAGCTTGCACGTTCATCGGCTTGCGGGTGCTTACATAGTTTTTGAAATCAAACAAAGAATACTCGAATTTAAACAATTCTTGGAAATTGGAAAATTCTAAATTTTAAAATATTGAATGGGTGAAGGTTTTTATTAAGTAATTAATTTAAAACCTACGGGCTCCAATTGTGGGTTTATTAGTGAAAAGGTTATCATTTGAAGCCCTATCGGATAAGGATAATCGGATTTCACTAGATTAAACCTTAATATTTTCAAAATTTTAGTAAAGTTTTGTACGGCCCATCGTCGACAACACTTAGACACTAAAGAGAATTTTGAAAGTAAATAATGGTTAAATACATTCAACTTTGGTAAAGTTGTTAACCCTCCCATCGAGGCTCTGGCAATGGAACTGAAGGCCCAAAATAACAATATTAGTTTTACAAGTATCTTGCCCATCGTAAGCCTTGTAAAGATAACTAATAGATTGTTAAACTGTAAACGAGTAGTAGTTATCAGAATCTACTAGCGCAGTATCTGTTTATAGTTATTCAAGTTTGTAATTAGTGTGTTTTTTCCTTGTTTTCAGAAAAATGTCTTCATTCAATCCTTTAGCTACTATCTTGAGTAACAAACCTATGGATGGTACAAACTACAAACAATGGAAAACTAATTTGGATATTGTTCTTCAATATGAAAAGCTCAACTTTGTTCTGACTACCCCTATGCCAGCGCAGCCTGCTGAAGATGCGCCTGAGGCAACAAAGACACGTCTTCAGCAGCAGGAAAGATGGGAGAAGGCAAATGTGGCGTCATTTGCTATATTTTAGGCAGTCTTGCCAGTCACCTTTAGGAGCAAGTAAGCATGATTGAGAGTGGAGCAAAGATGCTCCAGACTCTTGATGGCATGTTTGCTACGTCTAGCGATTACGCTAGGCGAGAATGCACTGAATGCGATCACCAAGACAAGAATGTCGGAGGAGGAAGTGTCTTGGGATCATTGTCGACAATGATAGCAAACTTCAAGAAGGTCAAGACCATGGGGTCGATTTGAACAAGAAGTAAAAGTTGACCTTCTCTTGCGATCCTTTGCTGAATACTTCAATCAGTTCAAGATGAATTATAATATGAATAAGATGAATCTTGACCTTACTCAGCTGATGCATGAGCTTGAGAGTCTTTGAGCAGTCTCTAGTCAAGCGAGGCATGCATTTTCTTTGGTGAGAGTTACGTGAAACCTAAGGGGAAACCTAAGGGAAGGAACAAGAACCGTAAAAGAAGAAATCAGTGTTCCAGGTTGCCAAACCGGTTGCAATGAAGCGACCAAAAGGCAAGTGCTTCAAGTGCGGACAAAAAGGGCATTGGAAGAAAAATTGCCCACGTATGAATAAACCAGGTATGGGTAATTTACATGTGATTGAGGCTTGTTTAGTGGAGAATTACAATGATAAATGGATCATTGATTCAGGAGCCACTAACCATGTTTGTTACTCTCTGCAATGGTTCAAACATAGCTTGCCTTTAAGTGAAGGACAAAGAGTTTTGAAGCTTGGAAATGGGGAGCTTGTGTCTGCACTAGCAATGGGACAAGTTGTTTTATCTTTTGATAATTGCAGAACTTTGGTTTTAGAAGACTGTTTATTTATTCCGGATTTTAAGAGGAATTTAATTTACATTAGTTGTTTGGTTAAACATGGTTTGTGATTCAGTTTAATTCCTCGGTTTCAATAAGAAGTTCATCTTCTTTCATTTGTTCCTGTAATGTTTAATGGTCTTTATTTCCTTAGTCCTGTGCTTGTGAAGTTAATCATGTTGAATTAGGAGATGTTGAGCATGTTCATTCATCAAAGAAAAGAAAAGTTTCCAATGAAACTTATCTTTGGCATTTAAGATTGGGTCATATTAACTCTAACAGGATACAAGGTTTGGTCAATAGTGGGATTCTAAAATCCCTGAACTTTGAACCGATACCAGTTTGTGAATCTTGTTTAGAGGGTAAAATGACTAAGAGATCTTTCAAGGCAAAGGGAAATCGTACACACTTCACTGGAATTGGTACATACTGATGTATGTGGACCAATAAATGTCTAGGCCAGAGGCGGGTATGAGTATTTTATCACATTTACTGATGATTACTCTAGATTTGGACATGTGTACCTGATGCGTCACAAGTCTGAAGCTTTTGGAAAATTCCAAGAGTTCAAGGCTGAGGCAGAAAAGCATCTTGGTGTTCAAATTAAGACTCTTGATCTGAGGAGGTGAATACCTATCTGGAGAGTTCAGTCTTACGACCAAAGAGGGATAGTTTCACAATTATCTTCTCCAGGACACCCCAGTGAGAATGGAGTTGCTTTGAAAGGAGAAATAGAACCCTTTTAGAAATGGCAAGATCTATGCTCAGTTATTCATCTCTTTCTGATTCATTCTGGGGATATGCCTTAGAAACTGCTATGTACCTATTGAACTTAGCTTCGTCCAAGACGGTTTCAAAGACACCAATAGAATTATGGAGAGGGTGTAAGCCCTCCTTGAATCATATTCGGATTTGGGGTGCTCCGGCACATGTCTTACAACAGAAGCCAAATAAGATGGACTCGCGTGCATGTAAGTATGCATGTTTATAGGCTATCCTAAAGGAACCAGAGGTTGGTTGTTTTATAGTCCGAAAGAAAAGAAGGTCATAGTGAGTACACACGCGACTTTCTTAGAGGAGGACTATATGGCAAATTATAAGACAAGGAGTAAGGTTATTCTTGATGAGCTAGTCTCAGATCAAGTTACACCTCAACCTCAGGCGGTTCTAGCTTTTGTTCCTGTGGTTGTTCAAAGAGGGGAAAATATACCTGTTGTTGAACACACACAGGAACCAGAAATAGAACCAGAAGTTCAGCATGATGATCAACAAGTGGAACCTATAGAGATGCAGTTACCGCTTGTGGAAGAACAACAAAATCATGAATTGGTTAATCCACTTAATGAGGGTCCTCATATAGAAATTGTTAACCCACCAAACTTGGATCCCCCTGTAGATGCACAACAACAAGTGCGGCAAAGTCGTAGTGGGAGATTGATTCGTAAACCCGCAAGATTTCTCTTGTTGGTGAATCACCTTAGGATGTCATCATTGAAGAAGATGATGATCCCACGAGTTATGACGAGGCACTAGGAGATGTTGATGCTCAGGAATGGCTTGAGGCTATGAATCGTGAAATGGATTCTTTGTATTCCAACTCAGTTTGGTCTCTTGTAAATGCACCAAAAGGGGTAAGACCCATTGGGTGTAAATGGATCTACAAGAGAAAGAGAGGATCGGACGGGAAGGTTGAAACCTTCAAAGCTAGATTGGTGGCGAAAGGGTACACCCAAATAGAAGGTGTGGATTATGAAGAAACCTTTTAGCGGTTGCCATGCTCAAGTCCATCCAGGATTCTCTTAGTTTGCAGCAAATCTTGATTATGATATTTGGCAAATGGATGTCAAAACTGCTTTTCTAAATGGAAATTTGAAAGAGGATATCTATATGCAGCAACCAAAAGGGTTCATAGCCAAAGGGCAAGAAAACATGGTATGCAAGTTGCAAAGGTCCATTTATGGACTTAAGCAAGCGTCCAGATCATGGAACATCAGGTTTGATCAAGCCATTAAGTCTTATGGTTTTGAGAAAAGTCACGATGAGCCGTGTGTGTATAAAAGGATCCAAGGTAACGCAGTATCTTTTCTGGTACTTTATGTGGATGATATACTCCTTATCGGAAATGATACAGAGGTATTGTTAGGCATAAAGACTTGGCTAAGCAAGCATTTTGATATGAAGGACCTCGGGGAAGCCAATTATATTCTTGGTATTAAGCTCTTGCGAGGCAGGAAGAATAAGGTATTGGCATTATCTCAAAGCTAATTACATCGACAAAATACTTGCCAGGTTCAAAGATGGAGAATTCCAAGAAGGGAATTTTACCCTTCGTGCATGGAATTCATCTCTAAGGAGCATTCTCCTAAAACTCCTGAGCAGAGAAACGCATGAGTAGGATACCTTACGCTCAGCAAAGAGGTAGCCTTATGTATGCTATCTTTGTGCACGGATCGGATATACGCTATGCGGTGGGAGTAGTAAGTCGATACCAATCTAATCCTGGAGAGGAAGCTTGGATAGCGGTTAAACATATACTCAAGTACCTTAGGAGAACGAGAGATTATATGTTGGTCTATTCCAAAGTGGGAGTCTTGAAACCATTGGTTACACAGACTGCATTTCCAAGGAGACATTGACTCAAGAAAATCCACTTCTGGGCATGTGTTCACTCTTAATGGCAGGGCCATTTGTTGGAGGAGTGTCAAACAATCATGTGTGGCTGACTCTACCACAGAGGCTGAGTATGTAGCTGCTTCTGAGGTGCAAAGGAAGCCGCATGGTTAAAGAAGTTCCTAACGGATCTTCAGGTGATACCAGGTGTTAGTCGTCCCATCACACTTTACTGTGACAACAGTGGGGCAGTAGCACAGTCCAAGGAACCAAGGTGTCACAAAAGACAAAAGCACATAGAGAGGAAGTACCACTTGATCCGAGATATAATTGAAAGAGGAGATACAGTGGTAGTCAAGATAGCATCGGACGAGAACCTTGCTGACCCTTTTACTAAGAGTTTGCCTGAACGTGTGTTCGAGAGGCATATAACATCTATGGGTCTTAGGAGGATTCCAGATTTGCTATAGCTTTAGGAAGTTGTTATTTCACTTTGTTGTTTTGTGCTTTTTGAGCAAGACATTATGACATTGTAATTTTTTTTTTCTGAATGTTATAAATGAGGTATTATTCATTTATTCTGCACACTATTTACAAACACTAAGGTCCGGATCAATTGTGAAGTATATGATCATATGGATACGTTCATGGAGGACATGATCATAGGTTCTCATAATTGATGAACAAGTTCACAGCTGTTAAATAAAGTTGGGCACTTCATTTAGGCTGCAATATTTTATGAAATGGTTTTGTCCAAATCATTGTAAAATATTGGTGTGAATTAACATTCACATTGAAAGGATCAAGGAGAGATTTGATTAAGGGTGTCGTGTCTGTCATAAGGTATCAAATCTCCCGATAACTATAGTTATAATATTGCTCTTAATTCTGAGTTTATTATAAATAGGTAATCAAATAGTTTTCATTCTTTGATTTACCAACGGGTGAGGTGTGATCTATTGACGGCCAATAACTCGGTATTTTGGGAGTGAGATTGTTTCATTATCGGTATTTATGAGATAAACAATATGAAATTTGTAGGAAATGTCCCCTTGATATGTTTCGGTACTTGGATATTGAAGACACTGGCCAAAGGCATGTAATCCATTAGAGAAACTATCATAGTCAAGGGAATAAATAATTGATTGGGTAACAGAAAACTAGTCAATCAATTATAGACATTCTACAAAGGGGTGATGCATATACATGTTATATATGTTATTAATCTTGGAGTTCAAGTTCGTGCTTTTAGTGGAGTAGCACCGAATTAGATAATCATTTGTTGATTATCATGAGCCTTGATTAATAATAGCTGGTAGATCCCAGTGCTAGCTCAAGATAAGGGATGGGGAAATTTCAGTTGATGATGACTAGTGAGTTACATGGTCTTGGGCTTTAAGCTCAAGTTTGTACTCAAGAGCAAGTGGGAGATTGTTGGGTTTTTGCTCTTTCACTATTGCCCAATAGGGCCTAGTGTGTAAGAAGAGCCCAAGAAACCTAGAGCCCGTTACATCTAAGGGTTAGGTTTTCTAGGAACCCATATATATACTACACTTAACCCTCTCCAGTGAGTGAGAGTAGTCACAGAGGTAGAGGCAAGGTCATCTCCTGATAGAGAGAAAGTGCCCACACACTATCTCCTTCCCCTTGAGACATAGTCTGGAAGGTCTGCCGTCAACCGACTACAAGCAAATCAATCGTGCGGTAACACAAGGATTCAAAGGCGAGGGAGATCATCAAAGATCGACACTCCGAGAGGTAACATTCCTTGTGTGTTTATGAAACAATGATGATTCGATAAGCATACCAATGTACTAGGTCCTTAAATCGCTTCCGCATATATCCAATAGTTCCTACACTCATGTATCACTGGTGCCTAAGGTGTGCTAGCTGTGCATCACTACTTCATATATCTAAATATAGCTCCTCTTAAAGTAGTTGATTGATGATTATATGTAATGAATGTCAATCATGTATGTTGTTGTTGTTGCCTTAATCCAAAATAATTAATGTTGTGATTTTTAATTAGTTCCATGTCTTAATTAAAATTATATCTGTCTGAGAGGTAGTATTAATTATAATGACTAATTCTTTGGTCATTTGGTTCCAAATTAAACTCCTTTCCAATTGATTATTGATTCTTTGCTGAAGCTCTTTCCTGATGAGTTTAGGATTTGTGATTCCTTCCTTCCGTGTGAACTGTTTGACTTTTCTTTTTTTAACTCTGCTGTTAGCTTGCTGTCATTCACTAATCTGCTACGAAAATTTGAATAATTTAGAATTGTCCTTATAGGCAAGGAATATGAACAGAAATACTTAACTGGGGATCAATCCATCACTAAGCTATGCGCCAATGTTAGGCTAGAAGTGAATGGACGGAAATCTCATCTTCTTGAACGAAGTCGCGTTCCCTTCCTGTTAATTCAATCATTTATTACCACACATGTAAAATAATAATCAAAATAAATTTAAAAATTAATGAGTTACCAAATATACAATAGAGAAGATTTGGGGGCAGAAGCTTTCTATCCAATGAGTAGGGATCCATTTACGTTTGATATAGTTATTGCATCTCATAATTTTTTATGGGCATGAAATTGTATCAATTCAAAGTTGAATTTTAAGTCCTTATCAAATAGATTAAGTATATAAAATTTCATATAATTTGAATATAATTTAATAGTTTATTATTTTATTTTATTTTGATGAATAACATGTTTTTAAAAATATAAATAAATATTAATTAATAGATTATATAACTATTGTTGTCTAATTTTTTTTTCAATTTGACATGCTTGATAATTAATATACTATAACATAAATCAACGATTGGAATGATTAAATTCAATGTGTATGAGAAATTATAAAATGAAGTAAGTGTGTAAGACTTACTTCTAAAGTAAAAAGATGAGAAATTATAAAATGAAGTAAGCGTGTAAGACTTACTTCTAGAGTAAAAAGATCCCCAACTCAAAGTGAATGTGTTTTTTATGCGCCCTAGAAGTGAATATATATAGTATATTACTAGTTTATTACTATTTAATTATTTTTTTTAGTGAAAATTACTATTTAATTTATTACTATTTAAGATGGCTCGAGCAAAATTCAAATACATTACATATTTTATTTTACTGTAGTTTTCTCCTCAATAGACGTGTATAATTTTTTTGAAAAATAATTATTCATTTGTTTTCATGAACAAACTCGTAGAGTCATAGTGATTACTTGTAGAGGTTCACTTTATTCTTTTCCCTCTGAGCTCATTCTTCGTGCATGACACTTTTGAGTTTCTAGTTCATAAAGAACAAGATTTGTTTAGCTAGTGTGAGTTTTTTTTTTTAATTATTACAGAAATTCAATATTTTTAGCTAGTGTGAAATTTAAATTTGGACACTGAATCAAAAGCTGCACGTTGTGGTCACATAAATAACTCTCATTTCACTGCTGCTGAAATTTTCAAAGTAAATTTTGTTATCACCAGAACGTTGAGATTAATTGACACATAATGTTATTGCTCTCTTAATACGCACAGGAAAATTTTCCTTGAAAACTTTTATGACCCTTGCCTTATAATATCTAACAAGTTACAAACTATATATCATTACGGAAAAACGACTCTTCTCTCCCTAATACTGAATGTAGTGGAGGGGAAAAAACTAAATATTTTGATTTGCTGTTGAATTCTCCACCAATTATTATACCAAAAAAGTATAGCATCAATGAGAAAAGTTAACATAAGCGGACAAAAGGTAATTATTACTTCATAAGCTATTATGTTATCATTTGTGCTGTCAAGTATCGGATATGTTTTTCTATTCTCCATTGGTGGCAGTCGCCTTCCTTCTATTATCACCCATTTCTCATCAAAGTTGATTAGTATGTGGGAAAAACTTTAGATGGGATTGGAAATTTGAAATAACAAAAGGATTCTTACTTTATACTATTACCTTAAATATCGTTTTGACCTACATTATGTTTTTCCCCCTAAAAAACATTTTTTTTATTTTAATTTAAATATTTCCAAATTTGTCTGATTTTATTCCATATTATTAATCAGTCTCAAATAAATATTAAATTAGATAATAGAAAATCACGTCATTATTTTTGCAGAGCAGTCAATAGTGTTACATATTATATCATAATTATGAGCTCAAATCTTATCATAAAATAAGTTATTGGATCGGGTAAAGATGATTTATTAGATTGATAATATAACATATTAGTAGTAGGGACTAAAACCAAGTAAATTTATAAATGTTTTGACCAAAGCAAAAAACAAAAGAAGGCTTAAAATCCATTTTTTTTAAAGGATCTAAAAGATATTTAAGGCAATCTATATATGCTATTTTAATTTTAGCTGTACGAGTTATTGTCTTTAGTTTTTTTTTTCGATAAAATAAAACCAACGACTCAAACACTCTCCTGCGCAGAATAGTAGCAAGAAACACTGCAAGGGCATACTCAGCCAGTGACAGCATTCAAAGTAAACCAAACATACTCGAATTTCGGTTTTAACCCAGTGTTCCTCCCTTTAGCAGAACCATCTCATGTCCAAGTAACCTTTCCGTGCCTTCTCAATATAACTAAATACAAAGATTATGTTCTTCAACTCCTGGTAATAATTTAATTTGGAGTTTATTCCAAGCAAATCATCACAAAGTCCAATTTAGGTCCTTTTCATTGGCCAAGGTTTGATGACATTGAAGCAGGTATAGTTCAACCTCTTATCCCCACTTCGAGCTATCGTCGTGCGTGCTAAAAAGACTGTTAAAAGAGGCCATGTGTACTTCGGTTCCACATGCCCAACACATAAGGCACACATATACTAGGTGGACCCCCTAACAACACGTCTGTTCATGTCTAATCAGAAAAATTAAAATATATATATATATATATATATATATATATATATATATATATATTATACTTGACGGGACACTAGGAGTGTTCATGGCCGGACCAACCCATCAACCTGCCTAGCCCAATGTTTATTGGGTTAGGTTTGGGTCTTAAAAAATAATACAATGCACTTTTTGGGTCGAATTGGGGTTATGCATCGGGTTAGCCTGATCTAATCCCAAGTCAAAATTCTTTTAGAGACATAGTATTTATATAATCATTTGTGAAGAACTATAAGACTTTATATTTCAATTAATATACTTTATGTAATGTGATATTATTTTTATATTCACATGATTTGTTTTGAAACATATATTGTGAAATAGCTCTTAAATTTTATTTCCTACTTATAAATTTACTATATATAATATTCAAATCTTCATACATTGTTTTAATATCGGATTGACCTGGTTCAACTCAGTCCATTGTTGGGGTCATTATCGGGGTAGATTTTTAAAAATTGGCCCGATCTAAAAATCGGACGCATTTAGGTTTTGTACAACCCCATATTTGTACACCACTGTAACACACGGCTCAAATTCATCCTGAAGACATTGTAGACAAATACATTCTGTGATTTTTTTCACATTTCTTTATTTTGAACAATATATTTTGTGATTTTTTTTCATATTTCCTTATTTTGAACTTTTTTTTTTCATTTCTTTGGTAACTCAAGAAACACCAAACCTAACCAAGCTCAAGCTTAGTTTGATTAAAAAAAACTAAGTTAAAAAAAATCAGAAAAAAAAAGAATGCACATGATAACTTAGAAATAAGAGGTGCAAACAACGTATATAAAAGGATGCTCCTTTTTTTTTTTTTTTGAGGAATGTAGAAAGTAATGAAAATGAGTCGTTTGACATATAAATATTTCAAAGCATAAAGTATTGCATATGTTGAATTTATATGTAAGAGTTTAATTTCTATATATTGATAATATAAAATCTTTTTACACATTGTTATCCAATTATGTAATTTTATATCAATAAAAATGGTTAAGTTTCATATTCACCATTTGAAAAATCATAAATAATTATATATTCATCGTAATGTATTAAAATTAAACTCTCTATATAAATATGTATAACAATATAAATGTGAATTTTAATCATATATCAGGTTCGTGTCGTGTTTCATATCTCTGTTGGCGTTCTCGGTAGGCTTCAATGTTCTTTATACCTCCAAAGGAGTATAGTCATTAGTCACAGTTTTGGAATCTCGTTCAAACACTACAAAATCAATTTTAACGCACTAAAATTGTTTTCATGCATTCCTCAACTTGTTTGAGCTCATGTTTGAATCCAATCTCCAAAATTGATTTTTATGGAAGTGATAAACCGTTGCTTTTAGGTTTTTACTCTATTAAATTTTTGTCAAGATAATTTTTCAAATTAAACTATCAAATATAAATTATTTTTTTTATATGACAAACATAAATCACTTTACCATAAAATTTATTCCAACAAAATCAATTACAAGAAATTCAATTTCATTCACAATAAATTATAGAAACGCAAAATCAAACACACATCTAATCGATAAGAAAAACAAAAGTGAGCTTTAAGCTGTTGAATATAGTCTACCATATAACAAAATATTACACCCTGCTCCATTTGTAAGCACACTCCTACCTCAACACAATATTACACCCTACTCCATTTGTAAGCACACTCCTACCTTAAATTTCCCCAATCCACCGTCGTTGACCCCTTCCTTTCCTTAACCTTCTTTTTTCCTTCAGTAACTTCCCTTCTTTTCTCGTTCCCTTATTTTTCTAGAATGGTTTTTTTTTAAAGGTTAGGTTGGGGGGATGGGGGACTGGAGTCTCTGACTCCAAGGATCGAGCTCACGATCCGACACCATTGTCCTATGCTTCTTCTTTATCTTCAGCATATATTCCATAGACCTCTACTTGGCCTTTTTTTTTTTTGGGTCGAAACTGGCGTTTCGTTGTGCTAAACCAATTAAGGGTCCTTTGAGAGTTCAATTGAAGAGTTTGGACCTCGTCCTCCATTATCCTTTCTCTGTTAGGCCTAAAGCCCAGTGTGATTAATGGGCAACAAGAACACTCGTCCTCAAGGTAGTTTTTGGGGCCAACAACATTCTCACTTATAATTAAGGTGCATTTGTTAACCCTCATTGTACCAAAAAAAAGGGTGCGTTTGTTAAAAAAACATAATAATTTTGACAAAAAAATATATTATGAAACGTGCATTTTATATATAATTGAAAAATCAGAAAAATAAATTGTTTTTTCAAAATCTATTTTTTGGCTTCTATAAAAAAATTGAAATCTGATTTTTTTAAAATTCTGATTATTTTTTAAAAAATATTTTAAGATATGCAAAAGATGATTTTTTTTTTTTGTGAAAAAAGTGATTGTGGGACTCCATAATCCCAAACAAATGTATCCTTAGGGGTGGAAATAGGTTATGTTTTTATTTAAATAAGTCCAACTAGTTGTTCTCTCAAAAAATAGTTTCAACCTGAACTTATTAACTGAAATAGATTTTTCTCATAGCATTTTCTTTATATTTTAAAAGTTTGGAATAACTCGATATCCTATTTAAAAGTCTAGTTGATAATAATATTTAGAAATAGATGAAAACATTTTTATTCTTAAATAGGTTAAAAGGTTTATTTTATTTTAAATAGATTAACATGTTGCTTGTATAATTAAATTTTTGAACATTAATAATAATAAAAAATATAAATAGGATAGTCTATTAGGTGTAATAGACTTTTTGTGTGCTATGTTAAATTAGGCCAAATAGATGTTACATCGAAAGCTCCCGTCCAGGAAGCTGCCCAGATTCCACCCTTATCTACAATCTTTCTACCTTTGTTCTACCATTCAAATTTGCCCTTTTGCCTAATGATTTCAATCTGCATCTTCTATATTTTGCGATAAAGTTCGGATAGTATGTTGGCATTTGCGTAGAGTAAAATGGAATGGATCAACGTTGGACTGTATGTAATGTAGCGGTGGCATTTACAATGGGCCAATTAAAATTGGAACATTGAATATTCCTGCTAATTCTAACCATGGATTTAACACAAAAAAGGAACCAATGGTTGATATTGAAAAAAGTTTACTGTGGTAGTCTACATAATATCCAGAGTACGAGTACTCTTTAGGTAACCCAACAATAATGGCTAACAATAAAAAAATTATATCGAAGCAAAATGACCTAAATGCTTAAGTCACCACCATTTTTCTCCACACTCTCACACCACTGGCACCGAGTGGTGGTGCATCACTTACCCGCCATCACCTTCTTCGGTAAGCCTACAAAATCATGGCGTCTTCATAAACAACATCACGTGCATTGTCACTAAGACACTAATCTGATGAACAATGTTTTGTTCCTTGATCCCCACGTTTTCCATCATGAAATTGTAGACATATATTCAAGAATTTGTGAGACAAGCTGCAATTCATATAGCATACAATGATGAGCTCCGCATCTATAAAAAACGGCCACATCATTTTCTCATGACAGTGAGCTTTGATTCTGTCGTCGGTGACCGCATGCTCCGCATATGGACTTGCAAAGGTTAAGTGGGATGTTGGTGTGGTGGTGGTGGAAGAGGAAGGTGATGACAGCGGTGGTGGCTGTGATGGAGTTGATCACTGTGGAGGAGTTGTAGAGTTGGTGCGGTGGTGGAGAGGGAAGGCGGTGGTGGTGGTTATGACTAGAAAATTTGACTTGCAATGAAGGGCAAAAATATCTTGATACTTAGAAAATAAAAAAGAAGTAAGCAGAAACATGTTGAAGGTTTCTATATATAGAAACATTCAATGTTTCGATTTTAATAGGCACACTATAAATGCGACCGTATGTAAACACCAAGTGAAATGATTTAATGATTTATTCATGGATAACCATGAAGTGAGGAAGGGTGATGTCTACATGGAACATTTATCCCACGATGACAGATTCCTTCGTTTGAAACGGAACCAACTTGGAGAAAGGCGATGTCAAACTGAATCATACCACATCTCTATTGGGAAGCATGAAAGTAAGTGTAGTTTTTGTCAGATGTTCTTTTCAGAAAGGAAAAAAAAAAGAAAAGATTCTGTCAAATGTTAATGAAATTTATGAAAGAGATGTAGGAAAATGGCAAGCATTTCATTGCTCAAAGATTATACTCCTTTCATTTTAAAATAAATATTTTTTTTATTTTTCATTTATATTCATAAATCAATATATTTTAAAAATACACGTATTTAAATAATAAAAGAAATATTTATGTGCAGCACTAGCTATACTCTAAATTGAACTACTTGGAGTGAGCAAGCACCAAGGGTACAAAAGGACTAGCTATTCCAGATCATTTTTTTTTAAAATTAAACGTTTTAATATATATATATATATGAATAAGTATTTTTAAATTAAAACATTTTAGAAATAAATCTAAATTTTCTCCCTCAAACTCACATCTTTAAATTTCTCAAACATTTTTTAAAAAATGAAAAAAAAGTTTATTCAATAATAATTTTTTAATATGTTAACTACCTATATTCAAACATAAATTAGAATAGTTTTTCAAATCATTGCCCTCAACAAATGCACTAGTTAATGATACTAAAAAAACAAGTTTTAAATTTTTTAATGGGCATGCTTAGAAAACATAAAATCTCTATTTCCCAATGTGAAAATTTCCATATCTAACTCTTTAACTCGTTAGATAAATACTACTACCACCATTCTTTAATATAGATCATTTTTATTTTTTTTCTTCCAAATTATAAGTCATTTTTAAATTTCAATAATTCATTAACTATTTTATATATGTTTCACCCCTCTATTTAATTGAAAAGAGAACAAGTGGATATAAGTTTACTAGAATATTTAGTTAGAAAAAAATATATATGTGGAGGTTGAGTGATAGAGTGATATTTATATCTTTTATTTCATTTTTAAAAGATCGATAAAATTCAATATATCATTATCTAAATTTATGTGCGTAATTCAAAAATAACCTATATTAAAAGACAGAAGGAGTAATTTAAAAGATCTTTTAAGAAAGTATTACTAACCTCTGTCTTAAGAGTACTGTTTAAGATTTTTGATGGTGAATATTTTGATGCTCCCAATGCATTAAATGTATTGAAAATTTAAAAAGTTTTTTATTTTTTCGGTTAAAACTTTCGACGTTAACGAGTGAGTTAGCAAAATCCTTTCAAAAAGATATCAAAAAAAAAAAAAAACCTCTTTTCTAGAAAGCTGGCCCATGACAAGGCAAATTCTGTGGTGGTCCGTGTTGGGTTAGTGACCAAGTTGGTCACTGGTCAATATTGAGAGACTAAAATTGCTTGGGATAAGAACAAAATATGCATAGGGTGAAATTATAATTTTAAAAATCTTAAAAACATGTTGTAACAATACTTTATTAGCACAAACTCCAAGATATAGCTGTACACCAATAAAAGGTCAGTGTCAGTCCCTCTCCTTCTCTTCCTGTTCATGGCCAACTGCCCATCACTACCCACCCTGCCAAGAGGCTTACACCGCCACCACCACCCATGGAACTACCATCATCCTTGCTCATTGTCAGTGGTGGTGCCATGTTGCGAGGGAAGAGAACTGTTTCATAGGAGGCCATAATGTTGTTCAATCTTCCAAATATTAAGAAAGCTGGTTACATGGAATTGAAAACGTCCCCTTCAAGGTTAAACATGAAGCATCACAAATGTTGACTGAAAGGGGAAGACAAACCCACCCCAGCACTTATATTTTTTCACCTCCCCTACACTTAAATTTTTTGTCCATCAATGCTTTAGGACAAGATGGCAAGATAGCCCCCAGTCATGGGTTGAAAGATAGAGGGCTATGGAGAGAAGAGTTGGAACTTGAGATGTTGACAGGAAATACCTAAACATCCCTATATAATTTGTTCCTTATTATAACCAAATAGCTCATTATCAAGAACTCAAAAAATTATATGATTTTATGGGTCAAAATGAGGTTCAAGTATTTTAAATTTGAAATTTGCATAGGGGCACAACTACAATAATACAGAAACTAAAACAAACTTTTAAATTCAACCATAGGATGACAATATCAATGACACACGATCAGCGATCAACTTAATCGCTTACTCATAAAGGACCATGGCAGAATTCGCCCTATGACAAACATCAACCTTCTTGGATTTTACAAAACTATATAGCTTGAATTAATTGCTACATTGAATAGGTCAGTTATTATCAACAAAGTGTACATGGATAGAGGGCAGTCTTCACGTTGGAGGACCATCTTATTGCCAAAACTTCTCCTTTTCTCTTCAGTACTGTCTAATATTATTAGAAATTCTCCTTATGGAAGTCGTATTTGGTGTCTGTGTTGTGAGAAAAATCAGAAGCTAGCTGACGAAGCTGCTTGGTGAGTGTGGCTGGACCACAGTAAAATACCCCTGCATTATTACATAAACATGCCCTTTTTTTGTTATGAGTCAGACATACACCACAAGAATAAGGGAGGATAAGGCATTCAACCCCTTTTTGAAGACAATAATGATAAATCTTCAGTGAAAGCGCCTATAGCGTCAACTCTTTTCAAAAGTTAAAGTCACACATTACGGTCATCTTTGGAAAAAGGCAATGTATTGTTATCTTTAAGTTGCTAAAAGAAAGAAGAAAATGTTAGTTAGAACGATGTGATGTATTTGTTTATTCTTCATTTTACTGAATGAAGAATATACAACACTATTGCTACACTCCAGTTCATATACTAGATAAACTACTCTAACTACTATAACTGAATCTGATAGAGCTAACTGAACAAAGGAAAAATAAATAGAGTGGAATTATGATGAGGAAGCATGGATAGACCGTAACACTTTGAATAAGTAAATAAATTATATCATTTGCTAAAATATAATTTTAGCCCCTGAAATATTGATATTTCCAAAATTAGTCCCTTAAATAATTTGCTTGATTTTGATACCTCATTTTCTGAATATTATCGAAATCAGGGACCAAAAGCAACCTATTACCTAAAAAAGAATAGCAAATGCTAAAACTGAAAAGTCATACATTTTAAGGAATTAAAATTATATTTGAACCTATAATATTTTATTAGCAAACACAGATAGAATAATATAATAAAATTTTTTGACAGAAGTTATGGCTTGTAGTCGATGAAATATAACAATCCACTTATTCATCTAAAAAACACTATTCATGTCACATTATTTTAGTACTTAAATTTAGATTAATTAGTTAGTATTTTTCTTATTTGATTTCATCTAATGATTAACCTTATCTTCTGCCCAAAATTCACACAATTTTTCGTAGCTATGTAACAGCAATCAAGAAAAGAAATGAAGAAAGATGTTGGTTCCTAGTGTGAGGGAACTCACCAACGCGGGCTTGTGGATGATTAAGGGCAATGCGCTTGTATACACTGCGCCAATTGGGTTTGGCAAAGTGAGACATGACCCTTGTGCCAGAGACAATGTCCACACCATTCTTAGCATGGTTTAGAGACTGAAGCATTGCAATAAGAGCCGACCGAGCATCACCTTCTTCATACACACTAGTGCAGTAGTTGTGGAGCTCAATCACTCCCCTATGGTCCTCTGCAGCCACCTCATTCATAACCCCTTTGAACCAATCAAAGGAACCTTGCTCCCTTGTAACCCAATAGAAATAGGCCCTCCTAGTCTTGAAGTTGGACAAGCTAGCTTTCTTTTGTTGGGGTGTTCTTGGTGATTTCCCACCTAACCCACTTGCTCCTTCCTCTATGGAGGCCCCTTCTTCCTCTTCCATGGCCTTGTAATTGTTCACTATGTCCTTTAGTATGCTGATCATAGGGGTGGCCCCAATTCCAAGCCCCACCAACAAAACCACCTCATATTGCTTGTAGTCTTGTGCAGGGGCTCCATATGGACCATCAATTAGAACTCTAGGGAAAGTACTGCATCATGTAATAAAATATCACTTTGTTTGCCACTAAGCAATGAAGGAAATAATGTTAAAAAAGTATTATTATTTTATAACCAAGCAAAGATAATTAATAGAGAGAAAAAATGGTAAATCCCATTGATTTTCCTTGAGGTTTTGTAAAATGTACTTGAACCCCTCAATTTATCAAATTTGCTCATATGATTTTCGAGTTTGTGAAACAATTACATTGATCTCCCCTAAATTTATAAAATCATTATACTGTTCTTCCGTCAATTGCACGTTGAATAGTATGTTTATAAGAAGCAAATGTTAGCCAAACAAGTACAAGGAAACCAAGGTGAATTTTTCTAAATCTAAAAAAAAAAGTCTTTGTAATTTACCTATAAAAATGAGAGTATGCAAATTTGACTCATTATAATTATTTTTAGTTGTATACAACTTTCAACTTTGTATGGCTACATTTTAAGTAGGTTGTTGGTTACGCATTGCGTTAACTTTGTCATGGATTCAAACCTAATAAATTGCTTGGGTTGACTACCTATGCTAAAAAGTTTCCCTTCTCTTTCTAGTTAAGTTCAAAATAAGTACTAATAGCAACTACCTTGTCTCCCCTAACAACCATTTGCTTTGGCCATTTGGATGATAAAGTCGCAAATGATTGATGAGAAAGTGGCAATGGGAGGGAATCTCGGAAGCAAATGTCAATTATAGACACACAATCGGAAAAGGACAATCATTTATGTTCTTTTTTTTTTATTATTGGGGGGGGGGGGGGTGGTGGTGGTCAACAACCACATAAGTTTCAGTTACAAGCAAAAGTTTTAGTGAGTAAATTCCAAACCAAGTGGGAACGGGCTATAGTTCTAATCATATGGTGATTCAATTATTTAGGTCCGCAATATGTGCTTTGAAGATCGGCTTACGAGTTGTATGTAAATTCTGTATTTGTGACTAAACTTATCCATGCTTGATTAAAATTCTTATTAATCAATGTGTAGATAACACATAACAGAAGTAGTAAATTCGACTAATAAATGAGTAATTTTAATTTATTATAAATTATTGTGCTTACATTGTGTTTCAACTAATTAGCGTAGGCTAATATTTTATTAGTAACAGTTAAAATCAGTTAAAGTATTTTTGGTGAATCATCAAGTGCATGTTTCATTTTACGCATTTTAAGATAGTTTTTTTCCCCGTGAAACTCTCTTTAAAAGTTTAACTACAAATATTTTAAACACAGAATTCAATTATATGCTAGATTCGACATTTGAGAAGTGCCAAAATACGTTTTCAGATTATGGATGGGACATTTTTTTATAAATTTTCCACTAAATTTGATGCGTACCTTGGACTGCTATCTCCTGGCATGCACTCAGCTCTTAGAAGTCCACTCTTCCCATTGTTGGGTGGTTGGCACACCTGAAAGAAACCAAAGTTAATTACAAAAAGAAATTCATTATTTTAATCTGAAAGAAGAAAGAAGGCGCTATCATTGTTAGGGAGACAAAAAGTAACCACATATGTCTAAGATTGCCCGCGGTTTTGCAAAAATAATGAATAAATAAAATTGATGTGATATTGCATATTTACATTCTAGAAGTAAATGTAAAAACTGTATGGATTAGTGATTATATATTTTGTTTTTAACGACTATGTTATCCAATTAGCATTACCAACAAAAGGGTCTAATAAACAATAAATTACCAACAAAAAGTTAATCTTAATTCACCTCTGAGAATTTGGCTCTGAGGCTTCGGGTCCAGTCCCCTAGAGTTCTGATATGAACACTGAGGTAGTTATCACCAGGGGCGGAGGTTATCGAAAATGGATGCCTGTGAAAGCATAAACACATCAAAAGAGTAGGGATTAGATAGATATTAATTGGAGAATAAGGACACAATAAAATAGGTGGTCCCGTGCAACTAATTTATGAGGGTTACATGAAGTAATTTTGAAGCCACTTTTCATCTAGAAAATATGGGACACGTTTGGTTTGAGGTTTCAATTTTCAGGATTTTATAAACAAAAATATCTAAAACTGAATGTTATAGTTTTCACTGTCTTCTTTCTCAAAATCTGAAAAATTGAAAAAATGAAACTGAAACCAAGGGGGCCTTACTGAGGTTACTTCAAATCCGTACCATTCAAATGGCGACACAGCAGCACAATTGACAAACATGTATTGTCCACTCTTGTATCTAAATCCCTGAGGCTTTGACACATGAAGAGCCAGCACATTCCCGGGATAAACAGCCACCTTAAAATTGGGCAGTGAATATGTGGTGAGAAATAAACATTTTCATGTACCATGCTTTCTAAGATTAGCCAAAAAAATATAAAAAAAATTGATTATTATCATGGAACTATATGTTTCTTCATATAATGAGCAGTTGAACTTCAATTATTTGATACTCACCTTAAGTATTCTCACAGGCTTGATGCTCGACCTGAGTGCTCTAGTCAGTCTCTCTAATGCATAAATGGTAATGGGGATAGTCAAGTACATCCAAGTCTACAAAACACAGATATATAATAAGTTCCTGCAATGTCAATTAGCACCAATAAAAGAACTAGATGAAAAGGAAAAGAGTTAAGTGAAGGTGCTAAGTGCTAACCGTTTTCTTGTACCAATCCTTAGTCAAGTAAAGTTTGATTCCATGCACAATCAACGAGGCATAGACAATGACAAAGAGATGATGAGAGTACCAAAAGGCATTGAAACCAGTGAGTTTGTTGAAGGGTTTAGGAAGCTTGACCCGGTCTCTCCTGAACCAAGGGGTGGCCAAGGTGAATGCTATTGCCATTAGAACAACCATTACAATCCCTGTCACCCCTTCCCATGATTTGACAAAATGCCAATAATTTGATGGTTGGGGTCCAAAAAAAGGTTCCATGAGCTTGTACTTATCACTGCTTGCATGAAGTAGGCGAGGAAAGTCACAAGCAAGATGATAGATAGCATGAATTCCAACAGCAATTGCAATTGCCACAGCTATCACCTGCAAAATACACTCTCATTACAAAAAAGTAGGCATCTTTTCTCTCCTCGTCATGGTATGTTTGGTTAAGGGGTTAAAAAAGGGGGTTCTAAGTTTTCATGGATGTTTCACATATAAAATTACACACGAAGCTTATCCATGTAAAATTTTACCCTCATTTTCACTCCCCAACCAAACACACCCTAAAGAAACAACTTGAAAATTACCTTGTGGAAGTTGAGGTTGTCATCAAAGGGAACCATGATGCCTAACTTGGTCTTATTCCTAAGCCAGGTGATGGTGTTTCTGCAAACAGGTAACAAGATGATAGCCATGTTCAATTTGAGTGTCTCGGCTGCACCTTTGGCCATGCACACACAATGCCCCATCACCTCATATGCAGCTTTTCTCCTATACTGAATGAATTTATAGGCAAATAGACCTGCCATAACACCAATCCACAGTGCCAACACCCAAGTTCTCTGCCAATTGTCTTGCAGGAAGTATTTGGTATCTCTGTAACACCTCTTAATAGGATTGCCTTCATATGTAGGCTTGAGCTTCAAGCTTAGCATTTGGCTCAGGTACTTGCTATCTCCTCTTGTAGAATGGGTTGGTCCATGCAACAAAAGCATCTCCAAGCTGTCCAGCTGTTTTCCCAGTAATAATCACCAAGTGGCCAAAGAAATGTGGCAAAGATGAGAATTCTGCTTCTGCAATTCTTTTTCCAATCTTGAGATTATGAAACAGGCTAATGTAATTACCATGATAAATCCTGTGCCTTCAGGGTCTTGTTCTTCCATGATTAAAGCTGCATATTCCTCTGCCTGCTTCTGTATGTTTGAGAGCTTGTTTGTTGTGGCACTAAGGCAGATAATCTGAAACAGAATTGATCACATGTGAACAAGGAAAATCCAATTCAGGTGGGCACATAATGCAGACCAGAAAAAGTTGCTGATAAAACTACTTTACAATTTATTTTATTTTATTTTTTTCTGTAGATGAAACTAAAGAGTAAAGTTTTGAGGAATCTCATGTTCGGATTCCTCAGTGGTGAATCTGAATGATGCCATACCTCTTTAATTTCTTCCTCAGTGATTCTTCCATCTGCATCTTTATCAACCCTGCAATCCAACTTAAGCTTAATAATATATACTCAAGGGGCATTCAACAAATATACCTTTTTCTTTTGATTTTTTCAGGAAAAGCAAACAAATACATGTCAAAGAATGTTCTGAGCCTAGAATCAAAGCTCGTGTCAGAAATCTGGTCCCAAAAGTCCTTCAACTGAGCCTTGTTAATTGAATCCCCATGAATATTCCTCCTCCTAGCTAGAGCATCAAAAAGCTCCCCAGCAAAGGCCTCAGACTCCTTATTCATCCCTACAATTGAACCAATCCAAAACACATCTTCAGAAAAATCACTGTACAAGTCCACATTTCACACTCTCAAAATCGTAAATAGAGAAAAAGGTGACTGCTTTCAGGATTTGAATCCCACGACCTCTAGGTGACAAGACAAAAACCTTATTGTCACACTGAGACTCATTCTCTCAGACTTATGAAAGCAAAAAAGTGATGCAGATGGATGGGTTAGTACTCTTCAATACCTATGCATTTGGCAAAGAGGGAGCGGTGAAGGTATCCATCGGTGGAAGCAGTGAGGATCTCAAACTGCTTCTCAACCTCAGACCACCCTGCATCACCACCACCACCAGTCTTATTGTTGATGAACTTGAGCCCCATGAGAGCATGAGTAGCTGCAGACTTGGTCCTATCATAGTGTGCTACTCTTGCAGCTGAAGGTGCTGCTTGTTTCGAGAAAGAAGCGAGGCGCTTCAGCTCCTGAGAAACCTGCTTCATCCGAATAGAAGCATTTCTCACAACAGTGGCACCAAAGGACCTCTTCTTCTCCAAGCCTTTTCCAAGCAAGACCAGCTTCTCGTCCTCACCAAGTTCATTGCCTGCAGCATCTTTGACACTATGCAAAGCCACGGAACCACCTTGAAAGTCCATTGTGACCTCAACATAGTCTCCTTCATCTTTTTGCTGTGATATGCTGCTGCTGCTTCCACCAACAGCAGCATCTGTGGCAGAAGTGTTCAGCTTGGAGCTTCTTCTGCCTACCCTTTTGCTCAAAGGGCCACTTTGAGATACCCTTTGATCACCACCAATGAGTTCTATGTCAGAAGAATCATGGTGGTGATGGTTATGGTCGTGGTGGTGATGAAGATCTTCAGATTCCATTGTGTGACTGAGTTTGAGGTTTTCAGACAGCTATTCTGATGCAAAATTATTGTTGTCTGACACACACCCACAAAATCCTTCTTGTGGTGTCTCTCTAGAAGGATATGGTTTCCTTTTAATGTTGCATTGAGATATAGTAGGAAGTTAATGGTAGTTCTAGGAGATTGCTGTGTTTTTATAAAATGGACAGGATTATGAGTAGATTCTCCTTCATACGCGCATATATGATGCCTGTCAATATAAAATGATCTTATTATATAGTTGTCATTAATTAAATATTTCACATAAGAAAAGTTGTTCAATTCTTGTCATTGTTATATATTTTTTTTGGTCTCGTTGTCATTGTTAGGCTAAGATACAATAATGTATAATTAAATGAAAACATAATTTTTTTAAACTTAAAAATATTAAAACTAACTTCTTAAAAGTTGGTCGATTTGTCGTTTAAGCACGTAAGTCTTTTATTAACCGCTCAATGAAATCAAAGGCATTTTTTCATTTGGACTGACTCGAGTCATTTTGTTAGCCTAAAGTTTCAGTCTACGAAAAAAAATGTGTACACAGACATGAAGTATTTTTCATAAAGAAAAATGGTAATGATATATTTGTAGGAGATTGTACGTTGTAATCAAATTATTATTCGTATAATCAGTAGCTATTAAATAAAAAAAAAATGTTTGATAGGGTAAAGTAGTAAGAATCAACCATTCACCTAAAAATATACATGCATGTTATATTGTTTTATTAAAAACTTACAAATTTCTTGACTCTTTGATTTTTATTAATTGTTTCTTACAACTTTATAAAAATAATATACTCTTCATTTGATAAGAAATGAAAATTGTTACTTGCAAATGCAAGTGATTTGCAAGCACTTTATCTAAAGACATTGTTTGAGTAATTGTGCTGTAGATTAAGTTCATAAGAAGGTATAGTTTTTAAATTTTCAAGAGAGGCAATGATAAAATATTAAGAATTACATTAATTACCTTTTAATTTCATTTGATAATTTGACACTTAATAATAAATTTGATGCCTTCTCGTAGCTCGAATGCCAGGCCCCATATATGGAAGTGAAAAATAATAATAATAAAAAAAAGGCTCATAGTCATTGTCTACCTCTCTGGCTGTGTACAACAGATGAAGTTAGACCGGAGAGACATAAGAGAGGTAAAATCCAAATATTATAATC
Organism: Dalbergia cultrata; assembly: GCA_031216105.1. Lineage (NCBI taxonomy): Eukaryota > Viridiplantae > Streptophyta > Magnoliopsida > Fabales > Fabaceae > Dalbergia > Dalbergia cultrata. Next base: position 782,216 of record CM062349.1, on the reverse strand, counting down.
AATGATTTCTAGCTGGCATGTAAGGATCCAACGCGTTGTGCCTACAACATATCCGAAAATCAAACACCGAAATCGGAGGCGCATGTCATGTGTGACACAAATGTGGATTAGAACGTTTGGCACTAGTGAATTCAATATAAGTTACTACTACAATACTACACTTTTGGATCGATGTGCCGCTTGAAAAAGCATCCAGTTTCACGGCCAAAAATATATAAAGAAAATTGAGATCATGCGCCTTTACCGATAACAACTTCTTTTTATTGAAACCCATAACTTTTTTTCGGTTTACTAAGGAGACCACTAAGAATCTTACAACTTAATGTACTTCTTCCAAGATTAAAGGCACCCACTTCGTGCATGTCTCTATTATTAGTGGCTCTTACACAAAACGAGCTGTATTTAGATGTAACATTATTTAGTTGTTTTGCATTTATTTTATAATCAAGTGCGTTTTTCCACTCCCTTTTTTTGTGGTTATTTAGAGGTTTCTACTCCTTTTTTTAACTCAATGTCATTTTGATTTTTTTTAATTAATATTAATGCATATAAAGTAATAAAGTTATTTAGTATATCTGAATTGATAATTTTTATTATTATTAAATTATATAATGATGATGATAATAATAGTAGTAGTAGTAGTTTAATTTCAATATAGTAGCCGTTATTCAATTAAATCTTCTAATTTGCTTAAAGTATGTGTAGGATTCATCGGCCTTTAACACTTTGAGTACATGAAAATTATACTCTTATCAATTATAAGCTGTTGCATAATAATATAACACGCATTTTAATTTCTCACAATATCTTTTCATGTTAACACTAGTGACTGAATTTATACAGTAAGCTCACATGTGTGTGTATATATATACGCACACACAATAAGCTAATAAGGGGAATATCAACACACGTCTCAATATACATTTTTCTCTAAATAAGTATGAATGTAATTTGATTATAAAGAAGGGTGAATGAGAATGATAGTGTTAAAAAATAGTTTAGAGAAATCAACCTTACGGTAATTTTCTTTTTTTATTAATTTCTTGTATGTTCAATGCGATGCCTGGTTCCCCTTGCAACTTTTTGTTGGGAAAAAGAATTAAACAAAAGAATACTTCAAACTTTTAGTTGGTCCATTATATTGACATTGGAGGACAATAATGGTAGGGTTATCTACCACACTCATAACTACTAAATCATGCAGTTCTTTATGATAAGAAATGGGAAACAAAGTACGTGAAAGAATGCTAGACCATAGCCGAGTCAAGATATGTATGTTCCTATCTTTTTCCTCAACTTACCTGATCAATCCATGAGCCGCCCATGTTGCGTTTTGATCGCAGGTTAGGAATGATAATAAGAGAGACTGATATAAAAAAGGGAAAATTATGTTAACCATTCTTGAGATTTGATAAAATTCATTATGATCCTTCTATATTTGTAAAATTTGCTTAGGAAGTCCCTAAGCTTGTGAAATTATTATCCAACCTCTCATGAGTTTGTAAAGTCATTATATTACACCATCCCCTTCTCTCTTTTGTGTCGAAATAGTATCTTAATGAGAGGTTAGTGTCGGACAGATAAATAGAGAGTAGTCAATATAAATTTTAGTAAATCTAAGAAAAGATCGGTGCAATTTGTCCTATATAAAATTCACACAACTCCCCTCTATATAATTTCCTCTCTTTTACTTGCATAAAAAGTGCGCAACACACAACACCACATGCATAGTTATCAGGCTCGACTCGGTCATTGATGCGGTCGAGACACCGGGTCACTAAGTCACTGGTTCAACCAGTGAGTCACTGGTCGAATCGGTTGAGCCGAATTTATACGAAAAATATATATAAAAAATTTAAATAAAATACAATAAAATGACAACTAATTAACGATCTGATATTTTTTAAGGGGTCCAAATACAAAAACAAAAATAAATAACATAAATTCCTAAATATTATTCATATTTTATAATCACAAATTACAATTGACAAATTCAAAAGATAATTACACAAGTAAACTTATAAAGTTTTACATCATAAATTTACAAGTTGTGATAATACAAACAAAGTTACTGCATTTTTTTTTTATAAATCGTATTATAATTTTTTTTAAGATTTTTAAAAAATACATCATTTAGTTAAAAAAAGAGCAAAAAGAAAAAAAAAAGACCTGACTTGACCAAATTCAACTGGTCGAGTCATCAGTTTTGATATAAACCCGACCGAGTCGAACCGGGTCGTACCGGTTTCGATGCGGGACCGATCCAACTAGTGGCTCTACCCAGTTTCATGACCAGTTCACCAATTTTTCGATCAAACCATCCAGTTCGAGCCGATTTTTATAACTATGGCCATATGAATAGGATTTTTATGAGTTATTATCATTCGCTATAATAACTTGATAACATTTGCCAACAGTACGAAATTGATTTTTCAGAGGCACAACGGCACAATAAAATAATACATAGAAAACAAGTAAATCTTAGCAATAGAGATATCATGAGGATATTGGTGGTGGCAGCAAGACAAAGGAAAAACTATTGGTATTTATAGGGTGGTTTGACGAACCAGACAAAACAAGAGATTTCTTTAAAGTATCACTAGGATATTTCTTTTAAGAAATGAAAATTTATTTCATCATTCCTTAAACAACTTCAATGCCTAAAATATAAGACATTAAGCCTCTATCTATCATTTCAAACACACCATAGCCTCCCTGAATGTAGTCACCATTTTGAAATTATTCAATGAATTTGATCAACTTGAATTAAACGAATTAAATTGGTTTAGGTGGATTCAAGTCACTAGGTCACATAAGATAAAAACCAATTAAAATTGATAGTAACTGGTTTGGTTGCTAGATTTTACAAATTTGAACCGGATGACGTGACTTGATATAGATATAATATATAACTTTTTTAAACCTTTAGCTATAACCTAATGTAGGTGGCTAATTAATAATTCAAGCTTTAGTGTTGTATATTAATGTTATTAGATATTATTATATGAAATTCAAAAAAGTTTTAAGAGATTTAAAATTTGTGTCTTTTTTTAGTTTAATTTGCTTGAATAAAATATAATAATGTGTACCTTAATCACCCAAACCGAATCAATCAAAATTAATTGGTTTGAATTTGTTTCCCTTTCAAACTCTAATTAACCCAACTCAATTATACTTATATTATGATAAAAATCAACTCATAAGCATAGAAACACACAATGAGAGTGTCACTAGACTCTACAAATTTAATATATACACACACACACACACAAAAATTGTGTTCAAGAGTATATCTTTAAAATCATTCTAAATTAAATAAGAATCCATCTTTTCCTCTATACTTGATCTTAATACCTATTTCAAACCATACAATGCATGTATATGTCTTCAATATTTACAAACCTTATCTTCTTGAGCTGCACCACACATTAGTTTAATCTGAAACCTTTAATATAAATGAATGACTAAGAATTACGTGGACCACCTATGCACTAAGACCCTCTTAGAGCACTCTACAGCTTTCTCTTCCTCTTCAATTTTCCCCTCTTTCTCCAGTCTCCCATTGCCCACCCTTGTCCTCATCGCAATCCTTCTTCACGATCTAGCCATAGTCAGTCCCTCGGCCATGAAGGTGTTGATTGAAGTGGGTCATGGGAAGAGGACAATCGTGGTTGATGATGGTGCTGATGAAGAAAATCTATATTTCAATCCAAATAAAATTAGAAATGTTTCCTTGGCTTATTGATTCAATGGTCTTCATCCTCACACCTCATCACTAACACAGTAAACTTTTGGAGTTCTAGATTTGCTTTATCACTTGCAACCTTTCCAAAATCCATTATGAAGTAAAAGTGTATGAATGGCAGTCATATGTCACGCATATATAAGAGCATAGACAATGGATATAGGGAAAAGAAACAAAATGTCATTGAAGCCATGGTAAGGATTTGATTATGGGTTTTCACAAACCACCGTTTGCCCCGTCATACCATATAGTCTCCAATCGTATTTTCGGCGAAGAAAAGGAGTGGCTTGAGCATGTTATCGAGCCATTCATGGAAGATACATAAATCTAGTAGGAGTGATTCAGTTGTAAAGGTGGAGGTGAAGATCTCAGTTGCAACATATTGGGGGAAGAGGGCGAAGAATTGAAGGTGGAGCTACAATGGAGATGAGGCTCGGTGACGAGAAACTGTGGGAAAAAGAGGAAAGTTTAAGAGGATGGAGTGCTCTAGAGTTCTCCAAGAGTATCTTAGTACATTGGTGGTTCATGTAAATCTTAGTCATTAATTTCTATAAATAGTTTAAGATATAACTGGTGTGTGGCACATTTGACTTAACAAGGTGCACCATAGACAAACCTTCAAAATAGTGAACTTAACTTTCATTTGACATATATTGTTTCACTTATTTTGAGCAAAAAGTGAATGGATATATATATATATATATAAGATTTACTCTTCTTGTGATCTCACATCTTATTTAAAAGTACTTCGTACTTTTCATATATAGGATCAATCAATGTATAGGAGGAATAATTATCGAAAGAACTAACACGTTCAACTATCAAGATTGAGTTAGTGATGAAGGAATTACGCAATTTTTTATGAAATCATATATTCAAATTAAATCTATTTATTTTTTAGATATACCAAAATTAACTAACATGGTTGTTGTATGCAACCATATTCCCTTAAGGCAAACACAAAAGCATTTGTGCAATAATTTTCACTTGAGATAGTTAATTAAATCATATATTGTTTTGAACTCTTAGCTCTTAGAATATCAAAAAATTCAATTCAACATAGCCACATTGGGACAACAATCTCTAAACTCTGAAACATGGAGGGGTCAGCAAGAAGCCTAGTGACATAATTCCAACAAAGGGGGTCCTTTTTTCCTTCCTTCAATTAATCACAAAAATATTTAAAAAAAAAGAATTTGCATTAGACTCTCCTTTAGATTTTGAAGTCCTTGCTAACTAACACGATTTTGAATATTCCCAATGTTGTATAAATGAAAATCAAATTATAGTCTTGTACATGGCCGACTTGATAGTTGTGTAATACCCTAGATGTAAAAAAAAATAAAAATTCTCTGGAGACCGTCCAGGCGGTCATCAGGAAAAATAAGTCGGTGCGAGAACTTTCTGGAAACCGCCCAAGCGGTCATCAGAGCGCTTAACATACCCCATGTCGGGTCTAGAACCTTCCCATACCCATTTTTCACCCCCCCAAGCTCGAAACTCTCAGTTGTCTCACTCTCAAACTTGGTTCTCCACCATCTTACACCTTCCAAACTCCATTTCTCTCAATTCTAGCTTCAATCTTTGATTCCTAAGGCTTCCAGGTATGCTATCCTCTTAGTATTGCTCTCCTTTCTCCCTTTTCTCTGGGTTCTTGGGGTGATCTTCTAAGCTCCTCAAGGGGGGAGAGGTTTTGTACCTTATTAGAGAGGATTCATGAATATTCAAAGGTTTTATATAGTGATTTAGAGTTCTATGGTTTCTATATTAGATTCTGCTGTCAGTTCTACTTCCTAGTGTGCTGTAGTTATTAGTTCCTCACTGTTCACCCCTCCAGGTGAGTGGGTTCACATATGCTATTCTTATGTTCTGCATTAGAGTTATTTTCATGAAAAAATACGATTTACTGTGTGATTTTAGAGGAATATTATACAAGGATTTGAAGTCACTGTTAGATTATATGTTTTGGAACTGTTGACTTGAAAGCATGAAACCTGTTGTTCATAAAACTCATGGGACCATTATTGTTGAACTGGTTTTAGATAGAAGTGATGATGTATATGTATTGTTAAAGACTTTAATGATTAGTTGAATGGATTCTGGAATTGATTTATGCGTATGATATAGCTATATGTTTAGAAATGTTATTTAGAGAAGAGAATGGAATTGTGACTGGGAACTTAGTTATTTTGAAATGTGATGTTGAGATTTCTATTTATGTAAAGTTTAGAGATTGAGATGTGTTTAGAGGATTAAACAGAAACAGTTTTAAAGCTTGAATCTTTATGAGATTCAGAACAGTTGACGGATACATACTCTGTGGAGGTATGAAATCATAGATGTCAGTAAAGGGGCAATCATTTAGGCATGATTTCATAGCCATGGTTATGCTAAAGTCAGATTGTTAGAGTTGCGTACTCATAACAATTGCCAGCTACATATTCTATGGCTTGAAATCATAATGCTTTAAGTTGGTGACCTTAGACATGATGTCATAGCCGCAGTTATTCTAAGGTCAGACTGTTAGAATCAGATAGATTCAGATCTTACAAGAGAAAATGACCCACGAGGGGCAAATTTACGCAGAGAAACGATGAAACAACGAGAAACCATAAAACTTAGCCCACGAGGGGCAATTATGAAACTTAGTCCATGAGGGACACTTTATTCAGACAAAGAGTAAACTGAACAGAATTAGAGATTATTCTTCCTTTGGTAGTTATTACACGAAAGCTAATATGGTTTCAGATGTGAAAGATGATTTACGAAAATTATTTGAGTTGGAAAATGCTGACTAGTATTTATTTATGTATATGTGTATTAGAGTATTATTTATGCTATTATGATTTCATGCATTATTTCCTTGATGTCCCATGATAGGGGGTTTCAGGTGAGAGCTCACTCACTGGGTTTTGATTACAAAACTCACCCCTCTATTCTTCTCTTATTTTTACAGATACCATAGTTGCTGAGGGCATTTCCAGCAATGTTAGATTCAAGAGGTGAGCATGATGTTTATGGATTAGTGTGCTCCAGTGTAGATGCAGGTAGGATCCCGAACCTAGAGCATGTTGTAATTTGCATTTGGTATATTATAGTTACATTTATTTTGTATATAAGGACTTGGACAATCAGATAAGTGTATGTTAATTTATATAGATAAATGATTTCAAGAGCTAAACTTTAGATATTTGTTACAAGATTTTAGAGATAATTATTTTGATTTCAGAGAATATATGAATGATTGGCAGAAAATATAATAATTCAACTAGACTTAATGAACAGAGCATGCATTTAGAGATAGTCAGCAGGTCCCAAGGCTTACGTGGGAACAGAACTTCTCACGTACCAGTCACGTGCCTAGGTTGGGTCGTGACAACTAGGTATTGTTTGTGGTGGATATCTTATTATGCATGAATTTATCCAACTCCTCCATCTATCACCCAAACCTTATTTAGCTCTATTGTATATCTTCTGAAAATTCAGCTTAATAATGCAGCCAGGTTTCCTACTCTTTTTAATCTGGTGCACCATTTCACATGCAATGAGGACACCATCATACGTTTGTCTCCCATAAGTTGGGCATAACATTTCTCATCGTATTTGTCAATACTTTTGAAATAACCTTATATACGTTTCCCACTGTACTTATAGGCCTAAATTCATGCACTGATTTCATTCTTTCCATTTTTGGGATAAGGTCACCCCGTCATTTGCCCTTTTAGGCATGGCCCCAAACTCAAAGAACTCACCAAGAGTCTTAGAAAATTCATCCCCAATGGCACTTCACATTTGTCTTATGAAATTCGGATTAAAGTCATCAGACCCAGAAGTTTTTGAAGGGTCATAAGACCAAACAACTTCCTTTATTCCTTTCTGCGAAGGATACGTTTCTAATTGCCTAGTTTTTTCACAAGAAATACTTCTAACCAACCCAGGAACAAATGACATCTTAGATAAGCATTCTTGTTTGCACAACTTCTTATAAAAGTTATGAATCTCATTCTTCATTCTCCTAGAGCATTGAACGTCCTCACCATCAATTCGCAGCTCGGTTATTGCTTTCTTCCCCGCTTTCACAGTTGCAATAGCATGGAAATACCTCTTGTTCCTATCCATATCATTCGCTAACTTGGACCTAGACATTTGCTTCCAGTAATAGTCTGTCATTTCATACCATTTTCCAATAGATTTTGTAGAGCTCTCCTTCTTACTTCCAATTCTTCATCAATCTTACCATTTTCAACAACCATATCTATAATCGAGATTTCCAACTCAATGACCTTCAATTTTTTATCAATCTAACCAAACTCCTTTTTGTTCCAATTCTTGATTGGTCCTTTGAATCCCTTAAGTTTTTCAAGCAATGGCAAATTTCCAAGCCCCCTCCACCCCTCCTTCGCTAGATTCCTAAAGCGCTTATGAGTGAACCAAACATCTTTACTCATGAAGGGTTTCGGGCCCCAATCAACAATATCCTCCTGAACCACTAATGGACAATGGTCAGACATAGCTCTGTGAAGTCCATGAACTTTAACATTCCTAAAGTTCTCAAGCCATTCTAGCTCCACCATGACCGTATCTAATCTACTGCATGACTTACCACAAAACCACGTATACTTCCTACCAACTTGTGGCAAGTCAATTTGAATGTGAACTTTTAAGAACCAAAAAAATATATTATGGGTGGCAATAGGAGGAGGTTGAGGTCAATTTGTTGGTTATAAAATGGGATGAGACATGTTAAACTATTTTAGTTATTTTGGTTGAAAGTGCCAACCGTCCCATCAAAGACATGCAGATTGTCGGACTAATCCGATGAGACAATCCCTTTTTTTTGTTATATTTCTAAATGTGTTGCCAACCCTTTGTCAATTGACCATAAAATGGGCAGGACAGGTTGATCCATTTTAGTTATATGTGTTGGTAATATCAACTTGCCAGCTATTATCAAAAAATGACAAATTGACAGAAGTCAGCATAGCAACCCATTTTACCACCCAAAAAATATGGCAAAGGTTGTGCACGTGTATAAATTAAATTCAAGGTGCATTTTTCCTTTGGTCGGCTTTTTTGGTTGATAAATAATAATAATAAAAAAAGAGGCAACAAAGACAAGGACAGGAGAAAATTAATCAAAAGTGAAAAATTGAGAAACAGCCGAGGTGAATGTGTGGACCAAGCAGATATCATCACGTGAAATGGCTGCTATAAAATAATAATGAGCAAGGTGATCGAAACACGTTTCTCCCAAAGCTTGAGAATGGCCCGAAATTTCTATCCTTCAGTCCTGGGGGCATCGACCACAAGCTTTCGTTCTTTCAATTGGGAATGTCAATGGGCAAGGCAGGTCCCCTGCCAGTCTCGTTGTGAGCCGAATTCTGATGCCGCAAGCGCAACGTCTGTGATTCCACCATACCAGGTGTAAACATCAGAAGCCCAGCACCAAAGACATAAAAAGCATCAGAAGCCATTATCATTGGCCATTGAGTTAATCAATGGGAAGAGGAATTAAGGTAATTTACCATAAAACCCTTGGATCAAATCTAACTATTTTTCAGACGTAAGTCACGGGCAGGACCCATCGTGGCGTACAGGACAGAGGCAATGAATGAGGACACATGTCTTCTGGCGGCAATTAGGATAATATCTTTATTCTTGTTTTTGTCAAAGTGGGATAATCCAAGTCCAGTATATTTAAAGAAGTAAAGTATAATTTTACTTTATAAACACAGTGATTATGACTCGTGACTTCCCATAAATGGTAACAGAACGGGAATTGCTGTCATTTAGATTCTTGTACTTGTTTTTCGGTCCGTAGATTTTTTTTATTTTCCTTTCAATCTCATGCCATCCCATGAATTTATCCATTTATCATTTTATTGTGAGATTTAATTAAAATATACTAACAATATAATAAAGTTTTACATATTTATTCAATTATGTAACAATACATCAGTAATTATAATTACTTTTTCATCCCATTAATTAAAAAATTATACAAAAAAAAGAGATTTAGAGTTTAGGATTTATACTATGTAAAAGAATTTTACACTTATCAAAATTAAATCCTTTACTTTATATATATACTAGTGAATTGACAGGTATTTGCATACCTCTCAATCCATATTCTTTTTAAATTTTTGTAGTTAGTTTCAATTTTTTTAAACTTATTTTATTTGTTTTTATAACTTTTTTTAATTTCCTATACATCAAAGATATTTTAAAAAATAGAAATTTTAAACACCAAATGAACTATTCCCTTTATATTTAAAGAAGTAAAGTATAATTTTACTTTATAAACACAGTGATTATGACTCGTGACTTCCCATAAATGGTAACAGAACGGGAATTGCTGTCATTTAGATTCTCGTACTTGTTTTTCGGTCGGTAGATTTTTTTTTTTATTATGAACTTATCCATTTATCATTTTATTGGGAGATTTAATTAGAATACATTAACCGTATAATAAAATTTTACATATTTATTTAATTATATAATGATACATTAGTAATTATAATTACTTTTTCATCTCATTACTTAAAAGGTCATATAAAAAAAAGATTTAAAGTTTAGGACTTACACTATATAAAATAATTTTACACTTATCAAAACTAAATCCTTTACTTTATATATATATTAGTGAATTGACATACACTTTTAAATTTTTGTAATTATTTTTAATTATTTTAACTTATTTTATTTATTTTTATAACTTTTTCTAACTCTCTATATATTAAAGATATTTTAAGAAAGAGTTAATGATTAATTTAGTCCCTCACATTTCATGTGTGAGTCAATTTAGTCCCTGACTTTTAAAATGAGTCAATTTGGTCCCTCACATTTGCAATTGTGAGTCATTTTCGTCCTTCCGTCAACATCTTTTAAAAGTGATCCCACATGACAGAGGGACTAAAGTGACTCACAATTGCAAATGTGAGGGATCAAATTGACTCATTTTAAAAGTCAGGGACTAAATTGACTCATGTGTGAAATGTGAGGGACTAAAGTGAGCATTAACTCTTTAAGAAATGAGAATTTTTAACACTAAATAAAGTATTTACTTTAGCGTATATATATATACACATACTAGTGTTTTACCCGTGTGATGCATGGTTTTTTACTTTTATAAATTAAAAAAAAATTGATAAAAGATATATTATAAAATTGAATTGAATTATAATATATTAATTTCATATAATTTATTATGAAAATAATTTATTATGGCCTTTTTTCGAAGATAAATATGTTCTATTTTTAAGATAAATAATTAAACAAAATTTTACGTTTATATATCAATATGTGGGTGTATCTATTTTTTTTGTAACTTACGACTAATTTTAATTTAGCATAAATCGATATTAATCAGGTTGTAACTAAATTATTACCTATGTAATGTATATTTTTGTTAGCAATCATGTAATATATGAATTTGGTATATATATGGTATACTAATTGTTATTGTGTAATTCATATGTTTTCATTACCCATGAAAAATATATTCATCACTACTTGTGTTGTAGATTGTTTGAATTAGCAAAAAAATGTCATTATGTTTTTGTTATTAAAAAATGACAAAATCAGTGAAATTGAATGTTTATTTAATTTCAATTGATGCTAAGATTATTATTATAATTTTTGTATTTATTATAAATAATGGATATGTTTTGTATACTAAGCAAATGAATTATTTTTGTGTTCATGATAAAAATGTTTTACTCTATAACCATTTATCATTTGTAATTGATTGAAAAGAATTCTCATCTGTAATTAAATCTCTTAGACGTGATATTATAATCAATATTAGATTAAAATTATGTCAATTAAGAATAATATCAAAACATCAGCAGCAAATAACATGATAATAACAAATTGACATGGATGCAAATATCAATAATTTTTTGTTTAAAAATTATATTACATATTAAATTTGAAGATTGAAATTAATATCGAGATTAAGATTTAAGATATGAGATATATATAAAATATCTTTAGTTTACATAGTAATTATTAGAAATCATTTGTTGAAAATCAAGAGAAAGAGAAATATTTAAGAATTAAATTAATATGAAAAAATATAATTAATGGAGATATGATTTTCTAATATTGTAAAAGACGGATATGATTTAATAATTAAGAATTATTTGACTAAAATGAAAAATAATAATAATTAATGTGAATATTTATAAATTTATAAATTACTTATTGATATGACAATTAAAAGAATAAGTGAAGATTTAATTAAAATAGTTGAAATCATAATTAAAAATAGATAATTGTTTAATTGATTTGATCCTTTTAAAATCAAATAAAATAAAAATTATTTAGAATTAAAGTAATATTAATAACTAATTTCATTATTAAATCAACCTAGCATATAAGATTATAAAGAAATATTTTGAATTTTTTATTTGAAATGTGGCTATGATATTCTAAGTTTTTTAAAAAAAGAGTATAATATTGAAGATTAAGAATCATTTAAAATAATTAGTGTGGTAATATTAAAAGACAAATATAATATTAAGGAAATGTTTAAAAATGGAAATATGATCTAATTTTAAATAATATTAAATTTCAATAATGTAATTTTTAAAACTTATTTAAAACAACATACTATCATTGATTAATTTTAAACTCAAATCAATATAGTATTAAATACTAAAAAAGAATATATCAAAAGTAAAAATTAATAAATTTCGAAAAAAATACTGAAAGAAACAATTAATCCAAAAATCAAAATCATTTAAAGGTATGGGAGCTATATAAATTAAAATATTAAAAAATAAAATAAAATAAAAACTTGATGAATGAAGAGCAGTAAGATTCAAATCAAATAAAGAAAAATATTTTGAAGAAAATTACCAATAATACAATTGGAGAGCCTTAATACTACTGCAAAAGAAAAGAGGCAAGGTTAAACCAAAGAAAAGTATACTGACACATCATTCTAAATTTGATTATATTGAATTGAACATATATATAACAATTATATAATAGAAAAAATAAAAAATTAAAATAGATGATTGGTAAATATACCACAATGGTTTCACCAAATAACTCCAAACAACTTGGTACATATCACCTAAATATGAAAGAAAGAAAAACAAATCAAAATATTAAATCAATAGGAAAAAGTGAAAAACCATAAAGAAAAGGAAAAAAACAAAGGAAATAATACAAATATGTATGTGTAGATAGGATGTGCAGAAGAAATGTTACCTATACTACAATTTATATGCAATGATCAAATATGCATATATGCTAAAATTAAGCATATCAAATCTATCAAAAAAAATTAAGTGCATCAAATCAATTAGAATTAAAGGTAAATTGAAAAAGGTAATAATATTAATTAGTATGATAATTATTAAAAATTATTAATACAAATAGATAAACATTTAATAATTAAAATGAAAAAGAATAGAAAGATGTTTTTAAACCATTGATAGATTAAGATCATATATAAATTGAGATTTGAATCATATATTAATTTTGCTTAAAATAAATAATACAAAAATGAAATGAGATTAATTTTATGTTGGTTTTATGTTTTAGCTTTTATATGTATTAAGTTGAAATGTTGAAATGAAAATTAAAATTTGAAATGTGATATTCATATATCGTAAAAGTGGAAATCGAAAAAATGGAAATAGTAAGTACAATTAAAATTAAGAATAAAAGCAATCAAAATATATTTATTTATTCTTATGTTGTAAATCGAATCAATTTATATTGCAAGGACCTTACTTTCAATCATATATAATATAAGAATAAAATCATATATTAATTGAGATTTAAATCATATATTACTTTTCTTTAAAATAAATAATCAAGAATTTAAAAAATAAAATAAAATGGTAAATGAAAGTAATGAGAATTTTGGGCAGAAAAATGAGTCACGAAGCATTTTCCTTATAAATATAGATAATTGATATTTGAATCATATTTCAATTATTAAAACAATGGAAATTGGAATATAACAATAATGACAATCTTAATTTTTAGGATATAAATTGAAATACGATATCATATTAATATGACATATCAAGTTATCGTAATATCAAAAGTTAGTATTAAATAAGATTGAAGATAGTATTAAATAAGATTGACAAATTAATTGTGAATAAGAATGATAGAACAATTGATATTAGTTGTCCAATTTTGGTTCATAACAATTGGAAATTATATCAAATTCATAAGAATGATATGACTAAAGGATAGTATTAGAGAATCAATATTAGTAGGAAAAAAATATCAAATATATCTGTGGGCCATATATTAATATATGTGATTCCTATATTAATTTTAGATGATAATTATTTTATGAATGACATCAATTTGGATAATCTATATTACTTTCTTTTAATCAAATATATATTAATTAAATAATATACTTTATTTTAATAATCAAATTAAATTAAGGATGAATGAAGGAGAGATTGCTACATTGAATTTTCTTATTTAGATAAACTGTATTTTATATAAATATACTGATATATGCGGTCAACGAAGAAGGTGGTTGCGGGAAGTCGATGTTCACTGACCTTTTTGGCCATTTGCCTCTTTGATTGATCAAAGCAACCAGCCGAGTCACACTTGCTCCCAAGCAAGAAAGGAAGAAAAGTTGGCTTTCCCTCTTCCTCTAGGTGACGTGTCTCCCCTGCTCACTCCATACCTTCCCTCCCTTTTCTTCTTTCTTCTCCTTCGAAAGCGAAATCGCCCTTTCTTCCTTTTCCTATTCATTGAAGGGAACCAGAATCCCCCAACATACAAACCCCCGTGATCCTCGCCTTACCCTTCATATTTTCCACCCCCCCTCTCACGCTTACTTCATTCTTTTGCCGCCAAATTAACCAAAACCCGAACCACCAAACTAACCGAACCAAAACCTCCTCCTCCTCCTCCTCCGGTTCGAAACCATGCAAGTTTCATCCTCCTCAATGAACTCATGGTTCGGAACCGTTGCTCCAAACCGTTACAACTACCTTCGCTCCCTCTCATCCGAACCGTGCTCAGCTACTTCCACCGTTACAACCACCTCGTACGCCCCTTGTGCCAGCGTCCTGTTCTCACGCGCCGGTCCAACGCGTGACAGAATCAACAACAACACCAACACCAACAGCTCCCTCTCCTTTTTGGTGTCTCAGAGAAAAGGCTTCGCCTCGCTGGCACCGATCGGCGGCGGTGGCAGCAGAAAGGCAATAAAGAAGAGGAGAAGAGTGTTCACCGTCTCCGCAGTTTTCGAGCGGTTCACCGAACGAGCCATAAAGGCCATAGTGTTTTCCCAAAGGGAGGCCAAAGCGCTAGGAAGCGACTCGGTTTACACGCAGCACCTTCTTTTGGGGCTTATAGCTGAGGAGGATCGTTCCCCTGACGGTTTTCTTGGTTCTGGTATAACGGTTGAGAAGGCACGTGATGCTGTCCGAAGCATATGGCATCAGAATGGTTCTTCTGCACGTGATGGTGGCGGTGATGGTGGTAATAAAACTAGTTCTTCTGCCACTCACGTTCCCTTTTCTATTAGCGCGAAGCGCGTGTTTGAGGCTGCTGTTGAGTATTCAAAGTCTCTGGGGCATAAATTCATTTCCCCCGAACACATTACAGTTGCTTTGGTTAAAGTAGATGATGGAAGTGCTAGTCGGGTTCTTTATAGGTACTGCGGTCAAATCTCTCTTTTCACCTTTTTTCGCAGACTACAAGGATTGGAAATTTACCTGGCCCCACTAATTCAGAAAGTAAAAATTTCAGGACAAATTACACTGACAAATTTACCCCTGCTCATCTCTATTTTTCCGGATAGCACTGACCTCCTCTGATTTAATGTGCCATAAAAGGGAGGTCAATGCAATGATATTACAAACTAGGGTAGATTGATGTAATTTGTCCAAAATATTATTAGTACATTTTGTTACATGAGATACAGTGCTGACTCATATGTCATTCATCATTTGAGTGGCAAATCTTATCACTAGCGGCTAGTGATTCCTCAATTGAATGAATATGTGCAGGATCTATGACCAAAATTTCAAATTATATATATGATTTCTAGTTTTGCAATGTTCTTTTATTAGTATACTAATGTGATTTCAGATTGGGGGCAAATGGGACTCAGTTGGCAGCTGTGGCATTCTCCAGGCTGCAAAAGGAGATTGCTAAAGATGGGAGAGAGCCAAATATGGTGTCCAAGGGGTTGAATGACAAATCCATTTCAAGAAAAGGTTCTGATGCAGGGTCCTCTGCCACCACCAAAGGTATGGAATCTAATTCATAAGCTTGTCATTCTATATGTTTTTTATGTTTGACCTTTGAAGGCAGAGAAGAGTATTTTTGTGACCATTCTCTTCGGTTTTTCTAGAGACGAGTGCTCTATCACAATTCTGTGCGGATCTAACTGCTCGTGCCACTGAAGGACAAATTGATCCGGTTATTGGCCGAGAAGCTGAAGTTCAGAGAATTGTTCAAATACTGTGCCGAAAAACAAAATGCAATCCCATTCTTCTTGGTGAAGCTGGTGTTGGAAAAACGGCTATTGCTGAGGGGTTGGCAATTCGCATTGCTCGGGCAGATGTTGCTCCTTTCTTATTGGTATGTTTCTCAATAAGTGATTGCTGTTTCTTAAGTTGTGCTTTTCTGCTCCAACCTTGTTTAGTTTTGTCTGTGATTCAATTAATATATGTCTGTCTTGTTGGAATGCATAGCAATTTTACTTTAAATATTTGTGTCTCTGCAGACAAAGCGTGTCATGTCCTTGGATGTAGCATTGTTAATGGCTGGGGCGAAAGAAAGAGGAGAGCTGGAGGAACGTGTTACAAAGTTAATAAAAGACATAATACAAGCAGGTGAATATATTTAAACAATAAAAAAATTAAGAAAAAAAAGTTGGAAAATACATGCTGGGAGTTAAGCACGGTGGAAGAGGATTGCTTTACCTCTCATAGATTTTCTTGCAATGCAGGTGACGTCATTCTTTTCATTGATGAAGTTCATACACTTGTTCAGTCGGGGACAGTTGGAAGAGGAAACAAGGGATCTGGCCTTGACATTTCTAATTTACTTAAACCTGTGCTCGGAAGGGGTCAACTTCAGGTGATTATTTGTCATGTATTCTCACGTTTGCTGGTTTCTTTTGCTCTAAGTGTTCCTTGAAGATGAAGACATGTTCTATTTGAAGCCCGGGAAAACATTCTAATGAGATATAAGATTAGAGATAGACATCAAAACGCAGGGTTGCTACACTGCTACGTGTGTTGTTACCACATAGGATGTGCTTTGCCTTTAAGTTATCGTCTTGTATAAGATGGAATCATCACTTTTATTCATTAGCAAAGAGTTATGTTATGGTATGATGTGTGTGCTATTCAAAGTGCAATAACTTTATCTCCTCTGCAGTGTATTGCCTCTACAACCATAGATGAATACAGGCTTCATTTCGAAAAAGACAAGGCATTGGCAAGACGATTTCAACCTGTTTGGGTTGATGAGCCAAGCCAGGTTGTATTCCATTTCATATCCATATAGTTCTAACTTAGCATTTAGTTATAATTTGATTTCTAATCAGACTATAATAACTATAGGATGATGCGGTCAAAATATTAATGGGTCTACGTGAGAAATACGAGGCACACCACAAATGCAGATATACAGAAGATGCCATAAAGGCTGCGGTTCATTTGTCAGCCAGATACATAGTTGATAGGTACCTACCTGATAAAGCTATTGACCTCATTGATGAAGCAGGAAGTAGAGCTCATATTGAAGCTTTTAAGAGGAAAAAGGAACAAGATACTTGCATCCTTTCTAAGAGCCCAGCCGATTACTGGGAAGAAATTAGAGCTGTTCAGTCCATGCATGAGATGGTAATGCATTGCTTGCTGCATTCTCCAGTGTTTGTCTGAGTTTCTTATAGTTTTAGCTTAAGATGACATTTCTTGCCCACTGGTTCAGGAGAGCAAGCTTAAATACTATGGCGCCTCTAGCATTGAGGATACTAGTGAACTTATTCTGGACTCATATTTACCTTCGGCAGCCAATGATAATGAGTATGTTAGTTCATCCCAAAAACTGAGGACTTTCATTTGTTTATATGCGGGCTTGATTTCTGAGTGGCTGACATATTCATTTTTCTTTTCAGACCTGTAGTAGTTGGGCCAGAAGAAATAGCAGCAGTTGCTTCCCTTTGGTCAGGAATTCCTGTTCAGCAGCTAACTGCTGATCAAAGAACTCTTCTGCTGGATCTTGATAATCAGCTTCGGAAACGTGTGATTGGCCAAGAGGAAGCTGTTGCTGCCATTTCTAGAGCTGTGAAGAGATCCCGGGTTGGCCTTAAAGATCCTGATAGACCAATAGCTGCAATGTTGTTCTGTGGCCCAACTGGGGTTGGGAAAACTGAACTTGCAAAATCTTTGGCGGCTTGCTACTTTGGATCGGTAATACTTAACACAGAATATATGTTTTTCTCATTAATTGTTAACCCCTTGAAAAGTCTCTTACTTTACAATCAAAATTGAATATAAAGGGCTATAGTTTTGGACTTTTGGGAAAAGCTGGACATAGCAAGGAGTTAACTATAAACTAAGAAGTGCCTTGGTAGATCTTTTCAGTTGGTCCCATCTACCTAGACTATGGAATATCTCTACCACTGAGCATACCTTAATGTTCTGGTTGCTCACCTGGAGTGAAATGGAAGAACCATGCCTTTACTGTAGTTTTTCTTCTTTCTGATGGTCTGCGGTGATTATGTTGTCGTCAGTACTTTGTCATATTAAATTGCATCTGTTTATATTTTCAGGAAGCTGCCATGGTACGATTAGACATGAGTGAATATATGGAAAGGCATACTGTGAGCAAATTGATAGGCTCACCCCCTGGTTATGTTGGTTATGGAGAGGGGGGTGTTTTAACCGAAGCTATTAGAAGAAAACCATTCACACTGGTATTGCTCGATGAAATAGAGAAAGCTCATCCAGATATATTCAACATTCTTCTTCAATTGCTCGAAGATGGTCAGCTTACTGATTCTCAGGTTTGTGAATGCTGCTGTGAACGTTAATTTACTAGGACTGTCTCCAAGCTTTCAGACACGAAATGTTTTCCTTGAATTTCCATCCCTTCCTGTCTTGCTTCTTTGTTAAGTAAAAGTGAAACACTCGTATGAATATAAATGTGGACTTTATGCTACTAGTGTCCTAATTTTTGTCCTTACTATTTGTAAAACTTGGTCTAACAGGGCCGGAGAGTTTCATTTAAAAATGCATTGGTGGTGATGACTTCAAATATAGGGTCTAGTGCCATTGCTAAGGGTCGACACAACTCCATAGGTTTCTTGCTTTCAGATGACAAGAAAACGTCATACAGTGGCTTGAAATCGATGGTGATTGAAGAGCTGAGGACATATTTTCGTCCGGAATTGCTCAACCGGATAGATGAAGTGGTAGTGTTTCAGCCCCTTGAAAAATCACAGGTTCGTTAACTATCGGTTATGAGTTAGGTCCACCAATGATTCTCTTTACAGAATCCAACTGTTTTTCCTTTAAGCATTACAAGCATCTTAAGCACAACTAATCTCTCTGGCTCTCTGCGCTCAAAGAAACTTGGTGATGACTTGACAAATCTCATGCTGTTCCTGGAGGGTCTTTCTTATGATAAAAAAGTTGTACTAAGATTTTAAAATAATATATAGTATTCATTTTATTGATGTTATTATTTTTCATTTCAGTTGCTGGAGATATTGGATGTGCTGCTGCAAGACATGAAGAAGAGGGTCCTGTTTCTAGGAATTGATTTAAAGGTTTCTGAAGCAGTGAAGAACCTTGTCTGCCAGCAAGGCTATAATCCAACATATGGGGCCCGGCCTCTCAAGAGGGCCATAGCATCAATAATTGAAGACCCTTTGAGTGAAGCATTCCTTACTGGGAAGTGCAAGCAAGGTGACTCTGTCCTCATTGATTTGGATGCTAATGGTAAACCCTTTGTTACGAATCAGCTTGATCAGATTGTAAACTTGTCTGACACAAGTCATCCCTGTAATTAACTGTTGTATAAACATAGTAGGGTAGGTATACACATGTACTAGAAAATTGTTTTGGCCTTCTTTTTAAGCTTAGGCATATGATTCCAAATTTCCAATGTAATGAGCAACAACCCAATCATTCTTTGAAATATATAGAAGTATATACATACCTGCAATACTTCTTTATTTAGTTTGACTGCTATATACTCCCTTGGATATGTTTCCGGATTTATTTTGGACACACTTTTCGGTCTAAAATTTTTGTATATTATTGTCTATACAATTGACATGGCAGTTTCTTGCACTTTTATGGAATGAAAGTATAAAATAATTTATACTATCATCCAATAAATATATAAAACAATATTGCTAACATGGTCCAATAACTACTCATCATGGCATAGCATTTTTCATTTTTATATTCAATAATAGTATAAAATTATTTTATATTGGTAGTACAAATAAACTAATCTCTTAGTATAGATTTAATTTTGATATATTGTAGGCAAAATAAGATGGATTTAATTGGTATGCACTAACAGTGTAAAATTTTTTTACACAGTCATCCAATTATATATTATCACAGCAGTCATTATAATTGGCTTTTACAATAACTATTTAAAAAGTTATTCAAATGAAATGTTTTAATTAGATGACAATGTAAAATTATTTTAGACTGTCAGTGTATTAAAATTAAACTCAAATAAGATTTTAAAACAATAATTTAATTATTTATTAATACATCAATAAATTTCTCAAAAGACACATAATTGTATTTGATTAGTGTACAATCTAAATAATTAATATTAATAGTATATTAGAAACAATTACATCTACCAATTACTGTAGTCTCGGATTTGTGGTGAACCTTACACTTATAACATACCAACCATTCAAAGCATAATTTGAAGTTATAAATATTATAAAAACACTCATTAAAATTATATTTTATATATGATTCATCATAAATTTGAGTCTATATTAATATTTTCCATAAATTCTTTGCTTGGTCCGAACATTTTCCATATATATATATATATATATATATATATTTTCGGTCTGCATAAATAAAAGTTGAATAAGTTCCTTTTTACTATAATGGGCCGTGGCACGTCACTTCTACACTAACTACAGGCCCGTTTTTGCAACAATCCACTCACTTATTCAGTTATTCTATTCTACTTCCCTGCACCCACGCCATCGTGTTCTTTCCGTTTCACTCACTCACCGCAGAGAGACGGGGAGAGAGAGAGACAGAGGAGAAGAAGAAGAGGAAGAAGAGAACGTAAAAAATTGATTCAGTGCCAACAATAACAATAACATTAACATTAGCATGGATTCCCCTCTCCTCCTCACTCTCCTTCCCTTCAAGAATTAGGGTTTCCTCATCCCTTGCCAATCCCCCTCATTCATAAATCCTAACACCAAATCTTCTCTCTCTCCCTCTCTCTCGCTCCCATGGCAACCCCTGACACCGTCAACACTGCACCAACACAAACACCAACCCTTAACCAACAACAACAACGACAAAAACAAAACCTTCAACACCAATCTCCGACATCAACAACAACCGCTAGAAGCGAACCGCGGCAAGACCTCGCAAACGGTTCCCTCTCTCTTCCACCGCCGGAAACAGGCGCCGCCGACGCCGACGCTGCCTCTGAGAGAATATCGAAATCGGTGAACGACCTCAACAGCTTCGCCATCGCAATTCAAGCCTTCAAGGCCAGGTACGATGAGCTCCAGAACCACCTTGATTACATCGAGCAAGCCATCGACGCTAGGTCGAAGGACCTCCAATCCCAACCGCAAGGTGCATCGGTTGAAAACGCCGAAAAAGCCGAAAACGGCGTCGTTCCATCGGAACCGAAATCAGAAACCCTAGAAGGCACCGAGGACGAGGCTCTATCGCTCTGCCAAACGATGTGCAGCCGCGGATTGCGGAGATTCATAGTTACGAACCTCTCGGATCCCAATTCGCTGAAGGAGCGGGTGCCGCAGGCTCTCCGGAGCGCGCCGAAGCCGGCGAAGCTCGTGTTCGAGTGCATCGGAAGGTTCTTCCTTCAGGGAAGCAAGGCTTACACCAAGGACTCGCCAATGGTTCGGACGAGGCAGGCTTCGGTGCTGGCTTTGGAGTATTACCTTATGTCTGGTTGCGTTGGGAATGAGACTGGGGTTGAGGCTTCGCTGAAGGAAGAGGCTAACAGTGCTGCAATTGCGTGGAGGAAGAGGTTGATTGTGGAAGGTGGTGTTGCCAAAGCCTCTGAGGCTGATGCTAGGGGTTTGGTTCTTTTTATTGCTTGTTTTGGGATTCCGGTTGTTTTCAGGAACGAGGATTTGTGGAACTTGGTGAAGTTGAGCAATGCTAGGGAGATAAAGCATGCACTTCAACGGTCTCAGGCTCTTGTTAAGAGGGCTTCAGGTACAATGCTTTTTTTTTTTTGGGCGAATAAAATGAACCCTTTTGTTGCATATTTGCATGCAATGTAAGAGCTTATGCATATGATAGAATATTCAATTTTACTGCTGAAGTTTCGGACTTTATGACATAACAGGGCGGTTTTGGATAGTTAGAATTGTTTTAGGTACTTCTTAGGAGGGTTTCAGGGAACTGCTTTTGTGAAATTGCAAACAATGCAAGGTCTTGTGCATGATAATGTTTAATTCTATTGGTTAGGTTTCGAACTTTATGACAATAAGGACAATCAGGCCCTTTTTCAATTAGTTGGAATGTTGGGTTAATCTGCTTTCTTTGTTGGGACTTGAGTGGCAAGCTAGTAAGCTGGAATCTGTAGGTCTTGTCAGAACCTGTCGATGATAAAGTGGGCTTTAGCTTTTTCCATGTTAATGCAGTTCAAAGTAGATTTTGTGATCTATGTCATTATTAAATTGGTCATTAGGATAACGAGTTATTGTACATTTTCATGGATTTTTGAAGGTGTTACATACTTACGAGTATGAATTCTTTTCTTTTTTATTTTTGGGCATAAACAAATACGTCGTGAATGCCTGTTAGGTTTATTTTTTATGTCATCACGTCATCACACATCTGACAAACCATTTGTTACTGCAACCACCTTACTTTTGTTGTTTAAATCAGATGGTTTGGACCCCCAGTTTTAGCGTATTCTAGACTGTTTTTTTAGTATGATGGATAGGATAACATGAACTGGAACAAAGAAGGCCTTCCCATTTTCCCCTTCTAAATTAGTAAGAAGTCATTTGTAGCTACTTGTGGTGATATTGTTTTCCATGATGCTAAATCCTGTCAAATTGGCCATTTCAACTTACTTTTGTAGTAGGTTCTGATTTATATGGCTAGTAGTGTAACATAATTCAATACCACAGGCATTTTCATTTTCATATAGAAGAAGCAATTTGATGAATATGCAGTGGAGGGGGGGTTTAGATTCCTGGTAATGCCTGCATAGAAGCTTTACCGTTGTCTGACTAAGTTTGTATCTTATTTTTGGGGACTATAAAAACTCACCATTCTATTAATTAGGTCAAATCCACCCATATGCCTAATAAAGTCAATCAAGCTAGGAAAATTTGTACTACACCTAGTTATAGTGGTTGTCCAGTGGAAGTAATGCTCACCTTTCAAGTTACTGAAATTTTTATGCCTTTCTTTTAGTTAACTTTTTTATTAGCATTTAGCATCCGTTGTAACTTTAGTGAATGAAAGATTTCTGCTGTCAGACCCAAAAAAAGACTTATCCTGTGAGCTGCAAAATTATTTTCTTTGTTATTTTTGTACACACTACTATATTTTTCTTTACAGTTTTCTTGTCTTCCTTCTTACTGTGTTGAAAATATTACCTAAATTATCATTTGGACCTTGTCCTTTTGGCTTGCAATTTCCTTTTTTCTTTTAAAGATACACGATTAGCTTGTCATAATCTGGTTGTTTGTTGTATTACTGCTTTTCTTAGTTAATCTGTCCTGTGCTGTTAACTGATCCAACTTACCCCGTATATATAATAAGGAGTGTCAATCAAGCTAGAAACTGTTGTACTATTACTGACCATGCTGGTGGAAGTAATGTTTGATTGTCATTATACAATGTTTGTGGGTCTTTTTCTTAGCTAGCTTCTTGGTTAGTGTTGTTAGTTCCATGAAAAAATTATCTAAACTTTTCCATCCACAGTTATTTATTATTATTTTCTTTTTTCTGTTTTCCTTATGTTTAGGAAATTTGTTACCTAAACTACTAGTTAGGATCATTTTCTGTCAGCATACAGTTTTCAAATTTCCCCCCCCTTTTTTTTCCTTCTCTCTTCCTCTCTCTCTCCCTCTTCTCTTGCCCTCTCTCTCTCTCTCTCTCTCTCTCTCTCTCTCTCTCTCTCTCATACCATGAAAATGAATTGAAAAGAATTTTCCACCCTTTACCAAGCAACAATGATTGATAATAAAAGCCTTCCCATCCTACTAATTTCATCAACTCTAATTTTGCCCTTAAAGAATTTGTATGAATAAGTGGTTGCGCTTTCATATTCTGAAGCATATCATTAATTCTATATATCGGCCACAGAAATTGCTGACGGAATGATGAAAAAGGGTTCAGTTGTTGAAGCCGTGGACTTGGCTTATACCTTTGGGTTTGAAGAGAAATTTTCTCCTCAGATAACACTGACCTCATTTCTACAGAAGTCTGAAGATGCTTGGAAGAAAACAAAACAAGAGGCACATGATTTTCCTAGTGTGCTGGTATGTTCTAGTTGTATAGCCTACATTGTTATGTTTATTGGTTGAGTTTCATTATGAATATTAAACTTGCTGATATATATTGATCTTTTACAGAAGCAAGCAAATGAAAATTATTTAGCTGCTTTGAAATCTGTTGTAAACTGTTTGGAAGGTCATAAGATTGACTTCATAAAACTTCTTCCTGGGTGGGAACTTAAGGATAAGATCACCAACTTGGAGAAAGATATTGGTTATGCTAATAAAAAAGTCGAAGAGAACATGGTAGTGCCTAAGAGAAAGGTGGATAAACTCAATTCCTCAAACAAAGTGAAGATTCCAGAGGCAAAACGACTGAGGTTCCCTGTTAAAGATCCATCTGTCACATCACCATCAGTTACTGGTTTGCAAGAGCAAAGGATTGCAAAGCATATGGATGGCAATAGCTCATATGACGGTTCATTGGCAGCACATTTGCTGGATGGGAGAGCTTATGGCTACTCAAATAATTATCCTGCAGCATCCTCCCTGCAAATTGGATCTATTGCAGGATCTTTGCCAGAAAGCTATCTTGGAGGTACAATAGCAAGTGGAGTTAATATGGTTGGAGGGGCTATAGCTGGTTCTGCTATGTCAGCTGGAATTGGTGCTCCAGCTGGTTCATATTCTGGGTATAAGGGGGATATGTTAGTTGACAATGTTGGGACAGTGCTGAATAGGAACAGTCATCTGTATAGGTGGCATGGAATAGGAGAAGGGGTATCATCGAATGACTGGTCAGCGGCGCAGAGTTATGCTGGACAAGCTTCATCGGCACGAGTAAATAATTTGTATGGTGCAGATGGTTTCGCGGGGTTACCGGATCATCCTTCAATTCGTGTTGCTAGTCGCAGTGGAGGTTCGGATTTGTATAGCTTTGCAGATGCTGTTTTTGATTAGTAGTCATTCTGGGTGGCAATAATCCTCTAAATTAACTTTGTATTTTGATCAGCTAGAAACAAAGCATCTTCCTTTAGAATTTTTACCTGCCCATGGTGAACAAGCTGTAGAGATGTACAATGTTGATGTATGTCACATTTCTCAAAGTATATCCATCTTTGAATTTGTTATTACTATTACAGGAATAACCATAGCATTGAATTTAGTCTGAATCGCCTCCCTTGCATTTCCACCTTCCTTTTCAAACAATACTTCCTTAAAAGCCAAAAAGAAAAGACACATCATTACCGTCTAGATGATAAATAATTGTCAGCAGTTTCTAGTTGCGATGGGCACTCAACAGCTTTGCCTGTAAATGCTCAGAATTATGTTTGAGACTAAAACTTTTCTTTGTTCATTTATTTTCCTCGTGTCTCGTTTCAAGAAAGATATTCTGAGCGACTTAAAATCCATGAAGAGGTAAACAAGTCAAAAAAACAAAAAAAAGAAAAGAAGGGGGCGGGTGTTAAACAAGTCGGATACTTTGAAACATTCAGCATAAAATCGCATGATATTTTAGGATTTTTGTTATTGACATGATCAAAGAACTTATTATATGCAACCTTTCCAAAAAAACTAATTAATAAATAAATAAATGCTATCAGATTAAGTAATTACTGCTCCTTAAGTTTCCTGTATTTTTAATCAATATGTTAAAGGAGATTTTTTCTTTTTTGAGTTAATAGTCACTACTGAGTTATTTTAATCCATAAAATATGAAATCTGACTAAATAGTCTCTAGTTTTGTAATTATGAGTTATATTAATTTTTGAAAGTACAAATAATTCAAATAAATATATTAAATATTACATAATTAAATCTAATTAGTCCCTACAAAGATAATAACTTTAACTCAAATTAGTATGGTAATTTGTTAACATTTACCATCAAGAACAAATGCAGTAATGTGATTCAAGATTTCAAATTTATGGACCAGTTAGTCAGATTTTAAATTGTAAGATTAAAATAACTCACAATTCACAAAATGATTTTATTTTTGACTAAATACTCAAATTGATCATTCAGAAATGTATTTGGACAAATTAGTTCCCCAAAATTTTAAAGTTTTAAATTAGGCCCCTCATATTTCAAAATAAGGGCTTATCCTCTCGTTTTATTGTATGGTATGACAATATGTACTATTAAGGGATCTATTTGTTCCTTTTTAAAATTTAAGGGATCAACTAACACTTTCAAGTGGAGGGTACCAATCAAGTGGTTGCACTCTCTTCTTAGATGTGTAAGCAGATCGAACTAACTTGATGAACCCAATGAATCAAAATCAATCTGATTAGATTGTTTAGTTTGGATCGGGTCATTAAGTTAATTGGTTCGGATCTAATTAGAACCGATCACATATTGATTCAATTATCGAATTTGCATCCTCTAACTCGAAATTCAACTCGAACCAATCTTCTTAACAACAACAACAATAATAATATATTATTGTTGTTGTTGTTATTGATTACTAATTATAGTATTTACTCTTATTCATTTACTATTTACTATCATTAATATATAATTTGAGACCTAAACAAACATCGCATCATTATCATTGTAAACTTATGTCATACTAGAATATAGTATCTTAATATATGAGAATTTACTTATTTAAAATTTTGATTTTTTTCAATTTGGAGAATTTTTATTTATTTTTTAGGTAAAAATTGAAAAAAAAATAAAGAAATAAATTCAATAACCCAACCAACCCAAAATTGATCGGATCGATTTGGTCCATATTTTATAAAATAAAATCATGAATCTGGACCAGTTAAAAAATAATGGATTTGAATTCTTTTTTTTTTTTTTTTTCCTCAAATCTATTCTAAACCAACCCGTTTACGTCTCTACCCGCAGTTTCCAAGTAGCAAAAATAACAGTAATAAAGGGGGAAGACAAGTTTGAGTACCACCACGAACATGAACAGTGTGTACAAGCTGCACGCGAAGCTGATCAAAACCGGGCAACACACGGACCTCAACTCCCTCCGCAGCTTGCTCCTCCACTGCGCACAGTCACCACTGCCCCAACCCCCACTCTACGCCGCCACCCTCCTCCTCCGCCACCCCACCCCCCTCATCCCCATCGACCCCTTCCTCCTCAACACCCTCTTCAAAACCGCCCCTTCCCTCTCCCTTCTCCTCTTCTCCCACATCCACCGCACCACCCTCCACCACCACCCTCTCCCCTTCGACCACTTCACCTTCCCCCTCCTCCTCTCCGCCTCCAAACTCCAACACCCCCACCACCTCCACCCCCTCATCCTCAAGCTTGGCTTCTACTCCAATATTTACACCCAGAACGCACTCATCAGCTCCTATGGTATTTGTGGGTCCTATCAGCTAGCACTCAAAGTGTTCGATGAAATGCCACACAGGGACTTGGTTTCCTGGTCCTCCCTGATTTCTTGCTTCTCAAGAAATGGGCTGCCCGCTGAGGCTCTTGAGGTTTTCCATCTTATGCAGATTGAGGAGGGTGTTGGGAAGCCTGATGGGGTTGTTATGTTGAGTGTGGTGTCCGCGGTTTCAAGCTTGGGTGCATTGGAGTTGGGTGTATGGGTTCATGCTTTTGTTGTGAGGAGTGGGATTGGTCTTAGTGTTCCTTTGGGTACTGCTCTTGTTGATATGTACTCGAGGTGCGGGGCGATTGATAGGTCGGTGAGGGTGTTCGATGAAATGCCACATAGGAATGTCGTTACTTGGACTACGTTGATTACTGGGCTTGCGGTTCATGGTAGGAGTAGGGAGGCTTTGGAAGCGTTTCGTGGTATGAAGGAGTCTGGTTTGGAGCCTGATTGCGTTGCTTTTACCGGTGCATTGGTGGCGTGTAGTCATGGAGGACTTGTGGAGGAGGGTTGGAAGGTTTTCAGGAGCATGAGGAGGGAGTGCCAGATTGAACCGATGCTTGAGCATTATGGTTGTATGGTTGATCTTCTCGGCCGTGCTGGGTTGATTGATGAAGCTTTTAAGTTTGTGGAGGAAATGCTGATTGAGCCGAACTCTGTTATTTGGAGGACCCTGCTGGGGGCTTGTGTGAATCATAATAATCTTGTGTTGGCTGAGAAGGCCAGGGTGCGGATCAGTGAGCTGGACCCCCACCATGATGGCGATTATGTGCTTATGTCAAATGTCTATGGCGGAGTTGGAAAGTGGGTTGAGAAAGCTGGTGTGAGAAACTCCATGAGGGAGAATAGAATTGTCAAGGAGCCTGGCTGTAGTTGGATCTACATTGGTCAAGAGGTTCATGAGTTTGTATCAGGGGATAATTCTCATCCACAATGGGAGGAGATCACAAAATTTTTAGTTTCGGTTATAGACACTCTGAAAATTGGAGGTTACACCCCTAATACCTCCAATGTGTTGCATGATATTCAAGAGGAAGAGAAAGAACATTGTCTGGGTTATCATAGTGAGAAATTGGCAGTGGCTTATATGCTTCTTTATCATAAGGATAGCAGGACCATTAGGGTCATTAAGAATCTTCGGATTTGTTACGACTGTCATAGTTTCATGAAGCATGTTTCAGGTGCCTTTGAAAAGGATATAATTATTAGGGACCGAAATCGGTTCCATCATTTTACCAAGGGATCATGTTCTTGCAGAGATTTTTGGTAAAGCGTGCTATTTCAAATGTGAAAATGTCAAGTTAACATTCATTTATTACAATCAATAAGGGTTATTCAAGCCTTATTTATACTCAACAACTTATACCAGTTGTATCATTCTTGCAATGCCATGTTTTTTTTCACGTGCTTCGATTATTTGCAAGGCAAATTCAGGTATGCTTTCACTTTCTAATAACTTATGTTTCTTATGTTCTGTATTTCAGGTAAAGCCTATCCTTGTTCAACTTTTTCTTGAACTCCCAACTGTTATACAATAGTATCTTGGGAGAAACAAAAGTGTTCTCTAATAATATAATAAATTTAATCATCCCTTACTAGTTTCTAAAAGACTAGCCGAAAACTTTCAGTTGTCTTCTCAATTCTTTTTCGATAGATAAATGAGGCTCAACTCCTAAGAAAAAGGAGCAATAAATACATTAATACCTCTCCAAAGGAGACACACACAACTCAAAACACAAAATAATTGAAACTTGGGAATGAAATGCGTATTACGAAGCACGAGTTCCTCTAGACATTAACGCAAAAGACATCATCGGAGACAACAATCAATTGTCTTGCAACTTTGTAGCTGGCAACTTTATGGTTTCCATGGCAACTGGCTGAATATCCTTGGAAAGATCCAACCTTTCATGGCCTCTTGCCAATCATCCAACACGTGATCATCCCCAACCACACCTCCACTCAATCAAGACCAAAAGTTGACTCTCGATGTAGAAGGTGGTTGATGATCCACGACGAGGGGGAAGGAAAGAAGACACACAACAAATACGAAATCGAGACAGTAGCCGGTAGCCAAAGGAAACTATCTCAAACAAGCCATCAATCGATTGTTCGAAAACTCACAAGACCCTCTCACTTGCATCTAAATTCAACTCTCTAGCTTTCCCATCAAAGGGTACTTCCCTCTCGACGTTAGTCACACTAATCAAATCCAAAGAGTGATGAGACCTCTAAGAAGGCAATCTCACAAAACAGCCAATCAAGTTTTTATCTTTCTCATCTTCATTCTTTAACTGCGTTCTTCTTTTCTTCATGTGTGCTTGCCTCACCAAAGATAGTTTGTCAGCAAAATACATTAAACGAATGAACTCAACTAGGAAACACATGCAACTCAACGAGGAAATTAAACACATGCAAGTCGTTTTCTATTCCTATTGTTAATCTTTATAAAGTTTCGATAAAGGATTATCAATCAATGTAACCAAAAAAAAAAAAGAAAGAAAAAAATTGGGGTAATACTACAGCCCGACTAATGCTGGCGAAAACGGGATTAAGGAGAAAAAAAAAAAAACTGAAGTCATATGTTTTTGAATCCTTGATTCAGAAGCTAACGAGTTTTCTAGCATGTCTACGGTCAATGTGCACGTTCTACGGGCTAACGTTGTGCAGACCTGCAATTAGCACATGAACTTCTCCTATCATGTGCAATTTCTCACAACTTCAGTTCATTCCATTTTTCTACTCTAGGTTGTTCCGTTCAAGTAGCAATAAGTTACTATCATAAAATAGTTAAATTATTTAGTGATCCGGATTCATCTAAAGTAACTTTTTTAGTGCTTCATATAAGTGCAGAAACCCTTAGGCTTTAGCAACAAGCTTTGGTGTCCAACACTGCTTTGTGAAGCGACTAGCTTGTGCATTATGGTTGCCCTTTTGTGCTTGAATGGATTGTGTAGCGTGGGGTTTTCTTTGTAGTTATAGCCTTGTTGGGGTGGCGGTGAGTGTGTTAGGCTTATTCTATATCTTTCTAGTCCAAATAAGGAATGAAGACAAATAGCCTTGCAATCAGCTTGAGTAACCGCATAAACCTTTTGTCTGTTACTTTTTAGGCTGCTGAGGTGGCTTTGAACTTTGAAGTAAAAGCAATAACTGTATTGTTCAGTAAGACTCCCCAAGGTGAGCATGATAGAGGTAAGATAGCGTGATAGTGACAAAACAAGGCTTAGATTGTGCAGGTTGATGGGGATAAAGAGAATAAATTGGGGAAGTGCAACATGTCATGTCAGGTATAGATGCCCTTTAGCTCCTTATAAGTAAAACTGGCATCAGCATAGTTTTCAAAACATCAATATCTTGAAGGAAAAAAAAAATGGAAATAGCTGCATGCTTTCTAGTGCTGTGTTTACTCCTTTGGACTGTGCTTTCGGGGCCTGTCTTGGCAAATGATGTGCCTGGGGTGCCATCACCTTCACCATCATTTCCGGCAGTCTTTGTGTTTGGAGATTCATTGGTGGATAATGGGAACAACAATTACCTCAACTCTCTTGCAAAAGCCAACTTTGCACCTTATGGCGTTGATTTCTCATGGGGTCCAACTGGGAGATTTTCAAATGGCAAAATCCTCATAGATCTCCTAGGTAACATGCTTCTTGGTTTCTTGCATGATTGCTAAAAATATATAACAACCAAGTCTTATCTCACTGAGTAGAGTCAATTACATGGATCGGACAACATTGTCGTGTCAGAAAGCATATTTACATTGTACTTTTGCACTGATATTGCAGTTTTGCAGGTGAATTGCTGGGCCATCCTTATCTGCCGTCTTTTGCAGATACTGTGGTACTAGGCAGCAGCATTTCCAGGGGAGTAAACTATGCTTCAGCTGCTGCTGGGATACTAGATGAGACCGGGAGAAATCTGGTAAACTCTGTGCTAAGTAACTAGTTTGTGTTTTCTGAAACTGTTTTGTTCCACCATTTAACTCGTGGACCAAATGACACAGGGAGAACGCATTACCTTCAACCAGCAAGTGCAGAATTTTGAAACAACCATAAACCAACTCAAAACCCAAATGGATGACAAGAATCTGAGTCAGTATTTAGCAAAGTCATTGGCAGTAGTGAACCATGGAAGCAATGATTACATAAACAATTATCTCTTGCCAGAGCTATATGGATCCAGCTACATCTATGCACCAAAAACCTATGCTGATATACTCATACAACGTTACAAAAATCAGATAATGGTAAATTTACAAATACATATATTCTTGTAAAAATGCAAGGAGACATAACAGAAACCATCAAAATACTGTCTAGAAGGTCTTTCAAATTTACATATGCTATTCTTGTTTATCATTGGAACAAAAATCTTAAGATATGGAAGGTGATGCTATTGTACAGGCTCTGCATGATTTGGGACTCAGAAAGTTCTTGCTGGCAGGAGTTGGACCACTCGGTTGCATACCAAATCAACTATCCAGAAGCCTTACTCCACCACCTCCAGGACAGTGCGTGGATTATGTCAACCAAATAGTTGGCTTGTTTAATGTTGCTTTGAGATCTTTGGTGGATCAACTGAACTCAAAGAACCCTGGCTCAATTTTTGCGTACGGCAACAGTTATGATGCTCTCAGTGACATGATACAAAACCCAAACACCTACGGTAAGAAAGGCCCTTAACTGCAATCTCGAAAAAGAATTGTCCTTGATGTCTTTAGTATATAACTAGCTCGAGTGGTGCTATACATAAAATATTGTCAGTGGAATAAAGCTCTGACTCCCGGGCATTTTCATAAAATTATTATGACATGATAATTCATGACAGTAACACTATACCGTCGTCTGATTTATATAACCGACCCGCCTAGCAGGAGAACCCTTTGTTGTTGTTGTTGTTATTATTATGAGACGATGATGTGATTTTTATTTGTGCAGGATTCATTGTGACTGATAGAGCCTGCTGTGGGGTTGGAAGGAATCGAGGGCAGCTAAGTTGCTTCCCTTTGTCTACGCCATGCTCAAACAGAGACCAACATGTGTTTTGGGATGCCTTCCATCCCACTCAGGCTGTGAACAAAGTTCTTGCTCTTAAAGCATTTGGTGGATCACCCTCTGATTGCTTCCCAGTTAACGTGTCAGAGATGGCAAAAATGTAGTTGACTTTAGCACCCTCATCTATGCTCTATTTCGTGGTAATACATTTTCTTGTTGAAAAATATTAAAATGTAAAATGTTTAAGGGTATATAATATTATATAAGATGTACTATTTTAGAAAGTATGGTAAAAATCTCCATCTCCTGTGTTAAATAAAAGTTAACTTTATGTGATATCCTTGGCAATGGAATAAGCAACTGGGAAAGAAAAAATGAGATTTGATTCATCTAGAGTGAGAAAGTGATTAACTCTTCACCCTTTTCACTTTTTTACAAAACAAGGAAAAGAGAGACAAAATATGAATAGCGTCGCTACGAATTTGTAGTAAAAGATTGTTACCGGTTAACTAACATCTTTTGTGGAAAACGTTTATGTTGAGAACGTTCGTAAATAAATAAAGCATAGTTCCTTATCAACGAAGTACGGAAAAACTTTTAGTATTGATCATATTTTTGAAGTAAAATATTTTGAGTTAAAAAGAGTGAAAACCTATATATACAGTAACGCAATATTGAACAAGCCATAACTATGACACCACATAGACCCATCGACCTCAACCCTCTATGAGAAGAAGAAATAATTTCATAATTTCATCCCCAATCTTGAATATTTACACAACAAAAATAAAGCCACAAAATGCACATCCATGTCCTCAAATCAAATCATAGTGTCAAAGAGGTGTCAAAGAGAAGGCACACTTGAATAATAACAATTCCATTTCCGCCAACACTCAAACCAAAACCACATAACTAAGGACTGGAGAGTAGAACACGACACAAATGAAAAGGACAACAAAATTGAAAACCATGGGCAAAACTAGAACATGTTACTCTGCCAAGGCCCTAACACTAGGGCTGTCGAAAAGCACGGCCCATAAAAGCTGTAAAACTATACGTAGTTACGGTGATCTTATTCTTTCTTTTCGTGAGTATGAAAAATGAAACTTAAGATTTATCCACGAGCTAAACTTTATCAACTTAGGTAGAAACAAAGTGAAGTAAATTAAAAACAATATTATTTTTTTCATCAACATATGTTTTTAATTTAAACCTTTTTTTTAATAAACGAAATGAGTCGAGCATTCCAACCTTGAGTAGTAATGACTTCCATTCGTAGTTGACTATTAAAAGGAAAAAATTAGTGTTTGAGTTAGGATTGACCCAACTTAAAATTAGCCCCAGCCAAATTAATTCGGGCTGAGTTAGGCCAACTTTTATTTTCACTTAAATCTTTCAATTTGGCTCGTACATTTTATCGGATATTTGAGTTTGTTCATTAGGCTTAACCCATTTCAACAATTCTACTTAACATCCCAACTATAACCACCCACCTCGCCTCCTCTGTAACCATCTCACTAATTGCTTGTATAAAAGCTCAATGCCTGCAAAGATGCAACCCCAAACGGGATGATTTTGTATTAAATTGCAGTCTTCATCATTTTGAGCAAGTGTAATATCAACAAATTTTAATGAAGATTAATGTTGTGACCCAAAAAAAAATGAAGATTAATGTAGTTTTCCCAGCCTAGAAAATGAATTGATTGGTGTAAAAGATCAATGCATTAATGAATGTTAAACTATAATATTCTCTTCATCCTCAAATAATTGTTCAGTCTTAACTACGCACTAGAATTAAGAAAATTACTGAAAAACTATCAAAGTAATATAAAATAAAAATAATTTACTGAATTGTTCTTATTTCTATTTGATAATTCAACTTTCTTTTCCTTCCTTCACTATATCTTTCTCTTCCTCTAATAATATATAATAAGGATATTACTAAAAAAATTAAGATTTAATTACCATACACTGACAATATAAAAAAGTTATTCAATCATTTAGTGCCACATAAATTTTAATAATTGACTTTTACATTCATTATTTGAAAAGTCATCAAATCGAATTATTTTGATTGGACAACGATATACAAAAATTTTATATTATCACTATATAAAAATTAAATTTAAATAATTAATACTACTTAAATTTTTTAAAATAAATGATTATTTCTAGATAAAAAAAATTTAAAATAGATAATTATTTGAGTTGAGAATGAGTAACTTACCATTGCTACTATTCTACATAAGATTATTCTTACATGACCAACACAAATGCTGCTGTGAGTACACATTCTATCAATTAATGCAGGCATAAGTATGACATATAGAATAACCACGGTCTTCCTAAAACTTTTCTAGTACTCCCTCGGGTCCTTAATACTCCTCCACTTTCAAAATATATGTAACTTTTAAACAAATATAAATATTAAGAAAAATAATAACTACATTGAAAATAGAGTAGAATATAGTGAAAAGCTAAAATAAGAGAATCTTCAGTGTTGTTTGGGAAGCACCTTATTATCGAGTGTTCTGTACAAGATCTGTACATTTTGTTTAAATTTTTTTCTTCATCTCAACTTGTTTTTTCTTTCTTAAAACGAAAAGAAAATAATTTGGCGGTGACCACCTTGTTTGGTTCTTCAAAACTTTTATATCGAATTATTTAGTTTTTCAAGAGAAAAAAAATTAATTTTGTAATCCCTTAAGATTGAAAATAATGAACACTTTATACCGTTGTTAGTTATTCATTAATAGACTTATACACATGACATTGTATAATGAAAACATGCCAATAAGATGCTGTACACAACCAAAATGATATTATTTTGGAATATATTGTACTAATTTTTATGTCTAAAATTATATAAAATGAATAAGTTATAACTTACAATGGAGATTTAAATGAATCATTTTATGTAATTTTAACCACTAAAATGAATAATTTTAAACTTAATTTTACTTTGAATGAAATATGTGTCACTTAACATATCCTACTAATAGATTCATGTGTAATTTCATAAATATTTAAATAATTAGATATATAGAGGAATTAATACTTCATATTAATAAAATCTTGACGGATTATGAGTGTAGTTTTAAATTTTAGAGGGCTAAATCATCTTCAAATTTTTTTTTAGAGCATTGTATGAGGTATTTACTTAAAAA
Source organism: Dalbergia cultrata (assembly GCA_031216105.1). Taxonomy (NCBI): domain Eukaryota; kingdom Viridiplantae; phylum Streptophyta; class Magnoliopsida; order Fabales; family Fabaceae; genus Dalbergia; species Dalbergia cultrata. The sequence goes on along the minus strand of CM062349.1, from coordinate 746,293 downwards.
AGAAAAGAACGATTATTCCATACTTGCCGTGTGGTCTGGGGCGAGAATACCTTGACCAGCAGGCTGCACAGAATCCTGTCGTTTTTTCGAGTCACCAATGCGTGGAAATTTCGTTGCCGTGATATCAATACATTTTTTTATATTTAAATACATTTACAATAAAAAAATAGATTTAATTTATATATATATATATATATATATATTTATATTATTATCTAATTAAAACTTTTCATGTGTATAGCTTTTAAAGTAGTGGGATGATATTTAATTATGTTTTGCTAGTAAATCAAAATATAATTAGATAACTATATTAAAAAAAATTAACATTATCAGTTATCAAAATTAAATACATAAAAAATACTCTTATCACTTTATATTCAAGATTAATTCAAAAATTTTATTAATATGATAAATATAACGAAATATTTATAATCATGTTATACTAATATTGTATTAAAATTTAATTTTAAATTTATTTGATAAATTTTTTCTCTCTTATTTCATTAACTGATATTTATTATCTTATTCAAATGCAAGCAATGCTTCATTGGTCTTCTATCTTCCTTCTTCCCTAAGTTTCCTCGCACTTTCCAATCTTCCTTTGTTTATATGGCCAATTTTATTTTTAATTTGATCGATACACAGCCAATTCTATGGTATGCTATTTTCACTATGGTTCGTGATGTACCAATTTGAGGAAAAATTTAAAAAAAGGGTCCATTTGTAATCACATGTCTCGAGCCATGTGTCACTTTGTAGTTGAAATGATGCACCAATATTTTTAGCGTCTTTAAAAAAAAATTAAAAGAACTAATATTAACTATGGAGTTATGATGATATTCGTACATTAATGTTGATACAATTGTACCTTAAAATAACTAATATTATCTTTTATTTAAGAATTTTATGAAAATATTAATTATTATTATAGATTTAATTTTGATACACTGATAATATAAAAATAGTTTTATATTGTCACTCAATCTCATCTCTTTTTTTATTTGACTTTTTAAGTAGTAAAAATTGAAAGTAATCCTATTTACTATGTATCATTAAATGATTAGATAAATGTGTAAAATTTCTTTACAATGTCAATATATTTCAAATAAATGCTATCATTATTATTATTATTATTATTATTATTATTATTATTATATATGTTTTCGTTCATTCACAGAAGTCAAATTTTTTTTACAAACACAATTTTGCCTACATAAATTTTTTAAATTTCTTAATCTATCTATCTATCTAAATATAGTAGTAAGATATACACTTATAATAAAAAGGAAAGGAGCATGTCGTACCAAAACCAAAATGAATTGAAATTTGAAGTCCGCAAAGACCACGCTATAAAGCGTCTCGTCGGTCTTCTTCTCACTGCCTTCCTTCCCTACTCACGCACTTTCAGCTGTCCCTCACTCACTCTCTCACTCTCGCTATCACTGTACGCTTCTGTGGTGGCGCGTGCTCTGCAACTGCCATCCTTTTCTGCCGTCGATCTTCTCACGATCGCTGGTGATTCCTTCGATTCTCCATCTATCACTTGCCGTTCCTTTCTCTTTTTTATTTGTTGCTTTTGTCTCCGTTTATGCACGTTCTCTTCCCTCGTCAGCTCGAACATCATCGTTACGTTGATACGGTGTTGTTTTGTGTTTTTTTCTCCTTTCTTTACGTTCTTTGTCAGAAGAATAAGATCAGTGATAGTGGCTAGTGTTGATGTGTTTTTCTACTTACTGCATTGTTTATTGGAATTTTTTTTTTTTTTTTTAGAACTGATGTCTGATGCTTTCTTGCATACTTTTCTGCGAAGAAATTAAAAGATAAAAAAATAATAAAAAGGGTTTATCTTTCTTGTCATGTGAAATTGAGGGAGGTTTCGCGTTTGTGTGTTGTTCTTTGTTGTGGAAGATTATGGAGCTCTTCATTTTTTCTAATTGGTTTTTGGCATGTTCACGGAAACAGCATTTGCTTTGTAAGGCTTCGAAAATTGAGGGGTTCATGTTCCATGTGATCATAGCTGGTCCTTTTTTTTTTTTTTTTTTTTCTTTTGGCTCTCTTATTTTTCTTTTCATTTGGGCGGGCGTCTCAAACTGGTGTAATGTTTTATAATGATTAATGAATGTTTCTTGAACGCATTGAATTTTCAAATTGATCCTTCGTTGTGTGTAACACTGTAACTACTATTTGCCATAACCTTCAAGGATCCTACTGACCATAAGAAAGAAGATGAAACTTCCTTGATGAATTCTAAGGAAGAAATCAGTTGTTCATCTTTGTTTGCAATATTACAATTAACAATAAAAATACCCTTGTTCCTGAATCTAGTAGCGTTTCATATTAGATTTGTGCATTTAATATTTAAAGCAAAATACAAGTGTTATCTGAATTTCCCCCTATCCCCGTCCCCCAATCTCCATGGGGGATAGGGGTGAAAATACCATTGAATGATGATGATCAAACCAAAACGACCTAAATTTATAGGATAAAAAACATATTTAAGCTGAAAATTTTCATGCTTCTAAAGCAAAACAGAGTAGAAAATAATATGTTTCTTCATTAGCTTTGTCTAGAAGCAGAAGGGAACAAATATGTGACACACTAAATGAACTCCTTGATATAAAAAACTGTGTAAATGTAAGGCACCATACATATATGATTTTTTTTTTTTTACTAAGATATTAGGGGATAGGAGTTGGGGATGTGAGTTGAACTCGCGACCTCCCATAGCATATTGAGACATGCAGGAATTTATCACTAGACCGTGGGCTTACTCGCCACACATTCATGAATTAATGCACTCTTTATATATAATTTTAATCCACTTTATTTTTATAAATTTTATGAACTTTAGGTTTTTATTGATATATTTGATTAAATTATTTTAAATAAGTTAATTTTATTTTTGGAAAAATATTAATTATGTACAAAAATATTTAAAATATTTCTTGAGAATCGAATTTTCATGTCCTCATTTGTAATCTTTTAAGAAAATTATTTTTATATCTGTCATATCAAAATAAAACACTTTTGATTATTAAAAAGGGTACTTTTATAATTATATTAAAATTTAAACCAATTTTTTCTTCTGCTTCTAATTCTGCTTTTGAAAAAATATTTGCTGTATTTTAGGAGCTTAGCCAAATGAACCATAAGTTGTCAAACGTCACATGATGGCAAGCTTCACTTAGCAGAAGGTTGTAGCAGCATGTTTTGCAATTTGCACTGAAATGGCCTTAACCTGCATTTGTTTCATTTAAAAGAATTTTTTGCTCACACTATGTCTTTACTTAATTGTATTATTGAATTGAGACTCCTCCTTAAGCTATCTTCTATTTGCATCTATTTATTTACAAAACCTGAGTTCATTATGAATCGGTGATTATGCATTTTATTTGAGAACTTAGTTTTTGTGTGAATGAATGTTTCTACATTGTTTAGAGATGTGCTTTTGTTTGCCACTGTAGTTTAAGATCTCACTTTCTTTAAATATATAGGTAGGCTTTACCTTCTTGTTCTGATGGATGAATTAAGGTGACTGATATTTTTGCCAATTTATGTTTTATGATTCTTTATGCACTTCACCAGTTCTGTGTGTTTATGCTTGACTGACAAAAACGGAGCACATACAAATGAGTTCAAAAAGAGGGGGAGGAAGACCTTTCACTGTGGCTAACAATGATGATATGCTGTCCAAAGGGAAAAACATATCTGAATCTCATAAAAAAGTTGACCAGTTGACTGAAGGTATTGCTGACACTAACCTAAATGCAGAACAAGATGATGGTGAATGGGAGGTATGTACAAGGAAATCCAGGAACAGAGCTGGAAGCAGTGCTGCAAAACCATGGGGTCCCCCAGCCCATAATTCTAATCCTAGAGCTTGGGGGAATACACCAGATATGGCTCTAAAGCCAGGCATCCGAAATTATGGTAGAGTTGGACGAGGCTCAGGAAATCCCTTGCAGACTCAAAATGCTAACTCTAGGAAACCAGCTGGCCGAGGAAATGGAAGGCCCCAATCAGCTATAAGTGGATATGAAAGCAACAATGTGATTTCAAATCCTTTAATTCGGCCCCCATTGGAGCATGGCTGGAATTGGCAATCTAGAACTGGTTCTGTGCAGTCCAATGGAAATGATGAAATTTCACCAGAGAACCCTGAGACGAGCGACAATGCTGAGGATGAGGGGGAGGAGGACTTTGATGCTATGGAAGATACTGATGATGATCTAATGAGTGATGATTATGATTCAGATACCAGTCAAAAGAGCCATGAGACACGTAAGAAGAGCAAATGGTTTAAGGAATTCTATGACTTTTTCGACACCCTGACTATTGAACAGATTAATGAACCAGAAAGGCAGTGGCACTGTCCAGCTTGTCAAGGTGGTCCTGGAGCTATTGATTGGTACAGAGGACTGCAGCCTCTGATGACACATGCCAAAACAAAAGGGTCAAAAAGGGTGAAGATTCACAGGGAGTTTGCTGAGCTTTTGGATGAGGAATTGCGCAGAAGGGGTGCTTCAGTAATTCCAGCTGGGGAAGCTTTTGGTAAATGGAAAGGTTTAATAGAATTGGAGAGAGATCATGAAATAGTTTGGCCTCCAATGGTTATCATTCTGAACACGAAGCTCGAACAAGATGAAAATGAGAAGGTATTGATATGTTTTTACTTGCATCAGATGATGATGATTTGTAATATCATAAATAGTATTCTGACTGTGTGTGTTGATGTAGCAAAACATTCTGAAATTTCCAGAGCAATGCTGGTTTGTGTTAACTTGAGGTTTTGTTCTTTGCTTGTAGTGGATAGGTATGGGCAACCAAGAGCTTCTTGATTATTTTAGTACATATGCTGCTGTTAAAGCACGACACTCTTATGGCCCACAAGGTCATCGTGGGATGAGTGTTTTGATATTTGAAGCCTCAGCTAGCGGTTATCTAGAGGCAGAGCGCCTACACAAACATTTTGCAGGGCAAGGAACTGATAGGGATGCTTGGTTTCATCGCCGTGTTTTATTTCTTCCTGGTGGGAATCGCCAGCTTTACGGATACTTGGCCACTAAAGAAGACCTGGACTTTTTTAACAAGCATTCCCAAGGTTCCACTTCCTCTCTGTGTCTTTCCTCTCTGTGTCTTTTTTTCTTTCTCAGACTCACATCATGCAGATTGTTTGATATCTGCTGGTTGCAGGTTAACCAAGTCAGTACAATGGAAACCAAGTATATATTGACTTTGTTCTTGTCTCTTCCTATGAATTTTATAGGTAAATCTAGACTCAAATATGAAATGAGATCTTACCAGGAGATGGTTGTAAACCAAATTCGGCAAATGAGTGAGGACAACCAGCAACTTATCTATTTGAAGAACCGGGTTGTCATAGAGCAAAAACATGCAAAAGCCCTGGAAGAATCTTTTGGTATAGTGAGTGAGAAGCTGAGGAAGACAATGGAGGAAAATCGCATTGTGAGGCTGAGAACTAAAAGGCAACATGAAGAGAACAAAGAAGAGGTAATTCAAACACCAAACAGACAGACTTCTTTGCTTTTAATTTCATCAAAAAGCTGTTCTTGAAGCATATTTGCTTTGCTTGTGGCATGAACATTTAGTATCTGATTATTTCTTGAAGTTAGGTAGGATATGCTTCTAAATGAACTGATATGTTGAAACTTGAGAAGTTTTAGATGTAGTGACTACTTTATACATTTTTGTATTCTAACAAGAGTGGATAAACTACAAGTTATGGTCACTTTGTCTCTCTCTTCCTTTTGAGATGGTTTTGTATATGAAAATCTGATTTATATATGTGCCCATCAAACTCCATTCTAAGCTGTCGAATTAGACTATTGAAGAAGAGATATGAGATGGATTATTATAATGCTTTTGGTGAAAAGCCATGTTGAAAGATTTGAACCTGGCTTGACTGCCTCTGTTTTTTCGTGGATGTCTGATGCATACTGCCAATAACCCAGTTATCCAGATCAGTGCGTTGACTAACAAATTGATTCAATAAGTTACCTGTTGTGTGCCCTGATAATCTTAGTTGTTTTGCTCTTGACTAATATACTGTTTGCTAAAACCCAGTGTTATCTCTTCTTCATCCAAAAAACAAAATTCTTATTTGCTGATTTCTACACTTGGTTGATTCCACCCTCAATTCTTTCCCTTCTGGCTAGCTATTGCCTGTAATGTTCTCTAGGTCTTAGTTTATTTTCATCTTGTTACATTTTTCTGACTATTTTGTCCTGTGTCCCTACGGAAGATGTACAATCAAGAACAATTCTTCAAGGAACAGATGAAAAGCATTCATGATACCAGGAATGCGAAGGAAGAAGATTTTGAGAGGATGCAGCAGGAGGAACGTGAGAAGGTGAAGCAGTCAAGTACTAGTCCTTTAAATGCAGAGGATCGGAGACTCAAGTAAGGAATTGTCATTTACTGAGACTGTTGTGACTTTTCAGTTCCATTAGACTAATGAACTATTTGCATCTGATGTTCCTATATGTGTTCCTAATAAATTTTATGAAATCAGTATCATTTAGATGATTCTAAGGTTGAAGGGTTGAAAGAGAACCTAATTTCATTTGACACTAGAAAATTAATGTTTTGAGGGGTGAGGTTATGCGAATATACAGTAAAAATGTGGTCCACTTATTTTGGTTGTGGTATTTATATTTTTCAATACCTTATGACAAATTTTGAATTTCTGTGCATGTAGGGTGGATGAATATCTAAAATTTGTCGAGGTCCAAGATAAAGAAATGGAAAACTTCGTTGATGAAAAGGAGAAACTGTTGCATGCTCATGAAGAAAGTATTGCTGCAATGAAGCGAAGGCATTGGGAGGAAGAGGTCCAGATGGAGAAAAGGTTTGATGAGGAATTAACCAAACTCATGGAAAAGTACTCCCCATCTCACTCGAAGAATAATAAGCCTAGCGTCATCTGATGGTGGGGTGATGCACAGAAGCTTACAGACAGATAAACACAGCTAAATAGATAGGTGAGATAAATATGGAGTGATTGTCCTAGAAATTGGGAATTTGAAAATTCTGTATGTTCTTTTTATATCTCGAGTACTTGTTGGCAGAATATATTGCCTTGTGATAGAAAGGTATCTATAAATTGAAATAAATTATGCTTGTGGTACTAATGGGTAGAAATTTTGATTTGTTTGATCCTTATTTTGCAAAATCCGAGTTGGCGAATTGCTATGGTACCCTTATGGGTATCGTACCCAAGATGAGCTGTGAAGCATTGATTGGATGTCGGTTTGACAATGGAAGTTCCTTAAAAATAAACAGTAGATATATGGTATCTAACAAGTAACAACTCGTCTTGGGTAATGGTACCCTTAAAACGAAATTGGGTATGAGTTAAGCAAAAAATTGATTTGACAGTTATCATAGTTGAATTGATGATATATTAAATAAAGTAAATTAAGAGATTAATATAATTTATATTTTGTTATGTTAGGAATTATATTGATTTATTTTAGGAGTTAAGGATTAAAATGACTCATTAATATAAAATCAAGGATTAAAATAAATATTAGCTCAACTTAAAATCTCAATGAAATTTTGTGACACTTTGAATGCCATAAGAAAAAAAAAAATTTAATATTTAAAAGTGGATGTGATGTTAATTCGCCCAGAATCGATCAATATATCTCATTCAATCAATGGTGAAAGAAATGCTGTATCAATGGGGTATCCGGTTGACTATATAACACTTCTCCCGATGTTAAGCTCAAACTCCACCGGCTCTTTAATTTGTTGATCCAATGTACACAATGCACTGTAAATAGTTCTTCTTTGTGGGTGTGAGCAGTCCCCAGCCACAAAAATGTTTCTAGTCCTCTCAACTTCAATCCAGCTACATCCTGCTGGTTTTTTCAACTCTTTGCTCCTCATCATCCTTCTGATCTCCATGACCCCATCCCATCTAGCATCTGCTGCATACAAATTTGACAGTACAATGTAGTTTCCAATGTCGTTAGCTTCAATTTTGAACAGTTTGTCTGCTACAATACGCCCCAATTCCACTTCATGATGGATTTTGCAGGCACCAAGCAATGTCCCCCAAAGATTGGCATTAGCTTCAATTGGCATACTAGTCACAAGAGAATATGCTTCGCTGATGCGGCCACCTCGAGCTAGGAGATCCACCACACAAGCAAGCTCTTCCATAGTTGGTTTCATACCATGGGTTTTCTCTATTGAATAAAATATCTTCAGTCCTTCATCTACACGGCCAGCATGACTGCAGGCAGATAATACAGAAGTGAAAATAACATGATCTGGCTTAATTCCCATTTCTAGCATTTGAGAAAAAATCCCAAGTGCTTCTTCACTCACACCATGCATAGCATACCCACCAATCATGGCAGTAAACATAACTAGATCCTTATCAGCACTTGATCGAAATATCTTGGTTGCGCAGCCAATGATGCCACATTTGGCATATGCGTCTAAGAGTGCTCCTTTTAGGTGAAGATCCTCAAAACAAGAACGAATTATATAGCCATGACACTGGCTCAGCAAGTGTACTGATGCCATTTGTGTGCATATCGGAAGGAGGCTCATGATAGACACCGCATCAGGCTTCATCCCTCGAGCTTGTAACTCATAGAACAGACTGAGAGCCTGCTCAGGACAATCATTTTCAGCGTACACTCGAACCATAAGATTCCAGGTGGAAAGGTCTGTCTCAGACATCCCACTAAAAATCATATTTGCATCATGATGTGATCCTAAACCCACATAACCTGAAATCAGCGAGTTGCATGTGACCAAATTCCTTTTCTCTGATAGATTCTGAAACATCTTGTTAGCATAATCCATGTTACCACATTTGGCATATGCATCAAGTATTGCATTCCCAACTGTGGGTGCAGTATCACTTACTAAAGATCCAGCTTTAACTGAATAGTTGTGTATTTCTTTAACCTTTTCTACTCTCGAAAGAGAAGCACAAAAATGTATTATGGTCAAAATTGTAACTGAGTCAGGTCTAATTCCTAGTTTAAGCATTGAATGTAACAAGCTAAGAAATCTTGAATGATGCCTTTTCTCTCCAAAGGCATAAAAAATAGAATTCCATGAAATCAAATCTTTACTGGGTATCATAGAAAATGTATGATATGCTTCTTCTGTATTGCCACATTTTGCATAGAAACTAACTAAAGCATTTCCAACAGCAGTATCTTCAAAAAGAAAAGGATTTCTGAAGATATATGCATGGATCTGTTTCCCCACCTGCAGGTTTCTCAATTGCGCACAAACTGGAAGTATGCTGACAATAGTCACAGAATCTGGCAATAACATCTCTTGAGATACTAAATTACTCAATAGATGCAATGCTTTTAACCATTCACCCTTCAAAGTGTATCCCGCAATAATAGCATTCCAAGAGACCAAATCCCTTGCATCCATTGCCCAAAACAAGGATTCTGCTTCTGCCATCCTTCCAACTCGTAAGTAGAAGCTAATCAAAGCATTAGACACAGACACATCAGCTGACAATTCAGTCCGTTGAAGCACATAAGAGTGGATTTGCCTTCCACATCGGTATGCAACACTCTCATTAAGCGAGGCACAAACTGGCAGAATATTTGCAACAGTTGCATAATTTGGTTGTGTAGGTCCTTTCACCATCGAACTGAACAACAAGAATGCATCTCCTAACAACCCATTCTCGGCAAGACCCGCAATCATTGCATTCCATGAAACAACATCTTTATGGACAATACCATCAAAAACAGCATATGCAGCATGAGACACCAACCCACACTTTGCATACATTGACACAAGAGCATTCCCAGCAAGGGTGTCTGCCTCAAAACCAGACTTGATCACATAAGCATGCACAATCTTTCCTGCACCCACATCCCCAAAACGAGCACAAACAGGAAGAACAGTAGCAATGGTAACCGAATTGGGCATAGCCTTCCCACTCAAATGCATCCTCCGAAATAACCTCATCACATCAGCATCATGCTTCATGGACCATGAGAACCCAGATAGAACAATATTCCAAACAACAGGATCGTAGTGGCTGAGCTGATCGAACTGTTTCTGGCATTCATCAAGCTTGCCACATTTGGCATACATGTTAAGCAATGCTTTATTAGTAACCTGGCAAGAAACATGGCCCTGCTTAACAACATAACCATGCAGGGATGTGCCAAATTTGGGAGCCAAAAGGGCAGAACAAGACTTGAGAATTGAAACAAGGACAGTGTGATCAGGCTTAAAACCAGCATAGCCCTTTATGCATTGATGGAAAAGGGACAAGGCTTCATAGTGCTTGGACTCAACACATAAGGTCCTGATTATGGAACCCCATGTCTTGAAATCGTGTTGAAGCATGCCCCCACTTTACAAAATGGGACTTTAACATTACACTACCATGTGAAGACAGAGCAATATACAGTGAAAGCTACACAAAGTTCAAAACTTTGGGGGTTTCCCTCTTCCTCTTTCTTATACCAAAATTGATTATTAAAAGGAATAAGAAGAATAGTTTTCTTTGGCATTTTCACAAACAGGGTACCTGCAAATTGAAAACGTCCCAGCAATGAATTTCAATGCATTTTTTGGTTCACGATGGTTCAATGGATTCATGAAGGGAAGATTGATTTTATGGCTGCGTTTGTATTCTCCGCTGCCGTTTACGAAGGTTGGTTCGCCGGAAAAGTGTGGTCGTTTTAGTGTGTAACTGTCGCAGTTTCACTGGCCAGACTCACTTCTTTGTTATCAAGTTGGAACACAGTGGACACTTCTACGACTAGTGACATACACAGTCATCTTCCATTCATAAAAAGAAAGAAAAATTGCTCATGCTCGAAATTAGAAATACTAAATATTAATAGATTTAATTGCACAAACAGTGTAAAAGAAATTTGACACAATCATTGAATCATATATTACCACATAAGTCATGATAATTAATTTTTATACTCGTTACTTAAAAAGTTGAAATATTTTAATTAAATGATGGTGTATAATATTTTTATATTACTAATGTATTAAAATTAAACTCAACATTAATAACCTATTTCTGGAGACTATTAGTATCTTTTCGGAAAATATCAGCACTAGACAAATTTTCATGAAAAAAAATAAAGTACTAAAGAAATCTCTTGTAAAAATTATGAAGTATTTTTTTATTTTTTATATTTTGGTAGAATTACTTTTAATGGAATTGAAGTTAAAAGAATTGATTTTAAAAGCATTAATTTACATTTGGAAATAATATTAATAGCAAAGTAAATTTAGAATAATTAATATAAATCTAAAACTGAAGTCTACAATTTTTATCTTATGTTAAAATTAATTTCTTGTAAAGGTAGAAAGATTTTCTTAAAAGTAAACAGCCAAACCAAGTACTTTTACCTCAATTTTGATAAGAAATGGATCCTTTCAATTTAGAATTCCCTGTAATCATGTGATGTGTGAATTTTCATTATTAATTGATAAAGTGGATCCTATATTGAGTTTCATAAAAAAGTGTGATCAATAGTAAAAATTCACAAATGATATGATTACGTGGAATTCCTAATTGGGAGGTTTCATTTCCATTTTGATAATTGCAATTGAGAAAATAGTACAAACCAAATAAGCAATGACAATCTAAGAATATTTTTATATTATCATCTATTTTTTATCCCAATTAATTAATATTTTTATTTTTCTATTTTTAAATAATAAATATAAAAATTAATCATATTTATTTACATGATAATAATCATTAAATAATATATGAATGCCTCTCTGCCCTAAAATTTTTGTTTAATATCTATATATGCATGAAGTGAAATTCAATTTGTAAAATAAGTGATATTTGATTTGTGAAATGACTATCGTTTTATTAGTTCAAATTCAAATAATGATACTTCTCTCACATCCGGGAAAAAATAATAATAATTATACTTCTTCTTCTTCTTGATGGATTATACTTCTTTGCTTTGCTTACTTAAATTATCGTATTCGAGTTATATGATTTTTATAATAAAATCAATTTTTGGTACATTAAAAGAAAAAAATTATTTACCTTCGGGTTATAAAATCAATTTTTATAGCAAAAATTGCATGGGCCGGTGCAAGTTGGAAGCATCCTTTCTTTTTCTTTCTTTCCCTTATTAAATATCAGCATTTAGCAGCAGCAACAACAGCAGCACCGTTCAACAGTAAAACTAAACGCCGTCTTGTTACTCTCCCTTCTTTCTTTCAAATATTCGATTCCACCACCACCGCCTTCGAAGATGGCGCCGCCGGTGGCCGCAGTTGAAGGCGGCCAGGCACCACAAGGGAGACAACAGCAGCAGCAAGGAGGGTTCGGCTTCGCCGGAATCATTCGCATGGCGGTGTTCTGGTACTTCGCCTCCAAATTCTTCTCTCCCAAGAAGCCTACTGAGCCTTCTGCTCTCATCTCCAACCTCTTCCAGAAAGGCCAGCCTCTCGTGCGTTCTCTAACTTCTCTCCCCCTTTTTCCAACTCAGCTTCCGTGATCTCTCACTTCCATTACTGTTACCTGTGCATGTAGAATTATAGATTCATAGGTATAGATTTTTCGAAGATTTCAGAGCTCTTTTTTTATGTTTAATTTGCTGATTAGTACCTATTGACTTGGATTGAGTTCTGATTTTGAGCATTGGTTGGTTACTTTTATAGTCACTCTGGTGATACTGTTAGGTTCGGATCTTACAGCATGATTGGATTAGGTCAGTTTCTATTTTTTTTTTTTTTTCTTCTTTTTCTCAAAAGCGGACTTTGTAAGTATATAAGCAGTTTTAAATCACAAAATATGCTAACCCAAACACACGCTTATGATTCACTGTGCAATTTAGGATGGTAGTTTTGTTCGTGCTCAAAACTTGTATACGGAACAAAGAACAATGCTTGGGGTGATTCATGTGGTTGGCACTTTTTCTGCGTGAGTTAGGTCTTGGTTTCAAGCACTATGAATGGAAATAACTGCCTTTAAGAGAGTTTACTCCCATAGTGGGCCACTCATCTCGAATTAGATTAGTAAAGATTTAGTAGTCTGCGGATACTTGTGGTTTAGACAGACCAGAAAACAAAAAAATGTATAAGGAACTAATTAGGTTTCTATGTACTGTAGAGAAATTGCATGATTTTGTGAGCTTGATAATAATAAGAAATGCCAGTTTGAAGTTAAAAAGAGGGGTTACATGACTAAAGGTTAACTTACCGTGAAAGAGTTGGAGAAAATTAATTGTGCTTGTCCTTGAGCAAGCAGAGTTTATGAATATTATCTTACTTGTCTGTGCTCTGCTGTTGGGATAATTGCAAAGGATTTCCTTGTCTTTGTACTCATTAATGGTCTCTCTGGATGTGGTTTTGTTCAGGACATGTGGCTATATCTTTCTGAGCGTGAGAAGTTCAATGACTTTGGTGCTGAAAATGCTCTTGTTTGGCATGAAACCAATATTCCATATGCTGTTTGGGGGCCTGAGAGTACCAGGTCTCTCACTTTGAAGTATCACCCATCTGAGGTATGACTGCCTTAAAGTGCTACGACCTATGTGGCTATGCATGATTTATCTACGTTGGTTTTGTAGACATCATATTGGCTATTGAAGAAAATTTGAAGTATATCCTGTAGTATGTTGGACTTCACGACTTATTCTTTATTGCAGGCTTTGAAGCACAATGGGAGTCTGTATGCTCATGTTTTCTTTGCACATTCTGGATATTCGCCTGACCCAAGTGACCCAGAATACCAGCCTCAGGCAGCATTCGGAAGGGCACATCGTATGATTTTCCTCTTATTATTAATACTTTGTTACTTTTAATATGTTTAACTTTAAGAAATTGGTTTACAAAGTATATCTCTTTTTATTGGTTTCAGCTGTTGTGATATACTTGCCCAAGACAAAAGCAGATAAAAAGAAGAGTCTGCTAGGGAATTCACCAGATTCTGGTTATGGTCAAATGACATCCAAGGTTTGATCTCTTGTCAAATACTTTTCTTTCATCCTTTGATTCCTTTCCTAATTCGTTGGTGTTCCATGATTGGCTGGCACCATGGTACTTTCTTACTGGCTTCATGTGGTGATCTTAGTATATATCTCTGTTGGTTATGGTAGGTGGTTGAAGATACTGAAGACGATTCTAAGGATGATGGCCCTGTGGAGTGGGTTTCGTATTGGAAACCAAATATAACAATAAACTTGGTTGCGGACTTCACACAGTATGTTTCTTTGAAGTCATGAAATTTTTTTATGCATATTTTGTCTGTATATTCTGGTTTTTGTCCATTCATAATTTCTATTTTAAGTTAATGACCCAAGACAATATTCTATTGGAAAATGTTATACGGGAAATTTACTAAGCTATGCCTTTTTATTTATTTATTCATTTATTTTCCTTTGAACTTCTTGGGAAACTATCACACAATTTGTAGTTTGCTTGTACGATTAGCATCATTAAGTCTCCTGTACAAATTTGAATCCACAGTCTTAAAATGTATAGGTCTTCTGATTCTGTATTCTTTCTTGCACATATTAGTACTTTCTGGCATGTATATCATTTGGATAGCTAGTGGTTATATACAACATTAAGATGAATGATATATGTCAAACAGTAGCTAGCAATTAGCATACTTGTCTGACAATATAAAGCTTTGAGACCAATTAGAGACTGATTTTCCGTCTTAAGTTGTTGCTGAAATTAAGCTGTAAAACTTTGTTCTTTGACATTATCTAGACTTGATTCTGGTAGAACAACCTTTGAAATATTTCTAGACTTGTCTGTAGCTGAGCCAGTTATTGATGAGTATTCTAACACTGCTTATTATTTTGTTATACTTTGACTGTTTGCAGGTACCCAAAAACAGGCATACCACCAAACATTGCTCCATGTATCCTTGCCATTTGCATTATTTCCTATCTGTCATTTCCTTTTTCTTACCCACCCCGTTGTAGTTTCTACTTTCTTGGCATTGGTTTCTGGATAGCATATCTAGCATTAGAGAATAGAATAATATTATGCAAGATTAATGTAGAGTAATAGAGAACTTCTACACTGCAGGGCCTTATAAATTGAATACTTTTTGTGTCACTTCGGTCTTTCTTTTTTCAAAATAATAATAATAATAATAAATTCCTCATTTGACCCTTCAATATGTTTACACTGATGCATTCATGCTACCCTTTCGTGTTTTGATTTTTCTACCATGTTTCATCAAATATGGAATGCAAATTAGCTGATTATATTATGAGTTTCTTTAACTTGGGATACCCAGACTTGAATATTGATCCTATCACTGGGAACTACTATCCAACTGTGTTTTTCAATGAGTTCTGGTTACTCAAGGATAAGTTGATACCTTTGAACGAGACAGTAACCGAGTTGTCTCTTAATCTGGAGGTTGGTCCCATTAGTATGACGAAGTGGCAATTATTCCTGCAGATTGACCAATCCTTCCAGATTCACCGTAATTATGGAAGCATGCTTGAAGGCGAGGCAGATGAACTGAAGGTGTGTTATTCTAGAAAATTTTATCATGGTTTTCCAAGGAGTTAATGCATGGTGTGTGTTGCTTGTTTACAGTTGGGAGTAGACTGAACTTATCTGATGGAAAAAGCATGTTGAATATTGAAATGAACTGAGATGTTTCTTTTCTACTTGAATGTTAGTATGTTTGGATATTTAGGCCTTGTTTTTCTTTTCTTTTTTCAATCAGCATCTTTTTCTGAGAAGTTGACTTAATGTATTTGCCAGTCATGATATCATGTTCAGGGTTTAGGGTTTAGGGTTTAGGGTTTAGGGTTTAGTACTGAAGCCATTATCTTTTATCCTCTTTGGTTGTAATTTTAGCCGTGTTTTGCTTACTGCTGATCACATTGAATATTATATCTTGATGAAAATCCTTTTTTTTTAAGTGGATGTTGGAAATAATCCTGATGGGCATACCTCTGATTTCCTGTATTTTTTAATGTTACTTGTATGCTCCGTGAATTCTTAATCTATCTCTCTACTGTAAAAGCCAATTCTAAATACAAAGTAATTCTTCCAAAGACTTAGGTAAATTATTCTCAGAATATATGGAAAGCAGCAGCCTTTCTTGGAGAATTTTCTGTAAGATATAAACTTGATTTTGAATATTTGTAGATATAAAATCATTCATATGTGGTTACTCAACAGCTTAAGCTTTTGGGAAAAATGATTCATTACATGGTATTAGAGCTTCACTTGGTTTAAAGTTTGGTCCTCGTTGCTCTCCCTTCTTCTAGACAAAGGTTAAATTTCAGCACAAGATAAAGTGGGCAAGTTCAAGCCTGGGCATTTGCGTGAAGTGTATTAGATGCAAAACCATTTATGTACCTCTACCTAACAGATTAAAAGATGGTTCATAACAAATATCATCAAACATTTTTTGCCTTCCATATAGGTTTATGTACAACCATATTTTTCTTGAATCCTGATGAATTCTGCCACCATATCATGTGTGATATCTGGCCTTACTACTACCTGATTTGAGTTTCGTCCCTCTCCTGGTGTGATATACAACACTCAAATAAATCTTATAGTTTTCTGATGAAGCTATACCTGTTTGTGGATACTTTTCATAGACATGCACTTAACTATCTACTATGCTCTTTTATTGGATTTGTCTATTAGCACCTTGTCAATTGAACCATGTACCAATGCTTATTTATACATATATTGATTGTTATATTTCAATATGAAATTTCAAAATGTTTTATAAGAACTCCTGTTTGTTGTGCATCTGTCTCACTGTATGAATTGATTAGTGCCTTTTTTTATAATTGCCTGACTGTTTGATTCTGATAATTATATCAGAGGGTGTTCTTGGAAGGAAATCCTTACCTCCTGGCAGTTACTATGGTTGTTTCTCTACTTCATTCAGTTTTTGACTTCTTGGCTTTCAAGAATGGTAAGTCATTTTGCATCACAATCTTTACGAAAGTAACTCTAACGAAGAAATTGTGATGGATTTGGTTAGATTCATAGCTTGTAATATAATTATTTTCTTTCTTCTTAGACATCCAATTTTGGAACAAAAATAAATCCATGGAAGGACTCTCTGCAAAGACTGTTGTTGTGAGCTTTATTTGTCAGCTTATTATCTTCCTTTATCTCCTCGACAATGACACCTCCTGGATGATTCTTGCAAGCTCTGGAATTGGTGTTGTTATTGAGTTCTGGAAAATTGGAAAAGCCATGCGCATAGAGGTACTGTTTGTGATATTCTTCTATTTTTTTCTGGAATATGCGTGAACATATTTCCTAAATGCGCCTTTTGAGTTTATGTAAAAGTAGCTTGGTTTGTGAGACATGATTACTGTTGCTGACATTGTGAGGTAGCATATATTCATCTTCATGTATAGCAGTACTGTATGTGAGTAGGACATCTTGCTGAGACCTTTCATGTTCTCTGGCACTATGTACGTCTATGTAGAATATTTTGCTGGACCTTTGCTTTTTACTTATTGTTGTATCACTTTTCTGTTTGAGTTGAGGGGATATATCTTCAAGATACTTTCAGGCTTTGTCTACTACTACAAATTATGATGTTCCCTAATTTTTTCAAAGTCTGCAATCTGAAATTTACCAAACTGTAATTTATTCTATTCTCTTTTTTTATCCTCAGATTGATAGGTCAGGTAGGATACCTATGTTGAGGCTCCGAGATCGAGAGTCATACGTAAGGAATAAAACAAAGGAATATGATGATATTGCAATGAAATATTTATCCTATGTTCTGTTTCTCCTTGTTGCTGGCTTCTCTGTTTACTCACTGATGTATGAGCGTCACAAGAGCTGGTATTCTTGGATTCTGTCTTCACTCACAAGTTGTGTATACATGTTTGGTAAGCACTAAGCACTCTTGTATTTCGATTAACCTTTTATTGTGTTTGGGATCATACTACCATTGACATTTATGACCATGACTATTAAAATTGACTGAATTAAACAGTGTGCTTTTAACCTTTTTCTATAATATAAGTTCCTAACTATAGGAGAAATAATCAAAAGAGATTTAATTGTTAATGGTTTTAACATGAATATTATATATGATAGAGCTCTGTGGCGTTGCCTGCTCCATGTTTCCGACCCCACTTAATTGTTGTTGTTGTTGTTGTTAAGTTCCTAACCGTCACAGTTTGTGCATGCATGGTCATTTTTGTTTTGTAAACTTTGTAATGTCTGAACTCTTTATACTGAAAAACTGTTGCAGGTTTTATTATGATGTGCCCTCAATTGTTCATCAACTACAAGCTTAAGTCTGTTGCTCATCTACCATGGAGGCAGATGACCTACAAGTTTCTCAACACCATCATTGATGATCTTTTTGCCTTCGTCATTAAAATGCCAACACTTCATCGACTTTCTGTCTTCCGTGATGGTAAGATTGGGATCATGACCACGTGCTATTGTGCAACTGCTGCAAATATCGGTTAAGATATATATGCTTGTGATATATGAAATGTTCCCTATCTTTTCTTTTCCTTTACCCCTTTATTTTTGACAAACTTGGAGCTAAGACCTAGTGAGGGGAGGATCATTGTGGATTAACTATGAGTAGGACAACTGGCTTTAACCTTGGATCAAGTGCTACCCAGTACCCAAGTAAGATAGGTGCAACTAGGCCATACGACCATTGGCATGAGATGTTATCCAGTAGCAGCCTCAATGGCCTCACTCTGATGTTTTTCATAATGAGAATTTGAATCCCAGCCTACTTGTGAGCTAATAAAATTCACCTGTGAACTTATGATTGTGGTTGTTACAAGATGAAGGTCAAATTTTGGGACTTCGTGAAGGATTTTCCAAAATACAAACACTTAGTTTCCTTTCCACTCAAGGACCTTTGAAGCTGATGGAGTTCCTTCTTATATGGGGTGGCAATTATATTATTGTACTATTCCCTGAACTTGCCTGGCATTCGTGAACTATCCTTTATGACTGCCACTGAGCTGAAAGGATCATCATTTCTGAAATAATATTGCCACTGTGACTTACTATTTAGGATTGACTAACTATTTTAATTTGCACTGTGCAATTATCAGTTTGTTTTCCTTTGTTCTAATATCTTTTGCTGTTTCCTTCCTTGCAGATCTTATCTTTCTCATATATTTATACCAGAGGTGGATTTATCCAGTGGACAAGAAACGTGTAAATGAATTTGGTTTTGGAGGTGAGGATGATCAGGCTGTGGATTCTGCAGAGTCAGATGCCGCAAAGGAAGAAGAGAAGAAAACTAACTGATTTAGTTTTCTGGCAACCACTTCTGATAGAATTTTACAGGAAACATCACATTCTGCAGATTTCAATGGGGACTAATTTGTTTTTCTCCCCTTTTTTGGCTATACATTTGCTATTAGATTATTGTTAAAAGCTTTAGTTCAGCCTTGCTTCTTGTAAGTTTCACTAGGACCGAAGTATGAAGGGTATCTGATACGGGGACCTTCATGACATTTTCTGTTTCCCTGTTTTGTGTAGTAGCAGTCCCATGACAAGGATCTCTCTGTTTTATTTGTTTACCATATATTTGTGAGCTCACCCTTTTCATGTATTTATTTTCTCTATTCTCCTATTGTATTTTTAACCAATTATTTTTGGAGCTAAATTATTTTCTATTGTAAGTTGTGTTGCTCAAAATTTTAACGTGTCGGTCGCAACAACTAATTATGAGGTACTATGAAACTCCACTAGTAATTCTTGACATGTATTGTGTCTAAGAAATGACCACGGGATATCTTATTGCTCTACTGCTGCTGTCGGTTTATCTAACTTAACACTCGATTAGAAACACAATTCTAATACCTCTGATTTATACCCAAAAATGAGTTTCATCTACTTATTCAATATATACTTTTGTCATTTATGTGTCTTATTAATTTTATTGTAATTGTTTCCAAGGGTCTCATTTTTCTCATTGATGGGTCTCATTTTAGAAATTAAAATGAGAGTTGCGTTAAAGATTTTCACTTCATTCTTTTGGGGTTGGGGGATATTGAGATTAAGCCACTTGGCAGTATTTAAGACAAGTTTTTCCCTCCATAATCAGGTTTTATATTTAGTGGATGAGTATTTAATAAGGCAAGAGTATGAACTAATAAGTGCATTATAATTGTGTGTAGTGTTAGCATTTAATTGATTTAATGATGATACACCTCAATCGAGGTGGAGTGGAACTTAGTTACGAGGGAAATATTGCAATCAGATGCCAGTGATGAGTATTGGAGAGCATTTCTTATAGATGAAGTTGTAGGATAAAAATTTTACTATGGCCATGTCAATGGACAATTCAAGTCAGTGGACAATTTAAGCCATTAGAACTTCATTACCATAACACGTACAAAGAAACCTTGGCAGTCAAACATGAGATGAAGAAATTTGACTTTCATTTCAGAGGATATCATTCTAAAGTTCAACTTGATAATTCCTCATTCCCAAATATCTTTAAATTCAAAAACAAAATTCCTCCAAATCGACAAATTTTTCGACTAAAAGGATGGTTTTCCCAATATGATTTTTATATAAAATACATAAAAGGAAATCAAGACCTTATTCTTGATATTTTTTCCAGAATAAGTCGGTCCAAACATGCACCATTTTCACCTCCACTCAATCATACCCTTTAATTTTCATGAACATTAACCAAGTCAGTTTATCCACCATCTCACTAAATCCATTGTATGAGTATTCTCCTGAAATACCATCAAGCACCATCCTCACTCCAAATTACCTTAAAGAATTTGTCATCACTCATATGTTTCGTTACTATGACAGGACCAAATCTTCCCTTAGCCAACTTGGTCTAACCTCGTTGCCCCTTATTTAAATGTTTTTGGGATCTTCACGGGAAAGTTTTTTCTTGTATCAGACATATGGTGTTTATGGTTTGTCTCAATACTTTATTCACTATCATTTTTTCCACTACAAAAATCAGAGAATCCCTGTTATGGAGAACCTTACAATCACTACTAGAAATAAGCGAGTTATCAATGGATTTTACTGATGAATTTTTTCCGTTGGTAATACCAACGGATTTACCAATAGAAAGCAAAAAATTTGAGAATTTTGGGATTCAGTCATTATCGGCAGATTTTTCTGTCAATAAATTCGTCAGTTAACTATGCACCAGTTTATATAAATATGGCACGCTCATTACCAATGGATTTTTCCGTCGGTAAAAATTATGTATTTTTTTTTTCAATGATTAGTATTACCAACTTATTTTTTCGTCAAAAATTTTTACAGACGGATTTTCCCGTCAATAATATTATAATAAATTTAGTTTTTCAATATTCATTTTACCGACAGATTTAATATTATGCCCGCGTATTTGCTGTGATTATCGACGGATTTTTTCCATTAAAAATTCAAAAATCCATCAGTAATTCTATTATTCATATAAGTCACTCATTCATTATCATCATGATATCTCTTTCTCATCTCATATTCTCTCTTTCTCTCTCCCTCAGCAACCGACCCCAACACCAGCCCACCGGGCCCTCGACGCCGACCGCCGTCCCCTGACCACCCGCACCGGACACTGCCCACTCCCAGCTCCAGGAAGTCCACGTAGTCCGAGCTGTCGCGGCTTGTTCCTAGCGCCCAGTGCTCGCACATTGCTCCTGTCCATAGTCCACCGCTGGCTCGCACGCATTTTGGGCCCTCGCCCTCCCCTGCACCGCGGCCCTCGCCCCACACCCCGTTGCCCAGTGCCACTTTCCGAGCCACTGCTCACCCCCTCGCCCCTCGCCCCCCGCCCTCCCCCTTACTGTTCGCTGGGCCTTGCATCCCGCACCCCCACAATCTGCAATGCCACCACCAAAATCCACTAGCTACATCACACGATTGCCAGAGAAGAAGAAATCGCCCGCGCGCGCCATTGCTTGAGCAAGCCTTCTAGGTCAATCTCTCTCTTCGCTTCTCTTTGCCTATGTTGTGGGTGCTCTCTCCGCCACTATTTCGAATATTTTTGCAATTTTTTTTATATTGTTTTGTTTGTTGGGGTTGTTCTAGATTTTGTTAGGTCTTGAATATTTTAATCCAGCTTAGTCTTTTAACACAAGATGTTGTTTTCAATAGTTTAGCTTTATCATTGCAAAAATTTAACTTTTTTATTTTTCATGTGTTTTTTATGAAAAGGAGTTGACTTTAGTTTTATTCTTTGAGGTATTGTCTCTATTTTCTTTTTCTGGTTGGTGGAGCAATTTTCTGTGATGTTAATAATTTGGCAATGATGCATTAGCTGGTTTAGTAGATAGAAGAGGATTCTGATTGATGTTGGTGATTGTCGTGTTTGGAAATGCTTGTATATGCACTGTCCTAACTTCCTAAGTTTAGAATGGCTTAGCTCCAAATTGTGTTTTATTGATGGTTGTGGCTAGTGTGTGTGTGTGTTTCAAGGATATTTGTTTGATTGTTTTTGTGCCATAATATAATTTTTTTTTTATAATGCCTAATGATCACTTTCCATGTTTTTGTTGAACAGGACTGGTAAAATTGGTGCATGCCTGCCTTGCTCTATTGAGGTAATAATCCATTCTCCATTCATTCCGTGAACTTCATTTTCAAAGATGTCATTTGTAATAAAAATGGAAGGAACACTTTTGTAACAAAAATATCGTTTGTAAAAATATCTTTTGTAATAAAAATTTTGTTTGACTGGATTAATATATGTATATATTCAAATTAATTTTTTGGGATGTCTTAGTTTCAGGGGAGGTTCTGTCCATTTTTTTTTTTGGATGTCACTAGTGCATCTACAGGCACTGGGTCCACTATTGAAGATGATGCGGTCAGCAAGTGAGTTCACCTGCTTAATGTGGAACTTCATCGCATACAAGAGCAAGACGCGAAGAGATAGCGCCAGTGGCAGGAGATGCAAAAGAAGATCGACAACAAGGAAAAGGCCATGGAGATGAAGATGAAGAAGGAGATGATGTCTTTGTGGAAAAAGATGCAAGCAGGCTCCTCCACACAGCTAGACACCGATGATGATGATGGCGATGATGATGATGGCGATGGCGATGCTGATGATGCTGCTAACTTATCGTTATCTAAGTTATTGTTTTTTCTTTCTTTATATGTTGAACTTTTTATATTTGTGTCTGTATGTAATACCCCGCATTTTAAATAAAAGAGTTAGACAAATTTTTCGAACAAAAAGAGCATCAGTCATCGTTAATTGTCGATTCAATCCTATCCTTGATCCGAAGTTACGAATTTTTTGCTAAGTCTGGGCCCTACACCTCCTTGGAGGGCCATATGATAGAGTAACATTCTTGGAACCAAAAGTCTCGGTAATTGTTCCTTAGAGAAAACTGAGTTAAAGAGTGATTTTTAAGGAATTTTTTGAAATCTTTAAACAACCCGTTTCTAATGTCTAAGTTTATAAAACCGTGAAAATTTTCTGATTTGAACTAAAACCCAAAAATGTAGATTGGGATTGGGTTGGATTTTGATTTTTTAGACATTTTCTTTGAATCCAAATAAGGGGTATTTCCTTATTTACATTTATGTTTAAAAGTTAATAGGAAATAAAAGTTAAAAAGGAAATGAATGATTTAACTTTAATTAAGAAATGTAATAAGTTAGTTTTAGAGAGGAGGAGACTCTAGACACCATCAAAGGTGATAAACCTTTGGCTGGTGAGCTGCAAATGAGTCAACTGAAGTGCGCAGATCATTTTTATGCTCTCATTGGCCGTGCAGCCCTAAGACTTCTAAGAGCTCAGCAGAACAATAAGCAAGATGCGAGGACGCTCTCACAGTGAGTCTTTGCAGGCGCTATTAGCGGTGCAGCGGTCGACAGATGATTTAAAAACCCTGTTTCGGGTTCCAGAACACTCTCTCACCATTTTCACCCACAACCCCGAGCTCTCTCTCTCCCAAAACGTGTTTCTCACCCCAAAAACTCCATTTCTTCCTACTTTTCTCAATTCTAACCCCAATCTTTTGTTCCTAAGGCTTTAAGGTATGTTGTTCTCTTAGTTCTGCTTTCTTTTCTCCAGTTCCTTCTTGTTATTAGAGTGTTTCTCCATGCTTTTGGAGGGAGAGAAGTTCTCTACCTTATTAGAGATGGATTCTTGAGTATTTAGAGGTTTTAGAGGTTGATTTAGAGTTTCATTACTCCTGTATCAGACATCTTGTCGGATTACGCCTCCTATTAGGTCAAGTTGGTGTTAGCACTTCTCTGTTCACCCCTCCAGGTGAGTGGGTTCTCAGTTGTGACTTCTATATTCTGCATTAGAGTTATTTTCATGAAAGTATGATTTAATGATTGATTTTAGAAGAAATATTATACAAGGACTGAAACTACTGTTGGATCATATATTTTAGAGCTATTGATTTTAGAGCATGAAATGTATTTTTGAGAAAACTCATGGGACCGTGTTTGTTGAATTGATTTTAAATGTATTGGATGATAATGATGATTATGGAAAGCTTTTATGAATGGTTAATACTTGAATATGTTATCTAGAGAAGAGAATGAAATTGAGATTGTGAACATTGCTATTTTGAGATATGCTGTTGAGAGTTTTAGTATGAAAACTTGATGGTTGAATTATATTTTAGAGAATTAAACAAAACAAGTTTTAGAGCTTGAATCGATGAGATTCAAAACAACAGCGGATACATACTCATGTGAGTTTATGAAATCACGAATGTCTATATGAGGGTAATCTCTTAGGCATGATTTCATAGCCATGGTTATGCTAAAGTCGATTGTTAGAGTTGTATACTGTAACAATGCCGGCCTACATATTCTATGGCTTTGAAGTCACAATGCCTTTGAACCAGGGTGATCCTTTGGACACGATTTGATAACCACAGCTTATGCTAAGGTCTAATTGCTAGAATCCAATAGATTCAGAGTTCACGAGTTAGAAGATTTTAAGGATTCTTATATTTAATTGTTTATCTAGTTAGCAAGAGCTATAGAAGCAGGCAAATGAGTTAATCTTGTTTTGCATGATCGTTAACCTTGGTACCAAGTTGCCTAAGGGCAATCTCCCAAAGCAGACCAGAGAATGGAACCTATTTAGGTGTCCACATTAAGTCCCCAGTGAGGCCCGTGTCTGGCACTGGTGGAGCGTAGTAGATCGTTCAGTGTGGTGAGGCCCGTGTCTGGCACCCACTAGAACAAATCAGACCTTTCTGGTTCTCTAAGAGCTACTATACTATGAACTTATATGATCTTAGGTATAAAAGTAAATTGAGAATCTGATTATAGAATTTGTGACATGATGAATTGAGTATATATATATATATGTATATCTACATATCAGACATAACCAGAGACTCCTGTTTACTAGACTATTGTTGACCTTATTTATGAAAATGACAATTTGATTATGTATATGCATATATGAAATGTTTTAAGACCGTTATAGTGTTATTATGATATTATGCATTGTTTCCTTGATGTCCCATGGAAGGGGGTTTCAGGTGAGGATTCACTCACTGAGTTTTGGTTGCCAAACTCACCCCCTCTACTTTCATCTCCATTAGTGTATTCTTCCAGTAGCATTATAGATTGATGGTAGCTCCATTTGAGTAAAGCACTTTCATTTAGTCAGAGTGCTCAGTACATTGCAGTGTGAGTCCGGGACCTTAGAGCATGTCTCATGTATTGTATAATATGACAGTATATTCAGACTTTGTACTGAACCACTTAACTATATTAATTATGGATATTTTGACACAGAGAACTTATGTTTATAGTGTGATACAGCCTCAGACTTTAGGCGCTTTATAAGGATTTTAGATGAGTAATGATTTAAAAACAGATGATTTACATGTTTTAAATGGAATGTTATATTAAATAAGCTTTGAGCATCATATTTACAGAGCATTCCAGGTCACGAGGCTTACGTGAGAGTGGAATTTCTCACGTGCCGGTCATGTGCCCGAATCGGGTCGTGACACTGTACACTTTCTGACATTTTTATTTATTTTATATTTTGAACTTCAATTCCTTGCTTTTATTATTTATTAGGAATTTTTTTTTATCATTTTTCATTATTAAATATATTTAGGTAACTTTAATAAGCTTTAAATAAAAAAAAACTCATAAATGATCAGGCAACACACAAATTATAAAATAATTATTTTAAAAAAATAAATATAATATTTACCGACGGATTTTCCCATCAATAAAATAAAATCTTTCTAAACGATTATCGATGGATTTTTCGGTCGACAATATAAATTAAAATAAGTAATAAAATTTAAAGTTAAAATTTTTGACGGATTTCCATTGGTAAACCAAAAAAAAGAAATAATAAAATTTGGAAATTACCAACGGATTATTCCGTCGGTAAATTAAAAAATAAAAAAATTTGAAATTCATTGGTTACCGATGGATTTTTCTGTCAGTAAAAATCGGATTTTAAAAAATTACAAATTAAATTGATAAGTTACCGAAGGAAAAATCCGTCGGTAATTTTGAAAAACCCATCGGTAACTTTTAAAACTAATGAATTTTTCTGACAAAATGCATCCACTTTACCGACGGATTTTTCAACGTCGGTAAATCTGTCGATAAAGATTTTCAACAGATTTTTTCTGTCGATAATGATTTCCGACTACGTTATTACCAATGGTCAAAATCTATTGGAAAATTTTTTTTCCATTAGTAACAGCATTTTTTCTGGTAATGAATAGTTTGCTCCAATTAAATAGTGAAAAACAGAGCTCAGTGAAGAATTGAACAAATGGAATGTTTGGAGAATGTATGATGATAAAAAAAATGAGTTTGTATCAGTCTATATTGTTACCGTCTATGCTTTCAAAATCCAGCTACAGGATTGCTCTGCACCCAAAACCACGTCAGACATTATGCAACATTTCCAAGTCTTTAAACTTTCATGCAAGATAAGCGTTCCAATCCACTTGTACCAAGCTCAACCCTTAGAGATAATTTGGCTTCTAGAAAAAGAAATGGATTACATCTATACTTACACTAGAGCAGGACCAGCAGCAGAAAACACACCCAGAAGGCAGCCAGACGACAATCGAAGCAATTAAATAAGCGTAGTAATGCAAGATCCTCAAGACCCAGATGAAGATAATGAAGAGATAGATTTGGACTAAATGTTAATAGACTTAGAGATAAGACTTATAGAGAAAAGGCGAAAAAAAGAAAACCTACGAATGAACCCATCACCTAGCCATGAGCCTATCTTTAAAAGAGGCTAAAGACAGTGTAGAATGATCTTTTCAGTAATAAAGTAAATAATGACTCATCATATTATACTATGGTTAAGTCAAGTCATGTAAAATAGAAGTTGCAAGGTCTTGTTGAGTCACGCCCTTTTATTTGTTGTCTTGTTATTATTATGTTTGTAAGGTGTCTTGTAAAAAAAATGCTCTCCCTACCTTCCTCGCCTATTTAAGGAAGGCATCATGCCATTGTAAGATCATAATAAGTTTGTAATAATAAAATTTCTTGTGTGCCATAAACTCATTATGTTCTTCTAAACACTTTTATTCTTCTTGAAAGCTCAATCTTACATATATAGTATGCTACTTTAAGGAGAATGACAAACCATATGAGATATAGAGTATACTCTACACTTGCCTTTATAGGAGGATCTTGTGTATTAGCAATTTATCTTATTAATGATTCATTATTACTGGTCTCTAGTATCTTAGGTATATGATTCTTATGAGTAGTTGAGACTTGAAAGTAGCCTTAAATGTTGATGCCAAAAAACTCGCCTTGCCAAAATAAGGATTGTATGCCTAAGGTAGCAGGGCTTTCAGCTCGGCGATATCAGAGCCTAAACACCATGTGAAGTTATTTTTTTGCTTTTTTTACTGATTTAAAATATAGGTCATTTTTACATTTCCATGAGTTATTAATTATTTCATACATATTTTACCCCTCTATTTAATTGAAGAGAGAATAAGTGGAGATGGGTGTATTGGAGTATTTAAGTTGAGAGAGAATGAGTGAAGGTTGAGTAGTAAAAGGGTATTTATATCTTTTATTTTCTTTTTTCAGAAGATCAAAAAAATCTAATCATTATCTTTATTCATATACATAACTCAAAATTGACGTATATTGAGGATTAGAGGGATTATATGACATTTATCTGGGTGGTGAAATTTAGTGATGGTATTTGAGTGGAATGTGGAACTTCTATGGAACATTTAATTTTATGGTGTACTACTCTAATTTTTTTTTTATGAAATTAGTTCATGAGATTTTACTTGAAACAATAATAGTTTTACAAATTTCTTTCTTTGAAATTTCTTTATTAGGAAGTTGAAACAAAAAAAAAGGAAAGGAGAGCAAAAGAGAATGAATTTTTTATATACATATCACTATAAAATGAATTATATGTTCAATAATAAGTTGTTGTACATAATATTTTTGTAAAATTTTTCTTCAAAACTTTTTTATTTTGATTCTAAAGAACAAAGAGGTAAGGTAAAAGAAAATAATTTATTTGAATTTGACTTAAAAATTTAATATACATAATTTTATTCTTATAAAATATTGAAAAATGAGGAACAAGAAGCAAATTAAATGAAATTTTTTAGAGTTATTTGATCCTCATTTAAAAATTAAAATAGATAATTTTAATATTATTTAGTAATTTATAATCTAATTAATCAATTAAATTAATTTTTAATAATTGTTATATTTATTGAAGAGATTTATTTTGTGTGTTCTACATGTTTAAAATACTAATATATATATATATAAAGAATGACAATCATATAAACATAAATTTATATAAAAGGTTACATAAGAAAATATATGTTAAAGTAATTTATAATTGTTTGTGATAACATAACAATGGAGAATTTTTGCATAGTAAAACATATATTATAAGAGATTAATTTCTATGTATTGACAATATAAATTTTTTATATTATTATTTAAGTATATATTATCATATTGGCATACATGATTAAGCATCACACTCACTACTTGAAAACTAATGTAAATGAAATGTTTTGATTAAATGATAATATAAAAAAGTTCTATACTATCAATACATCAAAATTAAACTTATATTACAATATAAAAGTTTTAAAATTATAAATATTGTGTATAATTAGTATGATGGAATACATATTTAAAGTTCTTTAGTGAATAGAATATAATATTACTATGTGTGGTTTTTAAAGAGAAAACCAACTAAAGAATTAAATCATTCTAAAAAAACTCAGCATTTAAACTACTCATTGAATGTTTTTAGACATTTATATATAAGAGTTTATGTTTTTCAAATAATTTTTAATTCATATTTTTGCACACCAACTAACAAAATGGAGTAAAAAGAATTTATTAATATTTTATCAATATTACACTCTAAAGAGTTTAGTAATTTATAGCTCTTAAAAATTCTCAAACATATATAATACATTTTCATTTTTTATTGGATTAACATTTATCTCTTTTTTTTATATAAACACTAGCTCATCACACAATCTATAATAGTAGTAAGTATATGATATTTTTTATTATCTCTTATTCATAGCTACGCATCGCGCAGATTCTAATACTAGTTATTTATTAAGGAAGGTTAGGTAAGCATCTAAGAGCTAGACCAATTTTAATGAGAGGTTAAGCGGTCCATTAATTTGCAAGTTATAGAAAAATGAAAATCAAGTAATCAACTATTGGTGAGTAACCAAAATAAAGAATATATTAAACACTCAAACAAGTCCTTCAAATTTAGATTGGGGGATAAATTAGTCTCTCAAGTTCTAAAAATTTTAAATTGATTTTTCACATTTTAAAAAAAGAAATAAATTTATCCTTTCATATAATTTTATACAGTTAAAAAAGAGACATGTTAATCCCTCTGTACTAATTTATAATTTTTTTATTTCTTGAAAAGTCAAAGGGAGCCCAAACACAAAATATAAAATGGAAATGGCGAAGGTTGTTTTGTTTGAGGATGGGAAAGTAGAAGAAAGAGGGAAAGTATGGATTTGGAATCTGTGAAGAGGAACTTAGAGAGAGGAATCGAAACAGCATTAGTGGATGGAATGCCTTGCAGATCCTTGGAGCCTTTATTCATGAATGGCCTTCGGGTTGATCTCATTGAGCCTGGTCGTGTCGTTTGCTCCATCAAGATACCCCCACGCTTGCTCGTACTCTCTTATCTAATCTATGCCCTGCATAATTTCTTATATCCTTTATCTAAATCTTTATTGCGCTCCCCTTTTATAAGTTTTTTATTTCTTCATTATTTTCCAGAATTCTAACAATACGTTGGACGGTGGTGCCGCCGCGGCGCTGGTAGATGTGGTGGGCGCTGCTGCAATCCCCAACCCCATGAATTCCGGAGTTTCGATGGAAATCAACGTTTCATACTTTGATGCTGCCTATGCTGATGTTAGTATCTAATCCTCCCGCTCCTTTCTATAAGTCCTTTTTTTTTTTTTTTTTTCAGGCTTAAAGAGCTCCTTTGGATTTTTTTTATTATTTTTTGGTATGTTGGATTTTTTTTTAAGTAGAATCATAATTATTAGAAAAAGTAAAAAACATCTTTTTTGAGAAGCTAAGGCCCAATTATTTTTACTTTTTCAGGTTTTTAGATTTTATTAAGAAAATATTAAAAATAATGAAAACTACAAAATTCATTTTTAGTCTTCATTTTAGTATTTCTTTATAAAATCCTAAGAACTAAAACTGAAAATTAACAATTAAAAATTGAAACTAAACAGGTTTTAGAATTTTCATCTTTTGAAAAAAGGTTTTTTTTTTATAATATTATATCCAAATATAAATCAACTTTTATTTTTATAAAAAAATTTAATTAAAAGGATCAATTTGAAAAAAAAAATTATAAGAAGCACAACCAAACGAACTCAAAATCACTTTTATCTTTACCACTTGTTTGGAATGGCTGGCGCTTTTTTTCAACATTGCCCTTTTCAACTTTTTGACATGATGCATGCCAAGTATTGGCAATATCAAGTGAATGCTTTGAGGAGTAGGAAATTCGTTTTCCTGGTTTGCTGCAAATAAAGAGATATCACAGGAATTTACTTTCAATGTTATGTTAGGAGGAGATTGAGGTTGATGCCAGGACTCTGCGAGTGGGAAAGGCAGTAGCTGTTGTGAGTGTGGAGTTTAGGAAGAAGAAAACTGGCAAAATATTTGCTGAGGGGCGGCACACCAAATATCTTGCAGTTGCCAGTAAGTTGTGAAAGCAACAGCCAGCAAACTCTGCTGTTGTATTCACATGTCACTTCAAGTTCCTTGCATGTCCCGCCTCGAATTTTACGTGGGTCAGTCTTTTTAAACAATGTTTCGGATGGGTTTGGTAAAGATAAAAATCGCGAAATTATTGCATATTTATATAGTACATTTAACTTATGTTTTACAGGCATGCATGATTATTCATTTTATGTTTTTCATGTGCTTTCTGCGTTCCTTATTAATAGGCATGCCTTGAATTTTAGAATACATTTAATTCATGTTTTACATGCATGGATAATTACTCATTTTAAATTCTTCATATGTTCTCTTCATTTCTTATTATTTGTCATTTAAGAATTTAGCACAAGTATTAAGAAAATACTTAAATGCTCTTGATTTTTTCAAAAAAATAGATTTAAATGACTAAATTATTTTTTTATTTACTCTTCTCTAATTTCTTCCAACTAACTCATGCATTAAAGAGTATTTGGGGATAAAATCGGTACAAAACAATTAATTTTCTATTAGAATGCTAAAATGACAATCAATATATATGGAATAAAATTTTTCTTCTAAAACAACTATTGATAAGGAATTGAGAGAGTAGCTTTTAAACATCACAAGTTAAAATGAGTTATTATGTATGCTTGTAGAGTATACATTAAATATGTTCTAGAAATATACATAAATTTCTCATAAAAAAAGATATGAAAATTTTCATGGATAAACCCCAAGTAATTTTATACATGCATTTCTTCTATAAAAATGGAAAAATATTATTTGTAATCATGATGTGTGGGATACCGTACCGACTCACATATATTATTGGATGTGGTGTAGACCCCATTCATCATAATATGAGATATAAGTCGGCATGGTATCCTATACATCATTAGTACAAATAATTTAACTCGAAAAAATGTTAACCTCTTTTTTAGCCCCTCACATATATGACAAATGACAAATTCTTCCATGGTATACCTCGTTGTGAAATGAAGAGGCCGCTACCGCTCCAAAATTGTTCAAATTTATAATTTAGACTTCTAAAAGTGTTACTTGTTTTTTTCGAAAACAATGTGTGGATTCAGACGATGATCTGATGGATTTATCAGAATTTTTTTCATGTAGTTTAACGGTAACGTAAGTATATTAGCCAATTTGATTGATCATGTATTAAATTTTGTTTACTTGGCTTTCTTGGTACTTGGAGTTCAAACTCTTATAAACTGTAGGGTGCAATCTAAGATATAAACTACACAATCTCTGTGTTTGTCTAGCTTTCATGGAAGACTTAACTGTTCGTTTATCGAAAAGACGAAGGATGACTTTTGCCAAGAGTTCATGGTAATTCATATTTTATCGTTTTTCACTCTAAACCAAACACTCCATATGGCTGATGATAAAAAAAATCAATAAACAATAAACAAATTATCACAAATGTAGCCTTGTTTGTTTACAAAATTACACATAATTACCAATTTTCTCGTCGGCCTTGTTTGTTTGATGGCTTCCCTGCCAAAGCTACTTTTCCAATAACATGGTAAAGATGTAAATTAAATGTAGCCTAACAATATATGCATTTTAACTTTTTAAATATTCTGCATTCTCGAGGCACTGGGATATTAAACTCTCAAATCCTTATAAGCACAATTCTAGTTAGTATTATTTGATAAACGGTGGTTTGCTTTTAGGTGAAAAAAGTCATGATTGCTTATTTGCTTACAAACGAAACAAACCTTACTCGATGATTCATTTGCAATTCCTATTGCACCAAGGACTAAAATGCACTGCATTGGTTTGATTTGGATTTTTTTTTTTTTACTTTAACAAATTCTAATCAAATTGATCTGATTAAGATCAGGTTGTTTTGGTTCAAATTATTGGATTAAAGTAAAAAGATGATATTTTTCTTAAAGAAAGTATCTTATAACAATTATTAATACTGTAAAACTTGATCATACTATTCCTAAAAATAGTATAAATAAAGAGGTTTTTTAAAACAAATATAAAAGAGTAGATAACTTTTTTAACCCTAACATATTCAATTTGACATCACTTTAGTCCTAATAAATTTTTTTACATCAATTTAATGCTAATATTTTTAATTCCGAGAACAACTTAGTCATTTTATTAGATTTTCACTTTGCTATAATGACTAAATTAATGTTAAAATAAAAAAAATCTAAGGAAGAAATTGATGTTGAAACAAAAAATATTAGAACTATTTGGATCAAAATGATGTTGAAAATTTGTTAGTATTAAATTAATATTAAATTGAAAATGTTCGAAAAAAAGTTATTTAGTCAATATAAGAAGATGAAAATAAATAAATCCATTACTAAAATGCTTAAGTACTACTATAAGATTTTTAAAATAAGTTTAAAGATTAATTGATCAAATGATCGGATTAAATATTTAAATAATTGTGTTGAAAAATTGAACATTCAAAACCAATAATAATTAGCTTGGATATACTTGGGTGCCATGAGCTAGGTAACAATATCACGTTTATAGATCGTAAAACACGAGTGGAATGTTATAATTTCCAATTGGCGAGGGCATTTAGGATATGTTTGGATTGATAGAATATGGTAGAGTGAGATGGAATAAAGCGAAATCTTAAGTTGTTCTATAATTTGGATTTAGGGTAGAATATATGGTTTAAGGTTTGATAAAATTGGGTAGAATATAATAGAGATTAATGAACTTTATTTCATTAAATTCTATCATTTCTTAGTATTTTTTTTTCTTCCCTGCTAACTTGGGAAAATGAGATGGAATGGAGATCGAAATTACAAATTTATCCTCCTATCTGTTCATTACTAATTCTAGATGGTCTCCGTGCACTATACAAAAAATTAATTTTCAAAATCTTCTTGAATTTAAATTTATTTAAATTGATTAATATTTTTATTTATAATATGTTCAGTCAAATTTGATAAACTATACATATATATAAAAACTTTTAACTTTTTGATAAAAGCTCATGCAAATAGTTTATATGAAAAGTAATTGTTTTTAGTTGAAAAAATCACTTAATTGCATATTTCATTTGCGATTTGCACCAATTAAATTATGTTAAGATTTTTTTTAATATTTAATTTATATACAGTATCAATATTAAAAATTTACATAAATATTCATCCACGTATTATCATGTTAACAAAATAATTAGACTTAACTACTTACTAATTATCTTCAAAGTTTTATGAATGTGAACACCGCATTTTGTCCGAACATTTTTTAAATTTCATTTTATTTTCATGATTTTGTTCCTTCCATCTTGTGAGCCCAATCCCACTTTCACATTCTATTTTAGGTCCTTAGCTAATTAACCCACTCAAGCTTATTTTTATTTTATTCATTACATTAGGCCTATTTGCAACAAAAAATTTCTAGACCCATTTTTTTTAAAAGCCCGTTCAACCCAAAAAAAAATATAAAATAAAAATAAAAAATAAATAATCTCGTCAATCTCTCCGTGGTAAAGGAAAGGAGTGAATAAACAAAAAATAAATAAATATAAAAGTGCACAGGGTGGCATTAAATGCTGAGGCAGCGTGTTTTGACGATGAAATCACACTTCAACATTCCAGCAGTAAGAGGACAAATAATGCAGCCTGAAACCTTGACCTTGGATCGATGCATTTAATACTGATTGATTTGTTCAAAGATTCAACAGTGAAGGAAATCAAAGCATCTGACATTTGTGTCAGATCAAATCCCTAAGAATCACAGGAATTCAGGAACCGAAAAGGAAGACAGGGGTTCATCGGTTAGAGTGAAGGGTAGTTAAAAAGGAGGAGACAGAGAGAGCTAAAGGGGAGAGAGAGCAAGCAGAGTTTTAGTGAACACAGAGAACTGAGACGAGAGACACAGAAAGGATGAGAAGATAAATTTTTTTTTTTTGGCAAGGAACATAGCATGAACCTTCATAGCTCATCAAATTTCTATGACCCCACCATCATCATACAATTTCTCCCATCACCACTAACGCATCACCTCCATCATCATAATCTCTTCCATAGTTTGCATCAGTAATTTGCAAGATAATCAAACCAACCTGCCTTCCAATCCCCATCATCATCATGCTTGTCGCATAAGCCAACTCTCTTCCCCTCACTCCAATTATCACTATCATCATTGTTTAAACCAGAAATCACAAAGCCATTGCCCCTTTCTCCATTCTTTTCCATTATGGCCAATTAGCCAAGCAAACACAGCCCTCCTTTCATCTCTCTCACGTTGATACAAATCCTATTAACTACATCATTTCCTTCATCACATCCCATAGCTATCACTCCTAGACTCTAACTTTCACTATTATCATTTTCTCAATAAACATAGCCACGAAGCAGCTGCTCTTAGCTGCAAGTCACCGCCACCGCAAAGCACAGGTCGCTGCAGTCCTCCATCCTCCCAGATCTGTGCGAACGGTCCTTGCTTCTCGCACAATAGTCCCGGAGCGCACCCAAATCTGCGAAATAATAGCCTGCGAAGTACCCGGATCCTCTGCACGGTGATCGCGTCTCTCCCCTTCAGCCGTTACCCAACGTCATGAGCTGAGAAAGCCTAGCCTCCTCCTTGCGAAGCCAGCCTGCACAGCCATAAAATGCGAGCTGCCCAGCACCGTGATAGCACCGCCAAGCTGGTGAAGTCTGCCGTGAAACGAAGTGCAGCCTAGGCGTGCAGATCGCGCCTGCTTGAGTTCCAGAACCGAAGCCCAGTTGCAACCCACCACAGAGAAGCTCCGCCCAAACCGCACCGCTAACGATCATCAAGCTCTCCGACAGTCCCCTCTCCTCTCGCACAAACAAGCTCCGTGAATATTCTCCTCTGTGTGTTCTGCTTTTGCGAACCAGAATCATCAGCCTGAGCTATCCCAGATCGCGCTCGTGAAGCCTGGCTGCAGCATACAGCCATCGCACTCCACCTTGCTAGATCGTCGAGAAGCTCCGTTTGGTTTCTGCGTGCTCTTCCTTTTTATGTGAACCAGGTTAGAGAGATAAATTTTAGAGACGTTGATTTCTTTTCAGCATTTGACCAATATTTGGTTTTGGTTTTGTTTTATCCCGTTTCTTTGCTGATACTGTGGGGTATTATTTTTTGGTTTAAAATTCTTTGGGCTATCATTGCCAATTTGTTTGGGCTTTGATATTCTAAGACATATGTAGAAAGTGTCTCTTCTTTTTTGGAGATTGTCAGTTTTTTTTATTTATCTAGGTTTGTTTTATTAAGGTAGGTACAGGTTTTGTTTTTATAATAAATGTTTTCGGTTAATTTTTTTTTTTTCTTCCTTTCATTTGGAGGTCTTTCAAAAAAATAATAAAATGAAAACAAAAAAAATAAAATAATACTTTAATCCACATAATGATCAACAATTTTGTTAGAGAAGTCGGTGTTTTCTTTATTATGTTGAGTTGTAAGATTTACTATGCAACTAAGTATTATCTCGAATCTAACGCAAAGCGGATATATTTTATTAAAAAATATATATTCTTTTCTTAAGAAAAATTAAAAATAATCAACACCTTTTTTTATTTAAAATTCACCAAACACACAAACATTTTCTACAGAACGACGTGATTTTGAGTTCCTCATTGTACCAGAGGATATGTCGGCGTAGCCAACAACTATCAAGTCAAAATTAATTTTTCATAAAATTAGTTCATTAATTTTTTGTTTTAATTTTAGCTTTATTCCTGTAAATATATAATTTTTAACTTTAACTTTATTTTTATAAATATATGATTACTAATCTTAGCTTTATTTTTATAAATATATAATTATTAATCTTAGCTTTATTTATATAAATATATAATTATTCATTTTATCTTTATTTTTGTAGATATGTAATTATTAATTTCATCTTTATTTTTGTAGAAATATAATTACTAATTTTAGTTTCATTTTTGTAAATATATAATTACATTTTTGGGGAAAAATAAATATATTAAAATTATAATTAATTTGCATAATAAACTCTAAGGTAACCGTATTTATACGGACGTATTAGGGGTGCAGTGGGATTAA
Source organism: Dalbergia cultrata (assembly GCA_031216105.1). Taxonomy (NCBI): domain Eukaryota; kingdom Viridiplantae; phylum Streptophyta; class Magnoliopsida; order Fabales; family Fabaceae; genus Dalbergia; species Dalbergia cultrata. Next base: position 709,081 of record CM062349.1, on the reverse strand, counting down.
GTTTCCACCCTTCCTTAATCGTAATCAGACTCCCGAACCTGAAAATCTCTTTCAAATGACTAGTTTACTAAGATAGTTTTTCCAATTTTAGCTATAATTAAAATTGGTGGCGACTCCCATTATTTTAAACTATTTGTCATTCTCGTCGTGGCGCCCTCCGGGTACGTTGTGACAATGAATATAGAGCATATAAACATTTTATTCAACATCCCAAAAATGCAACATGAGTTTTTTTCTATTCACCTATATTTGAGTTTGTAGATTAAAGATAAAATTTATTTTATATGTGCCATTGTTTAAAAAAAATTACACATATATTTAATCATACATAAGTATATAGACTTTTATAAATAAAAAAATAGTTAAATGAGAGTGCAAAATGCATTTAGATCGTCAAGTTATCAATGCTAATCTCTTCAAAATAACGAAACATACTTTTAAATGTTCATCAATATACTACCAAGTTCATATTTTTTTTATTGAAATTATTTGATTCTTATCATAATTATCTTAACCACCATATAAAACCTATAACGTAATTGAATAACAATAAAAACTAGTATATGAAAATTAATATCAAAATAAAAATATATCTCTATACAGAAAAAAAAATTATATAATTGTATAATTCTAGGCTTTTCGAATACAAATGGGTAGTTACAAAATGTGGTTGTATTCTTATTTATAAAAATGTATTCAGTTAAATTATTAAATTAATAAATTGAGGAAGATAATTTAATAGCATAACATACTTTAAAATTTATTGCAAATAGAGAAGAAAGAGGAAGTGAAATTATTTTAGGAAGAAAAAACAAAACCCAAACATTTCATACATAAATTAATAGTTATAACGTTTAAAATTTAAATTTGGTTGTAGATAGAGAAAAAAGAGAAAGTAGAGTGATTTATAAAGTTGAGTGATTTTAGGATTTATGTAATAATCTTTTGTAGTATTCCTTTTAAATATAGATATATGATTCTACTAAGGTATTATAGGAATAAAAGGCTTATGATTATGATAATTTTGATCAATTTTGTTGCATATCCAAATAATGGAAGGGAATGTTTCTCCATTCCATCTTTAAGATGTCCAAACAATAAAATGAAATAATTATACCACTCAAATTCTCTCCCTCTCAATCCATTTTATTCCACCTCACTCACTGCTCACGCCCATTTTACCTCTCTATTTAATTGGAGAGAGGATAAGTGGGGGTGAGTTTATTGGAGTATTTAAGTGGAGAGAGAATAAGTGGAGTTTGAATAATAAAAAGATATTTATATCTTTTACTTTTATTTTTTAGAAGATTAATAAGATTTAATTATTATCTTAATTCATTTACATACATTAAAACCGACTTGTACTAGAGAGAGTGCAATGTTGTTTCTAGGCGCATTGCAAAGCCTACAGCTTGATTATCTGCACAAAAATAAAATTGAGGCCCAAAAGACATAATGGACCACACAGACCCAAAACAAATCAACGGATTTCCACCCAAGTCAATATTGCAATGTTTTTGTTAAAGAGACTCCAAGTCCAAACACGTTAGAAGTAAGCTAATAGCGATCTGTTGGATAAATGTTCGGTAATAGCATTTAATGGGTGCCGGTATTCTTTGGGCATGGGCCTAACTATTTTTTTTTTTAGGGTTTAGGATTTATGATTTAATACATGATATAATACTGAGTGTGCGACAATAAAAAGTCAAAAATTTCTATGTAGAGAACAACATTGTTAAGCACATAAGTTGCCTACCTTGTCTTCAACAGCTTTTCCTAGGCACATACAATCAAGTTCTTGCCTCATTGTAGAGGTCCCACCTACTCTTATAATTATTGGGTGTTACTATGTGCTTATGACAATCAATGCCTATGGCACCTATGACACCACCTGCTAGTCGCCGGGCCACCGTTGATCGGCATTGACCACCGCCAGCAGGTCACCGGACCACCCTGCACCATCATCTTTTTGTGATGACACATTGAGAAATAACAAGTATGTATAGGGATATTATTGAAAAAATAATATTAAATTTCTATTTCTGTATCATATTATCACTTTTTGGAGATAAAAAGTTTTTATATTTTTTTGTCCTAATGATAGAAAGTTTTTCTATTCCCTATAGATTTCTTCACCACTGAATCAATTTATATTTTTAGAGTCTTTATATTTTTGTTCTTGTATTATTAATTAATGGCTACAATGTCATAGGCACCATAGCCATTGACCGAATGAAGTACTGAAGACATAAACCTATTTGGTAATAGAGACAGAAACATGAGACAAAAAAAATCAAAAAAATTTTCTGTCCTCGAAATAATAAAACACAAAATTTCTATATCTAAAAAATGTGGGGATATGATACAGAGACAGAAATTTAATATTTTTTTTCTTCCAATAATATACTTATATATATTTATTATTTATGTCTCTGTCTCAATTCTTTTCATTATTCCTATATTTCTGTCTCAAAGACAATAAATAAATACTAACATAATGAAGTCTAGGATATTCTTTATTCAGGTTTTAATTATTTTATCATTATTTTTCAATACGTATGTCCGTTATGAGATTCAAACAAAATCGAACACCTATAGCTGAACACCAGCTTGGGTAGGTTTAACAAGAAACATACTATTTGAATTTTGAACTAATTAAAGAAAGGTTTTTAAGGGAGGAGTCATAAACAGAAATAGTAAGCTAACTAGAGTGATAATAGCCTTTGAACACCTGGTACAAACTAGCTAGTGGGATGGATGCTAGCGTAGTGGGTAGACTAACACGTCTAGTATTATACGGTTGAACATTATTATTTTAACATTCAAAAGTGGTTGGACACTTCTTCTATTATTATTACATGTAATGTATTGGTGAAAAAAGTATAGAATACTATCATATCTAATAATAATAAAATAGATATTCTATCTGGATATCCGCTTTTAGTTATTAAAATAATACTTGCTTGTATAGTTGCACCATGATCAAATAGCTAGGACCAGGACCGCTTAGTGGCAGACCAAGTTGTGGTTACACTGAGGTCATGTGGTTCGAGGCTGCCTAACAGGGATTATGTATTTGATAGAAATTAATTTTGAGTCCTCACCAAAAATAAAAAATAATAATTTGGAGAGTAAAATAATTTTATACGGTCAATCAATATAATTATCCCAAAAGTGACAAATCATGAAAAGTAACTATCTATTATCAAACCCACCCACCATAATTTGTCATTTTGATGAAATTCTATTGATTAATAGTGTACAATTATTTTATGTTGTCAATATATAGAAATTAAATTCATAAGGTATTATTTTTATTTTTTTGCTCAATATAAGTTTTTAATTTTTTTTGGGTCAAGAAATAAGATTTTATTTTTATTATTTTCGTTTTTAAGTTTTGGGTCTGAATTGAAACGTTTTCAAGGTTCATTTTTATTTTTTTGGTCTAATAGTGTTTTTACGGGCTTGCAAGGTTCCTTTTGTTTTCATGGTGATTTTCTGTTCTTTAGATCTAAGGCCAGTAAGTGAGGCCCTAAAGCCCAGAGCGATTCTTTCCTCTTTTCCCCTCTTCTGAATTCCGCAGCAATTCAACTTCACAAGAGGGTTTTGACAGAGGAAAAAGAAAAAAAACATCACAGGAGGATGCACCGCTGCAGAGAGAGCAGCCACGGCACAAATTAAACTATCACTCTTCGGTCTCTGTATCTTCGAACGTCGTGGAACAATGAACGCACCCATAATTGGTACGTTTTCTTCCTTCGATTCCTCTCTATTGGGTCCTTCTCGTTTTCTTTTTTCTTTTTTTTTTTTCCTGTTTTGCCCTGCATTTCATTCAGAGAATTGTTGCTGGAAACTGATTTTCCAGGGTACCTTAAATTTGATAAACTTCGTGTTTCTTCTACTTCTCACTATTTATCTCTGAACTTCATAAACTATGACGGACAATTAATAAAATTATGACAAATTGAGGGTCTGTACCCACTAAAGAAGAAATAGGTAATCATATTTTGTTGATGCTTCTCTTCTATGTTTTTCTTAATTATTATTATTTTTTTTGTATTTCTTCATCTTTTTTTTTTTCCCTGACATTATTATCGCGTGCTGTATTGAAGATCCCCTGCAGGGAGATTTCCCAGAAGTAATTGAAGAGTATCTGGAACATGGCTGTATGAAATGTATTGCCTTCAATCGTCGTGGTACCCTTCTTGCTGGTAAGTCACATTTACAAATTTTTGTCCTATTTTGTCTTCATTGTATGGAGGAGGGTCTATTCTTAAGTTTTAGCATTTTGGCTTGGTAATAATGGGTATGAGTACAGTTTGCTTTGCGACTGGTAACATTGTGTTGAGAATTTAAGCTGACTTTGCATGCAAGTGATACTTAGCGACATTACTTATTGTTACTTTACTGTTCACCTTGGTATTAATTATGTGGTTTGTTAGAATATATTCTTTGTAAATTCTGTGTGTTGATTAGTACCCTAACTATGGAACAGTCTGAGGTCATAATTATGTAACTGCTGAGTAAGCAGTAAGATGGTGAGGGAGGGAGATACCATGTGATTATGTTATGAGGTGGGCTACAATTTTGACTAGGCCTTTGGGAGAGACTGAGACTCTTGAAAGCTCAGAAAAATTATCTTTTATTTTTGCACTTATTTTGTACTGTTTCCCTTTTTGAGTGATATCACACCGATATCACCTCAAGGTTGTTGGCAATACAGCAGTGTTCCTTCATTTTCTAGCTCATTTCACCAGTTTCTATCAGAGTGCGGTGAGCGTACTATGGGGAATTTAGCCAGACTTTGTCTGGAACTGATACGTAGTGGCTGACAGTTACCTTGCCATTTTAACTTCTCCATTCACTGAAATCGATGCTATGGCTGATGTTGAGATTAATAACATCGATTTCCTTGTTTAGCATCTAAATTTCACTGAGAAAAATTAAGCAACCTTTCTTTTTAAGCAAGTGCTGCTCAATGCAGTAGCTAAGTTGTCTTGTCTCTACCTTTGCTGTTCTCCGATTTGCCAGAGACTGGACACTGATATATGATGAAAGCATTTGTTAATGAAAGTTATATGCTTGGGTCAATTGGTTGGATTTGTTTCTGAAATGATAACATAGATAACAGAAGATTATCTTGTGCAACTGTCAGTCTTCTGACAATACGAGATGAGCATTGTCGAAGATATGCCTGGTTTTGGGTGAGGATTTGTATGTATTATGATGGCAGGTGTTATCACACATTGCTGGATAGTATGGTCAACTAGTAGGCAAAATATTGTTGAGACTTGGGACTAATCTCAGCATAGATGCTGGTGATGAATGGGGATCAAAGCAATGGCAACTGTTAGCAAACCACCTTCCACCCTCGTGGGAGCAGGGTTCAACAACTAGAATGAGTAGAAATGATAGAATCTGCAAAATTACCGAATGAGATAGATAATAAGATAACCATACGCATACTGCTTATAATTTTTTAATCTCGTGATCATTCCAATGCTTGATCTGTATTTGATGATGTATTCCTTATATGATGGTTAATTCCAAGGCTATTTGGTATTCGTGTAAGGGTGTTTTCAGGAGTTTGGTTTACATGAAAAAGGAGAGAAAAGTTTATGAGGGTTTCACATTGTTCATGAGTTTTATCTTTTAGGAGGGAAAGACATTTAAGGGTTTTTATTAACCTCTTGAAACCTAGAATCAAAACTTCATCAGTTTTGATGCGGTGCCTAATGTCAAGCTGAGGTGGATTTTAGTCTTACATGTCATTAGTTAATAGATCTCATCTAATGGTAGAGATTAAAATAAGAACTTTTGAAAATGGGGAGACCAAAGCCAAAGTAAAAAATTAAATTGGGACCAAAATCAAAATTGCTTATATTTAGAGCGACCAAAGACATATTTCGGCTTTTACCCTCATAATATGAAGAAATTTCCCCTCCCACAAAATTTGTCCTTTCTACTTTTTAACCAAAGATAAGACATACAAGGGACTGCTTGGGCAGACCCAGACTCAGCCAGATTTTTTTATTGGGTCAAATTGGGTTAACCCGACATTTTGATCATTTATAAAGATTTAGACATTATACATAGTCAAATAATAAAATTTTAGAAGAAACAAAATTCAAGAAGTATTTTACAATACATATATTGAAATAAATTATATCAGCAAAAAAATAACATTATGTTATGTAAGATGTATTAATTGAAATATAAAAATCTTATCATTTATCACTGTTCTTTTGTTTTCAAAAACAACTTTTAAAGGGGTATTGACTACGGGCTAGTTTAGGCCAAACCGAAGTAGGACCTGAACCCTGCCCAAAAAATGCACTATTATTGACCCAATAAGCTTTGGGCCGGGCCTGGATGGGTCTTGGACACCCTGAAGTAAGATTTACCACCTTTAAATTATACTATTCTGTTAACCCCAAACCAGCCTAGTTCTTGTATTTTCTGAAGAACCTTGCTAATTTAATTATTAGAATGCAAGTGGTTGCAATGCATTAAACTCTTCTGGACCATCATGCATGCAGGTTCTGTAATGGCTGTAATCTTTATTCAATTTTTTTATATGGTTATTGATTTTACTGCCTTTCTGGTGCTGAGTTTGGTCAAGATGCATGTGCACTGCATGTACTTGATTTTGCTGTCAAAACATTCTGAATAAATTTTATTTATACAACCTGTTTCTTTTTGGGTTGGATGTAAAGAGAAATATTGTTATTGGTGTTTTTCTTTGTGATTAAACTATTATTTATTTCTTTTATGCTTAGATTTATTGGGTACTAAATGCCTATTCATTTGATTGTGGGTTGGATAAACATTCTGGCATGTTTTGAACTTGTATCAATTATTAGTTGGAGATACTCTATGTTGTCAACTTACCCACCCACTATTATTGATTAATCAATTGAACCAGCTGGTTGCAATGATGGAAGTTGCGTTGTCTGGGATTTCGAAACCAGGGGCATTGCTAAAGAGCTTCGGGATAGTGAATGTTCTTCTCCCATAACCAGTGTCTGTTGGTCAAAGTGTGGTACTAGAATTCTTGTATCTGCTGCTGACAAGTCATTATCATTGTGGGATGTTAGGAGTGGTAAAAGGATAACAAGAATTGTTTTGCAACAAACCCCACTACAAGCCCGTCTTCATCCAGGTTCCTCTACACCAACCCTTTGTTTAGCGTGCCCTCTCTCATGCGCTCCAATGATTGTTGACTTGAATACAGGAAACACAACTTTGCTTAAAGTTTCTGTCTCAGAGATGTCCAATGGGCCAAACCCTGCATCCCGTAACAAGTGTTCTGATGGAATTACCTCCTTCACACCAACTGCTGCGTGTTTTAGTAAGTATGGCAGTCTGGTTTATGTGGGAAACTCAAAAGGAGAAATTCTTGTAATTGATCATAAGGATGGTGAAGTGCGTGCCATGGTTCCTATCTCTGGCGGTTCTGTAGTGAAGAGCATTGTGTTCAGCAGGAATGGACAGTATCTACTAACAAACTCAAATGATCGAATAATCAGGATTTATGAAAATCTTCTGCCCTTGAAAGATGAAGTTAGGGCACTTGACGACCTGAATGAGAACTTAAATGATCTGAATGGTGTTGAGAAGTTGAAGGCTGTAGGGTCAAAATGTTTATCTTTATTCCGGGAGTTTCAAGATTCAATCACAAAGGTGCATTGGAAAGCACCATGTTTCAGTGGCGATGGGGAGTGGGTTGTCGGAGGTTCTGCTAGCAAAGGAGAACACAAGATTTACATATGGGATAGGGCTGGGCGTCTTGTGAAAATCCTTGAAGGACCTAAGGAAGCCCTCATTGATTTAGCATGGCATCCTGTACACCCTATCGTTGTATCTGTTTCCTTGAATGGGGTAGTTTATATTTGGGCCAAAGATTACACTGAGAACTGGAGTGCATTTGCTCCTGATTTCAAAGAGCTTGAGGAAAATGAGGAGTATGTGGAGCGAGAAGACGAATTTGATTTGATTCCTGAAACTGAGAAGGTAAAAAACTTGTTAGATTGGTCATAAGGGCCTTCTTTCTGTTTCTTTCTTTTCTCGTGTCCTTGTTTTGTCCTAAGTACATATGCCTGCAGGTAAAAGGATCTGATGTTAATGAAGATGAGGAAGTTGACATTGTAACAGTGGAGAAAGATCCTGCCCTTGACGACTCTGATATGTCTCAAGACGAGTTGTGTTTCTTGCCAGCAACTCCCAGTCGTGATGTTCCTGAACAGCAAGACAAGTGTGTAGAAAGTTCTTCAAAGCTAGTGGACAGCAATAACTCTGGATCCCCACTTTCGGAAGAGGCTGGGCCAAATGGACATATGATGAATCAAGCCTCAAGTCCAGTTGATGGTACTGTTATATGCTTGAAATTGAGTATTTGGCTTCCTTAAAATCCCCATTTCTACTAAACAAGAAAATTTTAAGTATTGAACTCTGGTGGCAAATTTATTTAATTTCTTTGGACCTTTATTATGAGTTTTGGTTTCCTTCTTGGTTTTGTGTTTGGAATTTGAACTTTTGAGCCTCTCAATTATATAGATTCTGCTATAAAGAAAATGATAATAAAGTGCTACTATGTTTGCATCTTGGCAGATGATGCTGGGGGAACACGCATTAAAAGAAAGCGGAAGCCTTCAGAGAAGGTGTTGGAGTTGCAGGCAGAAAAAATCAAGAAGCCCTCAAAGTCTAGCAAATCGTCAAAATCTAAAAGTACATCTTTGGTTGATCAGGATAATGGTAATGGTTTTTATGGTGATGAATTTTCCGATGAATAATGGTAGATTGGAAATTCTTTCATGTACAAACACATTTTAGATAACTTTGGCCTTTGGACAACGTTTTTTTTTCCCCTTGCTGTTCCATTTTTTTTTGGTCAGATAGATTCGAGGCCGTTTAATTATGACTGAGTTTGCCGTGGAAGGAGACTTTCTTTTTCTCCTTTAGATTGAATTCGACACATGGTTAACCTGTTTAGCTAGATAAATTAGTTTCTTAACCTGTTTATTGGTTTTAGACTAAAACCCAACTTAGTCGCTCAAATTTGAAAAATTCTATATTAGTCCCTCAAATTTCACAAACGAGGATAAGTAAGTTCTTTTGTAAAATTGTCATCTTAGTTGTCTCTTGTTAATTTATTTACATGTACTGGTAATTCATTTATGTGTGTTGTTAATTTTCATGATTGTCCTAATTTACTCCACTCCTTTAAACGAAGCTGTTTGGAACTCCATCTTCATCTTCTCTCTCATTATAGCTATTTGCTCAACGCAAATATTTTGATTTTAAATTATCATTTGTTCTACACAGAATAGTAGAGTAAGGTAAGTTAAGACTCACAATGAGAATTAACAGTACACATAAGCAAGTTAATAGAACACGTGGACATTTTTATTAACAGTTCAAATAACAATTTGATAGGGAGACTATTTTGTTCTTATTTGTGAAATTTAAAGGATTAATATGGAATTTTTAAATATGAGAGATTAATTTGTTTTCCATTTATAAATCTAAAGGATCAAATTGTATATTTAGTGCAGGTTTTATTTGAAATATGGGAGCCATTTCAATAGTATAGAGCAAGTCCAGCAGCACACTATTTGAGACTAAATTTTATTTGCGCAACTTCTTGTTTGTTGTGTAGTTCGCACTGAACATGGACACGATGGTTTTAGGATTAGGGTTCTATCTCTATTTGTCCATTATTTTTCCCCTTTTTCTCTTAGTTTTATTAGAAGCTCCTTAGGGTAAAAAAAAAAAAGCACGAATGGAATGGTACAATTTCCAATTGGCGAGTCTATTTAGGTATGTTTGGATGGATAGAGCATGGTAGAATGGATTGGGATGAAATAAAGTGAAATTTTAAGTTATTCTATTATTTGAATTTGATAAAATTTGGTGTAGTAGAATAGAGATGGATGGACTTTATAATATATATTTTATTTATAAAGTATATGTTTTATTTATAATATATTTGCTCTATCATCAGAAAAATGTATTTTATTTATAATATATTCAATTAAATTTGACAAATTATATATATATATAGACACACACACTCATAACTTTTGAGTAAAAGCTTGTACAAGTAGTTTCTATGAAAAGTAGTTAATTTTAGTTGAAAAAAACACTAAATTTTATGTTTCGTTTGTGATTTGCACCAACCAAATCATACTAAGATTTTTTTTCAGTATTTTAATTTATATATAGTATCAATATTAAAAACTTACATAAATATTCATCCACATATTACCATGAAAGTAAAATAATTAGGTTTAACTATTTACTTACTATCTTCAAAATCTTATAAATATGAAGCATAGAAACATGTTATTTAACATCCAAAAAATGCTATGAGATGTGTTTTTTTAATTCACCTAAATTTGAGTTTGTAGATTAAAAATGAAATTTATTGTATATGCACCATTGATAAAAAACAATTACACATACATCTAATCATACATAATTATATCAACTTTTATAAATTAAAAAATAATTAAATGACCAGGTGAAATTCATTTACATCGTCAAGACATTAATGTTAATCTTTTCAAAGTAATAAAGTCTATTTTTAAATGTTCATTGACATCCAGTCATTTTATATTTATATATCATTAAATTCATTTTTTTTATTGAAATGCCACTGAAATTGTTTGATTCCTATCATAATTATCTTAAGCACTATATAAAAAAATATAATGCAATTGACTAACACTAAAAACTAGTATATGAAAATTAACATCAAAATAAAAATATATCTCTATATTAAAAAACAGTATCTAATTGTAATAATTCTAGACTTTTCATATATAAATGGATAGTTATAAAGTTTTTAAAATTTAAGTTTGGTTGTATTCTGATTTATAATAGTGTAGTCAATTAATAAATTGAGGAAGATAAATTTAATATTGAAACGTAGTTTAAAATTTACTACAAAGAGAGAAGAAAGAGGAATTGAAGTGATTTTAGAAAAGGAAAAAATTCATACTTTTTATAAATATATAATTGTAACTTTTAAAATTTAAATTTGATTATAGACAAAGGAGAAAGAGAAAATATAGTGATTTATAAAGTTGCGTGATTTTAAGTTTCATGTAATAATGTTTTATAATATTCCTTTTAGATATGAAATAAAGATATATGATTCTATTAAAGTTTTAAAGAAATAAAAGGCTTATAATTCCAATAATTCTGACAAATTCCATTAAATATCCACATAGTGGTAGGGAATATTTCCCCATTCCATATTATTTCAATCCCTTCCAATCCATTTTATTTCACTACACCAATCACCACATCAATCGTTTTGGCGACTCACCACACCAATCTAAAGATGCTTTCGACAAATGTCATATTTCCTCCGTTCGTAGTTACCTGTAGACTTTAATAATTTGGAACATTAAAAAGTCAGTACGTACGATTTGTAGCAATCTATTGACAGTTAATCGGAACGAACGGAGCACCATACTGTAACATGTCGAATGCTCATCATATCATATTATTAGATTCCAACTTATATGAACAATTAATAGGGAAAAAAAATATATCCCGTAAATGAAAGTGGACGATGATGATTGATGGTAGAGTAACAAACAAACAAGAATTAAAAAATAAAAAATGGCGTGACTTGACACTTGGGACCCAAAATCCAAAATTAAAGAGTGAAAGGCAGAACAGGACAGAACAGAGCAAAACAGAACAACATAGGCAAATAAAAAAGCAGAGAGAGGAGAAACAAAAAAAAAAAAAAAGTGGAAAAAGAAGAAGAAATGAACTTGGAAGCAGTGAAGAAGTACTTGGAGAAAGGAGGAGAGGGCGATACATCATCGTTGGTGGATGGGCTGCCTCCGAGGTTCCTGGAACCCTTAATCATGAGCGCCCTTCGCGTCGATCTCATCGAACATGGCCGCGTCATCTGCTCCATGAAGATTCCTCCTCGTTTACTCGTACACAACACAACAATTACTTACTCTTTGTTTTTTTTTTTAATCTTCTTTTGTTTGTTTATCTGTTCTTTTTTTTCTTTCTTTTTTTACAAATAATTGATTGATTGATTGGTAGAATTCCGGGAACACGTTGCACGGCGGTGCCACCGCTGCGCTGGTGGACGTGGTGGGGTCAGCTGCACTCCCGACCGTCGGATATTCAGCTCCCACCACGGGTGTTTCAGTCGAGATCAACGTTACCTACTTGGATGCTGCGTATGCTGATGTCAGTTTCTACCCTTCTTTCTATCTATCTCTTTCTTTTTCTTTTCTTTTTTAGTATTGTTTTTTGTGACTTAACAGCATGTGTATAATAAGTGTATTGTGTTCTATGAGTTGATGAGAGAAAACTAGAGAATTGTTAGTATTCCTCTTCCTTATTTTTTGTTGTGCAATGGTTTTTGTGAGTGAGAGAGAATTATTAGAGTTTTGTTTGTGAGTTAGTGTGTTAGATAGATTATGGGCTAGATTAGTGTGGGTTTATGATGTCAAATTGGTATGGAAGCTTACAAGATTTGGTCCCATCTTTAAGGTGTTTGTAAGAAACAAGAGTGTTCCCAAATAGTTATTTTTAGAGTCATTGCGACAAACAAATACTGGTTGATCAGGTTCCAAATTAGAGGAGGAACTAGATAAGAATTATTGGGAGATTTTGATGTCCACTCACTTAAAGCCTTGCAATATTTGGTGCCTTATTGACCCAGGAATACATGAAGAACCACCCAAAGGAGAGATAAAATAGCATTGTCACAAATTCACCGGGGAGTAGATTATTCAGTGTTTGGTAAGACTACCAAAGAAACATGGAGTATCTGGAAACTGCAATACTTATGCAGATAATATGAAATGTATGAGATGTTCAGCTCAAAGACTATTGAACAATATACATCGAAGTTTTTATTTCTGCGCCTTTTCTACACTTTTGTATGACAACTTCAAGATACTCCATGTCAATTGATCACCAAACACTGAATAATCTACTCCCTAGTGAATTTGTGACATTGCCAATTGATCTCTCCTTTAAGCAGTTTCATCAACTCCTCCTTGTATTCCTGGATCAACAAGGCTCAAACTATTGTTGAGCATTTAAGTGAATGGACATCAAAATCTCCCAACAATTGTAATCTAGTTTCTAGTCTAATTTGAGACCTAGCCAAACAATATCATAATTGGTTGTCATAATGACTCGCTAAAAATAACTATTTGAGAACAAGTTAATTATCAGGTTGTATTATGAGTTAGTTAATTCTGCTGCATTAGTTAATTCTGAGAGTTATATTCTCTCTCATTGCATCACTTGAATATAGGTCAGAGTATGAATTAATGAAAGCACTTTTGCCTTTATCTTTTTCTCTCTGTAATATGACCGTGACATCTTGGTAATGGTTGCTTTGTTCACTTCACTGTTGTATATCGAGTGGCATTTATGTGTTGAGGTTTTGATGGATGTAGTTCGTGGTTTTTTCGGTGGCAATGCCATGTCTTGAGAAGTTCTTGGAACAGTAACTTTGCTTGATATAATGATCTTGACTCTGGGTCTGAAAATTGGCTTGAATTGACGTTTTTATTAGTTCAAGTGGTTCAGTATTTGTTGCTCTTATGGTTCTCAAGTATTGTGAATGGGAAAAGAATAGCTTTGGAAGAATTTTCCCCTTATAGCTTTGGAAGAATTTTACCCCTATAGTGTGATGCAGTTGAGATTCAGTGGACTTTGGATACTGGTTTAGATTGATAGATTGGCTTGAATTGATTGTTACTACACAAGTACATTGGACTATGATTGTTAGGTTATTCTATATTTTTCTCTTTTGGTCTGTCTGACCGATGACTTTGCTCAATGCCACAAACTCTATTGGACCAGAACCAGATATCTTGTTAAGCAACAATTTTGAGAGATACCCTCAAAAGATAAAACTAATACCGTGACAAGATGCAGATTTTCAGATTTTGATGCTAAAGTGTAGAATTTTAAACCAGGTTGGATGCTTAAGTTGTTGCTAAAATGTACACTTTGCCTGGCTACCATAACTTCCATTTTCATTATGATTTTAGAAAGAATAATTATATCTTTACTTGGACTATATATGGAGAAGTATATTCAATAGTGAATACAATTTTCTTTTCTTTTTTTTTTTTTTTTTTGGGGGGGGGGGGGGGTGGTTTGGGGAAGTGGAAGTGTGGGGGCTGGCTTCAGCTTTTTATTCATCATATCCAGCAGTGCATGTTGGAGGATTTTATTCGTTGACTCCCTCTTTAAACTATTGCGATGCCTGATGATTTTTTCAACACTGCTCTTTGCTAGTTTTGACATGAATCATGATGTATGTTCAATATGGTTGACAATCTATGTAATTGAGGAGTAGAATGTAGGAAATTTTGTGTAATATAGGTTTCCTTTGTCTTTTGTCTAATGTTATGTTAGGAGGAGATCGAGATCGAGGCCAAGGCTCTACGAGTAGGAAAGGCTGTTGCTGTTATCAGTGTCGAGTTCAGGAAGAAAAAAACTGGCAAAATTTTTGCTCAGGGGCGTCATACCAAATATCTTGCCCTTCCCAGTAAAATGTGAAAACCAGCAAATAGGTCAATGCAATAAGCGGTTCAGTGTTGGCTCATATTTGTAACTGGCAAGTATATCCAGATGTCACTTCAGATTAAGTTTCCTGCATGACCTGCAGTTGCTACATGCGGGATGTAACCTTGAATGGTTTACAAGTTCATGTTGATGTGCAAGGGCAGCTCCACACTGTCATACTCAAACCTCTCCAAAATTGTTTACTTTGTGACTGTTACTGTTTTGTTACATATACATTCGAACACTACAGAAGAATTATTTTTCCCTATTTATGAATTTACACCTTGCTTTAAATGGATGTATTGAAATGTTGCTTTTATAGAGCTTAGGTGTATTGTTTCATCCATTTAGCTGACTCTATCTAATGACATAAGGCTCATTGTTTTTGCTGCTCATGTGCATTTATATTTTGGCTTTCTCAACGCATTTACTTATAGGTTGGTGGCCATCGATGGGACTTGAATATCAAACATTACACTCCTTGTTTGCACTTAGTTCTAATTAAATCTATTTATTTTGTTGTTTTTAAGTAAACCTAGTTCATCCCTTGGTGCTATTTCTCAGTTATTTCTAATAAAAAAGCAACTCTTGACAGATTCATTGGTCAGTAGAGAAACACACTGATGCTGATGATTAATTTCTGCTGAGATTCTTGAACACTTTACTTCCAACATTAAATGCATCAATTCGAATTTTTTAAATTTTTGGGTTTACAATTCGAATAGTTATTCTATCAAATTTTGGAGAGAATGGCCTCTTGCTCTGCATTTGATGTAACAGACAAGTCTTTGTCAATGATCGCTCTTATGTTGATCATATTATTTCCTATAAGCTCTTAATTCATTCTCAATACTAAGCACTATTATTTCGATGAACCGTATGTCAACCAATAATAAAAGATTGATCTACTTATCAAGGTCTCATTACCGGCTGAGGACCAAGGGCAACTTATATGTTATGTCAAGCGGAAAAGAATATAGTTGAAATTAATTTAATTTAGTCTTCCCATTCACATAATTTTTCTTTGTTTTATTTATAAACTATAACTCTCATTCTTTTCTAAAATTAACATTTGTTACCCAACTTTGTGCACATTTCAAGGAAAGTATCTTGGAATGATGGGTCTAGTCATAAATGCAAATGTGGTCAGGTTACCGAAGTTTTCCTTGTTCAAACTTTTATCACCAAATAATTGCTAAAGTTGATCATCAATAACTCTCTCAGACCCATTGCCTATGATTCCCAGAGCATCTCTGAAATTGAGTGTGCTTCTCGTGGTTCGCCTTCCTATCCCTCCATTGCCCTTTCTCATCATGGCAGCGAATTCCCCATAATCTATTTGTCCATCCTGCACCACAAAATCTTCTATCAATGCCATTAAACAACTTGGCAACAACTAATGGGGTTGTAATTCTTCAATAAAATACATATTAATACTAATGCTGGCATGCAATCTAACAACATAACCAAAATGTACTTACATTGTCTTGATCAATTTCCTTGACCATTTCATCAATATGGATATCATCCAAGCCAAACTCCTTACAAGCTTGTTGAATCTCATCAATGGTTATGTAACCGCTGCCATCTTTGTCAAAATAGGAGAATGCTGACAATAGATTTTCCTCTCTTTCCAGCTTATTTAGGTGAACCGTAGCAGCAATGAATTCACCATAGTCAATTGTCCCACTATTATCAATATCTGCCTGTTTCATGCAAGATTATAAGATCATGTCCAAGCATCGAGTTTAAAAATTGAAGGCAAAGTAGCATAAATAACAAAAAAGGAATCAAACAAACATTAACATTTATCTTACCGCATCCATAAGATCCTTGATTTCAGATTCCATAAGTTCAGATCCTACACGCTTTAAGCCATCTTTTAGCTCATCAAATGTTATGGTTCCACTGTTGTCAGCATCAATCATCTTGAATAACTCCTTAAGGCCTCCAATTTCTTCCTCAGAGAGCCTCTCCGCAATAACCTATATTTAGTGAACAAAGAACTGTAAAAGTTGTAGTATTAGGATTTGACATGTACAAGACTACAAAATGGATCACTTTCAACTTCCTAGTCAAGACTAAGAGGTTCTGACAAATTCAAGCTGAGAAGCTTTCAAAAATTTTAATACTTGAAGTTCAGGCCAAGGCTGTGAAGAAAGTGACCTCAATCCATTTTCTCTAACTTCTTTCAATTCAATGAAAAATCAGAGACTTGTAAGAATAAGAGAATGTGAAGAAACATCTTTTAACACTGTATTCATCTTATCTTGCAACCTTGGTATTCTCTAATTGAAGCAAGTACCAAAAGTTGCATGGAGACAAAGTTCAAGTTCCTCCAGAACTGAACCTCTATAAGCCTTGTGTTCCAATTTTAAGGCTGATGCATAATAAGCAATGTACTAATGTAAGGTTGAGGCTGCCTTTGGTCCATAGTCAATGCTCTTATAAGGTGGAGTTCATAACTGAACCAAATTTATGGAACAAAAATAATAGTGGTTTAAGGGTTTGAATCCATGTGAAAATATTCAGCAAACCAAAAAAATAATAATATAGAAGCTATGATGTCCGTTACAGCCATGCAAGACAACCAGAACCAGGCATCTGTCTCCTAAAACTTCCTTTTGAAAGTAAATTTCAATGCAATATGGCATCACTATTGTGGAAAGAAAGCATTGTAGTAACATTTAGAATCAAGAAACCATTTTACCGCTATTGCTAAAGAGAATGTGCATGAAATTCATAAAGGAAGCCCAGTTGATTAGGAAATAACTGTTAACTAACATTCTAGCCAAAATTCTACTAAAAATAACATAGGATTACTTTTTCATTCTAATAGGAATAGAAAAATGCATATTCATAAATAATAAGAAGCAAAAATTACTAGCTCATTCTCGGCATATAAGCACTGAGAAATTATTTAGCCTTAGCAGAAAGTTATACAAAAGTCTTACACGCAGCGCCATCTTTTTAAGTTTATTCATTGCAGAGAACTGCTTCAGGCGTGATAAAACAGCAGAATCAAGAGGCTTATCTGGTGCAATGTTGTCATCAACAATCCAAGGGTGACCTGACACAGAAAACCAGTTCAGTGCCACGGCCTTCAACTCCAATCCAAGAGTTGTTTTAAGTATATTCAAGCAAATGATGATTCTTGCTCTATAAAATGTAATGGACTTACAAAGTACTTCATGAGCTGTAAGCCTTGTTTTTGGATTTCGATCAAGCATTTTCCGAATCAGATCCTTGGCGCTGTCGGAAATGCTAGGCCATGGCTCAGACTGGAAATCAAGTCTTCCAAGTAAAATCTGCCGGAAGATCCCTTGCTCGGTTTCTGTAGGTGACAAAATTTTGCAGAACAGTATTAGCAATGAGGAGGGATGAACATGAAGAAAACAGTAACCATAATTGGAATTTAACATATGAATGAGTTATAGGTACCCGCCCAGAATGGAGGCACCCCACTTAGTAAGATGTACAAAATAACTCCAGCACTCCACACGTCTGATTCAGGTCCATAGTGTTTGCGCAGGATTTCTGGTGCAACATAGTATGGGCTTCCAACAACATCAGAAAAGGTTTCACCTGAAAAGCGTACAAAGCAATGATCCGGTGATGAATGAAATGAAGGACAATGGACAATTCAAATGTAATATAAGACAAGACTGCATATCTTCATATTTCAGTTTAAACAGTTAATTGTCTTTACAAAAAGAGAAAGAAAGGAAATTTCATTATTGAATTTATATCAAGACAAAGAAGTTTAAGTGCAAAAGTACTTGAATATAGTATGGCCAAAAGGAACTACTTAAACAAAAAGATTCCACACCAATTGAAGAACTGTGATTCCAATATTTTCCCAGATCCCATTGCTTCCTTATATCCACCATGTGCACAAGGACAAGGCTATAATCAATTAGTTAAACAACACTGCTTAAGAATTAAGCTACTGAAGCAAGTATACCCAATGATATAACTAGACCCCTTGATGTTACCAATCCCTTCTTCCCCTTTTCTCTCTAAATTGAAAAAAAAAATAACCATAACCAAGACCAAAATCAGTAAAACTTAAAGTCAGATCACCCAAAAATTTAAGTCAGATCACCCAAATTCAGCCAAATAGTTGAGGTTAAGATTCTTAAGAATGAGGATGAAAACGATCATTTCATTTTTGCAGGCACACTTACGGTTCAATAGGCAAGGCTTTCAAATGATAAATCTACCTCCAACCAGACAAATGTTGTCTACATTTTCTTATTGTAAAAATGCTGAAACAATCAAAGAAATCTTGCACCACTGTGATCACACAATAAATCAGCAAATAAGCATATCCCAAGTATTCCTCTTATGCAACAAAAGGCATAAAGGACACTGCATATGAATATTGCCCAATATGTGAAAATAAATATCATAGAAAGAAGAAGAACTGAAACCAAAAGCAGAAGCAGATTAACCTGGCTTGTAAAAAACAGACAAGCCAAAATCGGTGGCTTTAAGCTTAGCATCCTCCTCAACACTATCGAACAAGAAGTTCTCAGGCTTGAGGTCCCTATGCATGACCCCAAGAGAGTGACAAGACTCCACAACCTCAACAATGGTCTTGATTAGCTTTGCAGCCTGCCTCTCACTGTAGTGACCCTTCTTCACAATCCTGTCGAACAACTCACCACCCTCACATATCTCCATCACAAGGTGGACACTGGTAGGGTCCTCATAGGTTCCATGGATCCTCACCACATTGGGGTGCTCAGACAAGTGGTGCATTATCTGAACCTCCCTCCACACATCATCATAGTCATCCTTGCAGAAGAGCTTCCTCTTTGGGATTGACTTGCAGGCATAGGTGTAGCCAGTGGACTTGTGTGTGCACATGTATGTTGTGCCAAACTGACCCTGACCCAGTTTTCTTCCTAGAGTGTACAGTTCTCTGAGATGTTGTGTTCTATAGGGGAGAACCCATGTTGGTTTTGGTGGTAAGGTTGTGTTGGTGGTGGAAGTGCTGGATTTGGCCATTGTTGTATATGTTAATCTTGTTATGTTGTTGCTGTTGTTGTTGTTGCGGTTTGATGGTGTATTAATTGGTGTGTTAAGTGTTAACAACAAGACACAAAGATATATTGAAGATGAAGGATCAAAGAAAGAGACAAGAATGTGTAAAGAACTTGGTGGAAGAAGACCCGGTAAAAAAGGATGACTTGAAAGCTATGACCGAGTCCAAGATGAGATACATGGTGATGACTCTCTATGTGATAGCACTTTCAACGTCACACACAAGCAAAAGCTATGCAAATTGCAAAGCAAATCACCAAACCAATGCCATCTTTTTCCTTCTTTTCCCTTTTCTTCAATGTTTGTATCCCTTTCTATACATTACCACTTTTTAAAAAAAATTTCAGTGGAGTTCTTGCTATGTAGCAAAACGAAGATAGGAATAGGGAGGTTATAAGTTGAATATCTGGAGGCCATTAATAATGATGTTACTTTTTCATTCAAGTAGTAAAGTATGCTTAGCAGTTATTTATATGGAATTAATTTTCACACTAACTGAATCAAGTAATCCAGCAAAGAGTTAGGCGTTCTATATATATATATATATATATATATATATATATATATATATATATATATGCGTGCACACGCTAGCTAGCCACTAATATGTTAACTACTCTCATCGTCCTTGAACAATTATCTATTTTAAAAAGTTATTTTGTCTATAAACAATTGTTTATTTAAAAAATTTAAGTAATATTAATAATTTTTTTTCCAACAATATCCATATTAAATATTATTGACTCATTAGTAAATAAAGAGAGAAAGTTAAAATATAGAAATAAAATAAGGTCAATTTGATAAATTATTTATAACTTTTACTAACATTGATATTTTATCAATTGTTTTTTCAATTCCAATAAGCATTTAAAAGTGAATAATTATTCAAGAACTTATAAAGTATTAGATAACTAGAAGATGTTTGAGAAAGCTGTAAGATTATATTTGTTTTAACAATTATTTATTTGTATAATCACTTATTTGAGAATCAATTTATGTTTGAGTAATTTAATTGAAAATATTGTTTTAAGTTAATATGTGTTGTTTGGATTGTTTAGAAAATAATGAATTTTTAGGTTGTATTGCCCTTTGAATTATACCAAAATAGCTTTTTAAACAAAAGATGCTCAAATCTTAGCTTAAATATTTTTTTGTTAAAATACCTAAATGAGATTAATGGTTCATTTGAATGTGATTCTGGAGACCTAGAATCATTTTTTTCACAAAAAAAAATATTTTTTTATATATTTAGATAATTTTTTAAAAAATAATCAGAATTCAAAAATCAAATTTCAGCTTTTATTCAGAAGTTAAAAAGAATATCTTTTGGGAAAAAAAAAAACAATTTTTAGGTTTTTCTATTATACATAAAATTTGAGTTCTGAAATCATTTTCTTCAAAATTTAAAACAAGTACACCCTAATCTTAGTGACAGTTTTTTTTCCCTAAAAAAAAGGAAAAAACTGTTCTCATAAGTTCCAAACATGAAACATGCACTTACTATTAAATACTTTTTTACTTATTATATACTACACGTTGGCCATTTATTATTTATACCTAAATTATTGATGTGGTAGTAATATAGCAAAAAGAAAGATTAGTACGCAAATATTTTTTTTCCCCCAAACTATATTGAGAATTGAACGGTGAATTTTCGCCATCACCAATAAATTCGTCAAAAAGTCTGAGCCTCGGACTCGGAGTATGTCTCAACATTTAACAATAGTCAATACCAGTCCCTTCTACATCTACTGCTCAACGTTGTTTGCACCATCATTTCTCTAGATGTTTATTTCAAAATTTGAAATTATATTCTTGAAAATTATATTTTTGAAAATATTATTTTTAGATATTTTTAAAAAATTATTTATTTATTATTAAATATTTCTGAAATTATTTATTAAGATTTTCATAAATAAATTTAAAATTTATTTATTTTATAATTTATTTTCTTATGAATATATGTCATAATTTTTAAAATACCCTTAAATCAAATAATTATGTGGAAAAAGTTAAATAATTGAGGAATAATTTAGTATTGTGTTTAATAATTGTTATTCTCAAGTTATGAGGATTTTTCTTCCCACCCTTCAATTTAAGAAAAAAAATTTCACTAAATCATAAGAAAATCTTTTTTCATGAAATAATTAGTACCGGAGAAAAATTCTGTAAGGCTTTGCTTGGCAAAGAAAAGAAATAGAGAGGAAGGAAATAGAGTGGAAAGAAATAGGGAGGAAGAGAGTTGAGATGATTTTTATTTTCTATAGATATATTTGGATGAAAGGAAAATGAAAAAGAAAGAAATAAAAGAAAAATTAATTTATTTTGTTTGTTTGGATAGAAAAGTGAAAGGAAAGAAAGAACAATTATATCAAATGACTTTTAATCTTTATATTATGAAAAAAAATAAAAGGTTATTTTTTATAGAACTATATGAAGAATTATTAAAAAATTAAAATTAAATACAACTTTGCCATAAATTTATCCATCAAAATAATATAAATAAATATAATAAAAACTGACATTATACATACTTATATAAAAGCATTCAAGTCAATATCTTTATTTTATATTTAATAGTTTTATTAATTAATATCAGATAGAAAACGTAACTATTTTTTAATATAACGAGTTTAAAATAATATCAAGCTAATTAATAAGAAAATATTAATGAAAATAAATTATTCAAATTTATTTAAAATAAAAATATTAAAGTAAAAAATAATGGGGATAGAGATTTAAATTATGAACGTGTGTATTTTTGAAATATGTAAACATAACACATTTCTTCAACATTTTTCCATCCACATAGGAAGGGAACAAATTTGGGTGAATCCACATGCTTTTTGCAACTATTTAATATTTCTTCTCTCAATTTCTTTTATACCAAACAATGAAAAATCACTTCCTTCCCCCCAATTTCTTTCCTTTCCTAACCTTTCATCTATATTTTCTTTTAAACAAACATAGTATAAAACTTGTAACCAACGTATAAAACATATCATTTCCATCCATTTATTTTTAAAAATAATTAAATATGCTCCAAAATAAAAGCCCCTGGATAGACAAGTTTTACAGCTAAATTCCTGGATTAATTGCTACAGTTGAAGCTGAGTTTAGGGTAAAGTATAGTTTTCTAAAACTGAATTTAGGCCGATATGTGTTATGAACATAGATAATTATGATTACGACATTTTACCACTTATATTGGTTCGAGCACTCACGTCATCACGTGAGTGACGATAAATAATCAAAATACAATTTATTGAAGATCGAACAATATTTGATTGAAACATAGAGAGTTTACTATATACGTTTAGTTGGTGATTAGAATTCTGGGAACGTTTTGATGATTGAGTTTCAAATCTAACTTTTATATTAATTTGGAAAAATTAATCATGAATTCTCATTGAATAATAATATTATAAATTAATTAATTGTTTATGTTATTGAATGAAAAAAAAATAATATTTGTTATAACCATTAATAATTTAGCAAATTCTTTTGTAAAAGAATTTCTTGAGTCATACATTATATATATGCACATATATATTTGAATTATTTTTTTTAGGGCAACTTTGAATTATAATATTAATTAAAATTAAAATATTGAAAAACATAAAAAGAGAGTACTATATACAAACAACAAAAAACTCAAGTTTTTGTGTGTAATGTGCAGATCGCACCGAAAGTGAAGAGTGAGGAAGAAAATGTCATGCAAGGATCACATGCCAGGCTGAATGGAAACGAAAGTTTGAGTTAGACAGTGTACTTTACTTTAAATTATTTGTTGGCGATTTTTCTAAAGAATTATAAGAAAGGGATGCATGCATATATGATCTTGCATTAAAAAATATATCCTTTTTTTGGCCACATGCAAGGGAAGAAAAGAAGAATGGTACTATTGATTTGTGGGATGGATCACATCACATTATAGCATTTTAGAAAGAAAGTTCAAATTGACTTAAGGTGTGGGTAGGAGAGTCATAGGTCAAAGTAGAAATTAGCAGCAAAATCAGGTTATACTACAAAACATCTTCAGTGACCTTTGTTCCCTCAAATTAAGTAATATTTGAAAAGATTGTGCTATTGGATGTAATACTTTTCAAGGCATAGACACGGACGATTATTATGTATCTCTTTAAAATAAGATTTGTGATCAATTTCACGTAAAGAGAAAAAATGTGATTAATTTAAGTCACTTAAAACTTTCCATATTAAAGCCATTAGAAATGAGTTAATGATGACGGATTTGGGTAGTTTAAATGAAGTCATAGGTTCAAACTTCATTACCACTAATATACTAAAAAAAAATTTCATATTATTTTGTGTCTAGAAAATATGACTGATGTGTTATTATGAAATATGAATTTTATCATTATTTGGTAGTTATTTTATCAAAAGACTTGTATTTAAAATTTAAACAATATTTAGTTGAATTTAAAATTTTTGTGTATGTAAGTAAATTAAATGAAGAAGTTATTAACTTTATTTTAAGTTAATTATTTTTTATATGTACAAGACCTTTATAATTATCACTTTTATTTTTATAAAATAATAATTAACTCAATATTAATCATATTTTGATAATTTTTAAAAAAATTAATATAGTGTATTCAGTTCATCATGCTAGCTTATATATGTTTATAAATATTTCATATATCTTATTATAATATTAAAAAGTATTCATTTTTATAATTATGTTTTAAAAAATTAAACATTACATGTCTGTTAGAAGATTAAATACGTAAGTTAGTCCCTTATAAATGCATTAAGGAATAAATTAGTCTCTTAAATTTTAAAAATTTCAAATTAGTCCCTTATATTTTAAAAAATGAACAAATTGATCTCTCTATATACTTTTGTATAGTTGAAAAGGGACAAATTAGTCCATCTATTCGCTATATACCGAACTATATAGAAGATCAATTTATCTCTTTTTTGAAATGTGAGGGTACAATTTGAAATTTTCAAAATCTAATAAATTGGTTTATCCTCCAATACATTTTTAAGGAACCAAATTGGATATTTTATCTTGTTAAAAAATAAGACAGATGTAAATAAAGAATATGGAAGGTCAACATATAATACACTGTATTAATAGTCAAGTCAAGAGAAATGTCACATTATAACAAACTATGAATTAAAGAAAATAAATAAATTATAAATGAAAATTAAAGAATATTAAATTTTAAATATTTTAAAATTTATAATAAAGAATAAATGCCACATCATAAGACTAGTGTAAGACATTTAGCATTATATAAATAGATAGATATATAAAGGATAACTACTTAACTAGTATTTCATTCTCATAACATGAAAAGTAATTTAATAAACTCATAAATACATCATATATTATTTTCATTAATTATGTTATGTGGCTAGCAAACATAATAATGAAGTTTTACATACTAGATATACAATTGTTAATTAGTTAAGCTATATCCATGTTGTATTAGCAATTTTAAAACATTAATAATAAGCTCAAAATGTATTTAAGCCCTTTTTATTAGCTAACAGGGACGGTGCAGTTTGGTTAAGGTCTGACTTTGAAAGGCATGGGTTTGAATTTGCTTATCATCTATCTAAGTAAAAATCTCATTGATAATACAACATGTAATCTTTCATTGCAATTCTCAAAGAGGTTAAGAGTCTTTGGGTCTTGATGGAATATTAGTGATTATTATCACCTAAACTTCCTTTTAAATAAAAGAAAACAGCCTTTTTATTAATTCTAAATAGGTTTTTGTATTTATCTCTTTGGTAGCATTTGTTAATTGTTCTTTGTATTTCTAAAAAGGAGGAACGTTAGAGGTATGTCTGAATATTTCTTTGAGCATTTTATATTCTATCTTTATTCTTCTTATTTTTTAAATTTTCATAAATTATAATTTAATATTCTTCATATTTTTATCAATCACTATACTCTATACATCATTATCAAATGCAATTCAATCTTTGTTTTTAATATCATCTCCATTTTTATTGTCTTATTGTCTCTCTTTTTTTTTTTTTCTTTTAGTCTTAGGACAAGTATCAAACTCAGCTTTTGAGATGTAAATTTCTATAATTTTACAAATTATTTGATGTATCATGTCATGTGAAGATGTATAATATCATTTAGTAAAATCAACCTAATCCTCAAAAGAGTTATGACACATTGATTAATTCTTTAAGATCGAGATCAATTTTTATTTCTTTTGAGATCCGATATGAGAATATTCAACTCTCTTGCAAACCAATTTGTATTCTATTTCCCTATATATACACAACCAACATAAAATGTAATATATTATCACTCAACATAACATATCATATGTTAATTGCGCAAAGCAAAGGTTTAAATTAGATTGAAATAAATATGAAGTCAAATCCACATTTAAATTACCAAATTAATATCAATCAACCTTTTTAATCATCAATCTAGAGTTTTACTTGGGAATTTAATTTTCGTGCACAAAACAACGCATTGATTATTATTATTTTTTAAATTATCATTCATATATTGTTGAATTGAAAAAAAAAAAAACCGCCCGTGACATTCACGTGATCAATGCAAAATTTAATTAATAATCAATAATAATCATAATTCAAAAACCCTAAACCCTGAAGCTGGTCGCCACCTGCGCTTGAACCACTTGCAGAGAGCAGAGCACACCACAGCATGTCTACCCTCCAACCTGAGCTTCTGCTCTTGCGTGCCTACGAGCTTCGCCTCATTCGCTGCACTCTCACTCCATCACCGTCCGATTCCCCACTTCAATCCCCTCCGTCCGATCACCATCTCCACAGCCTCATTAACCACCTTCTCTCCTCCATCGAGTCTGGCTCCTACCTCCAAGCCCTCACCTCCGACTCGTCCAAACTCGTCTTCCAACTCGGCCATGACTTGCCCCTCTTCAACTCACTCGACTCCGCCGACCGAGTCTACTCCGAGTTGCTCCACCGCGCCGAGTCATTCCTTACGGAGGACTCGGTCGCCGCCGCGGAAAGGGCTCTCAGGGTGATAATCGTGTTGTGCATTGCCGTCGCGGCATTTCTAGGGTTCACTCAATGCAACTTCACTGGGTATGGAAAATTCTAGATTCGAGTTTGGTGGATTTGAATTTGGATTTTAAGCTGAAATTGGGTTTGGATTTTTAGGCCTTTGAAGGTTCTACCGAGATTTTCTTTGCCTGTGGAAGCTGGCGATGGTGGTGAATTGACGGAGTGGGACAATTGGGCACGCAATCAGATTATGTCTGCTGGCTCTGACTTGCTCGGAAAGTTCTCGAATCTTCAGGTAACTTCTCGTATGCATTCGCAGTTACTGTTCGAATCATTACATGCATTTCGCTTTGAGTGTTTTGAAAATTGCTTCTTGAGAAATTAGATATTTTAAGTTATCAAAAAGCACTAAAAATTACATTCTGAGAAGCAATAAGCTGGAGAGCCAAACGGGACAAAATTTTAAAATTTGACTTTTTAACTTCCAAAAAGTTAAAAAAGAATTTATAAGCTTCTATGCAAACGGGCCCTTGATGCTGAGCTGAAACGCCATTAGTGACGAGCATGTGATTATATATATATATATATATTGCATATTGCATATTGCATATTCCATATGTGATACAATATCGTTGTTTGATTATGTAGTTGATCCCACTTGGAGGTGGGAAAAAGCTCTTGTTGTTGTTGTTATTATTGAAATTGTCCAGGAGCTACTGCCCTTTGATGTTCTATGAAATGCGTGATGTCTGAGTTAAGCTCGAGTTAGTTTTAGCATGGAAACCCACCTGTTCTTCTTGGAGCAAATTGCCACTCTGTTCAAAATTTGCAATTTACCAATTTTTCTTATATGCTTTCTTGCTCGAATCTGGGTGCTGGAACAAAAATTAAGATGGTAGGCACCCAAACAAGCAATTATTCAATCAGTGATCCCCTGAATGACAATTGAATTAATTCCTGTTGCTAGCTGAAATCAAAATAGATTCCTGCTTGTTTGTTTGTAGGCAATGGTTTTTTGGGTGTTCAATATTGCCCTTGAAATTCATTGGTTTCCCATAAAGATTCTGGGCCATCTCTCTCTCTCTCGCTCAAATTTTAACTTGACACATCCTCACCGTTCTCTTGTAGTATATAGTTTTTGCCAAGATGTTGCTTATGCGGATGAAAGATTTATTGTTTGAAGGAAACTTATCATCTGCAATTGAGATTAGAAGCCTTTCTTGGTGGCTTGCAAGGGTTTTGCTTCTTCAACAAAGAATTTTGGATGAGCGGTCTTCTTCTTTGTTTGATCTATTGCATGTCTACATGGGTGAGGCTTCACAACAATTCGGCACTTCAGAAGCTGTTGAAAGTTATTGGGATGCTAATTTATGTGATGGAGAGAGCTTAGCGATTGTCTCCATGTTTCATTTAGAGGCTGGAATTATGGAATATGCCTATGGACGAGTAGACCCTTGTAGGTGAGCAACTTTGGGATTTCCATTATTTTGGTTTTGTTAATATGATAGGTAATTCTTTCTTTGACATGATTAGGTTGAGAAATATTCTTGTTATTATTTTGTTTGCAATGAAAATGGAAGGTCTACTTTAGTTTGAGATACTGTTGAGGCTTGCTCCATGTACCTGTATATAGTGCAGCAACTTTGAGAACTCGTCATGACCACTCTGTCTGTGTAATGCAAGGTAGTCTATCTAGTGGAAATGATATTATTTTTAAACTCCTGATCTTATCCTACCAGTGATCAACGGTTGCTGTGCCTTCAAAGTTATGGACAACCCAACAATTAGCTTAACTGGCAGGGGTAATGGGTAGTGTATCCTCCCCCCTCCTGCAACAAAAATTGAAACCAAAAATCTTTTAACTTGGCTCTGCAAGTAAAATACTCTAGATCTGTCTTTGCTAACAATTGACTATGAAGTATGAACAATAGGCCATAAATTCATTGATGTTGGACTATCTCAATGTAATATTTAATTTTAATACTTTGGAAAAACCACTTATATTGTGTATGCTTTAATATGCACTTGGTTTTTGTTGTTGATGATGTTGTACAATCTTATGACCCCTTGGAGTGACTTTGTTGTTGTTGTTGTTGCTCGAGAAATATCAATATGTAAATGGAAACATTTATATTCCTTTGTGAGCTCATTTTTTATGGTTCCTTTACTTGTTTCCATCTGCCTTAGCCATTCTGGATGTACATAGTTTTAGGTTTTACCAATCTGTTTCATCATTGAGTGAGAAACTGAGAATTAAAAACTAAAACCTTTCCCTGAGGAAAGCAGTGCTTGGTTGGGGCACAAACTGTATTTCCCTTTTCATGGTTTATGTGTGGGCACATAGCATAAACTGCAGCATCTTTGTATTATTGCATTCACATATCATCAACAAGATGTACTTTCCAGATGGAAAGTTTGGCATGACTTGTTTATCTAGCTTTTTCCCCCTTCTTTCTTTGAAAGGGTGGGGGGCTTGATGGGCTGGGTTGTATTGGTTTAGCAACATGCATTGCTTCTTGATTCTCGTGTCGAAGACAAAGTTGTGACTGAATATGAAAGACATCCCCCTCCCTATTTTTTATTCAGTTGCAAGGAGCTGCCTTGAAGTCTAAAATATGGGTTGGAAATGTAATGGATTTGGAAGTTTCAAATTAATATGCTTTTTATAATGTTAGAAAACAAGTATATTCTGAAGTTTTACTGGGGAATACTATTTGAATGTTGAAATAACAGGTACTGCTTTTGATTCTCCTGTGATATCCCTTTTATGCTGAAGTAACTTATTGCATCAGGACACATTTTGAGTCAGCTGAGATGGCAGCTGGGCTTCAGCTTTCAGTTACTGGTGTACTTGGTTTCCGTACTGTCCATCAGGTAAACATAGTAAAACTGCACAATCAGCGTGTTTCATCGAACTTACCTTTTAACCTGTAATTCTTGGGCATAGGTAGAACCAAAGGCACAAATGTTACTTGTCACGAACGCAAGCTCTTCAAACAATGTGGATAACCTCTCCTTAATGGGGACTAGAGTCCAAACATGTGATTCCAGCATTGGTGATGCATCTGACATACTTATGATACCAAAGTTGTTTGAAAATGATCATGACTCTACTAGGTCACAAGGAACAGAAAATGGTGTTAATACTACTCCCAGTTTGACGGCAACACAACAGGCTGTGATCATGGCATATTGTCTTCTAATTGAGAAGAGCTCCCGACACGATGAATTGCAGCGTAAGTTGCCATAGTCTGTACATGCATGCATGATATTATGTCTAGTATGTCTATACTTGCATATAAATCCTCTTTGTAGTAATCTAATTTTGAGCTACCTCTGCAATGGGATAAAGTGGTCTTCTAGCCTATATATGGTGTTCATCTAAGGTTAAGAAGTGGAATAAAGTTTGGAAACTGGATCAGCTAATGTTGAACATTAATGGCTCTACCTGTGTAGGGGTCTATATCTATTTCCTTTTCTTTTTACCCCGTTTTTAGAGCTACTTACATTTCTAACTTTATTCTGAAATGCATTAATTTTCCCTTTTTTGGTTTTTGTTTTGTTGTTGTGGTTTTTTTTTTTTTGGGTGGGGGGGGGGACTATGATCCAGCGAGTGCATGTTTGGGTTTGAAAAATTCTTTCCAGAATATATATATATATATAAGATTTTCATCATAAGCTATTTTATGTACCAAATAAGGTGGTTCAAATGCATGCTCAGTGCACTTGATTGCTGGCTTGTGATCTGTGTTTCAGGATGGGATATGGCTCCTTACATTGAGGCAATTGATTCACAGCATTTGTTTTACTTCATTGTAAGTGTGGAGAAACTACTACTTATATCAACATTTTCATCAGCACCGTTCTTTTGGGAATGGAGGTGGTTTCTGGTGTCAGCATGTTTGCATGCTTCCTTCAATTTACAAGATTTTTTGGTTTAAATATTAAAATTGTCGGGTGCTTAGTCTTGAATATAAACCAATTATATCAAGATAACAACCAATTGTTTAAAAATGAGGCTTTTCTATCCACCATAAAGGAAATTTTTTTCAGTGCTTAAGGTGTTTATATTCCTTCTTGCGATCTTCCCCTTTATTTGTATTATTTGTAAACTATTATCTATTTGTGACGGTTTTCTTGTTTGCTTTAGATACGATGTTTCTGTGATATCTTGCGTATTCGATGGGAGTCATCCCGGAGTCGAACAAAGGAGCGAGCTTTACTAATGATGGAAAACTTGGTATGAGTTGTATTTCAGTTAACACATTCAATTGAGATGTATAAGACTATCAATTTTTTCTGCCATTTCATTCTTTTCTATGCCTATTTAATTAGAGGTTGGCATAATTTCTTGTGACTGAAAGATGATACTAAGGGTCTGTTTGGTTTGAGTTTCTAGTTTTCAGTTTTCCAGTTTTTTAGATTTTGTGAAGGAAATACTGAAAATTCTGAAAACTACAAATTTTAAAACTAGAAAATTGAAAATGAAAACTGGAAACTGAAATCAAACAGGCCCTAAGCTTCTCACCAAAAATAAAAATGAAAATAAAATATGATACCAAGCTATCAACTTGGTCTGATTATTTTTATTATTATGGTTTATGCTAACCAAAGGTTGATCAGTCAGTTTGTCCTTAGATTGAATTGAAAAATCCTCAGTAGATGCCCTTTTTCATCCTGAAGCTACAATTGGTGTACCTTAGTAATAGGAACTTGAACCACAATTGATTAAGAAAATGGAATTTTATTGATAAACTCTCTTCTCTGTGGTTCTGAATCAGTGTGCAACTGTGAATACATGCTGCATACTTGAGAAGGAAATACAGGAATTGTAATAGTAGCAGAAGGAGTCAATTCTGTAGTTTCACTCTACAGTACGTTCAAGAGTCTTGTGGCTTTCCCAAACTTCTACTACTTCTTCTTACCAAAACTAACCTCCCCCTATTGACACTCTTTTTTCCTTGTACTCCACATCTCCTCGTGCTTTCAGGAGGGATTGTGTCAGTGAGACAGTTATTGAATCATGTGCTACTCCTCTTCGCACGCATAGTCTTTCTAACGTACACCTGCTCTTATTGGAGGCTTGCTAACACAGTTATTCTACATGTTTCATACCATTTAATCCTTTTTTCCCGACTGAATGACTTTGATTAGAGGGACTCTACGTTGGACCTTATACAGGGTTTACTGACAAACTGGCTTATTTTAGAGACTAAAGATGCAATGAGGTTAACTGTGTTTAACATTTGATATTGTGCATTGTTTTTTTTTTTTTTTTAATTTTTGTTTTAATCCTCCTACCTGTAAGAATTTTTTTTTTTTAATCTAGAAGATTTGATTATTGCATCTAGATTCTTATGACTGCGGCAGCTGATAAAAATATAATGCTTTTTTTTGCAGGTGCAACGTATTTATGAATCTTCTCCAGCTGTATCAGAAAGAATTCCTTTTTTTTATGGTGTTTATATGCCCAGTATTTCTGCATTGAGGAAGTATGAAGTTTTGCTCTTTAGATTCTAGA
This sequence comes from Dalbergia cultrata, assembly GCA_031216105.1. NCBI lineage: Eukaryota > Viridiplantae > Streptophyta > Magnoliopsida > Fabales > Fabaceae > Dalbergia > Dalbergia cultrata. The sequence goes on along the minus strand of CM062349.1, from coordinate 676,950 downwards.
CATGGAAATTATAATGGACCCTCCCCTGAAATAAGATGTTAAATTTGCCATGCCTTTTTTATTTAGTTAAAAGTTAGATGATCCTTTAACTCTGTTCTTACCTTCCTTTAACTCTGTTCTTACCTTCCTTTAACTCTGTTGTTACCTTCCTTTCAATTTCAGGGAATATGGTGAACTTTTGGTGCGTTGTGGTTTGATAGGGGAGGCAGTGAAGTTGTTTGAAGATTTAGAATTATGGGATAATCTTATATACTGCTACAGGTATGATAACACAGAGATGAAAATTCCCCATGAATATTTTTCTCTCATTGTCCACTTGTCATTAGCAATGAGGTCTCAATTGATATTTGATTTGGAACACAGCTTATTGGAGAAGAAAGCCACAGCTGTTGAACTCATAAAGAAACGTCTTTCAGAACGACCCAATGACCCCAGGTTATGGTATGTTAGTTGGCTTAGCTTATTTTCACGTTCTTATTTATTTATTTGATGAAAGAAGAGTATTATTATTAAGAAGAGATGAAGAATACAAGGAGAAAGGAGGAAAACAGACCTCCTTTGAAACACAAGGTTAACAAAAAAATAAAAAAAAGCCATCAAAAGAGCACAGTTTTCCAATCTTTCAACAGATGTGGAGGGGAATCCCTCTAAAAAGACCATAAGCTTTGCACCGAATAGAAGTCAAATGCCCAATCTTATCTCACAAGATTTGCTTATCTGAATATTTGTCGTTAAAGATACAAGAATTACACTCAACCAAATGCACCAATCTATAGCACACTGCCGCAAGATTTGGGTTCCTTCCTCCTCCCAAAACTAGGAAAACTAGTTAATAGGAACTGAATAACTTGGCTAAGGATAACTTTGGCTGTCTTGTTATTTTATTTTTTCCACTGGATTATCAATAAGGGGCTGTTTGGCACACCGTATTAGGCCGGAGAGTATAAGCTTATACAATACATTATGAATTTATCCCTCGTTTGGTGTACACTCCGTATTGTACTAACTTATCCAGCATTTTTACTTATACACCATTATGATGTATAACTTAATCATGTCTATGGGGGTGGGATTAGGCCTGATAAAGTTTCTGGTATATTTTGCCCCAACACCCTCCTTCATCGATCTCCATCATCTCACTGATAACATGTGATGAATTGAACCCATGAGAAGTTGAAAAGTTTTCTGGGAAAATTTTGAACAGTCCGTGAGAAATGCATGCAATTTTGTTCTCTCTCCTCCCTTACTCCAATCTCTCATTTTCAGATCCACACACTGCCTGCCATCAATTCCTTTCATCTCCCCCTCACTTCTCATTTATTTCCATCCCCTGCACCACCGGTTATCGAAGTTAAGCACTGCACGCGACCTTCCACCGGTGAATCAGCTCCTGCTATTGCGTCAACCATCGTCGTCGACAAATCCGATTCTAGCGATCGCACTGCGTTCGTGATGTGAGATCTGAGCAGAGGGATTGACTCGAATATGCAGCGTGTCAACTTTGTTACTTGTCCAAGCATTTGATCATTGGTCTTAGGGATTGGATAGGAGTTGGTCTTGGACACTCAAGTGTAGTCTGTTGGTTTGGAGCGTAGCCTCTGCTACTTGCCCTCTCGGATCGAAAGTTAGTAGGCAGAAGAAGTTGAAGCAGAAATCTGAGCCCCTCTCTCTCTCTATCAAAATAATAACAATAATAATAAAGGGTGTTTTTGTCATGAAGATATTATTTTATCCTATACAATATATCACTAAACATTGCATAGTATTAAAATTTTATCAGGCTTTATCCTATCAAGCCTTATCCTATCACCCTTTAATCCTATCAGACCTTATCCTATACACCATGCCAAACGGGCCCTAAATCATGATTGATGACAAGCTAGCTGACATGACAATATACCGAGTTAAAAATGAAATATCAACAATATAGAACATTGTTTTGCATAATTTATTACACTTATGCTAATGATTTTCTAGGTGCTCCCTGGGTGACACTACCAACAATGATGCATGTTATGAAAAAGCTCTGGAAGTTTCAAACAATAGGTCTGCTAGAGCTAAGGTGCACCTGTGTTCATAGTTTTATGTGTTAGTGTGCTCTACACATTTTCTTCTACCATGTTACAAAATTTTTAAAGTGAGATTTTTTTCTAAATGAATTTGGTTTTTCTCTGATTGACAGCGCTCTCTGGCTCGCAGTGCTTATAATAGAGGAGACTATGAGACATCTAAAATATTGTGGTGTGTGTTTTAAACTGCATCTTTCCACTTTTATCATTGTTGCCTTTGTCATTATTGTTTTTTCATTTTTTCCATCATAACATTGTTATTTGGATTGATATGTTAAGTATAATAAATTTGTTCACTAATTTCAGGGAGTCTGCAATGTCAATGAACTCCATGTATCCAGATGGTTGGTTTGCACTTGGGGCAGCTGCATTGAAGGTAAATAAATGCTGTATTTATTTGCTTTTGCAACACTAGATTTGCAGTAGAATGTACAATTTCTTCTTGTAGGGATAATCTAAATACCCATCATTATAGTGGCTAATTTGGATATTGGTGCCGATGACATGTGGCAACAATCTATTAGTATTGGACCAAATTTGGTGAATTGGACAGGCAGCCGCATGCTTACTCAAAGGTTGCCGATAGTGAATTTCAAAAAGCCACATCTGCACTTGTGCACATATTACTACTTGCCCAGCTGTGTATAGCTGTGCATGCAAGTATATATTGTGGCATCACCCAAATGATTTCTTAGGATGGGCACCAAACTACAGATGCCATTTTCTACAATGCCTAATTTTTACGTCTCATTTGTAGTTTTTAAGTGCTTCAAACTTACCATGAAACTTCCACAGGCACGGGATATTGAAAAAGCTCTGGATGCATTTACGCGGGCTGTTCAACTTGATCCTGAAAATGGGGAAGCTTGGAATAACATAGCTTGCTTGTATGAATTTCTAGCTGTCATCTCATATTTAAAAGTAGAGAAAAACTTAGTTTGTTTCATTGTATTTGTATAAATTATTTTTCCAGCAAATGCGCACACATTTACAGCATATATGTAAAAAGTATCTTTCCCTCTTATGGCTTCATTAGACTTTGCTCTTCCCAATATGGAGAAATTCATCTCCCTAAATAGCCTTCACTCGAAGTTTGACTTGACATTCTAGTAATTGATTTTGCAAGTCATAGAGTTGTGAGCTCAATAACTCAGTATATGCAGTCATTTATTGGTTATTAAATTCCTGCTTCTAGCATTTACTTATTACACATTTATCCTGCCATGCAGGCATATGATCAAGAAAAAGAGCAAGGAGGCCTTCATTGCATTTAAAGAAGCCCTGAAGTTCAAGTACTGTATTTATCCTCTTTATTGAACTGTTTTATAAATGCTGGAATATGCTTGCATACTTGCATGCACATATACAGCATATGTATTTGTACATAATTATTGCAATTTATGTATAGTAACATCATGACACTTGTTTGCAGACGGAACAGCTGGCAACTCTGGGAGAACTACAGTCATGTTGCTGTTGATGTTGGCAATATCAGTCAGGTATCTGCAGTTTTCCCTTCTTTTGTTGATGAAAACAAGTACTAGTTTCAAATACATTTAGTCCTCTATTTAACTTGAAATAATATGAAGGATGAGAAATGTTTACTAGAAATGCATGCTGTATGTCTGCTCTCTCTTCATCCTTAATATTTCTTTACACGTGAGAAACATTTTGCTAGATGATTCCTCACAGGACATTTGGAAACCTTTAATGAGATGAAATTGAATTGAATTCTTATGTTTAGAATAAGTCAGTAAATTAAAGAATTGAATTCAATTTCGTGATTTGGAATGAATCTAAAAATGAATTAATTTAATTATTTTTACTATTTTATCCTTTATTAATATGTTAGAAACAAAACATCATATTCAAGTAAGGTTATTTTGGTATTTTCATTTGTTGGAATTCAATTTCCACACCAAATCACACTCATTTGAGTCTGATTTCAATTCCTTAGTTTTGTTGGATTTCAATTCCCATGGGATTTCAATTTCTTCACTCAAGTTACTTCCAAATCATGGAATTTAGTCCTGTCAATAAATTACAGGCTTGGAGGCATAAGTTCGTTGAATATTTATTATTTGTAAATTTGATTGGGTTTATGTTGATTATCTTATATTTCTATTTGTAATGATAATATGTGGGGCTTAAGTGGTGTTTTGCACTTTTTGAAAAGTTTCGCAATACACATTTTGAAAAGTCAGGTTGTGAATTACACATGACCTAAAGTTTTTGGGGATAAAATGCATTTAATCTTTATACTAATATTTCAGTCCTAAACTTTCAGCATAGTTGCAAATTTGTAATATACAAAACTGACTTGATGTCTATGATAAACAAATCAAACCTTAGTTGAGAAATTATTTTTGACATTTTTACATGACATAAAATATTACTAATAAGTAACTCTTAATTAAAGGCTTTGCTTTTTATTTTTTTTTACATAAAGCCATTACCTTTGTTGATTCTTTGATGCTCATTGAGTTTGATGAATTCTTTTAGGCTCTGGAAGGTGTACAGATGATTTTGGACATGACCAATAGTAAAAGAGTTGATACAGAATTAGTAGTAAGGATCACAAGTGAGGTGGAAAAGCGGCTTTCAATGAGTAATTCCATGCCTTCTGTAGCAACTGATGATACACGTAATACAGATCAATTCTGCGGGGTTGACTATGGGTCAGAACCTCAAGAGCAAGGATCTGGAGCATCTGTTGCTGGAAGATCACGTGAAACTGAGCAGTTAATTTCCTTACTTGGAAAAGTTTTACAGCAGGTACACAATCCTATCAATATTCTGTTTGTGTAGATTCCTTCTAGTCAATGTAGTGATGATGTAAACAGCTCCCATGCCCCTATCCCTCAAGGAGAGCGTGGCCAAAGTGGATTCTCCACTTAACTGTAAATGGCATTGAACTCCATCAAACTGCTGTGGCAGTACGACTCAATAATGTTTGCTATGCAGGTTTAAAATGTTATGCAAAAGATATGTACCAAATACAAATTTTCACTTTAATATTTTATTTAATACTCTGACACAGATAGTTAAAAGTGGGAGTGGATGTGGACCTGACATCTGGGGCTTATATGCTAAATGGCATAGGATGAATGGAGATCTCATGATGTGTGCTGAAGCCCTCTTAAAGCAAGTTAGATCACTCCAGGTACATCTCATAAGGTCCAGTTCATATTAGATTTTTTTTTTCAAAAAATTATTACATAATTTCATTTTAGAATTATGACTGCTTGCATGTTGATTAAAGATATCTTTTTTTTATTTGTGTGTGAAAGAAGTATTACAATTTGTTCTGCAATTTATAGTTATTTTGTTGTCTTTTTTTTTCTTTTTTCTTTTTTGAAAAGGGGGGGATGGGGTTGAATACATGCAGTGCTTTTGTTTGTTCATGTGATATTTTCTTTAGAAATGATTCAATCACATTGGGACCGGGGACATGCCAGTGTTTCATCTTTTGATCGTTAAGACTAGCAATGAACCATGCCTTTGTCATTTTTAATAACTAGTATCCATTAATATCTTCATTTTTCACTTATTTCTAGCTCTGAAATGTCTTTGACATTTGTTTGCATAATGATAATTTTTAATAGTCAAATCATACAATGATTTTGAGCTTTCATATTGGATAATTATATTCTTTCAGGGGTCTGATACTTGGAAAGACCCAGCCCGCTTCAAAAAGTTTGCAAAAGCATCCCTGGAACTTTGCAAGGTGTACATGGAAATTTCCTCATCTACTGGCCGTAGTAAAGAATTGTTTACGGCTGAGATGCACTTGAAGAACGTCATTAAACAGGCAAGATACCTACTCTAAAATATCTGATGTTTGAGGGTTAAAAAAATCAAGAAACATTGTGTCCTTTTCTCTCTACTTTCCGGATTAAATCCTACTTCTGAAACATGGATATGCCACTTTGGTGCTGCATTCATATGTTGGACATGTGTAGTTAGGTCCTGTATAATACACTACTGACACTTACCTGTTTAAGTTTAATTTTAAATTTTTTTTTTCACTCTGACATGGCAAGACATAACATAAACACGGCGACTTTAAATTTGGACATGAGAAATTTCACAAAAATTTTGAATTAGTATGCCATCAGTGCCTGTTTTTGTGCTATACAGAGGCTTGCCCATCCTGTAAATTTTGTTTCTAATTTGCTACTTGTATTGTCAGGCTGAGAGCTTCTCTGATACTGAAGAGTTTAAGGATCTTCAGGCTTGTCATGAAGAAGTGAAAATCAAACTCCAATCAAATTCAAAGCCTAGCTAAAATCTTGTTGGAAGTATCATTCGGTTGATTATTTCTGACTTAAAAAAACTTGGCCCCGTGTCCTCAGACTGAACCTCATACAACTCAACTTGCAGAGGCATATATATATATATATTAAGAATAGCTGAGCATTTTGCTTTCTGATTTCCATCAACAGTGGATTTGCAACCAAAGCTTGCTTCCAGAATCCTGAATGTGGTAATTGAATATATGACAAAGGGATAAAGGGTGGCTCTTGTATCATCATATCGTGTATGCTGCATATTTGACATTAAGGAAAGAGCTAATTTTTGTTACGTGATGTAAAATGCGTATCTTGTATTATGTTACATGATCATGTACTCATATTATACTTTTTTTTTATCATTCATTCGACTATAAGAAAATTTATAATATTCGTAGTCACTCACTGGTTTCTTTGGAAGGCATTCCTCCTAGTCGTACTCATTCGGATTAATTCTTACAGAACAAGTTAACCAGAAGAAGGCAGTAATACTGATGAAGAATTTTGAAAAATGAGATGAAATAGAGCTATAGTTACGCTAGTTTGTTGATTTGGAAGTTTTGCACGAGTTTGGATTATCCACATTTTAAAAAATATATATTCAGGTAAATACAACTCTATGGTTGTAGGGAAAAACCTCGTTTGTTATCATCTTGACAAGCTATATGTTCAAAACTACGATGCAATACCGACAATTTGGAAGATTTAGCAGTACTCGAATCAGGCTTTGTATTCTCCCAAACCACGAATGGAGCATGTGCTCACACTCATTTAATGCAGTGCGGGCTAAATCTTCTTTTTTATTTTTTGTGGGTCAGAAGTGCGAGCTACTAAATCTAAACCCTAAACAAATGCAATGCAGGCAGGCCCGCATGTCTTCATGCTCAGGCACGGCGGACACAATGGTTGATTATTAAAGTTGCATGTGTATTTCACTTTAATTTTTTAAAATTAATATATTATCAATTTAATTCTTGAATCTCAAAAAGGGATTCAAGGTAGTTTCTAAAATAATATTTGTGAGGACTAATTTAAATTACCTAAAGGATTCATTTGAAAAAGCTTTTATAATTTTAGGAATTAAATTAATAATCTCAATTTATTAATTTCAAAAATTAAAGAGAAGCACACATACAATTTGATGGCTAAAATAAATTTTTACTTTATAACACATTTGCGGTTTTGGTTTGCAAAATGATGGCTCCTGCGGCCGTGATTAGTAGCCACAACGAGAAACCCAGATGAGAGAGAAAAGAAAAGTAGGGAGGAAGAAGGCTCTTCGTGCATTAATATCGTATTGTCGGTATTATGAATGGATTTTCTATTTGTAATACATTTAATTAAATGTAGTGTTTCATTATTATAGACAAATTATTCGTTTGCAATATGATTTACAAAACATTGTATTTCATTTATCCCTATTACAGATGGAAATTTCGTGTGTAATAGGGAATATGAAAGGTTGCTAATAATTACTGTAAAATTCGAATAACTCATGAAAAATCGGTTTATAATCCCTTGATTGCTGCAAGTGCATCTTCCTCTTTTGTCACAAGTGCATCTCTGCATCACACCCTTTTTGTAATTAGGTCTCTATAGTAAATAAAGTTTTGTAACCAAATCCTTAAGCCAAACATCAGTAACAAAAACTTGAGATTAGTTGGAATATTCCTCGATTCTATCTGTTGTCACCTCCATATGGGTAGACTTTAACTCCCTAGAGTTTCAAAACTTAATAAGCTTGTTAAACTATCTTCGAAACTCATTCCAATAGATTTTAATCATTTTGTTATTGGACAAGAAATAAGTTCAATTAGGTCTCAAAAAAATATTTCTTACATACCCACTCACATCCGAAGAAACCAAGAAATATTGTGTTTAATATCACATTTTTATAGTGGAAGTTAAGTCTAGTGACTTATAAACTTTTATTAGCAATAAGGATCTAACTATAAAGTTATATTTACTGTAGGGACCTAATTATAAATTTTTAAATTATAGAAACCTAATTAAAATTTTGATAAAATTATGTGAACCTACAAATTAATTATACTTTTATATAGGGCATTTTTGTAAAAAAAGGTAAAAGATTGTCGTTTGAGAGATAATCCAAATGGAAACTTCCTACAGATAAAGTAAATAACCTGTTGAAAACTAATATTATAATAATAATAATAATAATAATAATAATAATGAAAAGTTTTCACAAAATAAAAAATAGAAGCACAGGTGATAAAATATTAAAATAATATTTTAAGATATTAATAAGAATGGATTTGAATATGATTGAAGTAACAATATAAACTCAATCTAATTGTGAAAGAGAAAAGCTGAAAATGTACAAAAGGCTTTTTTTAGAAGTTATAATTTTGATATTTTAGTAAAAAAGATAATCTAAGTTAACCTCTGTACCACCGGTTAAAAATAGGATCAAAATTTTCACTCCATATTTAGCCTATATTAAACACATTACAAAGAAAGAAAAGGTTTTTCGACAAAAAAAAAATACACAACTTATGTTGCTAGTCTCGGTGGTATATGCCTTTTAGCAGGTAACACATATTTTCATGTGAAATTTTCATATAATAACTTTAATATACTCAATCTCTTATCATTAATTCTCTTATAGTTTTCTTGCACTCACAAGGATCTATTCTCGTTTTAGCATTTCTAATATCTGAACCATAACATCCATATAGCAAAGTCTGGACCTTGAATCCTAAATTGTGATACTAAACTGAGGTCAAATTTTTTTAACCACGGTTAAGCTCATTTATGAAGAAAATGACAATAGTTCCAGGTGCTGCCCAAACCACAATGCGATACTTCCGTACAGGTGCAGCGCTCGTTACTCCTTCACATAGCAACCGCGAAATCTTACTAATGCCCCCGAATCCACGACAGTCCCAAGCTCTAAGAGCAAACAGTCAATGAGGGCATTACCATCATTTCATTATCATCAAAAAATACATATATATATCCTCCACCGTCCCCAAAGTTTTGTCTTTTTTCTTTTTTCAAAACCCAGGAACTGGGCCCGCTTAAATTTTATAACCAAATTGGTCCGGTAAAAAATAAAATAAATTGATCTTTCAGAAAAAATACTCAAAGAAGTTTAAGTAAATGAAAAAAAAATGTATAAATTAGGTTTTAGAAAGATTGGTCTGTTCGATGTTTCAAATTGATAGGAGTTCTTTGGATTTTTTTTTATAGAGACCAATGTTTCGAAAATGAAATTTAAAGGGGGTGAATTTGGGGTTTAATATTTTTCTTAAATATTTGTTTTGGACCAAGTTATACGAAGGCAAAACACAACAAATTTTCCAAAAAAGTTTTTGTTGCAAACGGGAAATTCGCTTCATGCAAACACAAATTCCTCACACTTCCGCTCACTCTCTCTCACTCGCACTCTCTCGCTCACTCTCGTTCTCCGTTTCAAAACCCTTCCACTTCACTCCCTCAGAGAGAGAGAGAGAGAGAATCTATTTGTGCAGCTGCAGCTGCAATTTGGTACTGCGATTTTCCTTCCTCGTTCCTTCTCCTTGTTTTCTTCTGTTAGTGTTGTTACTTGGTGATGCTGCATTTTCGTTTCATGCAGAAAACGCTTCGCTCTCTTTTCGCATTACGGCGCCGATTGTCGTGACTCACACCGTTTTTTGTTTTGCTCTTTCATTTCTTTAGGGTTTTTGCGTTAGTGAGAGACGCTCGAAGCGACGCACACTCCTTTTCCTTTCTGAGGTTGCGGTGAGTTTCGATCACCAAGAGCTCGAAAAATTCAAGTTTTCGTTGTTTTAGTTTGACTTAACTCCATTTTCCTAGAAGCTCCACATTCGTAGTGCAAAATTCTCTCTCTCTCTCTCTCTCTCTCTCTCTCCCCCCAACAACAACAAGCCCCTCGTTTTTTTTTATAATTTTTTTAAACTGTTAATTTACAACCCTTGTGTCGCCTTTTATTTTTATTTTGAGTTCATGTAACGCGTTGAAATGCAAGCGAAGATGAGTGTGAGTTTGTTATTTTTGTTTTATTTTTTGGGTGAGCACGGATTCCAAGCTGCATGTAGGGTGTGTTTAGTAACAGGGTAAAATAATAGGGGAGAATTTTTTATGGATGAGTTTTATGTGTAATTTTACACATGGACCTCTTTCATAGAATCATCTCCCCTATTTTCACCCGATACCAAACACACCCTTCGGGAGTTGGTTCTAGTTTATGATGAATTTGCAATTGCATGCTTTTGGTTGAGGAATTCTTAGGTGACCTTGTGTTGTTCTAGGGATTGAGACTCAAGAATTGTGCTAATTAGTGGATTTATGTATATAATATATGTGAAGCCAGTTAGTGCCCTGTGCTCAATTAAGGATCACGGTTAGGAAATAGGTGCTGTTCGTTATTAACTATGGTTGTGAGTAATTAATAATTTTGAGTACGATGCAAAAGTTTTAATATGCCTTTTGTGTATCTGTTTGCAGGGGGCTGTAGATTTACCATTGAATTATGGAAGCAGTTGAGGAAACTCCCCCATCTAATGTTTTAGATGGAGAGGTTGTTGGGATCAGTTTTGCTATGGCTACTCGGAAGGAAATTGTAAGCACGCAATGCATTTAATTTTTTTGCAGTTAAGTTGTGTGATTCCTGCCAGTGCAGTTGAGCTCATTGCGGTATTCGGCTGAATAAAAGCAGAGTCTCTTTTGGTATATGACACAAATGAGATGAACTGGTATTGGTTTTTGAAGATGTTATGAAGATCTGTGTGAAAAAGTAAAGATGACATGCTTTGATATCAGGAAATCCATGCTAGAATTTTTGTTGGCATTTTCTGCTAGATTCTTTAAGGATCTTATTTTTGACTATTTACTTTTTTTTTTTACATTTATTAAAAAAATTTCATTTCGCTATAAATCTATGTGTGGTCTGAATTTTGTTTTCTTTTTTGGCAAATTATTTTTGTGATGAACTTAAAACATAGGAATGGATCAAACACCTATCTTCTGGGCATATACATATATGGCTGCATGTAATCATTTTTTATTTCGGTTGAAAATTCTCAACGCGTTGCTTGAATTGGAAACAATTTCTGCTTAAAGTATTGTCACCAAGCTTTTTATTTGATGTCATGATCTATTCCGTATTTGATTTGTTTCAATCAGTTCATTGGGAACTTTCTTTTTTATGTGTTGATAGTGTACAGCATCCATTAGTGACTCTGCAATTAGTCATGCTAGTCAACTGTCAAATCCATTCCTTGGGCTGCCCCTTGAATATGGCAGATGTGAATCTTGTGGTACTTCTGAAGCAGGAAAATGTGAAGGTACGCATTGTAATTGCTTATTTTCTGTATTTTCATTTTTATCAAAAAATGGAAGTATTGCCAGTGAATTAACATTGTTTGAAACTTTGAATATTACTTTTCAGGTCACTTTGGTTATATTGAGCTGCCGGTTCCAATATATCATCCCAGTCATGTTAGTGAATTGAAGCGGATGCTGAGCTTGCTGTGCTTAAACTGCTTAAAAATGAAGAAAACAAAGGTATTGCTTAAATGGAATATATTCCTTAGTTTTTCACTATGTCTACATATTCCAATATGTAAAGTTGTTTTTATTGGTTTCTTGTGGTTTTCATCTTTTACCTGTTCACAAATTTTTGGCTATTTGCCATTGAGATCTCTGGTTTTGATTTTCTTTTTTGCCATTGTTTGTCATCATTTTTATCCCCTTTCAAATCATCTCTATGTCTTTTCTCTCAAATATTATGTCTTCTTTAAGTTTCTGGCTTTGAAATGTCTTTTGATGCATAAGTAGTCAATAATTGTAACTGATTCAGTGGTTAATTTCAATATCAACTGGTTTTTAAATAGGTGCATTTGGTGCCTAGACATTTTTTATAGTATTGCATATTTTACTATTTTTGTTGTGTTTGAAATAATGTAATTGCATATTATTTTTTTACTGTGAGAAATATAAGGGGTCGTGTCAGTTAAAACAAAATGCATGTTGTTGATTTCAAAATAGCATCAGTTGTTAAATTGTTTAGGGAACTTTGTACCTGATGGTGAAAAAAATGTTTAAAATTATATTTTTATTGTAATAACAAAATAGTATTTGATGGTTGAATTTTAACAGTAATTTTATAAAATTGGTGACTGTCTATATACATATATGATTATTTATCAAGATATGGTTTGTGAATTTTCTTAATGATTGGATTAAAACTGATATTATCATGTACTCAATTTAAAGTAAACATTGTTGTATCATATTCTAAAGAGAAGAATGTTTATCGTTTTAGAAAAGTAGTAGTAACACAAAATGAGTGAAGACAGACACTGATATATGAAAGGCATGAAATGAAAAGAAGTTTGACTTCATAAGAAACAAATTATGGGTGATTGAGAAAATAAAACTTGAAAATTGTCGTAAGTGAGTGGATGCACAAGTAAGAGTGCCAACAGCCTCACCTTTTAAATGAAGGGTTTAAAAATATTATCTGGTTTTGTATTGCAATTGACATCTCTGACTTGATAAATACGGATCTGCTAGGAATCATTTAAATTATAATGTTATAGCAATTTTGTTTTTCAGGGCCATATTTTCTTCATTTTTCATGATCTCATTTTGAAGATAGGAATTCCTGAATTATATTTGTCTGTTTAATTTTATTTTGTCTTGATTTCTATTGTTATACTGCTACTATGCACTTTGTCTGTTAGGTTTAGATACAATGATACAGCCTTCTTCTCATGCCACTTTTTGTGCTTGATCTTACTGGCTCGCAACCTTTCAGTTTTCAGCTTCAAGCAGTGGCATGGCACAGAGATTGTTATCTTCCTGTTGTCAGGTTAGTATGGACAAAGAGGATAATATATATATATATATTTCAATGGATTTGTTTTTGTCACGTAGTTTTCTGTTTCATTTTGTGTTAAAATTAAGACTTTTTATTAGAAGTATCTAATATGTGCAGAGCGTTTTGAATAGCATCTGAGAAGTGCCAAATCAATATATATGTATTATTAATTTCCAAGGGTCTTGTATAGTGTTCAAATGTTTTGTGTAGTTGTCTGACTCGTGCTGAACACAAAGGCTGCTATCTTGAAGTGTAATTGTTTTTTATTTTTTTCCAACTCTATAAAATTGAAAATAGTTTTCCTGCTTTAGATCATGCCAACACAATCAAATACAAACTACACAGGATGTAGTTGGCTACTGAGATGGTGGCAAAATCTTTTAGTTCTTGTCAATCAGTTATGGTCAATCAGAAGCTGTCAACTACTTCAACACACCTGTTTTATATTAAAGCCTATTTGAATGATTTGGCAAGTATTCCATGGAATTAGAGACATTTGCTTTATTGGTATTTTTTTCTTTTTTAATGCTAATGGCATTGTGGTTTTTTCACCTTTCTCTTCTATAGGGAATATTTTATCCACCTTTGGTATATTGTTTTGACAATAATTTTCTGCATTTACCCCACAAAAGTAGTGGTACACAGGATGTATACAATATGTATAGACTCTCTCTTACTCTAGTATGGGTTTACCAATTTGTTATGTGGTTTTTTTTTCCCTTTAATGTTATGTCCGTGCAACAACCCCCTTTCTCCCGTAGTTACAAGTTTTGCCCTAGCCACCACCTTTCTCATGTAGCTACCAGTAGGAAATGGTTGAGCTGCTGCTGTTTGGATCACGCTTTTTGGTATGTTTGGAGAATCATAGGTTTTCCCTATGGATTTACATCAGTTTCTTCTCCCTAAGTTTAGAGGTTTTGGCTCATGTAACAAAGCAAAGGATTATAATGAAATGTGAACATCACTCGCATTATGTGGCGGAATCCCCTTAGTTTTCTTTTTTTTCTTTTTGGTCTTCGGATTCATCTTCTGCATGACATGATCAACCTCAAGGTGTTCTGGGTCTACCAGGAAGCGTTTGAACTGAAATTTCTTGAATTTCTTCCATGTTGCTTGTGGGCTGTACATCTCCCATGCTGATCTTCTTCATCATCGACCCCATAGCTTTCATGAATTCTTCTCATGTTTCTTGCAGGTTGTACATCTCCCACCTCTGGTACCACACCAGAGCTGAACCCCTCGTTTGCTAGCCATTTCCTCATTGCTTCTGCTATGCAGTGAGCCAAAGAATACCACCACCCTATTCATCCACCCACTTGCATTGCTTCCCGTGAACAATGAAACCACCTTGCTGCTTTGCTTCTCCATTTCCTATACATTCTGGCTCTTGGATTGAGAGCTCTGATACCCATGTTAGAACTGGATGAGAAAATACAAGAGAACTAAAGAATATGTGTATTTCTAAATGAGATTGCAATGGTTAGAGGTATTCGAGAGATCCCTTGCTTTCCTAGTCTCTAACAGTTGGTTTGGTTTCTGTTTTCAGTATTTTTCCTTTTTTTTTTTAGAGGATTTTGTTAGGGAAATAGTGACAACAAGAATGGACAACTGAAAACTGATTTTCTAGCTTTTACGAATTTTTTCACAAAATCCTAAAAAACAGGAAACAAATGAAAAACAAGAAATGGAAAGAGAAAACTGTTTTCTGAAACTAAACAGACCCTAAATTTCTAATTTCTCAACACCCTCTATTCATCTCTAACACTTTCTTTTACAACTCTCTTCTAACTAACTGATTATTTTTCCTAAATCCTAACAACTAAAGCCCATTAACTACTGGCCCAATGTCCTAACAATTGGAAAGCTGTGCTTCATTGATGGTTTTTTCTCTTGCTAGTTTTTGTAATTGTGTGGAGGATTTCTTGTCCTATCTTCTGGTAAATTTCTGTCTTCATCTCAATGTATTCTTCTTTTATCCAAAAAAGAAATTATTAAATGAAGAGTAAGAATGAATGAAATACAGAGTGAGGAGGATAAGGAATCTTCCTAAACAAAAAATCAAGGCAAAAATAAACATGAAAAAGGTAAAAATCAGGTTTCAAGGGCCACGAGGTTTGCACCAAATAGATGCTAGCTGCTCATTCTATATCCTTAATGTAGTTATGTGTCAAAGAAACTACCTTGAAGATATGAGAGTTCCACTTTAGCCAGTTACCATATTGTAGCACAGATTGCACATTACCAAAAAAATTAAGCATCTTTTTTTCTTTTCTTTTTTATAAAGAAAAATATTACTAAGATGGAGAGAAGAAATATACAAATAAAAAGGACGAAAAGATATCCTCTTTACAAGAACAAGAACAGACCTAAGAAAAAACTATTCAATCATTGAAGTAGAGTTCTTCAATTTCTTAACGTCTCTGAGGGGGCAATCCCGTTAAAACTCAGAGAAGCTGAACACCTAATTGTATTCCACACGGCTTGCTTTTCTAAAAATCTGTTGTAACAGATGCGAGAATTATGCTCCAACCAAATGCACCAGACAGTGGCATAGACAGCCCACTGCCACAAATTTGGCTTCCCCTTTTTTAACAAAAGAAATTTTATTGCCTGGAGAAGAATATTACAAAGACCTTGGATGATTAGAGATCTTCATTACAACAAGTAATAATAAACATCAAAAGAACAAAGCTTTTCAATTTCTCAGCATATCTAAGAGTGAAGCCCCTCTAAATAGTACAGGTGCCTTGCACCAAGCAAAAGTTCCTTTTTTTCCCCAGAAGTTGCAAAAGTTGTAAATAAGATTTGATCTAAGATTGCAGCCTCACCCTACACTGACAAATGATACTAATTGTGACGAGTGAAACTTTATCATCTTTGCTCTTTCTAATATTCTTCTCTTCTTATTAATGAAATTTCTTCTTTCAAAAGAACAAAAAAAGTGTCATCTTTACTTCTGCTAACTGTGCTTTGTAACTTTTGTTTCCTTTACTCCATTTTATGAAGGTCTCATCTGATGGACATCTAAAGCATGTGGGGCCTTGTTCTTTCTGTTTTACTTTCTTTTGTTTTATTATTTGGTCTTATCCATGGTTTGGCCAACTGTGCCTTGTTCTCTGCTTTGGTTTTCTGTGCTTTCTCTTGGTACAGAATTTATGCTTCAGCTTGTTCTGAATTATCGAATTTGGTTTTCCTATTGATGCTAACTTTTTATGTGAGAGCATGATGTTTCCGTGAAATTCATTTCCAAGTTCCAAGGTTCTGGATATTTATATTCCTCCCTCTTTAGGATGTTAATGCTGCTCAAGCTTCTATACGGGAGGTCAGAACAACAGATGGGGCCTGTTACTTGGCACTAAAGGTTGCTAAGTCTAAGATGCACAATGGTTTTTGGAGCTTTTTAAATAAGTATGGCTATCAATATGATGGTGATCACACTCGAGCGTTGCTTCCTTGTGAGGTTTGATTTCTACTTACCCTTCCTTGTTACTTTGCTGCTTAAAATGGCTTACTTCCTTTACTTGTCTGGATTATGTTGCCATAGATGCTATGTTTTGCAATTCCTTTATTTGTGCATCCTCTATTTTATGTAGGCCTCCAATGCTTAATTTCTTATATTTCTCTATTTTTTTCTAGTAATTGTTTATGCCCTTTAAAAATGTTATGCATCAATGCATGTATGCGCATCCTTCAAAGAAATATATTGTAGTTCTGATTATTGCATTTTGGATCTGGCATTTCATTGCTTTTGACATCCTTTTTCTACTCATTTTTGAGGATGTCCTGCATAGTGATAAGTATACATTTTTCCTTTCAAGGGATTAACAAATATTCATTTCAACTCCCTGAGCTTTTTTGTAGTGTATATTTCTATGGTGACCATTTCAATGTCTGACTTCATCACACAGCTGGAATTGTAATTTGTCATTTGCATGATCTATGTTATTGAAATTTCTATTCAAAGTGTTTTGTAATTGAAAATTACTGTGGTCTGTAAATGAGTTTTAGGCTAATTGTAGTTCTCGTTGAAGCTTGAAGCTTGACAATTTTTTTTTATTTGTATTTTTCTGATCAAACTTTAATATCCAATAGGTGATGGAAATTATCAAGAGAATTCCTCTAGAGACCAAAAGAAAGCTTGCTGGAAAAGGATATTTTCCTCAGGATGGATATGTTTTGAAGAATCTTCCTGTTCCACCAAACTGCTTGTCTGTGCCTGTAGTTTCAGATGGTGTCAGTGTCATGTCATCGGTGAGCAAATTACAATGTGATTGGTGAGTTGTTCCTAATGATCTTTTGTAGTGCATTGCTTACATTCTTTCTTGCTTTGCAGGATCCTTCCATAACAATTCTCAGAAAATTGCTAAGAAAGGTTGAAATAATCAGAGGTTCTAGATCTGGTGATCCAAACTTTGAGTCTCATCAAGTGGAAGCAAATGACTTGCAGTCAGTGGTTGATCAATATCTTCAAGTTAGGGGTACCTCTAAGGTAGCACGGGATATTGAAACACATTATAGTGTCAATAAAGATCTCAATGATTCTTCAACAAAAGCATGGCTAGAGAAAATGAGGACTTTATTTATAAGAAAGGGTTCAGGTTTTTCTTCACGCAATGTGATAACTGGAGATGGTTATAAGAGAATAAATGAAATAGGTATTCCTCTTGAAGTTGCGCAAAGGATAACATTTGAGGAGAGAGTTAACATTCATAATATGAGCTTTTTACAGAAGTTAGTGGATGAAAATTTGTGCCTGACCTACAGGGAAGGTGTGTCAACTTATTCACTGAGGGAGGGCTCAAAGGGGCATATATATCTTAAGCCTGGTCAGATAGTGCATCGAAGGATTATGGATGGGGATATTGTCTTCATTAACAGACCACCAACAACACACAAACATTCATTGCAAGCACTTGCTGTCTACATCCATGACGACCACACAGTGAAAATAAATCCTCTCATTTGTGGGCCCCTAGGGGCAGATTTTGACGGTGACTGTGTCCATTTGTTTTATCCACAGTCACTTGCTGCTAAAGCTGAGGTACTGGAGCTCTTCTGTGTGGAGAAACAGCTTCTCAGTTCTCACAGTGGTAATCTTAACCTGCAGCTGACCTCTGATTCATTGCTGTCACTAAAGAATTTGATGAGAAAATGCTTTTTGGATAGAGCGGCAGCACATCAATTGGCAATGTTTCTTTCATTGCCTTTGCCACAGCCTACTTTGCTCAAGGGTTATTCTGGTGATTCTTATTGGTCTGCCATCCAAATGTTACAGTGTGCTTTGCCTCCTTCTTTTGATTGCACTGGTGGCCGATACATGATTAGGCAGAGCGAAATTTTAGAATTTGATGTCAATAGGGATGTTCTGCCAACTGTGATAAATGAAATTGCGGCCTCAATTTTCTTTGGGAAAGGTCCTAAGGAGGCATTAAGTTTCTTTGATATAATACAGCCGGTTTTAATGGAAAGCTTATTTACTGATGGGTTTAGTATTGGCTTACATGATTTTTCAATATCCAGGGCAGCCAAGAGAGGTATAAATAGAAGCATTGGGAAAGTTTTTCCATTGTTGGATCAGCTAAGGACATTATACAATGAGCTGGTTGCGCAGCAACTGGAGAAGCACCTTCAAGATCTTGAACGACCCATTATTAATTTTGCTCTAAAGTCAAGCAAACTTGGAGATTTGATTGACTCAAAGAGTAGGTCGGCCATTGACAGGGTGGTTCAACAAATTGGTTTCTTAGGCCAGCAACTTTTTGAGAGGGGAAGATTCTATTCGAAGGGCTTGGTTGAGGATGTAGCCTCTCATTTTCGTTTGAAGTGTTATTATGATGAGGATGGCTATCCCTCTGCTGAGTATGGGCTACTCAAAGGGTGCTTTTTCCACGGTTTGGATCCATACGAGGAGCTGGTTCATTCAATATCTACAAGAGAAATAATCGTGCGCTCATCAAGAGGATTATCTGAACCCGGCACACTCTTTAAAAACTTGATGGCCATCCTCCGGGATGTTGTGATTTGTTATGATGGGACTGTTAGAAATGTTTGTAGCAATTCCATCATTCAGTTTGATTATGGGAAGCAAGCTGGAGATGCAACCCAACACTTATTCCCTGCTGGTGAGCCTGTAGGTGTCTTAGCTGCAACTTCTATGTCAAATCCTGCTTATAAGGCAGTCCTTGATGCTAGTCCTAGCAGCAATTCTTCATGGGAATTGATGAAGGTAATAATTTCTTCACAGCAAATTATGGGAATCTATTTTATATATCTCAGAAATGAATCTTCTCCTTACTCTTTGATATATGCATTTCATTTTCAGGAAATATTACTCTGCAAGGTCAATTTTAGGAATGAACCAGTTGATCGTCGTGTAATTCTTTACTTGAATGACTGTAGCTGTCGGAGGACATATTGCCGAGAAAATGCAGCTTATTTAGTAAAAAATCAGTTGGGAAAATTCAGTCTCAAGGATGCAGCTGTAGAGTTCATTATTGAGTAAGTTTCCACTTTTAGTTATTTATTGTTGCTGAACTTTCTGTATTCTGCATGTTGTTCTGAAGGCATGGATCAACCATGTTTGACTTGTTACTTAAGTCGTCTTAGTTGATGTTGTCATTTGTGCTTATTCCTGTCAATGCGTGCTCTTACCAGTGTATCAAATATAGTTATTTACCTGGCAATTCCTTCATGCTTTGGAATACTTTCATGCTTGCAACTTCTTTTTTTTTTTTAATTGGTTGGGGGTGGGTGTGGATATTGCCTTCTTAAAGGGTTTGTGTAACTTGAACTCATACAGGAGCTAGAGATCTCATTCGTGATAGTAAATTTTTCTGTTTGAGAACCAATATTTTTAGAAACTTTCAAATGGAAATAGTCTCTCTGCTAACGGAGGTAAGGTTATGTACATCTACCCATTCAAGATCCCATCAGGTGGGAGTCTCATGCAATGGGTTGCCCTTTTAAAACTTCTAAATGGAGGCCAATAAAGGCTTTTATACGGCTATTATAGCCTCTAACACAAAAATCCTTTGGCTTATTGGCAATACATTCTGTATACCTTGTGTTGAAATTCAATTTGTAAATCACGGGGTTGTCATGGATCAAATTCTTTAGTACTTGGCTATAGAGGCTCTAATACCAATCCAAGGGCCAACTCTCTTGTAACATCTGTTGCAATTAGATGGAGGTCCTTGAGGCCTTGAATGATTTTATAACTTTAAAATTACCATTATTGTTTGCTTTTCTTGAACTTTGGATTTCTTACCCGTTTGTGCACTTAATGTTTTGCACTTACCCATTCTTGTTTTATTTCTTCTCAAAAAGAAAATGGCCACACTAGGCTTTTTTCTGCTGCAGGAAACCAGAGAAATTGAAATTTTTGTTTGATGCATGTTCCTATTAAGTTTGACATTAGTGTTAATTAGCTAGTTTCGACTTTCGAAAACAAGTAAATTCATAATACAACGTTTGAAAATTCAAACATCCTTTTCCATTTGCTTTTTCTTTATCCCAAAAATGGATTAAGTTATGTGAAAGAAGTAAGCTTGTTTCTCATGTTACGTTGCTTTTCTTGGCCTGCATAAGTTTATTTGGTTAGATTTTACTGAATTCTCTGTATATCTTGTAGTTGTGTGATATTGTTACTTATTGTCAACGGGATTGCTGAACACACTGTCTGTGGCTCATTCACAACTTGACCTTGGTGTCCTTTTCATTGTATTTTTCTTGCCAGTAAAATCCTGACACTTGTTCAAAAGTAGGAGTGCTGTCTTTTCTATTCCATCCTCTTTGATTTATTTTGTTCTGTGTGTCTGTGGCTCATTCACAACTTGACCTTGGTGTCCTTTTCATTGTATTTGTCTTGCCAATAAAGTCCTGAAATTTGTTCTAAAGTAGGTGTGCTATTGTATGGGGTATGAATTTTCTTTTCTATTCCATCCTCTTTGATTTATTTTGTTGAATAATTGCTATTTGAAGTCTTTGACAATGTATTGCTGTTGTATTATTTATAAGCCAAAACTTCCTAAAAGTGGAACTTGTGCTAATAAATAATAAGGTTATTATCAGCTCACGTGTTTTCCACTGTTTGTGGTGAAATGTGACTTACTGAGCAAGTTTAATCCAAAACTAATGTGCCTTTGCGATTAAAAAAAACTTAAACCAAATATAGCTGATGTCTGCGATAGTTTGAAACTTGGATAAATTTGCATGGCTGTCCTGTTTCAAAATGCTGCAGGTGGATTTTTAGGTGCTATTAGTCCTTCAAGTTATTTTGACACAAGTTTTGATTTCTTCCTGTTAAGAAATATAATTACTAGTATATAATTAGCAGTGTAATTTGTGACTAAGTAACCAGTTATTATTTGTGTCCTCAAAGTAAGGGTATAATTGTCCTCAAAGTTATTATTTGTATCATCATGACCACCAAATGATTTAGTAAAACATATTGTTTGTTTCATTTGTCTCTCTTATGATTTGACTTCTCATTCCATTAGGTTGTGTTTGGAAGTTTAGGCTTTGCAGGGTTTGACCCTTGTTTAGGAGTTTTATTTCAGGAAAGGTGAGGTATTCAAGGATTTTTATAAACCCCCAAAACCCTCCTTTCCCTGCATTTTGTAGTTCCCCAATTATTTTTGAGTGTTTAAGCTACTTTTTAATCCATATAAAATATTGACATACCATTTTTACTCAGTGATTTTATAAGAGAAAGCAAGAATTTAAGAGAAAATATTTATACCGAACAAAAACTTGAGATACTATTTAGAAAAAAATTGAATAAATTTTTTTTTCTTTCTGGAGATAAAAAATTTGAGATAAAATTTTGGGGAAAGAAAATGCTTTTTAAAGGTACAAAATATGTAAAAAAAGTTTTGGTAGTTTTTTATCTGATTTTTAAAGTTTTTTAAAATTAATACCATTGTGGAGCGTATTAATTATATTTAATTATTTAATAAAGGATAAAACTGTAAAAGTATATTTTGTTTTCCTCATGTACTTTACTTTGACGAGGGTTAGATAAACTCTAAACCTGTAATAAGTGTGATCTCAACTTGTAAACAGATCCTTGAACTTTAAAACCTGTAATATGGTGTGATCGTGGTACCATTCACTGTGGCCTGAACATGCAGTATCTTTTGATAAAAGAAGACTTTTATCAAGATGAAGAAAGGAAGAGTTCGAAGACATAGGAGGACAACAGATCCTCTCTTTGCAATCACAAGAACAAAACTACAAAAGCTAACAAAGAAAGAAATATCAATAAAGCGAGGCTTTGCACTCACTCAACAGTTCTGAGTGAGATCCCCCTCTCATGTGCTTTATACCAAATGGAAGCCAAATGCCTAATCTTTTTTCATAGGACCTGCTTGAACATGTTAATTGTAGAGTTCGAGACATATGGAGGTTCTATAGCATCATTTTCTTCCACGCCTTCATTTTCATTTTTGATCCATTTGAGTTCTTGTGTGATTTTGAAACTCGGATTCTGAGCATTCAAGATCACTGTTAGTGCACAAGGCGATTCTTTTGCATTGTGATTTGTAAAAAATTTAAATATAGTAAAAATTTCTAATATTCTTTTCATCCAGCTCTTGAGCTTACCTTTTTCAGTCTTTGCCTGAAGACCTAACGGCTGCACTGCAAGTGATGTTTGCATTAAATTTTGTACAAGGATTATTATACATTGTTGCAAACAACATGTAGTTGCAAAAGTGTATATTCTTTTTTATATGGATTGTTCCACACTGGATGTTTCCTTTGTTTGTGCATGTTAAATGAGTAGTTAGACAGCGTTTGTATTTAGGCAAATCGATGTATCCACAGGGGAAAAGTCTACCAAAATATAGATAATGAAATCCCAAAAAATGACTGAAGAAAGCTAAGAATCTGGATCATCATGTGTCAGACTAGTGTATTCTATTTCCAGTTGGATTTTATTGCATTCCACTTTCTCTTTGCACCCTTCCTACATGCACATTATTAACACTCTCCAATAATTGACCTTAGGTTAAATTATTATGTTGGTCCTTTCACTGTTTGGAAGAATTCAAAGAGATCCTTTGTTTTAACAGTTTGTAATTGGGTTCTTAAAGTTTGAAATGGAAAAAATGTACTTTACCTCTTAAACTATGGGTCATGTGCAATTTGGTTGCTGAACTTAAAAACAATGCAACTCAATCTCCAATCATTCCTAAATGTGTAATTTAGTCTTTTTGTTAAGTTTTCCGTCTAATTCTTAAATCTTAACTGTGTTGACTATACCGTGATTTGGTGTACTTTGTTGGTGCTTATTATTTGAATTTTTAATCAAAAGTCCAGTTGTACATTTACTTTGTGTAGGCTTATTTTCATGTGTTGTATTTCTTGCTTAGCTCCTTTTCTTAGTTGTACATTTACTTTGTGTTTTGTCACATGGCTTATATTTATCTTTCAAGCCTTGAGGGTATTTATCTTTCTATGCAGTTTGTCTTATCCCTTTTTAATTCTACACCTTATTTTGTTTTGGGTTAAGCGATACTTTTGCAGTAATTGAGCAAGTTGTGATAATTTGTATTGTTAAAAAGGTAAGCTATGTTCATCTTTTTTGGGACTTTTTTCTTATCTGCAGATATCAAGAACAGCGACCTCGCAAGGACAGCTCAGAAACTGATGCAGGCCTTGTTGGTCACATTCATCTGAATGAGGTTGTTGGGTTTCCTTTCTATGCAATTTGGGAATATTTACACGTTGCTACCAACCTGACCCCAGACTTCAAAGTTGTTATGACCTTGGGTCTGGAAAATTTTCCTTCTCTATATAAACTTGTGAATTAACATGACCAAACAATTTTTGTCAGATATATACATATGCTTTCTTTATCTGATATGAGTTGGAATGCTCTTTTGAGCCAATATTGCTAATTTTTTTTTGCTGTAATCATTTGATTTTTCGTAAACTTTTATAAAAAGATAATTAACTAATTTGGCCATTAATTAAGTAATAGAGCCTAATGGTGTTTGACCTATGTAGCTAATCCCACAATGGGATAAGGCTTGGTTGTTGTCTGAAAATACTTACTATGTTTTAATAGCAAACTTGATCATTTTTTAACAGACAATGTTAAAGAAGCTGAAGATCAATATGGATGAAGTTTTCCAAAGATGCCAAGAAAGACTTAAATCCTTTTATCGGAAGAAGAAAGTTAATCAATTTTTTAAGATGACTGAACTGGATGTCAGGTAAATCTTCAGCTCCTTTCTCATGCATTTGATGAACTCAATTATCTTATCAGCTGAGCATGTCAATTCAATATTATTGAGATGCAACCCGGTGAGTTTTCTCTCAATCCTTCTGGAATTAAACAAGGAGAAACTGTAGTTTCTGTTTCAAGGTGATTCAAATAGATTCTCCCCCTCAGCTTCGTTATGAGAATTTCCAATCTCCATTTTATAGTTTCTTCCCTGAGTCATAATCTCTCAATCAAAAAAGAAATAGTGAAAAAAGGATAATGGCTTATGTATGTACATTGACCTACGAGCAAGACCTTTTTTACTTACATTGCAGTTTCATGCTTTCTCTTCTGACCCTTGCAGTTTACATGTTGGTCTGTTTTCCTTTTGACACTGAAGACAGCAACATTTTGCAATTGTTTGGAGTTAAAACATTAACTTCTAATCTCTGTTCCTTTTTGGCAGTGAGTCTTGCTCTTTTTCACATTCTTCTGCACCATGTGTTATGTTCCTTTGGCGAGGTGGTGATGAGAATGATTTAGACACAACTGCAAACATCCTAGCTGACATAATCTGCCCGGTTCTGCTTGAAACAATAATCAAAGGTAGGTTCCTTCTAATTTATTTTCAGTAAAGTACTGTATTTTATTATCATTAAATTAATATATATATCTTGGAATTACAGGGTTTAGTTAGAAAAGGAGGAAAAGATGAAAAGGATGCTCTCAATAGTCAATAGTGAAGGATTTGGTTTATATTTTGATGTGATACTATACACTAACCCTGTGTGCATGGAGTGTGAGTGTGCTGTGTGCATGGAGTGTGAGTGTGCTGTGTGCATGGAGTGTGAGTGTGAGTGTGCTTTGTGAGGATTGTAACATAATACTTGATGTGGGTTGAGGGCTGTAACAGCATGTGCATATGCTGATGTAGGTAGTATATAAGGGAAGGAAATAGGGAAAGCTGCTGAGGCTGAATTTTGGCTTAGGCTTTGGGAGAGTTGGACTGCGATAGTTTCCAGGCTGTCTTCTCTTGTTTCTGCATTTTCAAAACTCAGATTACTCTCAATACACTAGTATTTTCTTCCATTTTTGTTTCTTGTCGTGGTTCCTATTAGAATCCTTGAAGAAAAAATAATTCAAACCTTTTATTTTCATTTATCTTTTTTGGATATAATTTGCTTCGTACTTTTCTTGTTCATATTAGTTAGCAATTGATTTATATAGTTTGTCCATCATTTTTTGTGTTGCTCTAATATGTACATACACTACTTACATTTACTCTTTTTGCAATCTTTCTGATTTGCTCTCATAAAAATATAGGTGACCCCCGTATTTGCTCTGCAAATATCATCTGGGTTAATCCTGACACAAACATGTGGATCCGAAATCCCAACAAACCTCCAAATGGTGAATTGGCTCTAGACATCGTTCTTGAGAAGACAGCTGTTAAACAAAGTGGTGATGCTTGGAGGATTGTACTTGACTCCTGCCTTCCTGTTCTTCATTTGATTGATGCCAGGCGTTCCATCCCTTATGCAATCAAGCAAATTCAGGAATTATTTGGGATATCATGTACTTTTGATCAAGCAATTCAGGTAAACTTCTGAATATGTAGGATAATATTCTTTTTATTGAATAATAATAATAATACATGTCTGTTGTCTGCTCTACCTTAGCCATGCATTTAACTGGTTGCTTTGAAAAGAACTGTTGCGTTCAGTTTCAAATTGGTGTAATTTCCTTGCTTTTCTTTATTGACTTAGCTGCTCATTTCCTAATTCATTAATCATTAAAAGCGCCAATATTTTTCCTTTATTTTATGTGCCCAAGAGACATTGTTATAGGTGAGTTAGAGTGGGTTGCTTTATATTATCATTTCCTGATGTTTTCATTTCATAGAATTGCCTCTGTTCAAGGTCCGCCGGGCATTTTTACCTTAGTGCATGTGACCAGTACACGTGTAACTTATCCGTACCTGGAGTTAATGCAAATATAAGTATTCGAGGTATATTTTTAGTGGGATTCTCATTTTTTATTGTTCCCTTATTTAAGGGTTCTAGTCATTGTAAGCTACTGATTTGACTAAATAGCAATAGGAAACTGCTGTGTGTGTGTGTATGTGAGAGAGAGAGAGAGAGTGTGTGTGTGTGTGTTGCTGTTCAGAAGCATATTTGGACTAGAAATAATGAGAATTGAACTTTATAGTATTTGAGACTGAGTTGATTAAAACTGCTGGACAAGTGTTTCTGTCCCCCTTTATTCAGCTGCCAAACTGTTGGGATTACTGTTGGCTGCATGAACAATGCTCAGTTTTTCTGCTTTTGTGCTTAGTTCTAACCCCCCCCCCCCCCCTTCTCTTATTAAAATAGCATAAACCTTACAACTTAGTTCAGTACTTCTCTGCAGGCTGAGTCTGTAACTGTGTCCTGTGTCACCACCTGTTTTTAGCATTTTGATATGGGAATCTGTTTTCTTTTACCTTCTGTTTTTTGCATTTTGATAGGGGAATCTATTTTCTTTTACCTTCTTTTTTTGGCATTTTGATATGGGAATCGTGTGACTTTTTAAGTGGTCACATGATTCTATGTTTTAATCTGGTTTCTATGTCAATGTTACCACTCATTCTTGCAATTAACCACTAATCTCACAATTAACCATATATGTATGTATATTCACTCCAATATATATATGTATGTTTGTATGTATATAAAATAAAAAATACTACAAGCCAGGATTTGAAAATTCATAAAACACACACACACCTGTATAAGATTTATACTTTTCAATGTAACTAAGTAAAGATTAACTTACTTTCCCATTCCACCATTGATGTTATCTTCTTCATTGGCAAATCGTATACTCTCCAAATAATAGATGGAGGTTTGTAGTTGGGTGCTGTGTTGGGTTTTTCAATATCTAAGTTGGTCCATTGAAATAGGTACAAAGAAAAAAGTGTCCAGGCCATGTCCCCATGTGTCTGAGCCATGTTCATTGTCTCCAAGTCATGTTCAGCCGTCTTCGGAGTGTGTTCAAGCTGAAAATATTTTTAAATTGTTCAATATACGACCATGGGTTCTGACATGTTGCACATAGGGGAGTGCTGCTAACCTAGATAATAAAGAAACACATGTAGACTGTAGAAGCTTGATTGTATTTGGAGCCTGCTGAGTGTCATTTCAAGATCTTTATGTGTGTGAAGGAAGTTATTGGGTTCATGTCTTTACTCTGCTTATGTCCACTTCAAGAGTGTTGCTGTCTAATATTTGCAGAGAGATTGGGAGAACTCTATGCAGTCTTTCATATGTTTTGGAGGGTTTCTTATCCTCTCACATCAGTTAGGCAAGTAAGCCTTGGGTGTTATATATATGGGTGGTAAGCTTTTGTTGTGGAGTTATGTGGGTCCATATCAAATGGTAACACAGCCTACTTTTGCACTGTTCAGTGGGCTATATTCCTGGTTCTCTATTCCATATATACAGTCTAATGTGGTCGGGTCTCAGGTCCTGGTTCCCTGTACATGGACATGCAGCAAGGGGTTGGAAATGGGCCAAGTCTCACGTTGACTAGGCAAGAAGGTCTTGGATGTTTACATATATGGGTTTGCAAACCTCCACTATTGTGTTATTGTAGTGGAGTTAGGCAGGTCCTTAATGAAAATTCTTTTATAGAAAGCAAAGTAGTTGTGACTTGTAAACTATTGATCTTGACTGCACTATTGATGGATGATGATATCGTCAATTATTTAGTCTTGGTTGATCAGAGAGCCTTGATCGTGGCCTACTCTTTAGTTGCCCCACATCTGTGCTCTACCTTCTTCCTTTTCTCTAAACTATTAGCTGCTTGCAGCGACTTGCAGCATCTGTGAAAATGGTGGCGAAAGGTGTTCTCAGAGAGCATCTCCTTCTGTTAGCTAGCAGTATGACTTGTGGTGGAAACTTGGTTGGCTTTAATACTGGTGGATATAAAGCACTAGCCCGTCAATTAAATATTCAAGTACCATTTACTGATGCAACGCTTTTTGTAAGTTTCTACCCTCTTTATTGTTTAAATCATGAGATTTATCATGTCATCATTTATCTCTTACCTTGTGCATGTGATTACAGACACCTAGAAAATGTTTTGAGCGAGCTGCTGAGAAATGCCATACAGACTCTCTGTCAAGCATAGTTGCCTCCTGTTCCTGGGGTAAACATGTCGCAGTTGGTACAGGATCAAGATTTGATATCCTATGGAATGCAGAAGTATTTCATTCTACTCAGATCTATTGGACTTGATGAGCCACATTATTGGTTGTAGTTTCATACACATTATTTTAATATTGAGTTTTTCTTATTGCAGATAAAATCAAATGAGATTGGAGAGATGGGTGTTTACAATTTTCTTCACATGGTGAAAAGTGTTACCAATGGTGAAGAAGAAAACAATGCTTGTTTAGGTGACGACATTGATGATTTGCTATACGAGGAAGATGTGGAGTTTGGCATGTCCCCAGAGCATAACTCTGGTTTTGATGCCGTCTTTGAAGAGAATTGTGAATTACTGAATGGTTCAACATCCAATGGTTGGGATGCAAATACGGAACAGTATGAAGCAAAGTCAAATAATTGGTCGGCCTGGGGAAGTGGTAAAGCTGAAAGTAAAGATGGTGGATCTGAAAGCGCCCATGAGGATTCCTGGAACCGTCACAAGGGGAAAGCTGACATCCAAGATGACTATCCCAATTCCAATGCTTGGGATACGAACACAAATCAAGCAAAAGAGAAATCGAACAATTGGTCGGCATGGGGGGGAAATAAATCTGGATTGCAGCCGGGTGGGTCTGAAAGTACCCATGAGGATTCTTGGAGCCATCGTATAGGGAAAGCTGATGTCCAAGATGACCATTCCAAACCCAGTGCTTGGGATGCTGATAAAGATCAGACAACAGAGAAATCAAACAATTGGTCGGTATGGGGTGGAAATAAATCTGGAGGACAAGATGGTGAATCTGAAAAAGCCCTAGAGGATCCTTGGGGCTCTCAGAAATTGAAATCTGATGCTACCCAAGAAGACTTTCCTAAGTCCAGTGCTTGGGATGGAAACAGAAACGAGGCAAAAACAAAGTCAAATGATTGGTCAGCATGGGGGGTAAATAAATCTGGAATACAAGATGGTGAATCTGAAAAGGTCCTGGAGGATTCTTGGAGGCCTCAGAAGTTGAAATCTGATGTTAATGAAGACTTTCCTAAGTCCAGTGCTTGGAATGAAAGCAAAAAACAGGCCAAAGCACAGTCAAATGATTGGTCATCTAGGGGAAAACATAACACTAAAATGCAGGGTGATGGTTCTGAAAGAGCCCAAGAGGATTCCTGGAGTTCTCTTAGGCGGAAAGCAGATGTTATCCAAGAAGATTCTTCAAGGCCCGATGCTTGGAATACAATGACAGATCAAACAAAACCAAAATCAAGTGATTGGTCAGATTGGGGTCAAGCTAAATCTGAATTTCAAGATGCTTCTCAGAAGTCCAATGCTTGGGATGCAAAAACAGACCAGAAGAAAACAAGTTCAAATGATGGGTTTGCTTGGGCGAGAAATAAACCTGAAGAACAAGATGGTGGGTCTAAAAGAGCCCAAGAGGATTCTTGGAGCTCTCCTAAGTCCAGTGCTTGGGACACAAACACCAAGCAGATAAAAACAAGTTCGAATGATTGGTTAGCTAGGATGAGAAATAAATCTGAAGTACAAGACGGTGGATCTGAAACAGGCCAAGAGGATTCTTGGGGAACTCGTAAGTGGAAAGCTGATGATAAGGTCAGTGCAGATGTTACTCAAAATGACGTGTCTGGGTCTGGTGCTTGGGATGCAAACATAGATCAGACAAAAGAAAGGTCAACTGATTGGTCAGCTTGGGGGAGTAATAAAGACAAAATCCAAGATGGCGGGTTGGAAAGAGCCCAAGATGATTCTTCAAGCTTTGGTAAGTGGAAAGCTGAGCAAAAGGTTGGAGCTGATGTTATGCAAAAAGACTCCAGTGCTTGGGAATGTAATTCTGACAATGTGAAGGTGAGCCAGAGTAAGGAAATTGATTTAAATTGGGATGCCAAGATGCCTGTTGACAATAGCCCTTGGGGGAGACCAAAGTCCGCAGAAGGCCAAGCTTGGAATTCCCAGAATGAGTCAAATCAAGCTGCAAGTTCACAAGGATGGGACTCGCAAATTGCTTCAGCTAATTCTGACAATGACAAAAATTATCAGTGGGGAAAACGAGGAAGAGATTCATTCAAGAAAAACCGCTTTGAAGGTTCCCAAGGTTGGGGTTCAAATGCTGGTGACAGCAAAAATAAGAGTCGCCCTGCCAGAGCACCTGGACAGAGATTGGATATATACACTTCTGAGGAGCAGGATGTTCTGAAGGATATTGAACCCATTGTGCAGTCAATCAGACGAATCATGCAACAACAAGAAGGGTAAGTTCTAAGACAATAAGGGCAAACTCTCTGATATATTGAGTTTACATGTCTTAAAAATTGGGATATCCTTTTGCCTTCTCGTATGGTTGGTATGTCCCCTAGGCTTAGTTTATAGCCAGCCTTTTGTTTGTCACATTGAAACCTACATTCATTGCAAGGTGCATAGCATGAAACTGCTGGTGTCATTGTTACCATTTTGGGAACCTTTGCTCCTCTGCTTGACAGTTCTGCTCTCTGCTTCCATCATTTTGGTTATTTATTCTGTGAGCAAGCTACTAATAGCTATAGATAGCTGTTTGAACTTACTGTGGTTTCTTGGGATATATAAGCTTACATTTTTAGTCAATTTCCATTGATGTTCCCTTTTACTGTACTGTATCCTAGCCTTCCAAGCTTTCCTCCTTTTCCTTTTTCCCTTGCTTTTTCCACGAATTTTGTTTAATAATTTCCAGCTTTTTCATCTTTATTTTCTAATAATAAGTTCCTGTGTGAAGGTATAATGATGGGGATCCACTTGCAGCAGATGATCAAACTTTTATACTTGAGAATGTTTTTGAACACCACCCTGATAAAGAAAGTAAAATGGGTGCCGGAATTGATCATGTCATGGTAACTCACTGCTTCCTTTTTGTTACTTTTTTAGCTTTCGTAACATTTACAATTGATGTCTGCTGAGATTCTGGAGTTTAGATAGGAAAGGAAGAAAAATCAGAACAAAAACTCTAAATATGATGAAAATAAATTGATATATTGTGATACGCAATCAAAGCCCCAAACCCTGTTTATAATGAAATTAGAATCCTAATCTTAATCAAATAAAGAAACAATAATGAAATAAAAGTAAATATGAAAATTAATCCTAAGAAATCATCTAAGATATTCTTTAATATTTTAAGATATGATATGAAATATTATATGATATTCTAAGATGTTATAGAGATATTACTAGATACTTTTAATTTCTAAAATTGTCGTAGCTGCCCAGGCTAAATGAGTTCTTTGCCAAAACTGCTAGGATGTGAACTGAATGGGTTTATTTCTATTCTTAAATATTTTAATCATTATTAAGCATGTGCTATGCATCAATGTCTACATATGCGAATAATGTGTTGTGGTGACAATTGAGAATATTTGAATGTGTCTATGCATGCCTTCCTGTGTTTAATATTAAGACCTGTTTTACAGATTAGCCGACACAGCAATTTTCAGGAAAGCAGATGCTTTTATGTGGTTTCTAAGGATGGTCGAAAAGAAGATTTTTCCTATCGCAAGTGCCTTGAAAATATGATAAAGAAGAAGTATCCAGATTTGGCTGAATCGTTCGTTGGCAAGTTTTTCTGGAAACCCCGTTCAAGGGGGGACCAGGCCCTAACTCCGGGGTTGACTGAACGGGCCACAGAACAGGCCCCAACTCCGGTGGCCACGGACACAACTGAACAGGCCACAACTCCGGGTGCGACAGAACAGGCTCCAACTCCAGGGGTGACGAACACAAATGAGTAGAGGATGAGAACTGTCCATAACATTGTACAGAGAAGGCATAGTCGAGGCCATTGTGGCCAAAATTCCTGTAGGGAAGTGTTCCCCATTTCGTTGACTGTATTGACACTTAGATGTCAATGTTATAGCACGCGAGTGGTGATAGCACACATACTCAGATGTTGATGTTTTAATGTTTGTAATGCTAACAGCACGTGATGTGCGTGGCGAGCTGCGTGTCCATCATTTTATCAGGTCTTTAGATTCATTGTTCGTCCAGACGTTCAGTAAACCTCTGGTACTATGATGGCAATTTTCCTAGTCCCATGTATCAGTTCTGTCTTTGATATCAATCTTTGCATAGGTTTCTTCTCAGCATTCAGTTATTTGTGAGCTCCGGTAAACTTGGATGTAGTTTTTTCGCCTTATCTCATTATCTGCATAAAACCAAGCCCATGTACAATGTTTCGGAATCTCATTGTGCAAGTCCTCTAAAGTATCAAGTGGTATTTTATTGTAGGCATCTTATACATCCGATACCAGAACAAATGGGCCAATTTTTTTCCAACGTTGTCCACGATCTCAATAATGTCAACAATTTCAGGGGTGATTAGCGTAATCTCAATGTAGTTGTTTCTCAAAGAACTCGATATGCATCCAAAGAGGAGAGGAGTCAACAAGAAGGAATGGAGAAAGAAGCTTCCAATTATTGACCCAATACTTCAATGAAATTTTTTAAATTACTAAAGAAGCCAATTTACCACCTTAAGTAGCCAATTTCACCGTCGAGGATAGTGAAGTCCTGACAACTGCAACTTCAGTTCCTTCTATACAAAATTGAAATCATCAGTTAGTCGATAAACATAATCTTAAACAATAATCGATATTTGTACAAGGGTTCCCTTATCGGCAAGTTAGTTTTGGATTCTGTAGCGGGTGCAGGAGACTAGCTAGAAAAGGGGCAACCAATTGTCAGCGTGTGGTGCCAAAAACTTCTAGCAAAGATGCCTCTCCTCTAGGAAGCCTCAGTTGAAATCAACATCAGTCATGGGTAGGAGTGGATAGTTTAGGCCACCTATCCCTTGGCCGAGCTGATTTTTTGTTTATTCTTGGTCATGCCAAGCCGATTTAATAAACTTGTTGAGGAGAGTTTCTTAAGGAGCCCTTCTACGGGCATAAGGAGTTTGCTATTGCGCCTGAGAGGCTTGTATGTTTATATTAGGCCAATTGCGTGGTACATGGGATCGAGTATGGTGTGTGGTGCACCTGATGGTGTGCACTGTGGACTTAAAATTCACCATAACTATTTGTTGGGCTACTGAGCTAGGTGCACAGAGATGAAGAAAAACCAGCCGGTTGTATGATAAATAATAATAACAAAGAAGTTCGACCCAATCCCATCGCAGCAATCACCACATACCACCATCACCCAAAATAGCCCCCTTTGAAATTCGATATAAAAAAATAAACCTTTTGATTAGTAATGTGTCTTCAGATATTTTCTTTCACTCTAATACTACGAACCAAATTTTCCTTTCCAAGTGCATTGACACTGCTCTGCTCTCAACATCAACCGTTACCTATGTCACTTGCTGGTATAAAAGACTCACTATTTCTTGATAAAAAAAAAAAAGAACCTGCAAATATGTTATGTACATGTGTTGCCCTTGACTCTTCGATTTCTTCTCCTTGTTTGCACTCATCGATCGATTGCGTCTATGGTTCTGCTTGCTTCTGTAAAGCATATTTGCGTGCATTCATGATTTGCCTTTTTATTTGTCTTTTCAACAATTGATTACAAAAATATTACTCCAACTGATCCACGTTCTTTCTCCTATTGTTTTTTCTAATCTCGATTTTTCACTTTTCTCCTGTGTGGGCTGGTTCTTTTTATTTGGTTGTGAGCGTTCCTGGTCGATGAGGGCAAGACCAAACACTTCCGCGTGAAGATGTAACATTAACACAGTGCGAGCTAAACCTAAACCCTAAACAAAAGTTGTCCTCGCTGGCCCACAGGCTCAGGCAAGGCAGACCGGGCCTGCATTTCCAGAACCCATTTATTAAACAGATCAGCCCAGTTCGGCCTGTTTAAGGGCAGCTCATTGTGAACTGGGCTAAACAAGCCAGGCTGGTCTGCATACCCAACATTATCCGCGAGATATGCTAAACAATACAAAGCATGATCAAAATTCGACCCAAGAAATAAAAAACAATATAAAAATTATATAAATAAATATGGCAACTCGTACCCCAAATGGGTTAAGAACAAGTATTCGAAAACATCACTTTAGATATTACATACGTTAAATATGGTTAGGGCCTACCTAAACTCACGTAATCTTAACTAAGTCGAGAAAACAGTTAGTTAAAATGGCAGTTCTAATGGAGACATATGCTTAATGATATCAGACTTCACTGTAGAGGGCCAATCAAAATATATCAACAATTTGCAGCTCATTAAGTAGGGGAGACTCGTAAACTATGAATTTAAGTGGATTGGCAAAGATTTTCAGAATCAGATTTTCAATGCTGTACAATATCTAAACTCTACCAGTCTTAAGCAGCCGAAAAAATATATATATGGACATACCGGTGGTTATAATCCTATCCTAGGCTTGATTCTTCGAAATGAATGACTACTTCATTGCCAGCATACCATATACAGTATTCGATACCTCAAACAGCTGCTGCTCTATTTTTTCTCTCCATTTGAATATATCCATGAACATCTCCTGTGAGAAAAGATTATAAAAAATAAATATATTCTGCTAAAACAACATAAAATTTAAAAATATTATATAAGTGGCTTGTACACCCTATCAACATCACATGAAACATCTAAAATCACCTGACACATTATCAACGAGTTGTCAAGGTCTGACTTTGAATTAACAGATGTAGAAGAGTCAGGGGTCACATTTGGTTGGTCTTCTTGTCTCATGGGCACCAACTCCAGCAAATCACTACTATTTTGAGGGGGGAAAAATGAGGAATACTAGACCAAAACACAGAGAAAAAAAAGAGAAGATTTTTGCTAGGTTCTTTATTTTTTACCACCTGAAAGGAGGGCAAGGTGGGAGTGGGGAAGGAATGGATTTAGGAATTTCGCTCCACAAATATTACCTCTTCTTGTTAGTCATTTCTTCACTAAGTGGCTGAGTTGGTAAGGCTGTGTTGGGACCTTCAATTACAAATTGCTGCGGAACATTTGGCAGCTCGGAATTCCCAATCCAAGTTGCCAATTCATCTTCCTGAATATTGTCCAGGTTGGTGCTTTTTATCCAGTCTTTCCACCTTTCTGAAGGAGGACTAAATGTTGGGCATTCCCTTGATGCTTTCAGATCACTTAGTTTATTTGTTATTTCTGCAAGCTGTTGCTCAACTTTAGTTTTCCAATTTGCAAATTCACCATACTTGCCCTGTCAATAAATAGAATTACAATAAGCCAGAATTCATTTGAGTGGACGAAATAACCAAAATGAAGCACAGTCAACATAATATGACTCACAGTAAATATTAATGGACAAAAAAAGGGGCGGCACTATACTAGTTAGGTACCTGCACACCATTCACCGAAGCCATGATTTCAATTAGGCTACAATCGATCGCAGCTTTCCACTTCAGAAATTCCTTGCAAGTCTCCTGACAATGAAGTTCAATCCAGAACATCATGAAGTACTACAAGAGACAGAAAACCATTGAATTATTATAATTTTCAACATTTACCTCTGCCCGACTTGTTTTACTTTTCTGCTGCTGCTTAGCAATGAGCTCCTGCATATCTCTGGTATGCAAATAAAATCATTAGTAAAGAAAATATAATGCCAACCACACAAAAGTATTTTTTAACTTCAATTTCCTAGTTTCATACTTCTTCATTTGGGCCATTTCTATTTTAAGCAGTTCCAATCCATTAGACGAATCAGTATTCTGAGAGGAGACACTGCCTGCCCTAGACGCAGATCGTGGCATCCAGTAAGGGTCCTGCACCCCTGCCACCTGGCGGACCTTGTCCAAGTCAGCACTCTCCAACCAATACTCCATGATTCCATTGGTGTTGAACCATCTTCGGAATCGCTCAGTCCCTCCAGGAGACACTTTACCATCAATGTGCTTCAATAAGCAGTCTAAAAGTCCAGTATCACTAATGCGCGTACGAGCAGCCATTCTTAGTGCAGGTTGGGTTATTGGGTGTTCAAAAGTTGCACCTTCAGCCTTTAAAACCTCCCATATGCTTTGCTCAGCCAACTTATACCTAAATTAGATGACAGCGTCAACTTCATACATGCTACTAACAAAGAACATAACACACATATTACCATATTTTCGTACCTCTCGGCTGACCATCCATTCCTACTTTCATGCTTCTTGGCCTTGAGCTTGCGACTACTTTGCCCCTCACATGACTCCACTTTCACCTCTCTAAGCTGACTAAGGCTAAGTCGCTTCCTTTTCTTAATTCCTGGTAAAAATACCGCCTTAATAATTTTTTCTTCTTCTTCATCACTTGATTCCTCTTCCTTAGGAATATCAGAAGGAAGTTGACTTTCATATTCCTCATCCTCATGCTGACCAATGAACATCACACTATGACAAACACCCCTTTGTTCCATATTAAAGGCTTAGTTAAACTATCTCCTCATCTGTTTGCAAAGTCTGTACACTGCAGAAGCACACATGGATCTTGAGTTCAGTAAAGCTGCATTAGGTAAATACTAACAATTAACAATAACCTAAAAACTTGGTGAGTAAT
The DNA here is from genome assembly GCA_031216105.1 of Dalbergia cultrata. Classification (NCBI taxonomy): domain Eukaryota; kingdom Viridiplantae; phylum Streptophyta; class Magnoliopsida; order Fabales; family Fabaceae; genus Dalbergia; species Dalbergia cultrata. The sequence continues at coordinate 639,849 of CM062349.1, read as the reverse complement.
ACATTGATGACAAAGGTTGATTTAATTGAATACTTCACATTTTATGAATCCAACATGCTGCAAAATGGCATCATCACTAACAAGTAAAATAAATCAAGAATAGAACCAAAATGCCAACAGCATTAACTCCTGCATCATATTATCATATCCAAAAATGTTATGCAGTGTTCCAAAGACTACAATTACAAAATTAGAATCTCAGAAATTGTTCATTGGGAATGGACAAGCAGATGCAGGATTAGACTACAATTTAGGGATAGATTTAGAGAGGGTTGAAAAACTGTTGTTCCAAAAAGCTACCCTATTCAAATTCCTAATCTTAATTCTTGCGTGCAAGTGTCACAAAATTAGTCTGTGTGCCTATGCTATGGATAGACAAGAGAGAGCACTGAACAAGCAAAATTTCATCCACAACAAACAAGGAAACACATACATGTTCACCAACTTTCTATCTCGTGTAAACTCTTAATAACATGTTCCTGCAACACGGAACATTAAAATACTGCAAAAGCAGTCATGAGCATGCTTGCAGATATTGTTCCACATAAAATTTTTACCACGATGATCATTGTAGTAAAGAGTGGGGAACAGATCCTCTCATGTCCCCACTTAACATTACCTGGTTGAGTGCAAAGATCTCAACTGTCCATAATAATTAAAACATGATCAATGGTGATAATGTAAAAGGAAACACGATGCAAACATGATCGATGATGACCAACAAAAAGGAACACGATCAACAGTGAGCATTAATGTAGTCAACGTGACCGGATCCGCTCTCATCTCCAACAATGGGGAACTAACTGGATTCACAATCATTAATGTGACACCAACAAGAGAGCTGAGGAAAAACACACGAGGTTCCTTGGCACACACACAAGAGAGCTGAAACCTGAAACAGCTTCTCCAACTGTTACATTACACACCCAAAAAGGCAGAAACAGGTAAAAAAATAAAAATAAAAAACATAAAATGAAGATCTTATTACACTTCACCACTGTCTCCCAGCAAGCAAAGCAAGCATCCCCAACAACCGAATCAAACAGTAAAGAGGTCACCTAAACAACTAACTAACTTCTCTCACCGAAACACATTGGCATCAGAAGAAAATCGCAGAACCCAAGATCCGCAAATTAAAAGAAAAGAAAAGAAAAATGGGAAAATGTATTCGAGCCACACGAGTAAAAGCAAAAAATAGAACGTAATGAACAAAGCACGAAACGCGAATACAAATACTAGAAGAGAAGGAAAAGTCAAGGTGTGACCGAGAACCCTACCAATCGGTGCTTCAACGAAATGTTGAGGCGCGAAGATGACAAGAGACAGAGGCCGACACCGTTCGACGAAAACGACACAAAACCAGGAAACGACAACTGTTGTAGCCGCTATTACTAGTCATGTAATTACGTTCGAGTTAATAGTAAGAGTAAATTCTTTGCTCCATCATGATAATGTTGGAAAAATTAATTCTTCAAAAAACGAAATGTCATTTTTGGTCTCTCATAGTTAAATTATGATAATTTGATCCTTAGTCATTTATAAATATAGATTAAATTTATCCTTGATAAAAATATAAGTAGAACAATTAATTTCGTCGAAATACTGAGAATGAACTAATTTTCTTGTATTTTTAATCACAAGAGATTAAGAATAGTATTTCTTTTCTTGCGTAGAGTACCAAATTGCAGGTTTAGATAAATAGTAACTATACATTTTGACTCTTGGAAGATTTATGAGAAGCCACTAGGGTGACAAAATAGAAACATGTACTTGTACAACACTAATGAAAGAAATAAACAATTTTTAACCAAGAAGTCTAACACAATTAGTACTTACTTTAGCTCTTTAAGTATTTAGTTAGGGATTCAATTCTTAATAGTATATATGAAGAAGGTCTTGTAGTCAAAGATAACACCCACGTTTGTGAGTTATGCAACTCAAGAGGATTAGTTAAATATATTCGGCGATGGATAACTTTGGTTCATCCAAAAAGAAATAAACAATTTCATGTGAGGAATAATTGTTACACCTTTCCTCTTAGCAATAGGGATACCTTTGGTTGGAAGGAAAAAATATCAATTTATATATATTATTTTTATTTTTATTTTTATCCATCAATCAAATATATCTTAAAAAGACAAGAGTTCAACCTTCAACCTATGCTACTTACTAGTAAGAGGAAATTCTGCAATGCACCATGATAAGTATGCAGGATGACACACCTACTTTTAACCATATTCCTATTTTCCTAAATGTGGTTAAACGCCAAAAAAATGTCGTGAAAATATATAGTCTCAATAAGTTGTGAAGCACCACAAATGCCCCATCACTTTCCTCATTCTGTCCAACACACACCTCTTCGCGGCCTCGCTCCTCCAGTGACGACCTCCACCCCATCACTGGCCATCATCGAAACTTGCCCAACCGAGGATCAGCACAGCAACTCCGCCCTCAGTAAGTTGCAGAGAATATTATAGCCTTCGCCTACAAGTAACACGATACTTATATAAAATGTTAGTCGACAAATTTGAGCCCAAGAAAGAAACCAATTGTTGTTGACATATGGCCTAATCTATTATGTCAAATTATTGTTGAATCTTCTCAGCCAATTGATATAATAACCAATGCATCCGCCTTTTATCTTGTGTATCGTGGAAGCATATATTTTATCACCGTATGGAATCCTCTAACAACTCTTAAATTTTCATCTTCAGTATGGATCTTGCACTCAAGGTTGTCTAGTTGTATAATAGACAATAGGTTTTTTTTCAAACCTTTGACATGCCATATCATACCCTTTGAATTGTATGAATTGTGTCATTAAACTATATATATATATTAAAGATACAATTCCAGCAATTTTCAAAATGTGATCATTCCCCATTAACACTAACCTTTTGAGATTGATTTCTAAGTGTAGACCTAATCTCAATCAAAATGTGGTCAATCCCCATTAACACTAATCCTTTTGAGATTGATATGTTAAGTGTAGAACTAATCTCAACGTGGAATCATGGGCCATGTCACTACTAACTTCATCAAAACATTGGTGAGTTATTTTTCACATTTAAAATCAACTGCTACTTTGCTATAAATGATTTCTCCCTTTAATAGGTACCTGCAACACATCTTTGACAAGTTAATACTCTGGGGCTTATTTGTACTTTTCTTGTTATATCAACAATTATTTCATATGTGCTCCCACTATTATAGCATTTCAATTCCTTTCCTCATTGTGACATTGATCTATCACAAATTGTCTCCCTCTAGAATCACATCCCAATCTTCCTTTTGTCATTGATAATGCCTCTGTTTGCCATAGATCTCTACCAATCTTCGTTGTTTTTTGTGCCTAGGCACTTCTTCAAGAACTGCATTGGCCATATCATCGAAGGATAAATACTAACGCAAGACATTATTTGTTAATTACTAACTGGTCATACGAATTCAGTATCCTTTAATGTAGAAGCTCTACATGTTCTACTTTGTTATCCAACAATGTAAGTTGGTCAAATAACATCCATATTAGTTATGTAAATAATAGCCAACATTGATTTACTCATTTGAGAAGTACAGAATTTCTTCTTTAAAAATATCTCATTACAAAGTATGTGACCCAATCACCAGCTATCTTCATAATTTGTATCACATGTTTATGAACATCAGGGATGAGTTATAGCCCTATCTCCCATGTCCGATAATCTGTGCATTTACATTGCTACAACTATACAACTTAGCGAAATAAGCAATGCATGCATTTATTTCCTCCTCATAACCCTCTTAATTGTTAAACAAAAATAGTGAATAGGTTGTTAATATATTTAAAATCTTTAAAACATAAAGCTTTCAATATTTTTCTTCCAATTAAAAAAGATGATTAAGAGAATGTTTTGGGAGGATGTAGAAATGACGAAAAACTTGCATCTGATTTTCCATACTCATTTCACCCAATTCTTAGATCAAAATATTGATATGCGGAAATTCTCAAAAAAAGTGTACATTTTTAACCTTAAAAATATTTGCTTAAGAAAAATGTCCACATATCATTATTTTATTTGAAAATTAATAGAAGTAAATATATATATATAACAAAAAAAAACATACAAGTCTAACAAAACTCATAAAAACACAAAACAAATAAAATACGAGTGTTTTCCTTCACTTCACAATAACGACTTGTAGCTAGACCAAAAACAAAAGAAAACCATATTACGATTAAATAGCAATGCATAAGGAAAAGAATTAACACCCAAGGGCTAAGGAACGAGTGAAGGGGCGTAGGAACAACCCATTACATAGTGTAAATTTACAAAAACAATATTCGCAAGGTAAGCTAAACGATACAGTAGATACTGTATATATAAATATGGTAACAAGTCTCCCAAATAGTTTAAGTACAAATTCTGAAAAGATCACTTTAGCCAATACGTTAAATAAGGGTAAAACCTACCTAAACTAAAGGAAAACAGCCCATTAAAATAGCAAGCCCCACCGAAGACCTACCTCGAATCAAATATATCAACAATTTGCAGCTCATTAAACAGGCAAGACTAAGAACCTCTTCTATGAACTTTGGTGGATGGCAAAGATTTCAGGATCAGATTGTTAATGCTGTACAATATCTAAACTCTACTCAGTTTTAACAGTGACAAAGAAAAACATATGGACGAACGGGTGGTTATAATCCTATCCTAGGCTTCAAAATGATGTCTACTTCATTGCCAGCATACCATATACAGTGTTTGATAACTCCAACATCTGCTGCTCAATTTTTTCTTTCCATTTGAATATATCCATGAACATCTCCTGTGGGAAGAGATTATAAATGGTGAATAAATACAGCTGAAAAAATTAAAATTTCAGAAATACTATCACGGCAAGTACAAGTTATCAACATCACCTGAAACATTATCAATGAGTTGTCAATGTCTGACTTTGAATTAACAGTTGTAGAAGAGTCAGGGGTCACATTAGGTTGATCCTCGTGTTTCGGGGGCACCAACTCCAGCAATTCACTAATATTTTGAGGGGGAAAATGAGGAATACTAGAAAGGGGGGGAAATAAAAAAAGCAACACTATTTTTGCTTGGTTCTTTTTTTCCCTTTAAAGGAGGGTGAGGTGGGAGTACGGAAGAAGTGGGATTAAGTTCAAAGAATTAAACTTCATAGATATTACCTCTTCTTGTTAGTCAGATCATTAGGTTGCTGAGTCGGTAGGGCTGAGTTGGGCTCTTCAAGTAGAACTTCTTGCGGATCATTAAGCAACCCAGAACTCCCAATCCAGGTTGCAATTTCATCTTCCGGAATATTGTCTAGGTTGGTGCTTTCTATCCAATCTTTCCACCTTTCTGAAGGAGGACTAAAAGGCGGGCATTCCCTTGATGCTTTGAGATCACTCAATTTGATTGTTATTTCCGCAAGCTGTTGCTCAACTGTAGTTTTCCAAGCTGCAAATTCACCATACTTTCCCTGTAAACATATGAAACTACCATAAGCCAGAATTCACAAGTGTGATCAAACTACCCCAATGTAACATATTCATCGCAACATGAACCCATTAAATCTTAATGGATGGAAAGTTAGCAGCAAAATACTATTTACTTACCTGAACACCCTTCACAGAAGCCATGATTTCAGTTAGGCAATGATCAATTGCAGCTTTCCACTTCACCAAGTCCTTGTGAGACTCCTGACAACGAAGCTCAATACAGAACACCATGAAGCACTATAAGAGGAGGCAAACAATTAAATTACAAAATCATTCAACATTTACCTCCATCAAACTACTTTCACTTTTTGGTTTCTGCTTGGCAATAAGCTCTTGCATATCTCTGTAATGCAAATAAAACCATTAAAGATAATATAATTGTAAACATACAAAACAGTTTCTGAAATTCAGTTTCTAAGTTATATACCTCTTCATTTGAGCCATTTCTATTTTAAGCAGTTTCAATTCATCAGAAGAATCAGTATTCTGAGAGGAGGCACTGCCTGCCCTAAATACACAGGGTGGTATCCAGTAAGGGTCATGCACCCCTGCCTCCTGGCGAACCTTGTCCAAGTCAGCACTCTCCAACCAATACTCCATGATTCCTTTGGTGTTGAACCATCTTCGAAACCGCTCAGTTCCTCCAGGTGCCACTTTACCATCAATGTGCTTCAGTAAGTGGTCTAAAAGTCCAGTATCGCCAATGTGTTTACGAGCAGCCATTCTCAATGCAGGTCGGGTTATTGGAGTTTCAAAAGTTGCACCTTCAGCCTTTAAAACTTCCCACATGCTTTGCTCAGCCAACTTATACCTAAATCATATGACTGAATCAACTTAATACATATATACACAATACAAACAAAGAACATAACAACAGATATATTATCATATTTCTCTACCTCTCAGCTGACCATCTATCCCTACTTTCTTGCTTCTTTGTCTTAGGCTTGCGACTACTTTGCTTCCCACAAGACTCCTCTTTCACCTCACTAAGCTGACTAAGGCTAACTCGCTTCCTTTTCTTGGTCTCTGGCAAAAAGACAGATTCAGTCTTAATGATTTTTTCTTCTTCTTCATCATAAGATTCCTCTTCCTTAGTAATATCAGAAGGAAGTTTACTTTCATATCCCTCATCCTTATGCGGACCAATGAACATTACTCGATGACGAACACCCCACTGTTCCATCTCAACAGCTATCAGTTAAACTATCTCAAGTGCTCTGTTAGGTCCCTGACAAGTTCTGCACACTGCAGAAGAACATATGGATCTTGAGCTCAGTAATGCTGCACTAGTAACACATTAACAATTAACAATAACCTAAAAGCTTGGTGAGTAATACATTGGCTGAAAAAGGTTACTGTAATCGAATTTTTCACATGCTATGAACCCAACATCCTGCAACATGGCATCATCACATACTAGTTAAATAAATCAAGGATGGGACCAAAATATTCATACCACATTAACTCGCTGTTTCATATTATATCCAACAATATCCAATAAGCAAAACAATAAAACTACAAAATTGAAACTGTTTATTGGGAAGGGGAAAAGGAGCTACAGGACTAGAATACGTACAATTTAGGGATACATTTTAGAAAGGGTTGAAGAAGTTTTATTCCAAACGGTCTCTGTGGAAACTCCTAATCTTAATTCTTAACTGCAAGTTTCAGTATTAGTCTGTGTGCATGAAGAAGAGAGAGAGAGCATAGAACAACCCGAGTTTCGGCCTTAAGAAACAAGGAAACAGAAATACATGTTCACCAACTTGCTATTCTGCCTAAATTCTGAGTAATATGTTCCTGCCACCTGGAACATTAAAGTACTGCAAAAGTAGTCATCAGCATGCTTGTACATATTGTTCCCCATAAAATTTGGACCAAGATGGTCATTCTAGCAAGTTATTCACCAAGGAAACAAAAAGACCACAAAAATTAGACCAGTTTTGCCTCAAGATTCTTCATGACAAAGAACCACTATCAGTAAATCCGCAACAGGAACAGATCCTCTCACGTACCCATTTAACATGAATGGGTCACGTGAATCATCGTAAGCATTCAAAAAGAAATCTGACAACATCATGATCAACAGTGAAGATTTAGAAAGAAATCTAACAAAATCATGCATGATCAACAGCGACCAATTAAAAGGGAACCCGATCAATGACAACACGATCAACGGTGAGCATGACAAGGAACCTCATAATGGCAAGCATTTAACGTCCACTTTTTTTTTTTTTTGGATGAGTGAAAGATTAGGGTTCTGGGAGCATCAGCGAAATAGAGAGCCTCCAAAAAAAGAGTGCAGCTTGAAGAATCCTAACTCTAGGGTTCCCCTCTTCACCAATGTAAACTGGGCCCACAATCATTTTTTTTTCCCTCACTAACATTACAAATTATGCTTGCAAAGCTAAATCCATCACGATGAAGAAAAAGGGAAAACAAAGCTACCTAGTAGCCCATACCGTAAGAAAACAGCACCAAAAAAACAAATAGACAAAAATAAATCACACTGAGGAAAGAGCACCAGGTTTCTTGGCACACAAGAGAGCTGAAACAGCTTCTCTAACTGTTACATTACACAGCCCAAAAGGGGAAATCAGGCAACAAACCCTAAAATCAAGATCTCTCACTCTATCATCGTCTCATAGCATCCCCAACAACCAAATCAAACAGTAAACGGGTCAGTGAAACCAAACCCTAACAACTTAATTCCTAATCTTAAAAAACAAAAATCTCACCGAAACACATTGGGATCAACATTGAATCTCAGAACGCAAAGTCCACAACAAAACCCCGAGAATAAATTCGAAAAAAAAGAGTCTCCTATTCAAACACAATGCAACGAGTTAACGGCATCGGAACAGTCAAATCCCCATATTCAAACACCAATTTAGGGATTGCCACAACAAAAAGAACCTAATAAACAAAACCACGAAACGTGTATCTGAAAAAAGAAAAAGAAAATTCCAAAAGGCAAAAAAAAAGAGAGAGAGAAAAAATCAAGCTGAGAACCCTACCAATCGGTGCATCAACGAACCGTTGAATCTTGAAGAATAGAAGAGAAGAGAAGAGAGAGAAAGAGAGAAGAGAGAGAGAGTGGCCGACACTGTGCGAAGAAACGAAACGAGGAAACCACAATTGTTGCAGCCGCTGCTACAAATAACGTTTGGAGAAAAACGAATCCCATTTTCTTTTTAGTTTAAGGTTTTTTTTTTTTCTTTTTCACTATTTTTTTCGGGTTTCTGGGGTTTTTACTTTTTTCTTCTCACTCTCTTTTTTAAAATTAAATTAAATTAAAATACCGAAACTAAACCCTAACCGCCAAAAACCCCACCCACAAAACCTTGAAAAATTGATTGCTGACGGCAAAATTTAATTATTATTCATTTCAATGAGAGAGGTGGGCCCCGCTGGTTTTGTTGTGTTGCGATTGGTCTTTGGGCGATTTCCGAGATGCCCAAAAATTGACTGCCATTTTTCGGCAAAACGGGAAAACGGTGCCGCATTCGCCTGCGGTGCCTCGCGTTGCAATTGCAATTTGCAAGTGCATTCACTCCTTTTCGCATTTCAAGAGAAAACGGTTGAGTGGATTGAACGTGAGTTTTTCTTTCTAATTTTAATTAATTTTTTCTTTGCAGATTCTTTTGCGGTGACGCGAGCGAAATTACTTTTTTACTAAAACCCAATTTAATCTATCATATCTAAACCACGATAAAAATGTCCTGGTAGTCCTAAAGTATGAAAAATAGGGATAAATTAATCTATTAGATTTGAAAAATTTTATCGTAGTATTTCAAATTTTAAAAAAATAATAATAAATTAGTTCCTTTGTCAAATTGTCGTATAAGCTACTAGGATCCACGGTGAAAGTGTACTCCCTCTTTGAATGCTCACCATAATGCAAATTAGGACCCATTATAAAAATTTACAGTACACATGACTAAATTAATAGTGCACATGGACATTATTATTAACAATTATAATGACAATTTGACATAGGGACTAATATGTTCCCATTTCTAGAATTTAAGAAACTAATTTATTCCCTAATATAAATATGAGAAGTTAAATTGTGGTTTCAGTATTATTTTTTAGGTTCTTTTGGTGTGGAAATTACTTTATTGAATTTAATTTTAAAATGTTTTATTTTAATTTTTTAGATTAAATTTTATCCACTGACATTGTAAAATTCTTTCACACTGTGATCATATCAAATCATTATATTTGCATGACTTTTGAAATAATGTGTGGAAGACTTAATCACTTTTACTAATATAACAATATATGAGTGAATGATGGTATAAAAATATTTTACAGTATCGGTACATATAAATTAATCTCTTATTTTTTTATCTTAAGGGTCAAAATGACCTACAGACCGGTCATTTTGAATGCAACCCTGACAACGACTCACAATTCAACCTCAATGTGCACGATTTTGACGACGTTGCAATACAGATACACAATTCAAATCAACAAGTAAGTGACATGAATCGAATCACACAATTCATGATTCGAAATCGTGTGATTTGAATACCTTTTTCCCAATATACAAGTTACCTTTTCTATTCCCTAATTAATGCCTTTAGGATATTGATTAGATTAATCATTTGTTATGACCCACTTATGGAGCGTGACTGGCATGTGAGGAATTGGATCCCCACGAAAGCATCTAATAATGTAATTGGCTAATATGCATAAATAAATTGAATATATTCAAAATATCTCAAATTTAGCTAAATTTCATAATTTGAAAATGTTTCCAATCATAAATCCTAAATATAAAACTGCATAAAATCATAATCTGACCAAAGTTAAACATAATTAAATAAATGAGTGAAATTCTGAAAATAATCAAAACAATATAATGCATATCCAGGATCCTGTCTATACAATTATTGGAGCACTACTAACTGATATAACCAACAGTAAGCTCCACTCCAAAGCAAAGCTCACCAAAAGAAATTGTAGCACTACTGGAGAGGATCTTGTGGTATAACTAAGCCTAAAGCTATATTTGTAGGGGGAGAAAAAAAGAGGGTGAGTTCATTAAAACTTAATGAGTGAGCCTCCACTCATAACCCACATAGGACAGCAACAAAAATACATAATATATACATGCAACTGATATAAAATATTTTATATATAATTATGTATAACTATACTTGAAATAATAAGTTAACTAAATCCATGGCAATAACTAATAGAAAAACATGAATTGTTTTGTGAATAAATATCTGAGCTAAATAGTTGAATATGAGCCAATGGCTAATTTGATAGGCACCTAACTAGGTCCCATAAATGGACACCACACCGGGTTCCTTACTGTGTGAGTAAGCTAGTCCCCTAGCGGACCACTTTGTACCAAGGTTAATAATCAATCCTACAGTCATTAACTTGTTGATCTGTTTCTCATTATTTATCGGCTAAAAATTAATAGCAACAAAATTCAATGTGCTTACTGTTCATACAAAACTAGGATTTATGAAATTTTCTAGCAGATAAAATAGATCTAAATCATACATGCAATGAGGATGGTCCCATGTGTTTTCTAAAATAATAATTTGTCATAATAATCACAATACAATAATTTTCTAAAAATTCTATAATCCATAAAATTATATTTCTTAGCATAAATCAATCTAAAATTTTATAAATAATTTATATAATATGGGAAAATAACAATAATGACTGCAAGTATGGCCATGAGCTTAAACTTACTCACCGTTGGTAGCCGGGAGTGCACTTTCACTAACAACTTAACTCTAAGGAGCTGGAATCATAGTTTTAAAAACCGGCTCGGACCGGCCGGTTCGACCTGAAAACCGGTGAACCGGTCATGAAACCGGTCCGAGCCACTATTTGGATCGGTCTTGTATCAAAACCGGTAAGGTTTGACTCGGTTTTGGATCAAAACCGGTGACTCAGCCAGTTGAACCGGACCGGTCGACTCGGTTTTTTTTTTTTCTTTTTCACTTTTTTTTCCTTTTTTGGGCTAAATAATATTTTTTTCTAAACCTTAAAAAATAATATTCTAATTTGACTTTTAGAAAAATACAATAAATTTATTTATATTGTCATGATTTGTGAGTTTGTGATATAAAACTTTGTGAGTTTACTTATACAATTATATTTTAAACTTGTTAATTGTGATTTGTGATTGTGAAACGAAAACAATATTTAGGAATTTATATTATTTAATTATGTTTTTATATTTGGAGCTCTTAAAAGGTATCAAATTGTTAATTAGTTGTTATTTTATTATATTTTATTTAAATTTTTATATAGTTTTTTTTTTATATAAATCTGGTTCAACCGGTTCGACCAGTGACCCAACGGTTCAACCGGTTCGACCAATGACCCACCGGTTGAACCAGTGACCCAATGACCCAGTACCTCGACCGAGTCGATCACCGATCCGAGTTTTAAATCTATGGCTGGAATGACACTAATAACTACCAAATAATATAATGAAAACATAAACAATTTGACTTTATCACCCAAACTGAGTTTGGGATGGTAGGGAGGAAAAATATTGTGTGAAAACCATGCCTCTCAGCACTCAAACTCACATACTAGATAAAAAGGGGAAAAAACTAGCTAAATTTCACAAAGATAACTTACTGAAAGAGATTAATCAAATAAAGTTGAGAGGAACCACGTCTTTCTCTCTAGAGAAAACTCCTTCGGCGGCTAAGATTATTCAGAAAATATTTAGGAGTATTATGATGTGTCAAATATATACTAGTGGTATAAAATAAAAACACAAGCAGAACAAGCTACATACACATGAAGCACTCCACAAACTTCGTTTCACACTACAATACGTTACTCTTATCCTGCTATCTAACATACATATATATAATAATAATAATAATCTGAACTCGTGTGCCTTGTTTATTATAGATAAGAAACGAGGCACACGAGTTCAGGCACGAGTTGTTAACATTATTTTATTTATATATATATATATGATAATTGTAATAATAATAACACTAGTAATAATATTAAAAATAAGTAATAATGTATTTTATGAAGAAAAACAAAGGTAAAGAAAGAAGTTTTAGCCTTTAAGGTGGATCTTGAAAAGGCGTGTAATATAATTGATTGGCGGTTCTTGGAAAATATGCTAACATGTTTTGGTTTCCCTTTGTTATTGTCTGCCTTGTCATGAATTGCATACGGGCCTCCTCCCTCTCTATACTCTGGAATGGTTCTAAACTGGAGAGTTTTCATCATTGCCAGAGGTTTGCGACAAGGGCATCCTATGTCTCCTTTCTTATTTGTGCTCTATATGGAAATTAGTGTCAGCATTAGTCAATAAGTTGAGGAAGGTGCCTAGCTTCCAATTGGCATTGCTAGAGGTGGGCCTCCAATCTCCCTAATGTTTGTACGTGACCTCCTTCTTTTCTGTAAAGCCCAAAGCTCACAAGTAAAGCTAGTTCTTGAGAATTGTAAAGGATCGGACATGAGAGTTAATTTTGAAAAATCTAGAGCCCTGTATTCCAAAAATGAGTCGGGGTACCACAAGGAGATTTCTACTGGCATTTGGTCGATCAGGTTAACCAGCAATTTGGGCTCCTATTTGGATGTGCCTCTGAATCTTAATCGGGTTAGTAGAGCAACATTTCATGGTATTCTTGAGAAAATCCAGCACCGGCTTTCATCTTTGAAGGGAGTCTTTTGAATGGAGCTAGAAAGATTTGTCTTGCCAAATTTGTGATCTCATCCATTCCAGTTTACTAGATGCAGGTTATGGCGCTTCCTTGGAATGTGTGTAAGGATATTGATAAAGCCTCCCGACAATTTATTTGGAATGGGAGGGGCTATCAGATACCTTAGTTTAGTCAATTGGCAAACTCTGTCTCCTCCTAAGAGGTTTGGCGGGTTATGCATTAGGAAATCCAATTTGACCAATTTAGCGTTATTAGGGAAGCCGGTATGTTCTATATTGCTTGATGAAGATAAACTCTGGATCAGGATTCTCAAACATAAGTACTTAGGATATGGGTACATTTTTTATGCATTGCCTGCACACAATGTGTCCTTCACTTGGCAGAGCATTCACCATACTGCAACTACTTTCCAAAAAAGGGTTATGGTGGGACGTTGGGGATCAGGCGTAGTCTTTTTGGTTTGGTTCGTGGGTTCCTCCTAGTCCTCTGTGTCGTAGGATCATGACTTGATCTGAGAACATAACCAACATGTAAGGAATCTCAACGTTACATCAATCTTATAGTTGTTGAGGTGTACTATATGTAAAATTTTAACATAAAACCCATTTTCAAATATAAATCAATCTGTATTTTCAAAACGCAACAAACATATTTAACTCATATCATAAATCAAGTCTGAATTTGTAATTATAACACAAAATATGCCGAGTTGTTCTATACATAAGAACCATTAAAAAAAACTATGTAACTTGAGCTAATGACTCATAATCAATTTTTCTTCCTTGCTCTGCCAAATATTTTTTATCAGCACCTACTTTCATACAGTTGAAAATGCTGAATATTTTTACGTTCAACGCTAATGTGATGAAAACCGGAAAATTTGACAAACGAGATTAAGAAAACAAATCAAGAAATGCGCACTCGTTACACTTAATCAATCAAATCAGGACATTTGACACAAATTGAACGTGCCGTCATATTAATTTTAAAGCGAAATCCAGACTATAAGGTGTAATACTTGAGACATGCAAGAATCCCTCAAACAGATCGTGATAATCAGAAAGTATTAAATTATGAATCTCATTCAATATAATGTACCTATTCAATCTAGTAAATCAGAATTTTGAATTTCTGCGCTCACAAATCTTTATTGTTTTATATATGTGTGTATATCATAGTGCAGTTCATCAATTTTGTAGTTAGGCAAATGATAGAACGACCATATAAAAATGACGTGATATTTGTACTTGATATTGTTTCAGTGAATATGGTATGTATCGACACAGTCTCTCATATATAATGAGTATAAATAATATTTTTTTGTAAAAATAGATCGCTGAACCCAACAGGCAAGAAACTTTAAGCAATGATGGATAAGATGTGTATCCATACGGTATTCTACATACAATGAATATAAATAATTTTTATATATATATATAAAAATAGATCACTGAACCCAGCTGGAGGCAAGAAACTTCTGGACGTGAGCCCCAAAGTCAAATCAATAGTCAGTACCGAACCATCCCTGTGTTTCAACCCCGCGGAGGCAAACAATAGCCCACTTCTTTTTGTTTTTTATTGAATAATGGCCCACGTTTTTTCTGTGAGTTGTAGCCCGCGTTTTCTCAGGCATATAGCCCACGTTATAAAATTGATAGTTTAATTTGACAAAAAAAAATTGGTATTTTAAATCATTGAACCTTTTTGATGATTTATCTTGGTGATTAATATATGAAGTTTTTTTATATGATCAATAGTGATTAATAAATATATATATATTTAACAATTTTCCAAAATATTAATGAAGAAATAAAATAATTATAAGAATTTATTTAATCAGTATTCTAGGAGTATTGGTTAAAGTTTTCAATAAAAGTAAATTTATAAACTTAATGGTGGATCCTATATCCTGAAATTTTAAAAAATACATATTCCTAATAAAAATCT
This sequence comes from Dalbergia cultrata, assembly GCA_031216105.1. Classification (NCBI taxonomy): domain Eukaryota; kingdom Viridiplantae; phylum Streptophyta; class Magnoliopsida; order Fabales; family Fabaceae; genus Dalbergia; species Dalbergia cultrata. Next base: position 624,735 of record CM062349.1, on the reverse strand, counting down.
GCCATTTTAAAACTCTTAACTAATGTTTTTAAGGCGCAAAACACTAATTTTAACTACATTGTAAGTAAAATGAAGTTGATGGCAAAATTGGATCACAGAGTTGACTAAGCCTTCTAGGGGAGTTTGGATGAGGATTTTTTGGGTGGAAATAATTTTCTTCACTTGAAAAAAAATCACTTTTAATAATATAGTTAGATAATTTTTAAAAAATAGAATTTTAAAAACAATTTTTAATTCTTTTATGAAAGAAAAAAAATAGTTTCTAAAACAAATTGATCAACTTTCAATATTTTCAATTATATATAAAATTTAAATTTTACAATTATTATTTTAAAAAATTGAAACAACGCACTGATAGTAACATTGTTTCCTTCTGGCCTTGAATATCATAAGTGAAATCACTGATGAACATCAATTTGCTAGTATTAAAACTTCTAAAACCAATGTGAAAGGTCACAACCTGAGCTTCGTACTTGTTACTCAATCAAGTGAAAGTGTTTTGTTATGCATTGTGTATATTTGTATTTCTAGGTCCATGGTTAGTTAGCAGGAATTTGATATATTTGCGTTTTCCACTTTAAAAAAACTTATTATTTAATTAATTTGTCCAAATATCAATTTAAGGACCTATTTGGTATATCCAATAAAATAAGAACTAATAATATAAGACTTAATAGGGTAAGGTATGATAAATTTTTAATAAAAAATATTATTTATATTCATAAGATATAAAATATCATCTCAGCTCACATCTCATTCACCATTAGATGAGATTTTGACCCTATTTGAATGAGGTCCACGCTTTATCAAATGGTAGATGAGATGTAAATCAGCACGATATCTTATGTATTGTGAGTACAAATAACATAACTCATTTTTAATATTATACAGTGTTGGATATAGCATTGTATAATATATTATATTATATTTTATAAATAATTATAATATTATAACTAAATATTAAATAAAATCAAACAAAATTATTTTATTAATGATTTAAATATAATTTTTCAATTCTATATTTACATAAATATTTATTAATTAAAACTTAATTTATATTAAATATTATTATTTATTTCAATACTTAGCAATTATTTAAGTTTTAATTAATTTTAAAATAAATAACTTAAAATATATTTTTACTAATATTTATGGTTTTATATTATGTATTATTTGTTTTTTATCTCTATATTTTACCAGTTCATAATTTATAATTTTATATTATATTATTTATTATTTATTTTAAATATTTATTTTTTATTAACTATTTATTATTTTATTTTATTTTATTGTTTATTTATTATAATCATTTTTATTTTTATCATATATAGCAAAATTGAAATCATATATTTTTTAATAGTATTTGTTTACTATGAATATTTTATTAAGAATTGTTTTTATTTATTATTATTTATTTAAAAATTTTATTGTAATAAAATATAAAAATATAAAAATAATCTTATATTTTAAAAATTAATATGTCCTAATACAGTCTCCCGTAGCCATTCAGTAATTACAATAGCAATAGTCAAGGCAAATTAAACGTAAAGTGCTGCAGGAAACTTGCAAGAAAATGAAGGTATGAACTTACGCACCATCCTGCTTCCATTCGGTGCACCTAAACCTAACCCATGTGATATATCCGAAACATAAATAGATGCACAGTGTGGACAAATTAAATACAGTTGATAACATTTATTCAAACTCTCTCCTAGCTGCTTTAGTTATTTTTTGACTCGATGGTCAAAGGATACCCCACTCTATATCCTATCCGAAGAGTCAACATATATAGTATATTATATTAGCTCCATTTGGGCGAAATCAACAATTTCGGTTAGCCGTGTTATCAATGAGTCAACATTATGACATTGGTCATCATGCTAGCCATATCCCAGCATATATATATTATGTACGTAATATATTCCTTAACTCCCAAATCTTGTACTGCAACATTTGATGTCATTGATCCCTTCTAGTTTGCAAAAATGCTCAAGTATAAGAAAGGTAAAGAAGAGAAGGCAAGAAGAGCAGCAAAGGGGCAATTTGTTGTTTATGTGGGAGAACAACTCAAAAGGTATACCTTACCGATATCTTACTTGAAGAACCCCGTCTTTCAGCAACTCTTAGAGGAAGCCGCAGAGGAGCATGCGTTCAGTTATTCAAGTGGCATAGTCTTGCCATGTGATGAATCAACCTTTAAAAGCGTTATTCGTAATTCAAGGATAGGCTAAGGTTAAAAGCTAGTGTAATACAGATATCGTTTCTGACCATGAGGAAGACAGCTTAAATTTGTTAACAATGTACCTAAATAGTATCTTCTTCTGTGTTTTTCAATTATTTATTGACATGTGACATATGTGTATTATATATTTGATTATTTATAGATTTTTAAATCTATTTTTATTCTTATCTTTCTACGTGTTAGCAAATGATTAAAGGGATAGAGAAGGAAACACTATTTTGAGACAAATGATTTCAATCCAAATATAATCTTCAATTGTACCAATATGTATATATATATATATATATATATATATATATATATATGACCCATAGAAATATATATGACCCATAGAAAAGTAATAAAATGTTGTCACTTGACAAGTGTCAAAATACAATTGATTTTAGAATAATCTAATTTCGTTCCTAATGAATGTGCGTTTGATAATGCTCTTTAATGAGATACTTTTACTAATGAAAATTATTAGTCGATATTTTTTATTTGTTAAACAAAAAAATTGAGATACTTTTACTTTCGACTTTTAAAAGTCAATGGGTGCTTTTGATAGCATTTTACGAGGTTGTTTTTCTAAGCAACCCTAATCTCCTTTCTAAGATTTGAAAAATAAATGTGACATTACTTTAATCGATGACAATAAATACAGAAACTAGACTATTTAATATCTATATTTCTTATTATCATTTTAGATATTTGGAATATATTTGTACTATTTTCTTGACTTATGCTTAGTGAGAGTGACTTTTGTATTATATAATCAAATGATACTATTATGACTTTTTGATAACAGCTAACTTTTTTTATAACCATGTTAATACCAAGCCAAATGTAAGTGTAATGAAGAAAATTTTGCATATAATCTCGAAGTACCACATGAATATGTTCTATATCCAATAACTTTACGTAAAGAAATGAATGTTCAAGCTGTGCGCTATCTGAAATGTTATACAATTGTTAGATAGGGTATTTTCATCCAGCCTATTCACTGATTTTTTATATTCTTGGTAACAAGTCTGCTGCCTGTTTGCACCGACTTTCATCTATACTACTTTTCGGACCCAAAAAAAATAATAATCTACCAGTACTATTTGAGGAATTATGCACCATTGTTGTTTTATAAACGTGTCTAAATGACTTGTGTTAGGATTCGACCACATGAAGATGATTATTGACTCTCAATCTCTCTAAAGTACGTAGCTCTACTACTATTTGACACAAAAATAAAAATTGAAAAAAAAAAAGATAAAAGAACATGGGACGAATAGAAGAAAAAAAAAAAAGTAGTTTTGCGTAAGAAAATGAAGCTCTTGCAATGATGAATTCCCAACGAGTTAAATTTGCGATCTTGCTTCCATTCAGTGCATCCAAACCTAATCCGTGTGATATATCCGAAGAAACGTACAGTGGACAATCGATAGATAACATTCAAAATCTCTCTAATTTAGTAATAACTATTAGTGTGTCAAAGGATACCCCACCATTGTATCCAAGAGCGAACATAGTATATATTAGCTCCACTTGGCTTTGATCACATGATAATAATTGGACCAATTCATTGGTCAACAATTTCAGTTAGCTACTGTTACACCTATGAATCACGTTTGTTTATATGTGAAAGCATTGTGACGGCTATCGTCATGCTAACCATCCCACATATTCCCAAGTCCGAACATATATATATATATATATATACACACGCACATATTCATTACGTAAATCTTGCACTGCAGCATTTGAAGTCATTGAGCCCTTTTAGTTTGCAAAAATGCTTAAGTTTAAAGGTGATGAAGAAGAGAAGGCAAGAAGAGCACCAAAGGGGCAATTTGTTGTTTACGTGGGAGAACAACTCAAAAGGTATACCTTACCACTATCTTACTTGAAGAACCCCATCTTTCAGCAGCTCTTAGAGGAAGCCGCAGAGGAGCATGGGTTCAGTTATTCAAGGGGCATAGTCTTGCCTTGTGATGAATCAGCCTTTAAAAGGGTTATTTCGTAATTATAGTCAAGGCTAAGCTTATAGGGGTGAAAGCTGCTGTAATTTAACGTTTCTACCGATGATGAGGAAGACAACATACTAACATAACTTTGTTCAGGAATATATCGTTGTTCTAATATGTAAAGATGGTGGGTGTCATCGTATATTAATACAGATGTAGAGCATTGAAGTAAGACCTATAGATTTGTTGTATTTGGGGTCCCCATATAATTTCCACCTAACGAGATCCTTTCATTCATCATGACATTTGTAATATAATGTACATGTATATCATTTAAAAAAGTAAATTGTATTTTTTTTAATATGGAGAGTGAATTGTATTTTCTTTTATGTATGACCAGTACATTGTATCTTCATCTTCTAAGATATGATTAAATTACATTCCCTATACCCCCCTCTGACCTACATTCTCCTCCCGTGCATATAAAAATGTGGTATACATAGTCATTTTAAATATAAACAAAACCAGTTAGTAGTGTTGAGCAAATATATGAATGGTCATCATCTCATGTCAATTTTTTTCTTTCTATCACTCTTAGCACTTGCGGCTAATTTTAAGCACCTTTACTATTTAATTTTGGAAATTTAAAAGATGAAATAAAGTTTTGAATATCAACATTGAGACATTATCCAGAACTTTATTTTATTTTCAAAATTTGTCCAGTGATATTAGGGGGGGCATTTATTTTCTGTCTCAAGACAGAAATATAGGAACAGTTTGTCCATGTATGATATTTGATGGTAGAGACGGAGTATGGGAAAGGAAAAATTTTCTATTTTAGAAATAAAAATTTCCTATATTTATGTCTCTTCAAAAAGTAAGGACAGGACACAAGACAGAAATCTCAGATGGTACGTGGTCCGGCCACTGGCCACCATCGGTCAACGGTCAACGCCACCGGTCAATGGTCAATGATGGAGTCAACGCCATCGGTCACAATCAATACCGGAGTCAACGTTGCCGATCAATAGTCAACATCGGAATCAGCGCTGTCGGTCAACGGTCAATGCAGGAGTCAATACTACCAGCCACCGGTCAACGCCACTAGCCACCGGTCAATTGTCTCTATTGTCCCCATCAACCAAACACGATACAAGGACAATATTTTTATGTCTCTGTATCCATTTTCCATATATTTATGTCCCTGTCCCTGCATTTCTATCCCAAGACACAAAACAAACGCAACCTTAGTGTCATGGAGAAAAGACTAGCCTTGACATACTAATTGTTATGGACTATTTTCATCTAGTCCAATCCACGTTGGGTTCTGATTTAGATCAAGAAGGCCAAATCTGAAAATCACATTTTTAGTGTTTCTACTTAAATTATAAGGACATATTTTATGGGATTCAGCCTCCACTACACTATCTCTTGATCCCTATACCCACAACCTCTACGATTATGGGTTGCACTATTTCATGGAAAGAACTCATGATTAAAGGAGCAAGACCCACTCAGACGAGCACTCAAGCCTATATTATATACACTAAAACTAATTGTAATTAGTATCAACAACCCAATTAAAACCAACACCTCTTATGCTTCTTCTAATCTGAGCATTAGAATCCTTGAAAGTACACCCCATGTGGTTGAGTTCGACTGAAATTCTTAATAAAATATATTAATAAGTAGTTTCCAAGTCTTGAAACATTCTTACTTTACTTGTAATAGACATGAGTGACATTTATTAGATAAAATAGAAAATGTTTCATTATTTTATAGGTTTTATATTTGCACTCAATTTTCAATTAAATCTTTATACTTTAAAAATTTATAATCTAGTTATACTATATTAAATTCTTCAATCAAATCCCTCAGAGTAACAACTATTACAAAAATATATCTATCTTGAAATGTTCTATCTCCATCTCTCTCATCACTCTCCATCCTCCATCCCCACCATACACCCTCAACCAATGACAGAACCGGAAATTTTAGACAACATAGACATAATAAGAAGTTTCATATCACTTTTATCTTAATATGGGACATATTTAATAAAATAATGTGGGCAAATTATATATCTATTTATATAACTCTAAAAAATTTTGAGCTTTAGTGGGGGCACAAACACCCCCCCCCCCCATTATATCTTTTACGAGGAAGTGCATGCTTTTAAACAAAAGGAGAGCTGTATAATTTGGGCATTTCTATTTTTTTTGGGTGCTCAATTAATGTATGTGTCAAGTTATGAGTGGTTTAGTGAAAATTATGTAGGTGATTAGAAAATAAAAGATTTTCCTGTCATATGTACATTGGCACAAAATTCTGAAAAGTATTTTTTTATATATTTTCCAATTGGAAAGCATTTTCCTTGTTTTACTGAAAAATTCACCACGCACTCTTTTTTCATATAAATATCAACACGTGTTCATAACCCATTAACTATTCATAATTTATACAACTCGGGGATATTGAGATGTATTAGGAATATTGATATATTAGTTAGATTTGTTATTAGTTAGTTTTATTGATTGCCAATATAAGAATTACCCTCTTCTATGACTCATCTTTTCATCATTAGTAAAAAATTTCTTTCACTATTCTCTCAATTATTGCTCACTCTTCTCTGATCATTATAAAATTCAATATGGTATCAGAGTCTTGCCATCCACCGTGAAATACTCTCTACTGGTTTGGTTTTGAGTTCTGATTGAACTCAATTCCTTTTCTTACATTTTTCCTTCCCTCGAAACACTTTTGAAACTCATCCTCTTCCTTTTCTTTCACTTTCCTTTCACTTTCTCGCTCCCCTAAACACTTTCATTTTCAGCTTCTTCCAGAAAACACTCTTTCATTTCTCATTCAACTTATGTCTTGAAGATGGTTAAGTATTTGATTTATTTTCTCATTGAAGATTGGTGTTCCCTAGATTGGGATTTATCTGTATAGCCCTATGGCTTTAACCTCTTGTTTACATCATCTTATGACATTAAACTCTTATTGAAAGTCTTATGGCTATAACCTCATCTCTCTTGTAATTGCTTCTGTCAATTGGTTAAGTTTAAAGATTGGTTAACTTTTGCTTGATGATTAAGCTTTTGATGATATTCCTGTTTTGGGATTGTTGATGATTTTGTTGTGACAAGTGCCCTAAGGATGTCAAAGAGGACACCCCGGCTGTTTGCATGATACATTTCGATTTTTGTTTTACAATGGGTGCAATCGAGATGTTAAGTTAGAATTAGGCACTACCACCATTGTATTCATAGTATATTATATTGTTCATATGATATCATTATATTTTTCTAATTACATTACATTTTTCTCATTTCAGTTGTGATATACCTTTATCCCAAGCTGGAGATGTTAAAGTACGCATAATCTAGCTTGCGGGGGGCTATTACAAATATTGATATATTTGTTAGATTAGTTAGTTAAATTGGTTATTAATTAGTTTCACTTATTGCTTATATAAGACTTTACCTTTTTGCACTACTCATCTTTTCATGATAAGTAAAATTTTCCTTTTATTATTCTCTCAATTATTACTCTCTCTTCTCTTATCACTAAGAAATTCAACAAGATGGTTTATTCACATATCATCGCAAGGGATTTGCATTATTGTGCAAGCGATAATAAAAAGAAGTCACGTGGTTTTCATTTGCCACATAATTAACACGGGAAATTTTTGCCCCATTGTAGGAGAGGAGTTATGTCGTACACGGGCAAATAAAAGCATGTCGCGTGCCAAACAAAACCTTAGCTTTGTGACCGTGAGCAATGAGCAATCATACATGCACCATTATTGTTTTATAAACGCTTATTAAAAAAAAATTGTTTTATAAGCATGTGAAAATGGCTTAGGATTTCAACCATGTACAGGAACATGATTGAGGTACAAAAATCTCCACAAACTGTTAAATTCTAATATATTATTTGACACCTTTTTTGTGTCACCATCAAGATATGTGTTCTCTACCGCTCAAACATGCCATGTATATATGCTAACCGTGCTTCATGTTTACTTTTGCATTGCATTATCCATGGGAAGTGAAAGTATTTCTTTTTAATTTTTATCGCGTATATCTCTTCAAAACTAGTTATTAGACCTATTTCTTCATGATAGAAGGATTATAGAAACAGAGCACTGATGAATCCAAAAGGCGAGAAACTTCAAAACGTGTATAAAGTGTCCCAAAGTCATATCAATAGTTGGCACCGATCGAAAGCAAATAGTCCACGTTTATTTTTTAAGTAAAATTATGAGGCATAGCCCACGTTTTTTAATTGTTATTTTAAACCATTCATTATTTATTTATTTTTTGTTTCTCAGGATATGTCCGATGCAATAATTAATCAAGTTATGTAATGTAGATTTATTTAAAGGGGTAGACATTGACTACAGCTTAAATCATTTAGTATTTATTTATTGATAAGTATAAATTATTAAATATTTGTTGATAATTTATCGTCGCAATAAATATATGAAGTTTCACAATATGATCAATCTTGTCAAAAACTTAATCTGATCAATGGTAATTAATAAATACTTACACGTAAAAATAAAAAAAAATACTTAATAATTTGCCAAAATATAAATGAAGAAATAAAATAACTAACTAAATTCTGCACAAAACGGAGTTAGTGCAATTGGATGGTATATAAAAGTGCAGAGAATAGTTGTCAAATAAAGTGTTATATTATGTGCTGTATATTTGTTTCTCCACGTCCATGGCTTTTAAGAATTAAACTTGCATGCTACTTTAAAGATTCTTATTACTAATTTTCTGAATATTGATCTAAGTATTATATACAAAACTTATCATGTATAGTATTCAGTAATAATAATAACTATGACAAATGTAAAGTGTTATAGAAAACTTGTAAGAAAAACAGAAAATATGAAGCTTCTAGTTATTCCCAATAAGGTGATTTACAATCTTGCTACCATTCAGTGCATCCAAACCTAACCCATGTGAGATGTATCCGAAATATGTACAGTGGACAATTGATAACATTCAAAATCTCTCCTTATATTAATTACAAGCTTCATTATTGTCCTTACGTGCATATAGAGCTTGAGCCCAATAATGGGGATATGTCCGCAGGGTGAGTAATACTATATAGCCATAAAAACTTGACCAAGAAAAGAAATATATATCCAGAAAAGTTTGGCAGAATTTTTTACATAAAATAAAATGGTATAATCAAATTTTCATCTAAGCGTCTATATGCATGTCATATCATTTTGACATAAATTATTCTAGCCCTAAACACCAAGCCGCCCTAATAATTTGTTGACTTGAGCGTGAAAAGGATACCCTACAACCTTATCCAGGATATTGAGACATCATAGTATTAGTGTAACTTCCTAGTACTCATTTCTACATGCTCGAGTCATATAAGAATTAATACTAAGGAATCACGTCCTATTTCGTGAGCTTTTCAACATTTGACATAAAATATTGCTAAGCATTCTAATGAAAGTTCGGCATGATAACGACGTAAATACCATGCTCCTATAAGACAGAAAATTATAAACAGGATAACCAATCATTCATAGCTCAACATACTTTTCAAAATACAATACTTCAACATATCATATATCATCCTTATAAGGCACACAGTGCCATTCAATCTATAACATAACATAGTAATGTAATATCAAATATAAATAGCCACATGGGTCAAACCAGCTGAGAATATACTAAGTCATGACCTCAAGTCACAAGATACAAAATATAAAAGGAGAAAGATCTCATGATCCAAATACAAAGTTAAGATCCAGTAATATAGCACAGTCTCCAAGTAACGAAAAAGCAATTATACTTCAGCAAAAAACAACAATACTTGACAACTAAGTTTTTTGCATCGGGATCTACCCGCTCATCTAGAGATGATATGGAAAAAAAGAAAAGGGGTGAGAAATCAATTGAAATCTCAGTAGGAACATATGCAATTAACATGACATCATTATCATCTCTAGTCTACCTTAGTTTCTTCTGAAATCATTTACATACAATTATGAGGTTCGATTTTAGGATTTCGCAAACAATCTTAATCAAGGTAGAGGTGTCTTTTAGCATGGTCTTGGCATGATAAGTATATGCATGTATGAAGGAACTTTATTAATATAATTAAAGAGACATGCTTACATGGAAATATACTAGGTTCATTCATTAAATGTCACAACATACATAAATGGCTATCCTGATGTAAGACATCAAATACATCATAGTTAAGATCTTTTTATTTAGTCTTATCTACCTCATAACTTTCGCATTTCTATCTATTCTTATTCATCTCATTGTTCTTTCCTCTCAATTAATCTGGTTAGATATTTTAAAGCTATAAGTTATACTTAACTTGTGGTAGACACAGTTCCTTATCTGAATCGACACTTTGAAATCCTCATGTGCACTATAAAGAAAGTCAATGCCCACCATCACCGGTCCCAGAAACGATTCAGTGTCGGAACCCTCTTTGTCGACATAAATTGACCCTTAATCTTCATGTCTTAATTCTTATTTCCTTATCTTTAGTTCTTCCTCTTTTTCCTATTTCCTCAAAGTCATTCTTTTTCTCACAAGAATGCAAGCATAATTTTCAATAATGAATTCTAAAATCCTTTTCTTTAAGATGAGATAAACCACAACAACAACTCAACGAGTAATCATAAACATTAATAAGCAATCATTCATTATGTCAAGACTAAAATGCTACTATATGATAAACCAAAACTCATATAAATTCCACTCTTTCACTTTCAACAAATATGTAAAAACTCAATCCCAAACAACCTTTACTCTCATTTAGAAATTTTATCAAACACATAGCATATATATTTACTCAATTTTTATGCATATTTCAAACATTGTAACACAAATTTATTTGCATGTTAAATAATAAATTCAGAGGATATAAAAATTATCTAAGACACTTAAATGTGTCCACAAGATCCTGTAAAGATTTTAAAGCAAGGATCATTCTCTAAATATGTTAACAAATTAGACAAATTCGGTGGTCAGAAACCCCCTATTTACAGCCAACAACCATAGTTCCCAATTTTATTACCCTGTCAAATGATCATGTTAAATCATACAAAAATTCATGATTCAACTTCAAGATGTCCACAACATCTTGTAAAAATTTCAAGTCAAAATTTGATCATTTGGTACGGTAAATAAATTATACAAATTCAGTGCTTCAGAAATTACTGTTCATACCGAAACTGAAATCTTCTCGGTTTCTGAATTTTAAAAAATAGAAAAAGTCATCTAAACACTTCAAGAAAAATAGTGAAGATACTTCCATATGTTAGCTTCATCATATAAAAGTTTTGGCTCAAAATATTATCTCTATCTATGTGAATAAATTCATACAAATTGAGCTGTCTGCATAAATCCGAGAATTTCAGCAACAACATACAATTTCTTTTGATTTTTCCTGCATAATCATTCATCAAAACTCAAGATTTCTTAACAAAATCATAAATAAACAAGTTTAAACATAAATCCCTACCAAAAGATGATTTTTACTGAAGATCCAAAAAATCACAAGCTCCTTGAAGTTTGATCTCCTAAGTAAGGAAGCAAAAACTCATTCTTTTCTTTCTACCCGAATTTTGTTTGCTCCAGAACAGGTAGGAGGAGGACTTTTCTTGAAAAAGTAATGATGGATTTGTGTTTATTGGGTGGAAGAGCTATGGAAAAGTGTATTTATTTGTTGGATTTGATGAAGAATTGAAGGATTTATGAGGTTGAGATGGTTGAGGAAAATGGAGAGAAAGAAGGAAGAAGATGAGAAAATGGAAGAAGAAATGGAAAGAAGTGTGTGTGTGTGTGTGTGTACCGTGAAGGGGAGGGGAAAAATGGGGTTTGGGTTTTCATTTTCTTTTTTTTTTTGTTGGTGTGGGTGTATATGAAAACTATAGTTTGACCGTTAGGTGTATATATAAATGAGGATAGCATAAGGATTTCATATATAAAATTACTAAAAAAAATATTTATATTATGAATGACTAATTATCCATCAGCTAACCAAAATAATTAGTACATAAAAATTGTGGCATTACAATTAGCCCCACTTGGTCATGAATTAGCTCACAAAGATTGGACCAGTTCATTTGTCACCAATTTCAGTTAGCTACTGTTTTCTACGAATCACGTTTATATGTCCAAACATTATGATGGTTATCATGCCAGCCACTCCATATATTCCCAACACACACAGACATATATATACATACTCATTCCGAAATCTTGTACTGCAGCAGTTGAAGTCATTGATCCGATCCCTTTTAGTTTGCAAAAATGCTGAACTTTAAAGGTGAAGAAGAAGAAGCAAGAAGAGCACCAAAGGGGCAATTTGTTGTATATGTGGGAGAACAACACAAAAGGTATACCTTACCACTATCTTACTTGAAGAACCCCATCTTTCAGCAGCTCTTAGAGGAAGCCGCGGAGGAGCATGAGTTCAGTTATTCAAGTGGCATAGTCCTGCCTTGTGATGAATCAACCTTTAAAAGGGTTATTCATTATTATATTCAAGGCTAAGCTAATAAGGGTGAAAGCTGCTGTCATGTAAAGTTTCTACCGATGATAAGACAACATACTAACATAACTTTGTTCGGGATTTTCTTTTTAATGTGTAGAGATCGTCGCATGTGACTTCGAACACGGGACCAGTCACTGAGGTGTAGGAGATAACCATAACCATTAAATTGTTAGCTCAACCCCTAGATATATGGTTTACTTATATGAGACAATGCTGTTTTTAGTATCCCCATGTAATATATATGCACCAAATGATCAGATCCTTTCGTGCACCTTTGCACTGATCTAATGTTCATTTATATTATTAAAAAGAGTAAATTGTATTTTATGCTTAAATTACATTCCCTTTCCCTCGGATCTACACTTTCATTGCGTACATACATATGAAAATGTGCTATCCATAAGTCATGTTGAATATAGACAGATTTTAAATTTAAACAAATATCTTTGCGATATTGAGTAAATATGAATGATCAACTCATGTCAAGTTTTCTCTCTATCACAATTAGGATGTGTTTGGTTAGGGAGTAAAAATAAGTATAAAAATTTCCTAAATTAGTGGCATGTATAATTTTATACGTAAAATATCTAAGGAAATTTTACCCTCACTTTTACTCTACAACCAAACATATTCTAAGGGTATGTTTAGTTAAGGAGTAAAAATATGTGTAAATTTTTTTATAGTTGAGTTTTATGTGTAAATTTATATGTTAAAATTAATCAAGGAAAATATACCCTCATTTTTACTCTTCAACCAAACATACCCTTAGCATCATTGATGGCTAATTTTAAACATCTTGCTTTACCGATAGTTTTGAAAATTTAAAAGATGAAATACAGTTTTGAATATTAACTGAAACATTATCCAAATCTTTATTTAATTTTCAAAAAACTTGTTTGGAGATATTAATTCCTGAGTCAGAGAGAAGAGTTAGTCTAGCCATACTAATTGTTATAGACTAATTTTATAGCCCGGTCCGCGTTTGGCCTTGAGTTCGATCAATAAGGTCCGATGTGGGAAATTGCTTTCCGGTGTTCACTTCTCATTTAAATTATAAGGACGTATATTATGGGATCCAAAATGCTATGAGGGTGCGAAAAATATTTATATGAAAGAATGTGTGAATTCACTTAACCATTTTTATCTTTTATATTTTATTATCTATTTGTTAAGATCTAAAATAACTGCCGTTTTATTTCCATTCATCCACTTTTGCTGAAAAAAATTCTGTTCCATATAGAGGTGCTCTTACAGTATTCGACCTCAACCATCTCATCCTTAATCTAATTGCTCAAGCAACGTTGACCCAATACATCTTGAGCTACTACTGAGTTGAGCATAAAAAAGCTTGCAAGTATATAACATCGACTTTATTGGGTTTGACTCAATCTTAATCCAAAATTATGTTGATAGTTTTCTATCAAAATTTTCTTATTTTAATTGTAATAGGCATATTAGATTTATTGGACAAATGAAAAAATTAGAAAATTATTAATAATTAAGATTGCATATGAAATTACTTGGTCATCATGCAAATTATTGTTGTTTATAAGCAATCGTATGAATAATTGTTTAGGTATGAGGGTGGAACAAAATGAATAGTATTGGTGAATCCATACGAGTCCCTTGTGTCTTCCTGACGCTAATAATGTAACAGTCAGATAACATATTTCCAGAATAAAGGTTGTACAGGAGTTTGCATCAGAGGGAATTAACAACTTTGTCCTTGAAAATTTTGTAAAGGGTTGGCAGTCTCCTCAAATTGTTATGGTGAATGTTTGGTAACTCATGACAGAGGGTTTAGTCTATCAAAATTCTACTCCACAAATCCCTTCTCCTCTCTCCCTTTCACTTCAAAAATCAAACTCACAAAACACCTTGAAAGAAATACATCCATGCATGATTCTTCTTCGTTATAGTAATATCATTTGAAGTTATATATTCTAGTTAGATCACTTCCAAATTTTGGAGGAAGTGGTTTCTCCTGCTTCCATGTATAAAACGCATGCTCAGACCCCCAAACAAGCTGCCAACGAAAAATTTTCACTCTACGTGTAGTTAAAGAGAGTTCGTATGTTGAGTAAAATGAATCGTAGCATTCAAATAACAAAACCTGTGCTAAAAAAAACGTCTCGGATAATTTGGGAGGGCACGTGTTCTAAAATTAATACCTTTCTCCCAAAAATGATTTGATATTGGTCGAATTACGCATCCATCAAATGGGAAAAGAAATGTAAAGACAAAATAGCCCTATAACAAAACTCATCATCATGCCATGTATTTCCTTCTGCTATCCAGTTCACGTGCCTGACCTAGTCATCATTGCATTGCCCATATATGGTAACTATTTTCTCCTCGTCATATCTCCTTAACTAATTAGACCTGTTTCTTGTCTAAATTAGATACAGCAACTCTTTGTCGCTTCTTCCAAGCTGGGATCTTGCCTGGGAATGCCCACCTCAACAGTCTTTCCCATGAGTAGCATACCAAAAACATTAGAAACGCCCAAATCAATAGTTTATCCCTCAATCCCACTGGCAGTGGCACCAGCTTCAACCAGTCATTTAAGTCCCTGAAGAGATCAGATGTTATCACTGTAAAGAAACCAACAGCAGCAACAAGTGCATACAGGAATGGCTTGTTTTCAGGGATGCTCTGGTTGAAGGGATGGCCCATGTAGTTCACAGCAAAAGTGGCCACCTGAATCATCATGCTTACCATGTATGAGACAGTGTTCACCAGGTTGGGATGGAAATCTGCATCTGGTTCAATGCATTCATCTGGCATGTATTTTTCAGCCTCTTTCACTGATGAAATGAGGAAAAGCAAGTGAATAGAAAATTGCCCCAAGAGGGAAAGGAAGACATAAGCACAGAAGACATTGGGGTGGGGTCGTTCAGCTGAAAGGGTGGGGAGAGGGCGGGCATGTGAGATGAACAGGAAAAAGGCAGCAGTAAAGACACCACTTATTGTGGCCTGCACATCACCGAGTTTGACACCATCCAGGTACATGACACTCAACACATATGCAGTGGCAAGGCAGTTGAGGCCCAGAATTTTAAACATCTGGAGGGTTGTCACTAGGGTACTGCGACCTTGACGAATTATGTCAGTAGTGGGTGCAACAGATGCATGCTTTGCAGTGAAGGGAGATGCCATTGAGGCATCACCAAGCTTGACAACAGGTGCACGGCCATCTTCCTCATTTAGCTCATCAAGCATCTTCTTGAGCTTCTGTCGTTGCATATCAGCAGCTGCCTGATGACGATTAACAGATGAGTGGCTAGTAGAATCTGATTTTGAAGCAGCTTTGGCTTTTGAAGTGCCTTCTCCAATTGGATTTGCAGTCTTTCCAGATGCCTCTAGTGTAGACTTGGATTTCTTTAGCTTGCCAGATTTAGAACCTTCATCCGTGGCAGTGTCTGAAGAGGAGTTTCCACTTTGAGCTGGGGGCATAGCATTCAGAAGAGCAACTCCTACATGGGCCTAAATCAGAGAAGTTAGCCTCGATTCCTGCAGCCTTTTCTCTTGGTGAAATATACATGGAAGTTACTGAATACCTTTAAAATAATAACTTTATGATGCAAGAATGCAAGACAAACAGCAACACAGGGTTACAACCAATGATAATAATACTGTATAGAAATATGTTTAATTACAACGAAAAAAATTCACAGGAGACCCAAATCATATGGCCGCATGATTAAAACCGGCAAAAGATTATCTCAATGCAAGAGGGTTACTCATCCCCCTAAAGAAGAATTCTCATTTATAACTCAGACAATAAATGTAGGTACTGTACTGTTAAGGTACTAAGGTTTCTAAATATGGTGCCTTTTTGGGTGGCTGTGGAGGTAGTAGTAACCTTGTAATTTGTCAACAGATTTATATTTTGTAATTTCCACTGGCAACTGATGAGTTCAATATTCAGGGTGAAAAAGCTCTACTGATCACTATCAAACCCATTACCTGCTTTAATGCTCCAACATCATTGGTTCCATCTCCACACATCAAAGTTACCCGTCCCACTGTCTTGAAAGTGGTCATGATAAGTTCTTTTTGTTCCGGTGCAACTCTGGCAAAAACCTGAAATAACAATCCAACTATGTCATGATGAAGGCAGTGCTGAAAACCCAGCTGTAATGTTTAGTCATTTAGCATAGATCAGAACCTTGATATATGGAATAGCTCGAAGATGAGCTGATGTCTGTTGCAACATGTCAAAGCAATCACCTCCAACACAGAGATCATGAGTTTCTGATAAAGACTCAACCTCTTTCTCACTGAAATCAATTATATATATGATCAGTTTAAAAACTGAAATAAAAAATGACATCAGAAAGGAGTCTGGAATCAATCTGGTGTAAGAAAATTTAATAATTTTGCAAAGCAACAAGAATCCCTTTGTCTGAGAACATAACAGAAGGGACTAGAATGCAAACCAAAACAATCTCATGTTCAACAGGAAGTTATCAAAGTACATTAACAATCAATCACATATGATAGTGCAACTAGAAAATAAATTGAAAAAGAAAGGTGAAACCTACCTGAAGGGTATGTTTTCAGTCTCATCAGGGGACATCCACTTATATCCCACACCATTACTTGCTGGGCAAAGGATTAGTGTAGGTTTTGATATAATATGAACTTGGCTAGCAACATGGCAAGCTGTCAAAGCTTGGTCACCAGTAATCATCACCTATCAAATTAGTCCAGGAAGATACCAGTCGGTTAGTTGTTACAGACACAGTTAAGTGAGGAGTAAGGAATTCCTCAATCTTGTGCGCTAAAATCCCCCATCTCCCCCATTCCTGTCCCCACCCAGAATGAAAAAGGAGTGCGTAGGTGGTTAACATTAATCAAAAGACTATACAAGGGTTAGATATTGCTTATAACAATCTTCAGTTTTATAAAGAAGAAGGCTAGCTAACTCGAAGATATCCCAATATAAAATTGATCATTGCATATTTAAGTCATTGAGTAGCTATATTTCTTATCTAAGGTTGATAAACCAAAGTCCTAATCATAAAACTACATGACAATTTGAAGTGTTGATTTACTTATGTTCCTCAATGGATTATGCGGCACAAAAAAAAAATCCTTAAAAGCGATGCAGGATGCTTGAACAACAGCAACCATAACAAGGACTTACTCTAACTAAAAGGGCTCAACTAAAATTTCATGAGTATTCCAAATCCCACTTAATAGTCTCTCATTGTATCTTTAATGTTTTCCCTCTACCCCACTTTAGAGGGATGTCATCTGTAATTTCAAATCTTACTGAGGCCTGTGTGGTGTGTAAAACACTATTACATTGCCAAACCTTCTTTAATAGGTTTTCCATCATTTTTTTCCTCTACAGGAACCACTTCAACCTTCTCTCTACAACAACCAAGAATTGTCCCAGAAGGTGAAGTCAGCTACATAAATTAGACGAGACCATAGTGTCCACGTAGATCAGATGACACCATAGTGCCCTATCATAAACACTTCAATCTTCTCTCTAATGACTGAATTTCAAATCTTATCATTTTTATCAACCCTCGAATGCACATCCACCTTAAAATATTAACTTATATAACTCTGGTTTTCATTTTTTGCTCGTGATAACAAAGCCTTACTACCAGTAAGAAAGTTGACTGCATGGATTCCACTATGCTGCTGTGCTTGGTTTCAAAGAGCTTGAACATATACACGTTGATCGACAGTTAAAGACACTACAAACTCCATAAAGCAGTGGCCAAAAAAGCACTTAGAAAGTGCATTTTCCAAAAAATCTTAAAAGTACTCTTAGATAAGCCAGATTTAAACTCCAAAAAGTACAACAAGAGAAGCTGTTTTTAATTCCCTATAGAGGCCGAAGTTTTTAGCCCTTCTAAGAGAGACTTATGCAGCCAAAAGAAGAAATACTGTTTTTGCAAGAGAAGTTGATTCAAAAGCCACACTTACCAAGTCATGTGAAGATCCTTTTAACTCAGATAAAACAGTGGCCGAATCTGATCTTATAGGACAATTAAATACCTAAAAATTTCATAATACCAACTTTTAGTATCAAGTCAATGAGAAGGAAAATTGCTTACAATTGACTCTAAAAAATATATGAGGATGAAGTTAATTGATTACCACAAAACCAGCAAAAGTAAGTCCACTCTCCACTACATCCCTATCCAAGCTTCTAGCTTCACTGACCTTCAAGCATTAAACAGATGGTAAGCAACAGTCAAAAACAGCATAGTGGTAAATAATGATGAAGGAAAGTAGCAATCAAGCATTGTCAAAGGCAAAGAGGAAAAGCCCAAAAAAGGGGTTTTCTGACGAATCAAAAGTTTTGCATTATATGATGAATTTTTCAAGGCACTGAGTGCATTAAAATGTTTAAACCCACCTCCCCCCCCCCCCAAAAAAAAAAAACAGTTCTCACTCAATTTCACTAGGTAGGACCCAAATTTAGTGATATGATACAATAAGGGAATTTGGATATATGTCAAAAGAACTACAAAAAAAGCAGTGAACCTATGACATTCTTACTGTCATGTCAGAAAGAGACTTGTAAGCCAGAGCAAGAACACGAGACCCCTGACGTGTATATTTTTTGTAGGTTTCAACATATGATAGTGGTACATCACTGAGCCTATCTTGAATAATTTCTGGGGCACCCTGAAATAAAAGTTTATGAAGAATTGCTTAGAGGGATTCAATGAAGGGAAAAAGCATAGTAGTTGCTAGTGCTTAAACATTTTCAAAACATAAAATATGCATGCATATTAGAATCCATCACTGATCAGCAATGTAATAGAGTGTGAAAAAGCATAGTAGTTGCTAGTTCTTAAACATTTTCAAAACATAAAATATGCATGCATATTAACATCCATCACTGATCAGCAATGTAATAGAGGGAGTGAGGAAAATAAAAATAAAAAGAATTCAGAAGTAAGATGATAAAACTCCGGGCCTGCAATGTAGCATTGACACTAGTTCACTCACCAACATTTTATCATAGAAAGCCATATCCATAAAAGCTCTAGGGAAATGAAGAAAAATTACTGGCCAGCCAGCATTGATAGAGCCAAACCAACACGTCACTTAATTTGTTGACCATTTCATGAACCTCACCCCCTCCCCCAAACAAAAAACAAAAATAAATTACAAAAAACATATATAAAAGCTACCTTCTACAGCAGTGTTATACGTTGGTATTCTACTTCCCAAAGTCATAGTTTCATTTAAATATAAGGCACATCCCAACAAATACGTGGGGAAATTACACTTATAATGAAGCAACTTTAATCAGGAAGAATCTGACTGTCCAACATGCATGTATCAGAAATTACAGGCTTTAAAACAGGACAAGAAGCAACCAACAAACCTTCACAAAGGCAAAAAATTCCTCCTGAATGCGAACAATAACAGCCATTCGTTTCAGGTGAGATGCAAAATGGTACCGCTGAACAATTTGGACAGGCTGGCCATTACCCCTGCAATTTGAAAACATATCAGGATATATCAAAGACAACATAGAGAAAACTACAAAAAATTTACGAGAGAGATAGAAGCACAATGATTGGGGAACAGAAAGGACAAGAATGAAGAATGCAAACCATAAATATTGTAGAGAAGATACATTTGTAGCATATTCCCATGAGTCATGTATTCTTTGCTTTCTCAATCACTATATTTCATTGTTCTAGCATCATTGTTTTAAACCCAATTACCAAAAATTTTCATGTCAAGTCTTGGAATTGAGTGGGCCTAACTCAACCCTAAAAGCCAGCTTATGGGGAAAGGGTTGCCTAAGTCATATTCTTAACCAATGTGGGACCCTAACAACCCCCCTCACTCCAAGGCTAGATATTTAGAGCGTGACATTTGTAAGACTGGACATTTGCAGCTGGTCCAATAACAACCACATGATAGGCTCTTATATTGTCAGAACTAAGTGGGCCTAACTCAATCCAAGAACTAGCTCATCAAGTGAGGGTGGCCCAAGCTCTTATAAAGGCTATCTTGGCCATATGCTTAACCAATATAGGACTCTAACATCAAATAAATCTCACTTAATAAAAGACAACCAAATTGGATTTGATTTATCTTAATCAGTAGAGAAAATATGCAGAATTAAAATACTTAAAAAGCAGAAATAGATTCACTTACTTTTTTGGAACAGCCTTCTCATCAGATTTATAACTCCAATCAATCCCCTTAAGTGCAGCCTTCTCAAGAGGATCACCAACCTGTAGGATATTAAGGAACTTATATGAATATGGCATATAAATGGTAGCAAGGATAAAAGGAGCAAATATGCAAGTCCTGCAATTTTTCAAATCAGAAACATGAAAGCCTATTTCAACAGAGCCATACCAGCTTATTCTCAACAAATACCAATGCATGGCAAGAAGCCAGGATTTCTAAAGTTCGCGCGGGCACTCTACTCATGTCAGATTCCAAATCAGTGGTTCCTGTCAACCCAACTACTCCAGAAAATTCCTGTAACAGAGTTGGGCGTAAAAGGTTATAGCACAAATATGGTATCAAATGATAAATCAATACCATGACCTGATATGAGCATACCATGTCATCAGATGTAAGTGTCCCAGTCTTGTCAAAACAGCATATATCAACCTATTGGGCAAGGCAAGAACCAGTATGAATATACAACTGATGTATAACAAAGTAAAGGATGTACAAGAGCACAATCGTAGTAATAGTACGCCAGGTACCTTCCCAGCAAATGGTATTCGAAAAGGTTCTGTGCAGAAAATTCCACGCCGTGCCAATGCAATCAGGGAAGTATTAACAGCTATTGATAATTCCATTGGTAACTCAGGAGGTATCACAGAAGTAACAATAAGAGAACAACTTAGTATAAGTTTGTACTTGCTCCTCGTGGGATCTTCTAGTCCCTGCACCGTACCATTAACAATTTATTGAGTCATATCACAATTTACAATTAAGACCAAGCCATATCAGTAGTTAACATTCATCTGCAGGGAAGCATTACCTTGATGAGCACATAACCAGCAGCAATGAGAGCAAATACAACCAAGAATAAAATGAACAGTCCACTTTCCCAGCTATTAGCAGTAACCTATAATATGTCAATTTAGAATGCAAAAAGCAATCAATTTCACAAAAAATGGCACTGAAGTTATATACCCAGTCATAAAAAGGTCCCCATCAATTTACCCTTTCTGTGGAGAACAATATTGTTCGCATCAACTTTCCTTGACTTGTTTCAAACCCCGTTCTAAGGACAACAGCCAAGCAGCCACCATCAGGGGTTTTCAGAGGGAAGGTCTGACTCCAACAAGATTGTCAAAACAAACAGGATGAGAAGCATGAGCACCACCTGGACATTAATTGAAAATGTATAATTTCTTAACCTGAAGTCACCTTATCTGGAGTGTGCTGCAGTATTTTAGTTCCACCAAATAAGACATGACTTTTATCTCGCCTTGTCGACAACTTCTCCTCAAGCCCCCGACCCATTATTGAAACCTACAAGGATGGTCATACCAAAATGAGAATCATGCAAGAAGAGCACCATGACATAAAAAGGCTACCAGTCCATGTAGGCTTGTCATAGATGCATTTAGATGGACCATCAATCATAACAAAGATTAACTATGTATTCAACTAAACTCTCTATCATAGATGCATTTAGATAGACCATTCAATCACATGATCAGATACATAATTACATACGCAAGTAAATATGGATATGCACAAAAATTAAAAATCTTGGAAAGAACAAACTGAAGTCTGTATTAATGTTAAGTCATATACTGAATAGATTCATCATTACAAATTACAGAAAAACAGGAGGCAAAACATGTGGTGGCCCAATTCTAGATCAGCAGTTGGCCAAGCCGGCTGTGCTACAAACCAAATATTAAGAAAAAATGCTTGATCGTATCAGTAATATCTGTATCTAAACAAGTTACTCAGCTTACAGGGTACAACTCAATTTCATACAGTAACTTTTAGTCATACAAGACATATAACCAGCATAGTAGTAACACCAACAGGAACTCAACTGTAACTACAGCCAGCAGGAAACAGTGTCCAAACCAGCAAAGAAGTAAAGGTGCAAATTTGGCAAACAAATTAAGGATCATCTACACAAAGTTAAACAAAATATAATCCCCAATCCCCCAAAGCCACAAAATCCTTCTAAGTATTGTAAATGCATGATGATTATTGAAGCACGTTAAGGAGTAGTTCAGAAAAGAGAAACACCTTCCATTGAGGAGTAGACTCGCCTGTGAGAATAGCTTCATTCACAATTGCACTTCCAGCCAATAAAAGCATGTCTGCAGGTACAGACTTCTCCTCTCCATTCTGACCAGAAGAGCGTCCTACAGAGACAACATCCCCAGGCAAAAGGTCCGTACCAGGGAGTTTAACCCACCTATAATATACGTTATGCAACCAAGCATTAAAACTTTACTCCATTAAACCAAACTATGTTTTATACAAAATGAGATAACATACTTGCCACAGCGATGTACCATTAAGATCTGACTATCAACTCTAACTCGCCTTAACTCAGTAAGAGTCTTCAACCGGCTTTTTGCCATGGTTGACTCAAACATAAACAGCATAAATAGAGTGAACAAACTGTAATACCAATACTCATCCAAACACCAGAGACCCACACAGAAAACCTGATCAAAATAGAAGTCAGAACCAGTCAAGAGTCAGCTTAAAATTAAAAACATATTAGAGAGAGAGAAGGAACAATTAAGAAAGAGCACCTGAAATACAAAAAAAGGCTCCATGCAGTGCTCTTTCATCAGTTTCTGAAATGTTGGCTGAGGATAATCAAATCTGAATATGAACATGCAGAATATTATAGAGCAAAATTAAAATAACACAATGATTAGAGATCAATCAAGAAGATTCATGTCTCTTTAACAAAGAAGACAGGAATAAAAAGTAACCAAAATTAACAAAGTAGGGAATTGCATCAAATTACAGTTAACTTTACTAGAAAAAATTGTTTAACAAGGGACAGTAGATGCAAATAAAATTTGCAATACACGAAAACGAAAAAGGGAACTCACACATTCCGCCCCCATCTCTCAGTAGCAGCAAGAACTTTAGCTTCAGAGCCATGACCACTGCTCTTGAGATAACATCCAATTGTTTCCTTTGTAGGGTAAGTAAGTTTGCAGAAAGTCCCATTCTCCTTTGAGAAGACAAAACATTGTTTTCTAAACTCAAAGTAAATCTCTTCCTGATCCACCGCTGATGAAGAACCTGCAGGCTGCATAAGCAAACACTTAATCATATAGACAACCAAAGCAAAAGCTTTTAAAAGAAGAAAACAAAACAAAACACAATCTGTAAAACCAGGAAGCAACAATGTACGCAAAGAGGTAGATGGATTCACAACATGCACGACTGAAAATTAGTAAGCAATGCTAGCACGCAGCAAACTGGTGTACAGCATCAAGCAAGAGGATACATTGCAACGTAGAATATTCATGGTGCAGTCTACTTTAGATATATTCAGAAATATCAAAGAAAGGAATCAGAATAGTGCACAACAACTAAGTCTTATCCCATTAAGTTGGGTCAGCTACATGAATCAAGAGACGTCACGGTGCTCTATCAGAGTATGTTTAAATCATTAATATTTATATCTCTTTTAATTCTTTCATCTATAATTTTTTCTAAGTCTCCTTCTACCTCTAGTTACAAGACTACCCTTCCTCTAATCCACTCCTTATTGGCACCTCAACAGGTCTCCTCCATATATGTACAAACCACCTAAGGCGAGATTCTACCATTTTCTCTACAATAGGAGCACAATAGACATTCACAAATACAAATAGGAGATCAAAACATGTATTTCAAACATAAAACTATGCTTTGATTATACATATAGGCATGTCTACTCTTTTCCAACCTGAAAAGATATCCTTCTCATTGCTTAAAAACACAAATACAAAAGAAAAAAAAACAGAACAAAGAAGAAAAATCACATCAAGTAAGCAGAGCTTGCCACTCTGCCTATAAATCTAAACCCAAAATAGAAACCCCACTAGAACAGCCGCCATATGAACATCACAAAGAAGCTAAAAACAAGGTAGCAGAAAAAACTACCATTGAAAATTCCAGGTTTCCCCTAAAACCAGAGGCACCCAGTTAATGTGTACCTTACTACCTTACTGCCAAAGCACTCTCCTCTTTTGCACCTATCAAAACATATAAAGTGGCATATAAGGAGCTGCTACAAATCTTCGGATGAGTACAATTTGTATCAGTCCTAGTAGGTACTACAGTCTTCCAGCCACAATTGCGCCCATACATAAATAAATCAACCTCCCCCCCCCCTTTCCTCCCTCCCCTTCTCTCAAAGTTGCACCCCACCTTTTTCCAAACCAATTCACCTAAAAACCTACTAGCTTACCAGGAATTGACAGTTTTCATAGGGTATATTCCATACACAAACTGCACCACTCACCTCCAAATCAAAGAAAAACAGATAACTAAGGTACTACTAGGTGAGGCAACTAGCTTGCATTTCCTACAAAATATTATTGTATCACTAACAATACTAAGGAAAAAACTAAATATAATTAAATATAAATAGAACATATTACTACCATCCGAATTTGACAGTACATTATTATGTAGCCCTTAACACACATCCCCATATAAAGCAATTGTTGACTTGCTTTAATAACAGATATCAATAAGAAGATAAAAAGACACTCGCTCCAATATAAAATTCAAATATGAAGACACTACGGTGTTCAACTATCACTCTAAGTCCATCCATCCCGCTAACACTATCCTCACCACCTGACTCAATAACACCGACAAATGCGTATCCTAATTTATCCCTCACTTCTCACCACAACAAAACTGCAAAACCCCCAGGTCCAACACCAACTCGAAACATCAAAGAAAAACTTCAATCCAATAACTAAAAACACATTCGATCACTTGAGACATGTTTGGTAAACAATTTTTTCAGATATAACAATCATTTGTTTAGCTAGCTACAGTTTTTAATTATAAGCTAATCCAAATTCACGAAAAAAAAAAACTTACAATTTTCCGAAATCGGAGCGGCACGACCTCTTTGGAACCCGAAAACTTCGCCGGCGTTATCTTGCAAGAATCAGCCTGATGAATATTCTTAACCTGCACGCAAAATCCAAACACACAATAAGAAAACCGCGAGATAACAAAAAACAGCGGCCAAACCAAAACACGCGTAAGATGACGATGCACCTTGGTATAATGAGCGAAACACTTGAAATCAACGGACCAACCGGTGAAAAGCCAGGCGAGGATGTGGAGAGAGACGAGGGCGCCGAGAACGATGGCGGCGTCGACGAAGTCAAGGCTTGGGAGGATGGTGACGAGCCAGGCGGCGTAGAGGACGGCGAAGGGCCACACGTCGACGCGCCACGGGAGTTGCTTCTTCCGCAGCAAATCGACGCGGTCCACCACCTTGCCGCCGACGTGAAAGCTCGACATTGGTGTGAATCGGGAGGGTTAGGGTTTTGAGGTTCAGATCTGATTAAAATATTGAATTGAGGAAAATAGAACGAGTGGACTCGTCAACTCGCGAATCGCGATCACGATCGCGAGGATTTGGTCAGTATCTGCTGCTCGATTGTTGTTCCCCCTCCCCTCTCTCTCAGCTTCTTGAGCTTCTCGATTACTTACTGCAAATGTAAACTTTTATTTACTACTGCTACTGGCTGCTACTACAAGCGAATACTTTGCACTGTTTTGCTGTAACTGCGAGTACTGGACAAGCCTATGTACTGTAGGTTAGTGGTACTGTGTTCTCGGTTTAGACTTTGGAAAATTCGGTAGCGTTTCTTTTAGATTTTGAGGGAAAAAAAAAAAGATTATGAAATTTAAATAATAAATATAACTAAAAAAATTGATGGTTTTTCAGAAGCTATTTTTTAAATTTTAATAAAAAAATATAAAATAATTTTTTAAGGTGAAAAATGTGATATTGAGCTAAAATAATATAAAACAAACGCAATCCAAAATTGGGATTAAACAGATTTTGCAAAAATAATAATTATTATTAAAAAGATAAATTAAAAGAAACATTTGTTAATTTAAATAAAATATATATATAATATAAAAAAAACGACAAAAAGACATAAGGAACGTATGTATCTATAGTGCATTTATTTCAAATTTTTATAAAAATAAAAAAAATTAATAAAAATAGACAGACAACCAATAGAAGAATGAGCTATGAGAGGTGTTTTGGCTTAACCAAATATTTTAAATTCGAGTTCTGAATATGTAACTGCATTAAAATTCAAGAGGGAGGGCATTGTTGACTTAGTGATCCTATCCTATTCCTCTCAAGCACGATCAATAAAATAATACATGTGATTTGGAAAATTAAAATTACTAATGTAGCCTTATACAATCCTCATACAATGGTTACAAAATAAATTTAAATTATAAATTGTCAAAATAAGTGACTTGACTTTTTATAGTCACCAACTTGTTTTTTTATTGCAGCGTGTGCAACAAGTAACATGTGGCTTTGTTTTTCAAAAGCTACAGATAAGAAAGTCCATATACTTTTTGGTGGATTAATTGGAATTGAAACCATATAGCAAGCACACCGAAAACCATTGAAAAGTTTGGTTTGAATGGCTCTATAAATAGAGCCTCAATTGCAGCACTTGAGCATTAGAAACGGAGAAACCAAAATCTTTTCTTCCTTATAACGATAAAGTATAATTATTTGTTACTTATAAATTTTTCTCTTTTGTGAGTTGAGAGTATACATCAGTAAAAAAAATACTGTGAGGTATTTTTGGTGTATTTGGGATTTTGGTTGAAAGAAATGTGTCCATCTTTTGTATCTCCATCATATTTCTATAGTGAAATATTTGGTGTCGCCTTTGCCCGTAGACGTAAGCTTTAAGCTAAACCACGTAAATTCCTAGTATCATTTATCTTATGTTTCTGTATTTTTATTTTGTGCCACTCTATTTCTATCTTTTGGGCCCGTCATTTCACAACAAACTGGTATCAGAGCTCTTATAGAGTTCTGGGCTAATGTTTAAAAATGTCTGCAGCAAAATTCTTTATTCGGCAGTTTGATGGGTGCATTAATTAATTTAGGAATGTGGAAGGTCCGTATGATAACTGTTATTATACAGTAAGGTGTAAAAGTAGCACTTTTTGACAATGGACCAAAGATAATAAAGGAATCTAAACAGGAAGATGCCGATCAAAAGGCTCTTTCTATTATTCAATTATGCATTACAGATGATGTACTGCAGGAGGTCCTTTCGGAGAAAACAGCAAAATCATTGTGGATCAAGTTAGAGTCATTATGACTAAGACGGTGGCTAATCGTCTCGGTGTGCTGCAACATCCGTACATGCTCCATATGGCAGAAGAGACACCACTCCAGTCTCACATAGCTGAGTTCATGTCGCTTGTCACATATTTGAAAAATATGGACGATACATTTTCAAGTGAGCAACAAACAATGATGTTGCTTTGTTCCTTACCTCCTTCTTACAAACATTTTCGTGAAATACTCATATATGGTTGCGAAAGCCTCAAAATTGATGAGGTCAAGTCTGTACTTTTAAGTCATGACAGAATGGAGCATGATATTGATAGTCGTGATGATACCGCATCTGGCTTAGTTGCCAGAGGGAGGTTAAAGGAAATTGGATTGTGTAGTAGCA
Source organism: Dalbergia cultrata (assembly GCA_031216105.1). Taxonomy (NCBI): domain Eukaryota; kingdom Viridiplantae; phylum Streptophyta; class Magnoliopsida; order Fabales; family Fabaceae; genus Dalbergia; species Dalbergia cultrata. Next base: position 596,296 of record CM062349.1, on the reverse strand, counting down.
AAGGAAAGTCTAGATCTAATTCTAGACATCATAAAGGCAGCTGCTGATATTGCAATAAGGAATGGCACTGAAGAGTTGAATGTTCGAGGCTCAAAGACAAAAAGGACAAAGATTCAAGTAATGCAACAAGTGTTGCTGAAAGTACTGACAATGTTCTCATAGAATCAACCAGTTCAATTGGTGATACTTGGATGTTTGATTCTGGTTGCTCCTACCACATGTGCCGGAATCAGGATTGGTTCACAACTTACCAGTCAATAGATGGTAGTGTTGTCCTTATGGGAAATGATATGACCTGTAAGGTCATTGGCATTAGAACAGTCCAAATCAAGATGCATGATAGAGTTGTGAGAATGTTAACTGATGTTCAATACATACTAGACTTGAAGAAAAATCTTATATCCTTGGGCGTCTTCGATTTTCAAGGTTATAAGTATTTTGGTGAGGGTGGAGTTTTAAAAGTCTTCAAAGGTACTCTTATTGTGATTAAAAACAAAATAGTCATTGACCTTTATTTACTTCAAGGAAGGACAATTGTTGGTGCTACCTTAGTATCATCCCCATCTGATTTAGATTCAGATACTACTTGCTTGTGGCATATGAGTTTAGGGCATATGAGTGAAGCAGGATTCTCTATTTTGAGCAAGCACGGCTTGCTAGGTGATCACAAAATTGGAAAGCTTGATTTTGTGACCACCATGTCTACGAAAAGTAGACTAGAGGCAAGTTCACCATTAATATCCACAAGACTAAGGGCACGGCAGATTACATCCACTATAACTTATGGGGCCCTGCGCCTGTTCTATTAAAAGGTGGTGCTAGATACCTATTGATATTCATTGATGATTTATCGAGGAAAGTATGAGTTTATTTTCTGAAATATAAGAATAAAGTGTTCCATACTTTCAAGAAATGGAAAGCGCTTATTGAGAACTAGACCAAAAAGCAAATCAAGCGCCGCCCAACAAATAATGGTTTGGAGTTTTGTGAAGATCAGGTCAACGAGTTCTGCAAAAATAAAGACATAGCAAGACATTGTACTATGTGAAAAACTCTACCACAAAATGGAGTAGAAGAACATATGAACATAATTCTTTTGGAGAGAGCTCATTATATGCTCTCTAATGCTGGTTTGTCAAAAGAATTTTGGGTTGAAGCTGTTAATATGACTTACTATTTGGTGAACTGGTCTTCATCAACTATGATCAATTTGAAGACTCCTATTGAGGTATGGTCTGGTGCTCGTACTGATTACTCAAATATGAGAATCTTTTGGTGTCCTGCATATGCTCATATTGATGATGGAAAGCTTGAGCGAAGGCCATTAAAATGCATATTTCTAGAATATGCAACTAGGGTAAAGGGTTATAGATTATGATATATAGAACCTAAGTATTCCAAATTCATAATCAGCAGAGATGTCAAGTTCAATGAATTATCTGTGCTTCATTTGAAAAAGGAAATTGGTGATACAGAAAAATACCAAGATGCTAGTAAATAGATGGAGTTTGAAGCTGAACCACCAAAGCAGATGGAAAAATATGCATCAAATCAGCCCATTTAAAAAGAAGAACAAAATATTGTTGATGCTGTAAATGCACGACAACAGTTGCAGCATTATAGCCTTACTAGAGACAGAGAAAATAGGCAAATAAAACCACTACAAAGGAATGATCATGCAAACATAGTCTCTTTTGTATTATCAGTGGCAGAGGGTATGGAATTAGAATATCCCACCACATACCATGATGCTATCTCAAGTGAAGAGTCTGCACAATGGATTGCTACGAAGAGTGAAGAAATGGAGTCTTTTCATAAGAACTAGACTTAGGAGTTGGTGAAACTACCTAAAAGAGATAAAGTCATTGACTGCAAATGGATATTTAAGAAAAAGGAAGGATCCCCTAAAGTTGAACCGGCTAGGTACAAAGTACACTTAGTTGCAAAAGGTTTTAGTCAAAGGGAATAAGTAGGCTTCAATGAAATATTCTCTCCTATTGTGAGACACAGCTCCATTCATGTGTTGCTCACTATGGTTGCACTGTTTGACTTAGAGCTTAAACAACTCGATATCAAGACAACTTTTCTTTATAGTGAGCTTGAAGAACATATCTACATGCAGCAATCGGTAGGTTTCACTGTTCAAGCCAAGGATGATCATGTATGTCTTTAAAGAAGTCATTATATGGCTTAAAGCAATCTCCTCGCTAGTGGTATAAGAGATTTGATACTTTCATTTTAGCTCGTGGTCACTCAATAAGTGATCATGACTGTTGTGTTTACCACAGGAAACTCTCAAATGATTCATTTGTCTATTTGTTACTCTATGTTAGTGGCATGCTCATTGTTGCTAAGAGTATGCTGAGATCAAGAAGCTTAAAGAGCAACTCAATGGTGAATTTGAAATGAAAGACTTGGGTACAGGTAAGAAGATTTTGGGTATGAAATTTCACAGGGATCAACGTGTTGACAAATTATATTTGTTTCAGAAGAAATATATTGAGAAAATACTTGAGCACTTTGGAATGCAAAATGCAAAGCCTGTGGGTACTCCATTAGCATCTCACTTCAGATTATCAGCTGTACATTCACCATTGTTTGCTGAAGAAGAGGAACAAATGTCACATGTTCTTTGTGCTAGTGCAGTTGGAAGCATAGTGTATGATATGGTATGCACTCAACCAAATATTTCACATATTGTTAGTGTTAGATATATGGGGCATCCTGGCAAGATGCATTGGCAGACAGTGAAATGGATACTTCAATATCTTCGAGATACTGGAGATGTTAGCTTGGTGTATGACAGGAGTTCTACTACTGGCGATAGTGTTATTGGTTATATTGACTCTGATTATGCTGGAGATGTTGACAAAAAGAAATCTCTGACAGGATACGTCTTCACGCTTTCAGGTAGTGCAATTAATTGGAAAGTAACTTTACAGTCTACTAGTGCACTATCCACTACAGAGGCCAAATACATAACAACAGTTGAAGCGGTGAAGGAAGCTATTTGGCTCAAGAGTTTGGTAAGTAATTTAGACTTGGAACAAGATGTTACAATATTTGTTATGATAGCCAAAGTGTCATACATTTGACCAAAAATCAAATGTATCATAAGTGAACCAAACATATTGACGTAAGATATTACTTTATTCGGGAGATTATTTCTCAAGGTACCATTGTAATGAAAAATATTGGTACCTCAGATAATCTAGCTGATATGCCAAAGTGTCAATTACTATTGCTTGAACTTAATTGGCATTCACAATATGTGATTTTGCCCGTATGGGCACACTAGAGAAAGTGACTCCATAAACTTAAAGATGGATGAAAAATCAAGTCAAAGTGGAAATTTGTCAAAATAAGTTGCTTGACTTTTTATAGCCACCAACTTGTTTTATGATTGCAGCATATAACATGTGGCTTTGATTTTCATAAGCTACGGACAAGAAAGTCTATGTTTTTTGCGATGCATTAATTGAAGTTGAAACCATGAAGTAAGCACATCGAAAACTATTGAAAAGTTTGGCTCAAATGGCTCTATAAATAGAGCCTTAATTGTAGCACTTGAGCATAAAAAATAGAGAAACCAAAATCTTTTCCTCCTTTTAGGATAGAGTAGAATTATTTGTTACCTATAAATTCTTCTCTTTTATGAGTTGAGAGTATACATTAGTAAAAAAAATACTATAAGGTATTTTGAGTGTATTTGGGATTTTGGTTGAGAGAAGTGTGTTCACCTTTTGTTTCTACATTATCTTTCTATAGTAAAATATTTGGTTGTCACATTTGCCCATGGACATAGATTTTAAGTCGAACCACGTAAATTACTAGTGTCATTTATTTTATACTTCCAAATATTTATTTTGTGTTACTCTGTTTCTACCTTTTGAGTCCGCATTTTCACAACATAAATTTTATCACAAACTTCATAACACCCAAACTCAACAAAAAAAAGGAAAAAAAAATATTCATTTGAGTCCAAACATGGTTTTGAGTGTGGAAACCCGATCATGGAAGTAAAGCTAGAAATCATCCAAACAACTATGTTGTTATTCAAGACAAGTGAAGCTAACGTATACTAGAAAAATCAAACGCTAAAATCTTTATTGATTTATTCTACTTTTTTCTTTTTTTAAAATTATTATTTTGCAAGAAGAAAAAATAATAGTTATTTTTTTGTAACTAAAAAATGTTGGCATCAAGAATTTTTTATTTTAGGAATGATTTCAAAATTCAAACCTTTTTAAAAATTATGAAGTTCACTTCTTTAGTATTAATAATAGTGAGCTTTTTGAAGATTCCTTTGATCTTTATATAGTAGGTTTACAATTTGGTTAGTGCATGTTATGATGTCTACTATTTAGGCCAATCATCACATATTTTGTGACTAAGCTTTCACAATTACTTATGCCTTAACCATGGTTACCTCATCTCTATGCATAACCCTTTCATAATTTGCTTCTTTACATAAAGGCCTTACCCAGACAAGGTTTCTTTTTTCCTCTAAATCACATATGCAACTCAAAAGTAATGTGGATGATATAATTAAAGTAGTCCACACCGCAAGTCATCATGTGTTTCATCTGGATTCTTTAACCACTTGGTGATCTAAAGATCAACCTACTCTTTATATGTGCTAGGTTGAAGCTGAAAAAGGATTTGGCTTGCCCATTAATAGCCAAATCATATTGAAATTGACTGTCACTTCATGTGTGAGAAGCAAGGTTCTGAAAACCGGACCGGACATCGAATCGGTCAGGGCAAGGGTTCAGAGGTTCAGAGGTTCAACGAGTTTAGCAGAAATTGACAGTTATATAACCGGTATATAATAAAACCTGTATTTATATAAATATATAAAAATATAAAATAAAATATATGTCATAAATAACTAAATATTAAATTAGACATCAACAAAACATGAAATATAATATAATTCATCTCTTAATTAAAATAAATATTATCCATATAGATTAAATCTCTCAAATTACTAATTCTCATACCAGAAAATAAAAAGAATTAAGAAAAAAAATGATATTTTAGACTTTTTTTTTTAAAAAAAAACCCTCAAAATGAATTATTTTACATATTTTTCGTAAAAAAAAAAAAAAAAAAAAAAAACCGGTTCGGCCGGCAGTTTGCCGATTTTCTCGGTTCCGTAGGTTCAAGCGGAGTCGCATGAGTTCTTTTCAGTGGTTATGGGGTCCAACAGGGGACGTGAGGTTCGGTTGAACCGTCCGGCACCGGTCGGTCCGGTTTGATACATTGGTGAGAAGTTTAGTATTGGTATTATCAAGCTCATATGCGTTCTTTAAAACTCTATTTATCATACTCCCAAATGAACTTCTTGGATAAAGTAAGAAAATGCTTGTTTTCTATAAGAATGCATTAGAAAGCTCAATTTCTCATTTTCAATTGAGAAAAATTGATATCCAAACAAACACTTACTCAACACCAAGTTGCTAACCCACTAACTAAGCCTGCTTAGTCCCTTCATAATTCTGAAATCTCATAGTCCAAGTTGAGAATTCCCAATGTCTATTTCCCACCGCGAGGGGAGCATTAGGCATGTGTAACTTGTCATCAATATTGGGATGGGATAAGAATTAGTTACCTGCGTTAGTTTTGGATGTTGTTTCTATTATATATGCATTAGCATACATCGTAAGGGTCCTTTTGTTTCTATTATAATTGAATTAGTTCAGTTTGATGCCTTTATCATATATTTCTTTCTTTACCTTCCATCTTATCAGTAACCATGGAAGTGTAATTATAGACTTTGCACTATTTGATAAAATTTAACAAGCAATTGGGCCATCTTGAATAATTATAGACTTAAATTTTAATAAATATTACATGACAAGTTGTTGAAATTTTATTGAATAACAATTTAAAGTTGTTTCGCATTTTGTAGTTGTTGATTTAAATATACATTTACCCTTATAAATGTGGTTTGTTTTGGTCTTAACTTTTAATCATTTTAATTTGCTTTTGGCTTTTTTATCTCTATTTTTTCTTACATCGGTTTTTCCCTCTATAGTTAGCTAACATTGTTAATTTACAATATTTATAAGGAATAAAGTATGATTTTTAAAATACTTATAATCCAACAACAACAACTAATTAAGTCTTGTTTCACACTAAGTGAAGTCAACCACATGAATCAAATGATGACATAGTACTCTATCATATATCATATCTATGTTTAAGGGTGTATTTTGTGAATAAGCTACAAATAAAGTTTATCCATGAAAAAATAAACTTACACATATTTTTATTCCCTAACCAAACACAATTTAAGGCTATGTTTGGTTAAAGGATAAAAATAGGGGTATCTTTTCCTTGATTGAGTTCTTTGTGTAAAATTTCACATGAAGCTCAATCATGAAAATTTTGCCCTTGTTTTTATGGTGAATTCTACTGTGTCTGAAGCATTTTATAAGGAATAGTGAAGTAATTATGTGCAAATTGAGATGAAGACATGTGACTCTATTTTGAAGTGTTTGTCTAGTAGATGGTGCTCTTTCATTTTTGTCATTGGCTTTTAATTGTTGCTTTATCTTCAGTTGACCTTCATTTTAAAAAAAATAAGAAGGCCGAAAAAGGAATTGTATATCCCCTTAATAATAGAAAACAATTCCCCCAAAACGTGGAAATCCTTTGTCAAGCCCAAGAATGGAGTAGACCAAGCTCCCTAATGCCAAGCTCTCAACAATTTTGCTCCAAATTTGATTCTCAAGAGCATATTTTAGCATCAAAGTTTGCAGCTTTAAGCATAGTTGGGCCTTCTCCTTGTCCAACTCAAAAGGTCTTATCTTATCTAGTAGTCCCTATTATATAACATTTTTCTCGTGTTCTCATAGTAAAGTAGTGGTTTTCCCAAAGCTTGCGCCTTTGGGTTGAATAGAAGTGATTCCATTGGGTTTTTTTTTTTTGGCAACCCTTTTCAATTTGCTGTAGATTTGAAGGGGAACTTTTTTTTCTTGGTGAAAGTAAGTAGTTATGGTTGCATAAGCTTAGATTGTGAAGATGGGTAACTGGATTAGTGACAATCTCAAGCATACTCTTCTTAAAACTTCTACAAAGAGAAACCAGAATCATAGAAAAGAAGATAACAAAGTAATCATATCAAGCATTCTTTCGTTTGCAGTAGCAATTGTTATGTCAAAAATATCTCAAGCATACCCTTCTTAAAACTTCTACAAAGAGAAAACAGAATTCCAGAAAGGAAGATAACAAATTAATCATAACAAGCATTCTTTCATTTGCAGTAGTAATTGTTATGTCAAAAATAGGTCATATTCACAAATCTTTGTTCAAATGTGAGATCTCAAAGCCCAGGAATTAGATCTTGAACTTTGAGGGTGTTAGGAACTTGGTTTTCAACAATGGATGAGTTCCTATGGAAAAGGACGATTAGAAGAAGGAAGGAGATTAGGTCTATGTTAAGTGGTAATTTTAAATAAAGAAGGAAAAGACTAAACTTGACATTCCAATATTAAAGAAAAGGTCCATGATTAATAAGTATTAAGTGTTGAGTTTTTCTAATCATCATCCTACAATGATATCAAGAACTTGGTAAACTACTACACCAATCAAATTCCTCTAATGCCATGTCAATAAGGAACCATTCAAATTCCAGGCAGCACATTAGAATGCACCCATTTTTATTTCTTGTAATGCCCCAATTTTCTGTTAGAGTGAAAATGACCAAAATGCCCTTGAGGTTATTTTTAGCCAGAATTCAAGGAAAGCCGATCCGGTAGTCCTCGAAGGGCAAATTTAATGTTAGAAGGGGATTAGTTGACCTGTGTGCCTTTCCGGGATCGAAAATCTCATTTTTTGAGTTTTTGGGTCAAAATGACCAAAACACCCCTGTGGTGTTTGACCCATTTGCAAGTGCCGGATGAACCCGAAACTTCTCTAGATGGTTTTAAAAGGGGTTTTTATGTATTCTGTGACTTCAGTTTTAGTCCCGGAGGTCTCGGGCAAAATTAGTGCAAAATTACGATTTTGCCTCTAGCTTTATATTTTTGAGCTTAATCGTGTGATTAAGCAAACCTAAACAATATTAGGCTCTAATCGACGATTAATTAATTTCCATAATTAATCTAAGGTCAAAATAATTTATTAAATTTGATTAGAACCTAGTAATGCTTAATTTCAACTCAAATCTTATTTTAAATTCAAGATTCCTAGTCATGGAATCTTGAATAGTAAATTCTCTCCCCAATTCCTTAAATCATGGAATTGTGTTTTCAATTGTTTATTCATAAATGAGTTTTAAATTATCTAGTGATGTAATCTTGTCATAAAATTCCTAAACCTCATTCTTAGTTACCTAAACTTATGCTTAATGACTCCTAACATTGTACTTAAACTAATCTACACTTAAACCTATCATTAACACTCAATTACATGAACAAAATCTCTCCCCCTGGCTATACAAACTTGGCCGAAACCCATACCCCCTCATTTCCATCACATGTGTGAATTTTTACACTCAAAGAACCATGCTTCCACCTCACCATAAACCATACTTTGTCATACAAACACCATGCTTTTATCCATGCTTCATATGATAACTTCTATTAAGACTTTTTCTCTCATTTTTGTGGCTCAAAAACTGCCAGCCCTCCATGCTCTTCTAGAAGGATTATTTCAATTTCAAACAAATAGAAATCACCATACTTTGAGCCATAACTTAGCCCATACCACCCATGCTTCAAACGATACTTGAATGACCACTTTGTAAGAGATATTTTCTCCCTAAGGCCATGAGCACCACACGGTTCCTTCCTCCTCTCCATGAGCTCTCAATTGTTTCATTTTCTATAAATACCTTGCTTACTTGAGCTTGCAAACACTTTAGATCATTTACAAAGTTTTAGTTTCCAAGCTTTCTTGAGTTCTTTTCTTTCCTCTCAAAGAGTTCTTAGAGTTCTTCTTGTTCATCTTCATCTTCTTCATCTCTTCCTCACATAATCATCTCATAATCTCTAAACACCACCTCACAACTTTGGATCATCATCAAACCTCTCAAACACTCAACCTCAAGCACAACCTCACTAAAAACACACCTCCTTACCTTTCTCTTCTCCTTGGCCGAATCATCATCACCCCTCAAGGAGGAGTTGCTCATCTTATTTCTTTTCCAAAGTTCAAGTTTTCATCTTCATGCTAGGTAGGAGTGGTTTTCTAAACTTTGTTTTGCTTGAAAATGTGATTTTCCTCTAGTTTTCTCTTGGTTCTTTTTAAACTTTTCTTTGTTTTCTTTCCTTGTTTTCGGCCATGAGGCCTAGATATGTTCATGATAGCTCAATGATGAGAGCTCCTAGATGATGACCATGTGTTCATCTCAAAGGAACCTCTGGAACTTGAATTTTTCCTTTCTTTAAGCTTTATCTTCATTTTCTAACTTAAATGATTTTAGCTCAAGAAACTTCTTCACTTTTTCTTGCTATTTGGTTTCGGTTTCTTTGTTTCCTTTACTTAATATTTTCGGCCTTGGTTTCTTTTTCCTTGAGGTTTTGATTTCTTTTAAAAGTTTGTTTCTTTGAACTTGATGATGATGTTCAAGAACCACATAGTTCCTTTGAGAACTTGGTTCAAGAACTCTAAAACTCTCTTTGTGATGAGATAAGTGTTGAGTTGTGTTGATCCCTAAAGTCTTGTAAGAGCTCTAGCTAAGATTAAAATGAACCTTGCATTCATGTTTATATTTATGCCTTGCACATCATATTTATTTTCCTTGCTCTCACTAAATATCAAGAATAATAAGTAAACTTGCATTATCATATTTATGTTTCAAGCTTTGCATTATCATGTTTATATTTTCAAGTCCTCACTTAAATATCAAAGATAATAATATGTTGTATCTCATATCTATTTTATGCTCTCACTTTATTTCCTAAGGAAAAATAAAATATGTGCATAAGCATGTTTAAGATTATGTCATCACATAAGAGAACCTAGAGCTCAAAGATTTGCCCATTATTATCTCGAACAAAGGCTTGAAAAATATTTATTCCTTAGCTTCTTGCTTTCGGCCCTAAGAGGTTTTATTTGTTACAAGTACTAAAATCTATGTTTCATAATTTTTCTAAGCTTATATGATTTTAAGAAATGTCTAGAACAAAGTTTTATGATTTTAAAACCTCTTGAGACTAATTTAAATTAGCCACTGCCTTCAAAAATACTTTAATGATTTTAGTTGATAAAAATGGTTACTAATGAGTTTTGAGAAATTTTAGAAAGGTTCCAAGAGAAACTAATATTTTATGTGCTTTAGAAATCAAGTTCTATGTCCTTTGATGGAGTTGAATTTTGGTTCTGCCTTGCCATGATATGCCCACTGTTTGTGTTGTTTTAATGATGATAATATAAGTATGTTTAGGTATAATTAATGCTAAAATTCATACGTGAAAGATAAGAGAAGTTAGTAACTAGAGAAGAATTAATTTGAAAGTTTTAGATCCCTTAGTAAGTGATTTTTCTGGATTCTGTCCAGTATGGTTTAGAATTGATAATCATGGTTTATAATTAGTCTAAATGTGTGGGAATGACTCATAATTGGTTTAGGACTTGATCTTGATGCCTTAGGAGCAAACCGAACTTAGAAAAGGTCATTGTTGTGACTCCTAGGTACCCGTAAAGTTAGAATTTTAGATTCTGCACTCTTGAGGTTTAGAGATGTTTATGATCATAGTATTGAGTGAGGAATACTCAGATATGAGCCTATAGGTACCTGAGAGAGCTTAGGTTATGATGATTTATAACTTAGCTTGTGAGCTAAGGACCTTAAGGGTCAATGCATAAGACATTAAGAAATCTTTAATGCTATGATATTGTTTACACAAGTATGATGTTGAGATGTATATGCTTTGATGATGCATGAGGAAATGATTCATTGAGATGTTAAGTTTATTATAAGCATGAGAATTGAATGAGAATTATGTCTGTGATATAAGCTTGTGGCATAAATGTTGGTTTGAAGAAAATTCGGTTTAACAGCTGTTACGCTGCCGAAATTTTGTCAAACCTATAGGGTTTGAGAAATGTTTTAAAGTACTATATGAGATTGAAAAACCCTAGGTGACACAGTTTAGCTGGGCACCCCCAAGAGATTTTTGTGTGACAAGCACTGAGACATACTTCTCCTGCTACGGTGAGGAAGAGGCAAATCCGTGAGGGTATGGACATGAGCCTTACCAAAGCGGACAATTCGCTATACACTTGAGGCCAGTAGAGCGTTTCAGAGAAAGAAATATTTATATGTTACCCCCTCGATTTCCCCATATTTAATCTAGTGACGACTAGTTAGGATTGAGCTCATTCCTCGACGATTAGGTGAGACAGAGTTTTGCTGACCATGATAAAAATTGCCGGGGCGGTATGTCGGTTGGATTTAGGTGGCCATGTTTAAGAGGGTGGTCTTTGAGAAAAAGAAAAGAACTTGAGAGTTCAAGCATGAAAAAGAGATATGATGCTTTAAGTCACATAGTTATGAGGAAAGAAAGAGTTTTATATGCCCTTTATGCCACATGGATTGCTTCTTGATGTTATGATTTGTTGATTTATATGCTCAAAGTACTACCATGCATTCATGCTCTAATATGTTAAATTCATGACATTAAGATGCATTTTTAAAAGGGATGAACCTTGGATAATTAAGTTTTATAAACCCTAATAATGAATCGTATATGCATGACCACCCTTTATAAATAAACCCAAGGTTCCTGAGGATGTGGACGATGTAACCCAAGATAGGAGGTCTCTACTGAGATTCTATTGTAAGAATTGTCACTTCTTTCTCTTCTTTCTTTTTCTTCTGTCACATCTTCAGAGACTGATGGCGACGTTCGTGGTCTTCATTGATACACTCGTCTGGGAGGTGCACTACAACCCGGAGCATCGTTCCTATCACTTTGAGGGTCGCTGTGCTGTTCGTGTTTTTGTGTACATGGGATGACCTTTTGCTTACCCAGTGTCCAGCTATCAGTTCACTCCTACTGCTCCTTATAGTGGCGACGACCTGATCTTCAAGCGCATCCGCCCTTGCTACGGGCAGATGTGTTGTGCTCGTTCGTCAGCCTCAGCTATCCGTGACTACCCGGAGTACGTGCCCCGTTTGAGGCTGTCGGAGGCAGACCCGTCCGAGGATTCGCCGATGCACGTCTATTCGGAGAGCTCTGCTCCCTTTCCCCCATTCAGATGAGACAGGAGTGAGGATACCGTGATACAGCCGCACCTGGCGAGGAGAGCCGAGATGCGCCCTCGCTAAGGAGCCCATGTTCAGCCGACCCGTGTTCGTGTTCCACTCCACTGGCCTACTCAGGAGGAGATCGAGCAGTTCGTCGGTTATATACTTCCACCACCCGAGGGTCCCCGTCGTCACTAGACTTCCTTGGAGAGCTATCCGAGCGCTTGAGCCATCACGAGATTTTCCCTTTCGGCCGTATCTTTAGGGAGGGGGTTTGAGTTTAGTACTCATAGCTTTGGTAGGAGGGTAGTTTAGTTGGTTTTTATTTTCCATCACACCATGTACTTTACTGCTTTCTTGTTATCTTTCATGTTTTGCAAGCTCAACCTAATTCTTTAAGGGCGTGACTATCTATGTACCTCAATATGATATTAATGAAATGTTCCTTTGATGTGTGAATCATTGTTCTATTAATATATGTTTTATTTACCGTGCTTGATAATTGTGCTTTATATCCCTGCTTTGCGATGAACGCGGCTCTCACTTTGGTTTATGTTTTAAAAAAAAAATTTACCATAATTTTCGCTAAGTATTTTAATAAATTAATGAGACTAAGAAGTAATAACCTAATAATTAACTTAATATGTTCTAGAGTATTGGGTTAAAAATTAGGGTATTACATTTCTCAATCAAACATATCCTGAGAGTAGAAAAGTCCTGGTCCAAGCTATAGGGTACTTTGAATGCTTTGTATATGGTAGTCTTAATAATACAAAACTTATTAGTTTCAACAATATGAAGCACTCTTTATTCCAACTGTTTATTTGTTTTGCTTAATACTTTTTTATTTATTTTATATTGCATAATTAATCAAACATATATTTATATATAAAACTATATATGTTTATATCCTGATTGAACTTGTAATTAAATTTTTTGAATAATAAACAATTGAACTAGTTTTTTATCCGGTCTTATTTTTAAAACTTTTTTTTTAATCATGAACCTCTTTGGTTTTAACATTAATAGCTAGTAAGTATTTTTTATGGATAGCTAAGATTAACTTTATTGTCATCTCTAAGGCCTAGCAAAATTATGGGCTTTTGATTGAAAGTCCAAAAGTTGAATTGATGACCAAAAATTTACTTAAATAAGGGTTTCTAGAGAACAAATAAAAGAATAAAAAAAATCAATAAGCTATAGTTCACATAACACCACTCTTAGTCCAAGTAACTAGGAGTATATTAGTATTGGGTTAAGGGTTCTATCCCTATTTGTCCATTCACTTCCCCATTTCCCCATAACTTTATTAGGAGCTTCGATCAGAACCAAGAATGAAAAAAAAAGTCTTACGACTGAGAAAACGTATATATTCAGTGTTTAGGCTAAGATACAGGGTCACATTTTTTAATTAGTAAAATTTTATAAATATAACCTTTAAGATGCAAATTTAAAATCAAACAATAGTGAGTTTTTTTTAAAAATCTCTCTAACAAAAAAGTGTTCAATAATAGATAATTCTATTTAATTCAACTGAGAGCATTGTTAAATATGAAGTATGAACACAAATTGGCGAAAAAAGTCCGAAAAAATTATGATCCATGACATTCAACTATCACCCAAAATCATAGGGGAAAGTTGAAAAGAAAATTGTTTTTGCCAAATTCCACAACTTATATTAGTACTAATCCCTTGGTGTGTTTGGTATCGGATAAAAACAATAATGTTATTTCAACAACCCAAAACCCAAACACTTTTGAGTGTGTTTGGTATGATTTATTACATATGATAGTATAAGTTAATATTATACGTTATGTTCTCATTCATTATTTGGTACAATTGACATATTATATAAGCTTATACTTCATAAGTCCCTTATACGTGAAATACTGTACAACTTAGTATCACATAGGAAGGCTAGATTAGGCCTAGTTAGCTTTTGACGTATAGTGTCACTTTTATTTTTTAATATTTTATTAAAATAAAATAAATTTTAAATAAATAAATACAAATAATATATGATATCAATTTAGTTATATATATATAATGAAAATAAAAGTAAATATAATTGATAAATAATAAATAAAATAAAATAATAAATATTTAATGGCAGACGAATATTTTAAATAAATTAAATAATAAAAAAATATAATATAAAAATTTAAATTTTTTAACAAATAAAATATATAAGTAAATAATAAATAATATGCCATATATTAAAGTAACAATTAATAAATTAAATTTAAACAATTATGATTAAAAATATAAAATATCAAAATATATAAAACATTGAAATAAATATTAACATTTAATGTAAATTAAATTTTAATTAATAAATATTTACATAAATATAATATTTGAAAATTATATTTAAATAATTAATAAAAATTCATATTTATTATTATTATTTTATTTAATATTTACTTAAGGTATTATAATTATTTATAAATAAATGATGATATTATAATAGAATATAAAATTGAATATCTTATTTTGTATTATACCAAATACTATATGGTGTTAAAAGTTTATCATGTCTTATACTTTCAGGTTTTATTTTATCAACTCTTATATTAACATGTCTTATCTTACAAGACATGATAAAAGAGCCCTAGGCACTTATTTCAAAAAAATATGGGACCCACAACTTTCTTTATTCTCTACTTATTCTTTTCAAAATATTATTCTAACACCTTAAAATATGTGTCTAACTAAGATATTAATTCTATTATCATTTAATATAATGGTGACCCTACTCATCCTCTTCATCTATTATATTTAATGGTAATGGAGTGGAGTGCTATTTGAATACCTACTTTTGATTTTAAAGTAAGAGTACTCTTATTCTCTCTTATCATCTCCCCTTCTATTTCTATTAAGGTATTGAATGTCTACCTCTTTTGAGATGTTGAGATATCTTTACCCAAGAAAAAAATTTGATGATTTTTTTTTTTGAATTAGCTCCATACGTCATATTTGAATTTTACCTATAAAAGTTTTTACCATATTTTTATTTCCAATATGCTGCACACCGTTAAATATAAATTATTATATATATGCTATAGCGGTTTACCGATTATATATAATTTATTTTTTTTATTGCGCTCCTATATATTAACTTTGCATAATTGATTCACATATTTTTATCTAAATGTATACCACTAACTTTACTTCAAAGTAGACCAAGATGAGATGATATCACTCTAATCCTCAAATGAGTATGGGTTTAAGAGATTAAGAACAAAAAAGGGTGTTTTACTTGGATGCATAGCCTCAAGTTTCTTAAAAAAAGAAAAATAAACTTCTAAAAAAAAAAATTCACTTCTTATTTGTGCGAAATAGTGGTCCTATTTTTTTTTAGGTTAAAAATAGTGCTCCTATTTTAGAAACAATAATGTTACTTGTATATTAAAAATGGCTTATCATCACAATGAATAATAGTAAGATAGGTGACCCACTTTTAAATATTCAAATCACATTGCTATTTTACAAATGATGGATCATATCCCAATTCATTAGGTGGTTACCGGTTGTAATAAAATCTTCTTTGAATAGCAAAAGTTGTAACTTGGACTCACAAATTTGAGTTTCTTCAAACCCAAACTTAGGGCTTGTTTAGTAGGGAGGAGATTGAAAGGAAGAAGACGGAGATGAAGGAAACCAAAAGGAAGACGATTATTTTTCTTTTATTTGATTGAGAGGAAAAGATTAAAGGAAAGGTTAAACAATATAATTTAGAGCATGAGGCCCACTATTTTGTTTTTGGAAAACCAAGATAGAAGTGCACACTTTTTTTTATTTCAACAAAGCTACACGTGCAATAGGCTTGGGTGTATGATTTGTAAAAATATAAAAGATAAAAAAATTATCGAAATTAAATCCATAAAGGAATAAAAAAAATTAAACACAAGTACGTACATTTTTTTTTCTCATTCTTTTTACTTAGAGTTAGAGTAAGTAGAATTTTATTAATTCGTTAGTTAGGATTAGCAGCGAGGTTGTTATCACTCATGTTATTGGTCCATTATATACTCATTTTATTGCTACATCACCCATCTATATAAGTCACATTATGGTTAGGATTAGGCTTTACTCATTTTATCATATTAATGAAAAATTTCTTCTTATTGTATTACTTTTTTTCATTCAGTTTTTGAGCTTTGTTATCGTTGCTTAAAATTAAAATACGTATTCTTCGGCTTGCGAGGGTGTTATACAGAGTTTGAATGTTAATATATAGATGAGTTCATCATTAGTTTGTTATAAATTGTTAGTTATGGTAAATAATTATTTTCTTCCTACTATATAAGTCATATTGTAAAACTATTGTAGTCACTTTTCTGATCACTTTTCGAGCAAAATTCATCTGCTATATTTTTCCTTCACTCTCTCATATATCTACTCTGCCAAAGAGTTTCAACCTAACTAAACAATCAAACAATTTTTTTTTCATATTATGTTTATTTTTTAAACTTATTGTCAGTACATTTTCTCTCCTAGTAATTAAGTACAAGCGTAAGTGAATCTAATCTCATCCAGAGACAAACAAGTATGAACACTCTCACCAAACCCACTATGAGCGTATTTGGTTTCACGTTTTTTTTGGTTGGGGGGGGGGTGTTTAAATTGATTCCAAAGGCATGAAAATTGATTTTGATCATTTAAAATCAAGATTTCAAAATCAATATCAATTATCTGCTTGTTTGGATGCGCATTGGGGTGGCCTCCAAATCGATTCTCGGACAGATAGTCGATTCGTTCAATTTTCAAAGATGTTTGGTTTCCATACTTGACACAAGATCACAATCAATGGTACCATCAGAATTGATTTTACCTTGAAGCGAAAAAATATCACATTTGGGGTTGATTAACTTCAATAGGAGAGGTGAAAGTTGTTAAAGTTACTTCTAGAAAATTTTACCAAATATGGAGTTTACTTAGTCTTAAAATCAATTCTAATGGAATCAATTTTGTAAAAGCAAAATTAAATACACTGATATTGGCTATATAATTGATTTTTAAAGAAGTGAAGTTTTTTTTTTCAGGATTACTTTTCAGGAAATTATAAAATATAAATCACTTTATTATACTTTAAAATCAATTATAAGTAAATTTTACAAAAATAGAACAAAGACACTATAATTCATTGTCCAGTATATTTGATGGCAAGCCATACAACTACCCTTAAATCTTCATGTTAAGGTTAAATAGGTAGTGTTTGTTTATTGTTTCAGAAATAGAAATACAGAGATATTGGAGTCGTAAATATAAATAATAAATATCTATAGGTTTATTATTGAAAAAAAATATATTAAATTTATGTCTTTATATCCTATCCTCACATCCCATATTTTAAAGGTATAGAAATTTTATATTTTTTTATTTCTTGCCTAACAAATTTTTTTGTCCACTTCACCATTGGATAGATTCGTATTTCTAATATCTTTCTATTTATGTGTTGAATAGATAAAATAGATACTACCATAGGAACAAATTTGATATTCAACGACCACATCCTGATCAAAAGTTGGGACAACGATAAATTCTCGCAACAAAATGCAACCCCCTTTCTCCCTATAGCCAAACCACTATCCCTACCAGGCTACCACCAAATTGTCGAGAGCAATGATCAAAACCTCCTTCAATCCCTATTCCCGAGTCTTTTCTTCTGATGGTAACAAAATAAGGATGAACAGAAACAAGAAAGGGGCACTACACACTAGCTAGTAAAGATGTATTTTTGCGAGGACCGATGCAGAGAGGAACTGATATATATCCGTACAATCACAAAAGAAGTAGTAATGGCAGCAACAGCAACAATCACGCTTTCTTTCCTTTCAAACTGACCAGGTACAACACACACAGAATCATTCCACTACCTTCTCTTTCTCTTTCTCTCTCTCTCTCTCTCTCTGTGCTTTCAGGGTCTTCATTTCGTTTGCGTGTAGTAGTAGCCGTAGAAGCACTCCAATACCGGCGACATGATCTTCTTAGTCCTTAAAATGAACTGTTCAGATGCTGAGAGACAAAAAGAAAGAACAGAACGCAACAAATCAGAATTAAGAGGGGAGAAGGCTGAACAAAAAGAAGAACATCATGTTGTGCCTTGGAAAAGAGCGACACTCAAATCTAACTTGCATTTCTCTCACTTCCCTCTCCACGTGATTCTATGTTTTCGATTTTTTTAATCCCGAGAAGCAATTCATAAAAGCTTCACAAATGAAGCTCACAAACCAACCACGAAAACGAAAATCATTTTAATTTAATTTGGACCGCAAATAAGTGAATTTACTTGTCAGCTCAAGTTTAAGTACAAAGAGGTGAGAAGATTGTTTTATAACGTAATATTCGAGCATTTTTTTTATACTTCAGAAATAAATAATTTTATGATATAGAATTAGAGCTTTAATGATTAAATAATAATGATTTAATATAACAGATATGTTATAATATAAAATTATTTATATATCTCTTTCTATCAAATTAAGTTTGTATATAAGAAAAATGATTTTATAGTACATACAAAATAAAATAATAATATTTACATCATATATTGATATAATAAAAAATTATTTATACTCATAACATGTAAATTATGGTGATGATTAGTATTTAATTTATTATTAAATGAAATTATAGACTCTACTAAAATAACATTTCTACCCCTTATCCAATAGTCAATAAAATATAAGTTAGCACCATCTCATGTATGAATACAAATATTGTAACTACTTGATTAAAAAAATAAATAAATAAAGGTTTTTGTATGTGTGTGAAATTGCCATTGTGGTTTGACAACAGTGGAAAAGCATGCCGTTCCATAAAAGCTCCAAACCGAACCGCAACGCTTTTATCTTTCACCAAAAAGATTGCTTGATAGGGTATATTAGTTATTAGTAATAGCTTACAACTTATGCATCCATGGCCTCTTCTTCTCGCTCCAACCAAACCCTCGCAAACACAATGGAACCCAGGCAAGAGAAGGTATTAGAAGTTGGACAAGAAGAAGAGAAAGAAAAAGATGAGTGGCTTAAACTAGGGTTGGGGTTAGGAATCAGTGACAACACACCATGCAAAAAAAACATAGGTAATCATGGATCAAACCCAGTTCTACATTCTCCATCATCACCTTCTACACAAGGACTAATAGTCAGCCAATATCACCAAGAAGGGTTGGGATTAAGGTTAGGGTTTGAAGATGGTTCAGTATTAGGACCAAAAGACATTAATAATGAGGGATTAGGATCTATAGTGGAACCTAGTACTGTTGCTTATCATCACAATAGCTTGTTGGGCTGGCCATCATCATCAGATCAATGCAACTACTACCATCATAATGATGATGGTAATGGCATGAAATTATGGCCATCATGCCAAATTGATTCTCAAGGCTTGCCTGTTTCGGTTCCTTGTGATGAATCTCATCATTACAGCGCCAGAAGTCTTAGTGATGACCCCCACCAGTCTGGTTTGTGGTTTACGCTACGCTCCTCTACCAACCGGTGAGCAAATTTTCTTTCAACGTTGTTCAAACTCATCAAGTAAACTCACCCCACTACTTCAACAGTTTAACCAATGTTAATATAGTTTGTTCTTTAATTTCCCTTGCTCTATATATCTTTATTAATTTGGCTGCTGCAACTACAAGTTTCACAAGCAACCTTACAAATCTTTCATTACTTATTGTTCAGATATTATTTTCTTCTGTCTTGAATCTTTACTATTATTGGTTCTTAATTAATTATTATCATTATTATTTTGGAGAGTGTTAATTAATTTGATGGTGTTTCAACTTTCAACTATGGCAGAAGTGGAGAAGCCTTGCCTCAAATACCAAAGGCGTACATTAGAGTGAGGTAATAAGTGGTGCAAGTTAGCATGCATAACTGATCACATCAGCACGCATTTTTTCTACTCTGCTAATGATGTTGTTCATTGAAATGAGGGAAAAAGCTATGATAACTCTCACTTTTCTTTTCCTTTTGGGTTTTGTTTTCTTCTGCTTTTTTCCCATCTTTGTTTTTTAATTGTTTATTTTTTTGTTGGAAAAGGGACGAAAACATGACGGTCTTCACGGTTAAAAGGTATCTGGTTAGGAAACTTGGTCTCTCCAACGAAGCTGAGGTAACAAGGAGCTCTTTCTCTCTTGATTATTTGTTAGCTGGTGTAGTTTATTATTTGGATCATTAGTTAATACACAAATTAAAGCATGCATGCATTTGATCGGTAATGAAATGACAAGCTCTCATTACGTGGGTCTTGTTATGTATGCGAACGATATGATATCTTTATTTCTTCTGCCATGCACTGTCAGAATCAAGTTATAGGTAGCTACGTTTTAGGGTTTAAATACTTTATAGCAAGGACAGGGTAGCGCCGAGCATAGGTCATTCACGATATGAGACGACTCTCACCCAGTTTCATATAATTTTAGTACCATTTATTTTCATGTTCTTACTTTATTAAGAAGGGAGTGACCACCGAGCGGAGAAACTCTTATACATTCTTAGGGTACGGCATGCATAGGCTTTGTATCTACTAATTGAGTGATATTTCACTTGGGATCTACCTTTATATTAATTTTTAGTTAAAGTATCACTTAACTAATGAGTACAAAGTATATCCATATAGCACTCTAAGCGTGTATAAAATTTCATGCCCGAGTGAGAGATCCTATCCATCCATCGGCTCCTCACTTTCCTCTGAAATTAAGATATAGGAGGCCCTAGTTGGCAAAGGTAGGTCGATCTTCTTCCACAAGTATGCATGCAGTGTCTCTCAAGTTTGTTTGTGTGTCTTGGATCTTTTGGGGTTAGATGCGTCTACGTGGGAGTAGAGGGGCTGATTATCCCATCGGATTAATGGGAAGGGTTCAAGTTCAACGAACTCTTTGGCTTTGGGCCGGTGTGGTTGTTTTTAACTGTGGCAATGATTTGCAATGTGTAGGTCTTGGCCTTAATTAATTCTAGCAAATTTGATTTTTCCTTTGAAAATTTAGTACTATTAGCTTGTAATTTGTCCACATTATGATCCAAAACAACTACAGATCCTACCCCTGTGTAAAGTAACGGTGTTAATTTTGTTCCCTTGTGTTTGTTACTTGATCAGTTACAGTTTGGATTGAAGCAAACTGTAAAGCCTTACTGAGGATTTGATACATGTAAAAAATCTGAGCTGACTAGAAATCAGTGTTTAATGTGGTCTGCAAATGTATATCGGTCATAGAAAACCAAACGTTGGCATCTAATTCATTCTTAGATAATAAATTTCTCAGTAACAATTAATGAGAATAAACTCGATTGTGCTGATTAATTCACTCAAACAGAATGACAGGAAGTTATTTCCACACAACCTGGCCACTATATATATCAGAGTTTTTGTGTAAGTCTTTTCTTATTTATAAACAAGTGCTTAATGCACTGAAACTATATTTCATAAGTGTTAACCTATTGAAATTAATGTTGATCTTTCATATTAGGACATGATGAATAATAGGGTTAAAATGAAGTTGTTTGTGAGATGTGAAAGTAAAAGGATATTTACTGTTATTTAGATAATTTAACAGAACTTATAATTACCTAGTGTTCACTTTAAAATCAGAGCTTTTTAATTGTGGAATTTTGACATGCATGATCAAGATTATGGCCAAATGAAAACTCAAAATGTTTTTCCATGATAATCCAAATTTGCCAATAATAATGTATGAATGTTATTGATATATATTTTGTCAACTGATCACTATAGTCGTATAAATATTA
This sequence comes from Dalbergia cultrata, assembly GCA_031216105.1. Taxonomy (NCBI): domain Eukaryota; kingdom Viridiplantae; phylum Streptophyta; class Magnoliopsida; order Fabales; family Fabaceae; genus Dalbergia; species Dalbergia cultrata. Next base: position 574,336 of record CM062349.1, on the reverse strand, counting down.
CTTTCTTTCATGATAACATGCACGGAGAATGCAATTCGAATGCAAGGTTGAATTAGAGGTACTTGGAAATTAAATTGGGATGTAAAATTTGGAGATACCATACAGTCTAAAAACATTGTAAGTAATGTGGACTAGGCATGCATCGCGAATTCAGGAGCCCTAGCTAGCTCCGTGCAACTGTGCAAGTTATGCATATATACTTGCACTGTGGAAGTGAAGCTTACACAATTGTCACATAAATAAACTTACCCACACACACATGGTGATCTCTGTCCATACAATTACAATAGGTTTTTTTCATTCATTTTAACTTTGATTTTGTCAGAGATCATATTCCATAGATACGTTGGACTGGTAAGGATTAATGTTTAAAACATAAAGGTCGTTTACCATTAGCCAAGTGCTATATTCTGGAGAGTAATTAATGATGGGGTATTGGTCAAGAAATAATCCAGCGTGTGGCACTATTGATCGATCGAGGGTATGAGTAGTTTGACGAAATGTGTAAATTGGCCTTTATATATGCCCATGCTTTTCTGTATTTGCATTAATTAGTGGCACTCCTTTGTTACGTAATTGCATAGTTGTGTTAATACGCTTCTAGTATGTTTGATTGGAAGGTAAAGATGGGGTAAGTTTTCCTTAATTGAGTTCTATATGTAAAATTACACATGAAGCTCAACTGTAAAAAATTTATCCTCATTTTAATCCCCAACCAAACGTATCCTTAATGCAATCAATCTTATATGAGCAGTGCCATATATAGATAGGAAATTTTGTTGGATGTTGTGACAAAGAAAATTAGGAATTATTGTAAGAGAGAATAAAGAGTGTGATATATTTTGAGAGTCAGTGTCCATGTTACATCTGCACAAAGATAACCCTCTAACATTTTTCTTCTGAATTATGCTAGCAGTTACTGAAATCAATATTAGTAATTAACCTACCAATATTTCTTCTGCCAGACTTAATTAGTTTAAAAAATGGAGGATATATTTTACTGCTGCATCATTTATTGCTTGGTCTCTTAACAATATTATCTCCTGATAAGAGGCCTTATTAATTCCTTCGAAATATTAAGTCATTAGTTCTAACTGTTCTGCATTTGCAACTTAATAACTATTTCAGTTAGAGACAGGTATAAATTGGCACATATAGATTCTTAAATTGTTTTCCCCTTTTTTTGGGTGGGGGCTCAATTCATTTGTGGATTACTATTGTAGTTATCTTTTTAGCCAGTGGAATTGAAGTTTTCTCAACAAATTTCATTTTCTTTTTTTTTACTATAGATTGAAATCTCATGCATGGGTGAAAGCTTATCGCATATACAAACTTTGAAGCAAGTAAGAGACGCTGTTTGGCTACCTAGATTGGTAGAATCTTTAAATTCAACGACTTTTTCAATTGGAGATTCCCATGATATGCCTATAAAGCATATAATGTCACTGCTTTACCGAAAACATTGTTTATTGAATTGAGATATATATGTAGGCCTTATTATTATTATTATATATCAGTCGATCGATCTTGTTCCCAATCTATTTTCATGTTTGGATTGATGCATGGGTTTATGTCATTTGAATTTAATTTTCCTTGGGAGAGGTTCGTGTGTTTGTGTCTATACATCCATCATTCCATTTGTGTTGAAAATCCTTTATTACTGGATATGGATTTAAATGGAATGTACTAATAGTGTAAAAAAATTTATATATTCATTCAATCATATAATGACATATTAACAAATATGATTACTTTTCATCCTGCTATTTGAAAAGCTATATCAAAAAAGAAATTTGATTGTATAACAGTGTAAAATGACAAAAAAAAAATCCCACATGAAGGGAAGGAAAAGCCATCATCAAAACACTTCCCTGTTCGGACCAAAAAACAGAAAACCACCCTGTACGACCAAAACAGAATAAAAAAAAAAAAAGAAATAAAAACGCCACCCCTTGTATGTTTATTTTGATGGAGTAATCCTACGGCAGCTATGATAAATTGTTATAATTTTTTTTATAGAACATAAAATTTGTTATGTTAAATTAATTCGTCAGTTCCTAGAGTTTCATCAAATTTTTAATTGGGTCCCTACATTTTAAAAGTTTCTAATTAGGTCCCTATTGTATATTAGATTCTTCGATCTGGTCTTTGCCGTTATAAAAAAAAATAGAATATTCCATTAGAATATAGAATACTCCATTTCCATATCACTGTTCACATACGACAGGGACCTAACTAAAATTTTTCTATACACTATAAAGACTTAATTAAAAATTAGAGATCTGAAGAATAATTAAATCTTCAAAATATGTATTTTACTTTCTTTTAATGCATTTGATTAAAGTAAAAAAAATATCTACACATTGAGTGCTCAAAATAAGCAAAAGAAAAATTATTTTATTTTATTTTTTAAAATAATAAGTAAAAAAAGTATTATTTCTCTCCTAATGATATGATCAAATAAGTAAAAATATTTTTAAGTACTTATTATTAAAATAAAGTATTATTTAATTTCTATCATAATAATTACATTCAAATAGGTTGATCATGTTGAATAATTAAAAAATAATAAATTCTCATTACATTCAAATTTTATTATTATCACAACTTCTTTTAAAAATATTTTTATTGAAAATAATTATCACAAAATGTTAATTAATTAAACCCATATTTACATTTGACCCATAAAATAACACAAATCAAATCCAATCAAGAACAATATAATGCGTGCTTCCATAACTCCACACCATGCACGCTAATACCCAAATTCGGTTCTCCAAACTTACCTTCTCCCATGTGATAACAGGAATCACATAACCACAATTCAAATCAATTAACAACTTTGAGCTAGCTGGACCGAGAACCACTCCATGAATCCTCATGTTACTCTACAATTTTAGTAGCAAAAATAGCTAAAAGGAAAGTATTTCCACTCATATGCCACCGTAATTGTAAAATAGCGTTGACAAAATAATAACAAAATAATTAAGGTAGGTAATTATCATCGGAGATACTTATTCATCATAATTGAACATTCTTTTCAAATAGAAATTAAATTCATATTATCCCCTAAATTCTCAGTATCCACAGCATATATATATATATATTCTAAAAAGAATACCTTCTTGTGCGTGATACACGTGTTGGATTGAATTGATAAAAAAGATATGTGAAAAAAAAGGGTGAACATTAGGAAATCTTTGCAAAATTAAATATGTTTATTTTGGACTTTTTTGGTCATTATATGGTTCTTTATTGGATTTGATTTGTGCTATTTTATGGGTCAAATGTAAATATGGGTTTAATTAATTAATATTTTGTGATAATTATTTTTAATAAAAATACTTTTAAAAGAAATTGTGATAATAATAAAATTTGAATATAATGAGAATTTATTATTTTTTAATTATTCAACATGATCAACTTATTTGATTGTAATTATTAGGATAGAAATTAAATAATACTTTATTTTGATAATAAGTACTTAAAAATAGTTTTACTTATTTGATCATATCATTAGGAGAGAAATAATACTTTTTTTACTTATTATTTTGAAAAAATGAAATAAAATAAATTTTCTTTTGCTTATTTTGAGCACTCAATGTGTAGATATTTTTTTTACTTTAATCAAATGCATTAAAAGAAAGTAAAATGCATATTTTGAAGATTTAATTATTCTTCAGGTCTCTAATTTTTAATTAAGTCCTTATAGTGTATAAAAAATTTTCAATTAGGTCCCTACCGTATGTGAACAGTGACATGGAAATGGAATATTTCATATTCCAATGGAATATTCTATTTTTTTATAACGGTAGGGACCTGATCGAAAAATTTAATATACTATGGGACCTAATTGAAAACTTTTAAAATGTAGGGACCCAATTGAAAATTCGGTGAAACTATAGGGACTGATGGATTAATTAAACTAATTTGTTATTAGAAAAATGAGAATTTAATTTTTGATACATTGTAATAATTTATTCTAGGCCTTTCCTTCGATACCTATCATTTTGTTTTCAACAGTTGTGATAAATTTTTAATTTTTTATATTTTAATAAATTGAATTAGTGAAACACATGATGCATTATTAGACACATAATTAAAAGGTAAATTTTATAAAGATATTAGAGAAGTCCTTTATATACTATCATCCAGTTATGTGTTGGTATAAGAGAATTTTTTAACATATGTAAATTAACTACTTTTATTGATGCGATGATCTATAATTAGATAACAATATATAATATTTTTTTAATTGACAATGTATGAAAATCACTCTCAAAAAATAAAGTGTTACAACTCATTCATTGTTTTAAGGATATATATATGTGTGTGTGTGTGTGTGTGTGTGTTGCATCATTTTGACAAATACTTAGAAAAAAATGAGTGTGTGTGTGTGTTGCATCATTTTGACAAATACTTAGAAAAAAATGAAATTACTCTGATTTTGAAAATAATGAAGCAGAGCAACATAATATTTTTTCAAATTAAGAAGATTTTTAGACTAATTTAATTATCAAGAGGATGTACTACAAAATTATAAAACTTATTAATTCAAACTTCTTTCTACTTTACCACATGAAAAATATTGTGTTTCTCGTCACTACTTCTTAAATCTTATGAATGATGAATGATATTGTTGGGACCTTTTGACTATTGTAATGACCTTTTCTAAGACACAGGATCGTTCTCGTTTCATGCCTGCTTCACAAAAGTTTTGTTGCTGTTTTTCTTGTTTGTTTTTATTTTTTAATTGCTCTGATCACATTGACTGACTGCCAGGGCGGGATTCATAAACTTTTTGTTTCGTATTAGTGCTCCAAATCACAGCAAGAAATATACTTAATTGCCATTTTTCTTTACCTAAAAAATATGTACAGCACTTTAATTCGCCGGATTACATTGCAATTCATGCAATTGAAGAGCGAAGCAAAGCCGAAATGGTAGGGTATCACTGAACAACTCTGCACGCCAATATAATTGTCTAATATCATTGTCATTGGCCATTGGCTAAGTGGAGTATATGAATATGAAGGTCCACATTAAATTAGTGCAAAAGTGACTACACTCCAAAATGAATTCCACTACAATATTCATTGACTACACTCCAAAATGAATTCCACTACAATATTCATTTAAGCCACAAAGTTCAGTTTCAGTTAGATTTGATCAGTTTTTGACGATTATTTTTTCTGTAAAATGCAACAAAACATGACTTAAAATTTTAGGAGAATGTTATAATATAAAATTATTCACATGCCTCTGTCCATCAACTTGAGTTTGTGAGAGAAATAATTTTATGAAATGGTATTAGAGCCATAACGACTAAAAGGTTAGGATTTGATTATTGTTATCCTCATTATGATAAATTGTGCAAGCTTTAAACTCAATTCAAATTTTTAGGAGAAATAATTTTATGATAAAAAACAATAAAATATTACTACTCAATTTTATACCCAAAAATCAATGTTGGATTGACCCATGTCCAAGTGTCATATTCCGACACGTCAATTGAATCTCAGGCACAATCAGAAACAAATGACTAGATATGAAGAAAATGAAGAAAAATGCAGCACCATCTTTGTCTCTGTTATTTGCATAGATTTAACTTTGACGATAGTACGAGGTAAAGAAGAATGTGAAAGCGTGTCTAATTTCAAAACACAAGGGTTTTTATATATGATTATTGGCTGGGTTTGTTGTTGACATGGAATTAATTACGTTGCAAAATTTGGCACATTCTAAACAAAAGATACGCCATGCACCTTTGATGTGTTTAGTTAGTGTAATCATTTGACAGGATAACTCCCTCATTCTAACACGTTTTAACAGCTAGGGTTCCGGTTGGTTTTGATTTTGATTGAATTACTTTAGAAATAATTGATGTAAAAGAAATTAATTATGAGAGAATTAGTTTTAAAAGAATTGATTTGTGTTTGGAAATTATATTAAAAAAGTGAGTTTAGAAAAATTATATTGATGTGAGTAGAAAAATAAAAGCTAATATTTTTTACTTCCAATATAATCACTTTTATTGGAAGTGAGACACTTCTTCCGGCATTAAAAACCCGAAACAAATGATCTCCACTTTTGTACGCCTCACTTTTTCTCACCGCAATGGGAAAAATATGGGTAACCAAACACACAGTAGATTGTTGGTTAACATCTTAAAATAATTGCAATGGAAACAAACCAATGAGACTTGACAATAGGGGTGGAAATATGCTAAGTTAGGCTAGACTTTGACTTAAATAGGTTTAACTTATATTGTTGAAAAATAGTCTGTTACTTGGTATAGGTTTTTTCCATAACCTTAGTCTAGCTTGGCCCACAAGCTTATTTAAAGGCCTCTTTAATTATAAAACTTTTAGTTAGATTATACTTATCACACCTAAGATTTGATTAAATTCATCGCAATTTCCTTCTTTTTGTTTGGATAACATTGATCTCTCTCAGATATATTGTTTATTATATGATAGATGGGAGGCCAATGTAATTATTTTACAAACTTAAAAAAAATAATATAATTTATACAATTTTTTTTAAAAAAAAACCAAAACATTTAACTCTTAAATAAGTAAGAGGACTTCTAAATATATATAAAAAATTATTTTTAAATTGGCTAAAGACTTATTAATTAAATTTAAAAGTATATTTTTAAATAGATTAAAATATTTGCATTATTATTATGTTTTTAAATAATAATAATAATATAAGTAGGCCGATCTGTTAGGTCTAACAGGCTATTTTTATTACCTGGAGCCTAGCATGTCTAGCTAAAAAGGTTTTTTAAAAAGCTTAAGCCTAGTTTGTTTATTAAATAGGCTATGCCAAACTAGGCCAAATATAGGCTAGATTGAAGGCCTCGACGAGTGGTCACAATGACAAAAGTGCAAGACCAACAAAGGAGCTAGGCACTATATATAGTAAATATTACTATCTTGTTTGTTTCAATGCTTCAACTATTGGTATTTTTTCACTTCATATGAGTCGATGATTCCATAAAGTAAGTATATATATATAACATTTTTGTTTTTGAGGGCTTTCTATATGTATATTTGGGGAATTAAAGAACAGGCATATATTAAGTGAATAATCTTATAATTTTATTGAAATTCGATGCAATAAAAACCTAGAATGAAATGCCTAGCCATAACCTATTGAGTAAAGTACGTCGTATATCGAATTTTAAAAAATATCAAGTCTATGTTCCCCTCTTGTTTCACCGCAGTGGGCACCTTTTTATGGGTTGGATTGTTTGTATTTGATATGACAGGGCTAAATATGGTCTTTATATACTAAGTACGAATATTTATTTTGACCAAAAAAGTGTGTATATATATATAATTTCAATGCCACCACCAATAACTCAATTAATCTGATCCGATATGGCGAAGGCCCTTAAGTGGATAGGAACTTCCTTAAGAGGATGGAGGCCTCCCAATAAGAAATTTTCCCATTCATATGATTCTAACATGAGATTTTTGATTAAAAGATCAATATACCTACTTATTGCCTTGCCGACCCCACATGAGCAATGTTATTTGGATGTCAATCATATCCAAAGGTAGAGAAAATAGGTCAGTAAGTGTGAATAAATCCACAAGTCAATATAATCCATATGGTAATATAACGAGTGTCAAATGAAATATCTATTTTTTTTTTCAATGTGAAAAACATTATTGATCCCACATATTATTGATTAAAATAATATAAATACTTGCCATAACATAAAATCATTGTTGATTGCTTCAGGGAGAGACAATATAATGCCATTGTGCAATAATCATAATAATGAATATCACTCAATGCACATTCGGTGATAATAACTAGTGTATGCATCTAAACCCTCATACTTGTACACATGCATACAAATACAATCAATGTTGGATCTACTCTTAATGTAGGAGCTGATGCATCTTATATATATATTCTCACTGACCTAAACACTTGAAGAATTTGGCCTCACTTACCCTAAAGCTTGGTTTTACTTGGCTTGGACATGGAAGACCAAATTAAGTGATTGGAGAGAGTGGAGAAGAGGAGGGTCCATACCAGAAAGGCTAGCCATGGTCCCCATTAACAAATGCAGCGGAAAAAAAATTAACTGACAGGCCAACCAAGACGTTAATTATAAAATTCATGGGAAAAAAAGTAAGGATAACATGCCACCAAATTATGATGAACTCGCACGCTCCAAAGGAGAAGCTGTGCCACACCGCAGCTTGTGCAGGGACAATTTAGATTCTCTAAATTTAGTGGAAGTGGTAATTAGATATCATAAACCCATTTACGTGGACTTCATTTTAAAATTCATATTACGCAATATTCTGATAAAAACAAATTGTATAAGATGTATATGTGTGGAGATCCGTTTACTACATAAGTAAATCTTGACCTACTTATTCAAGAAGTAAGTCTTGATCTACTTTCTCCATCTAATATTTTATTTTTTTTGCATGAAATTGTATCAATCAAACCGTTGAATTTAAAGTTCTTACTAAGTAGATTAAGTATATAAAGTTTTATATAATTTAAAAATGATTTGATAGTTCATCGTTTCATTTTATTTTGACGGGGAATATATTTTTGTAAATACATGTAAATATCGATTAAAAGATTACATAACTATTATTGTCAAATATTTTGAAATTTGACATGCCTGATCATCAATATAATATAACATAAATCAATGGTTGGATTGATTAAATTCAATGTCGATGAAGAGTTATAGAATAGGGTAAGTATGTAAGATCTACTCCTGAAGTAAATTGATCCCCACTATATGTGTGTGTGTGTGTGTGTGTGTGTATATATATATATATATATATATATATGGCTTTTGAAATAGTATAAAAAGGTTAAAGCTGTTAATTAAGTTAATATAATTAATAATGTGTAATTAAATGATAGTATAAAAAATTTTATATTGACAATGTATCAAAGTTAAATTTTAAATCTAGAATATAATTATGAATAAAATAATTTGAATGCCAAAGTTTGACTCCCAAATTAATAAAACAAAAGAATACTTATCATCACTTATTGAAATACGTTTGTTTTTTAAAAAAATTTCATTGCAACGCATGCCATTTGATGATTAAAGCATAAAGATTAATTTTCACATATTTTGGTCACCATTGGTGTAGATTAGTTTTCACATATGATAAGTGTAAGTTGTTTTATATTATTAATTATATTACATTACATATATAATTTTTTTAAATAATTGTTGTAAAAATTAAATATTTCTAGTAAGATAACAGTAAATAATAAAATATTTACATTTTAAAATATTGTTAAAAATTATTTTTTAATATTATATATTATTTTAAAATTTTAATATAAATTAATTATTTATATTAATTTTATCTCTATCTTCATTTAATGTATTTAGTTCTCTCTCTCTCTCCCCCACTTCTTTTGAAAATCTATCATAATTATTTCTTCCCTAATTAGTCAAAAGATAATTTAATTTTTTACGGTTACTTTTATAGAAATTTAAGAGTATTAAATTGCTTTTTATGTTGTCATTACTTAAAAGAGAATTGTATTTTAAAATAGAAGGAGTAACTTCCTTTTTTTTTTTCTTTCAAGGCACAACAGCATTAACTGACCTATAAAAAAATGCATAAAAATTAACTTGAACTGTAGATTAAAATTTTTAATTTCAGTTTGTTTGTCTTAACTCGTGTGAAAATATCCCTGTCATCTGAGAGGACACCTTGATTTAGAGGGATATGTAGCAGGCTAAAACCAAGAAAGCCACGTAAGAGCATAAAGCTTCAAAGGCAGTGTAAGTTATTAAGCCAAGTCCCAAGAGCCATTTCATTTCATATCCCAATGAAGAAAAATAGAAAATGGCTCATGAGGTTTGCAAGGAGAAATGTTTTTCAACATTTATTATCTCGTGTTCTATATATATTCCAAATCCGCTGCCCTAGGACTTTCATTTTAACACCATCCACTTTATTTATTCACCTTTAAATTTGAATGGATATCTAAAGACACTAAGGACCTGTTCTAACAAAGCAAATAGTTCCTAAGGGTATATTTACTTTCAGTTATTTAATTTTCAATTTTTATAAAGAAAAAATTGAAAATTAAATTTCAGTTTTTAGCTATGAAAAAAAAACTGAAAAAATTAAAAATTAAATTTTAATTTCAATTTTTATAAAAATTTTAAATTTTAAAAATTAAATTCATAAAAATTTTAAATTCAATTTTTATGAAAAAAAAATTAAAAATTAAAAATAGATAAAGCAAACCCATCCTAACTTTTTAGGCGTCAAAATAACAGCGCAGGCTTGCAAGTGACGCGCTGGGGAGCGAGTAGGGGAGGAATAGTGATAGAGACCACCCCACCACTTTCCATGGGACCAACTGCATGCCAGGAAAGTGAAAGAGAAGCCTATCGTATTGGGTCAGACCATGGTCATTGGTTTTTCCGCTGGGCACCCCCTCTCTTTTATTTTCTTTTTTCTTTTTTAATTAATTAATTAATCATATTTAGAGCTTCCTTTTCCCATCGATCTTTGTCGTTGGTCCATGCTCCCTCACTCACTTCACTTCAAAGCCACAACACAACACTCTCTCTTTTCCTGTCCTCCCTTCTCTCCTCGTTACTTCTTCCCATGTCTAAACCTCCAACACAGCAGTAATAAATAACACACACACACATACCCAACAACAAAAGTTCGTTTTTTTTTCTGTTGTGTGTGTGGGGGGTGTTGTAAACAACAAAGGTAGTTTTTTTTTTTTTTTTGGTCTTGTTTGAGGTTGAAGAACAAGATGAGATTACCCTCGTCGTAGTCATGTTGTTTCTCCATCATGAGATTTCTCACGCTGTTCATCATCATCCTCCTCGCCTTCGCTGTCGCCCCACGTTTTCCTTCTCCTCCTGCCCGTCATTTTCGTCCCCGACAGCAGCCATTGCCTCGTGTTGTTGGTTGAATAATGTTGTTGTTGGCTTCGAGGTTTCTGGGGAATTTTCTGAAAAAATCTTGGCCCTTGAGAGTGTTTTCACCTTTTGAGTGTCCTTCATAATCGCCTTGCTGGTCGCAATGCAATTGGGTGAGTTTAACTTTTTGGCTTCGTGACCTTTTTTGTTTTGTTTTTTTTTCTTTTTTCTCGTTTGTGTTCCTTTTTGGCATTTGCTTTGTTTTATGTTGGAATGTGGCAAACCTGCGATTGAATGGTTTGATTTGAGCTGTGTTGCTTGCTTATACCCTGCTGTGGTTTTATGGTCTTGTGTTTTTGCTAAAGGGATTTGAATTTTATTTCACCTTCGCCATTTCAGCTGTCTATAGTTTATACTATATTCGGATTTACGCCCTTCTTGATTGGCCTTTTAATGAGACCATTTAAGCAATTTGTTTCGGGGATTGCCTTTATGTATTATTCTTTCAATTTTTCACTCAGTTAATTTGGTGCTCCAACCTCCATTCTCTGAATGTAGTTACTTGTTATGCAATATTCATTGTCAATTTTCAGTGGGATGTGTCTTATACTCTTATTGTATGATCGCAACCATCATCCTAGCACTAGTTTGGAGTTGGAGGAGAGGCAATGCTGGTGAATGAATATCTTTGTTACATGAATTCTTCAGACGTCCTGTATTATCCAGAATCATTTTGGGTGTGATTTTTGTGAACTTCCATGTTTTTCATTCTACTGATAGCAATTTGATTTCTGCTTTTGTTTTTTTTTTCCTTTCTTTTTGTGATGTGATAAATCTTATGTTGCTTGAGATGCATATGAACACAACCAAAAAGGCGTTTAGACACCGAGAACTAAATGTAGATGAGATAGGGAAAATAGCACAGGAGAAAAAAGGGTACTCTTGTACTGACTGCATAAAAATTGGCCTCCAATCAATTGAAGAAAGCTCTTTCACATGGTATAATTCAATAATGGATAAACATTTGTCTACCAAAACCTCAACAACTGTAGTTTGGCTGTAAAAAAGGGAGGAGAAACCTCAATGAACTGGATATAGAATTGAATCAATTGATTCATGTAGCCGTCTGTTAGCATCTAATATTGAGTGCCATGTCGAAAGTATGAAGTCCAATTTGAGGTTTACATGTATTGCCTTAGGCTCTCCAACCACAATGGCTATGCCTGCATCCTCACCTGTTTCTTTCACTTTATTGTTGAAGACAACTCTCTTTTGTCTCAAAGCAATAGAAAGAAATAAGCAGGGCAAGGGGATAATTGCAACCAACTGAAAAAAGGAAAATATACGAAGGATTATATTTGAAGAGAAAATTATATAGAGCCTTTGAAAATTTTGTTCCTTCAACTCTTGAAGCATAAGACTGTAAATTACCCCTTTTTTGTCTGATATATGTATTTTGTTGCAAATATATGTAAAGGAAAAGGTATTCACCGGTTGGATGCCCGAAGAGTTGGAGGTTTGGGGTTATTGGCAAATGTTAGTACAATATAATTGCTTTCTTTTAAGGAAATGCTAAATTATTTGTTTGATCCAAGCATATTTGTATATACATGCTTAACCTCATTAATCACATGAATCAGGTTTTTTGCAAAATGGATCAGACTTATCTCCAGGGAGAAGTGTGGATGGAAGTTTCAGGAAGTCTAGCTCTGGTTTGTATTGACGTCTTCCTTTCTTAAACTTTTCCGTAGAATTGGGGACATTTACTGAGTATCCCATTCTTGTTCTCTCAGAGAGTTTTTAATGTATTGTCTTCTGTCTTCATCAAAAGTGATCTATTCATGCTTAAGAAGCTATTGAATTATAATGCTACCTAAGTAGTTGTAATCTTTGAGTTAATCAAGTGTATGATTGAAGTCTCTTAACAAATGTGTATGAAAAGAAAATTTTGATGGGACACAAGCTTGGTAGTAGTGGATATACCCTCAAGAGCATCTGGGGTGGATTTAGTAACCTTATGTAGTGATTCTTATGTATTTTACGAATTGTTATCGTCAAAATTTATTTTTCTCCGAGCCTTCCTTTACTTGGTGTTTTTACACTATGTAATGAATCTAATGATAGTATCATCCAAATAATACCTGGAGGCTCCTGGCATATTTTTCTTGTTTGTTTCTGCTTTGTCTATCCTTCCTCTCTTATCAGTTATCAATGTTTTCATGTCTGGAAGTAGCTTTACCAAGTAAAACGTGTAGATTTCTCTCCCTTGTTTGCTAATATATAGTTACTATTTTTATAACATGGTTTGCTATAGTGCAGTTATTTCTGCCAGCAGTGTCTCCGGTGCTTCGGGATTGAGCAAGTTTACTCCTATTTCAAGAAGAGTGCTTAAGGGGCTCAAGGACTACGGAAGGAAACTGGTTGACCTTGAGTTATTTACACAATATCTTGAGGAGTGGGTCTTGGAGAATCTAAGGGGTGATTCAGACGATGGGAAGCAAGGTTTTAGTTCTCCCTTCACAACTGATGAGTTACGCAAGCTTGATTTGGCATTGGAAGGAGTTCCATTTCAGCAACTGATCCGTATGCCAATCTTGTCTGATGTTCCCGATGACCTCATAGAAGATCAATATCTAGCAGCGGAAGATTTCCTTCATGCCATCATCATTGGCCTCTGGCGTACATTTTGGCATAAAAGTGGGCCACTGCCATTATGTGTGTCCTGCCCCTATTATGTTGGTTCAAAGTTCTATAGTGTTGAAAAGGCTATGTCAAGGGGCAGGCTGAGGGAAATGGGTGGTTTAGCTTTGATATCTAAAAGTGGGAATGATTTGAAAATTAAATGGGATCAAGTGGTAGCTTTTGCCTTATTCAAGCCAGGAACATTGTTGGACAATGTTTTGAGAGTATCAGCCAGCACTATTTGTGAAGCTCTCTTTTATGGTTTCCATGTTCTTGTTTCTCGGAGTTTGAGCAAGATTAGTTCTGTCAACAGTGACTCTGTCTTCCTTACAATTCTAGATTCCAAGTGTGGAGCAGTGATGAAGTTCAGTGGTGACCTTGGCAAACTTGATTTGTTGAACTCCAGCAATCCATATCTCTCTGTGGCTGAATGGATCAAAACACATGCTGAAATTAGGGTCACCCAGGTGGAACCAATATGGAATCAATTGGGAAATGCAAACTGGGGGGATATTGGAACCCTGCAGGTACTATTGGCAACTTTCTACTCCATTGCCCAATGGAATGGACCACCACGGAAGTCAGTTGCGTCGTTGATTTCAGATCATAGCCTCCGCCTTCAGAAGCGGAGGACAGAATGCTGCATTGTTGAGGCTGAAAATGCACTGGTTCCTTATGAAGTAGGAAGTGACCAGCAGGCAGGAGAGATTGTTGAATATGATCAAGATGAATTGTTTTCCAAAAAGAGAGCGTCGCGTCTGAAGCTCAAGCAAGGTGACATATTGGTCTTGGATGATCCACAGCAAGGGCAGAAAAGTTTCCAAATCCATGAATCTCTAGTAAGAGGGAATTATTATCTTTATAGTGCTGTTTGTCTTGATCATCCCTCAGAGTTGTTGACTTTATATGTTGGTGCCCATCCATCTAGACTTGAGCCTTCTTGGGAGGATATGAGCCTCTGGTACCAAGTACAACGTCAAACAAAAGTTCTAAACATTTTGAGGAATCAGGGAATCTTGAGCAAGTATTTACCTGAAATTGTCGCCTCTGGTAGGATTTTACATTCTGGTCCCTGCACGAAAGAGAGCCCTGGTGGCAGGTGTGATCACCCTTGGTGTGGGACTCCAATACTAGTGACATCTCCAGTTGGGGAGCCACTTTCTTCTGTAGTTACTAATGAGGGGTCATTTTCGGCCGATGAAGCAATTCGCTTATGCCGGGACTGTCTAGCTGCTCTAAGAAGTGCAGCCATGGCTAATGTCCAGCATGGTGATATCTGTCCAGAGAACATAATACGTGTTGTTGAAAAACAAGGCATTAGAAATCAAGTTCTGTTTGGTCCCATATCATGGGGGCGTGCTGTCTTGGAAGACAGAGACAGCCCTGCCATAAATTTGCAGTTCTCATCTTCTCATGCACTTCAGCATGGGAAACTGTGTCCATCGTCTGATGCTGAAAGCATTGTCTACATCCTCTACTTTATTTGTGGAGGAACTATGCCGCAACAAGATTCTATTGAATCTGCTTTGCAATGGAGAGAGACAAGCTGGGCAAAGCGTTCAATCCAGCAACATCTCGGTCAGGTTTCTGCTCTCTTGAAAGCATTTGCTGATTATGTTGATAGCCTTTGTGGAACCCCATACCCATTTGACTATGATATATGGTTAAAAAGGTTGAACAAGGCTGTGGAAGGCTCAGCAGATAAAGGTAAAATGATTGAAGAAGTAGCCATCACATTGAGATTAGAGGATGCAGCAGAGTCTTCAGGAGCTTCTGGCTGTTAATTTGTTGCTGGAAGGCTGGGATTTGTTGCTCTATTTTTGCAAATTCCAATTGGGGAATTCTTCAAATGCATTTTATTTGTAGGACTTCAGGTTCTTAATATTATCATTTTGGTATCTTCTTTGGCAAGGTGTATTTTGGGGTGCTCACTGGCTTTTATGTCAGATTAAAATTTATTAACAAAATTCAAGCCTGTTTCAAGAACTGGCGGTATACTGAAGACTGAACTTTCCCTCTTTTAGCATACCATAAACTAAGATAAATCAATAGATTGAAGCTAGTGTATTTTGTACATTTCAAGGCTACAGCTTTTTTTTTATTTGGATGTTGGAATTATGAAATGTTCCGTTTCTGTGAACTCCAGTATATCCAAAAAAATAAAAAAAACTCCTTTCCAAGTTATTGCATAAGCAGAGGCAGAGATGTAGACAGGTTTTCATTGAACTAGACTGTTTTAAACAAGCTACATAATAATATTTTGAAACAATTGAATGATCTTAATTCTGGGTTGGATCTAATGCATGGAGGGAGAGCATTTTGCTGGCTTCAAGTTCTGAATGGGAGGAATCTCCTGAGATGACAGCAAAATTACACTATCCAATTCGGGTTGCATTATCTCGATGTATTACATGCATTTTGTGCAGCTTACTGGCATATATCAAGGGGTGGGTGTGAGTGGTTTTAACCTGTTCTGTTTGCAGCCATGATACAGACATGTATGGATTACTTTGTGCATCATGATTAATGCCATTATTTTGGTTTCTACCATTAATTTGTTTTTCTTCAATCTTTACCTACAGTATCCATGGCTATGGAATTTGTTTACAAGAAGGGGCATGCATTCTTCACTAATTTTCTGTGTCATTTACATTGATAATGTTTTTGTCAACGTCCATCATTAGCCCTCTTACAATTAGGCCGTGATTGTTATCATAAGTTAGTGTCATTTCACTTGCACTGTTTTTGAATTTTTGTTAATAAATATTTAAGTGCCTTCAACTCAAAGCACTAGCTTATCAACACATTCTGACTTCATGCTAAAACATTTTGTTTGTATATCTTGTCTACTCTAATGAGTTGATTTTCATTGTAGTAGACTTGTATTATATATTAGGTAGAGAAAAGGATTGGGCAAATAGAAATGCTATTTTCCCACCTCTTCAATTAACTTGGTTTCTGAATTTCATTTAGTCTTGTGAATGTGATGCTTATTGCTCTGCTGTCTTTGAGGTAAAACTCTGAGCTTGTATGTTATGATGCAAGCCGTGCTTTCATGATTCTGCATTTCTTTCAATGGGATAATATATGAGGAATGAAAGAATTGTCAAGGAATTTCTTTAAAAACAACATTTTCCCCTATGATCGATAATATTAATATAAGAATGGATCAGTGAAACAAAAAAATATAATTTTAGGTAAAAAAGCAAGATGGTTATATTTTTTTTCTTATTAATTATAGAACAGTATCTTACTTTGACAAGGTCTTGATAAGATCAAATTACAATGTTTGAAAATGGACTCCCATCAACTCCTTTTGTAAACACTAAATAAGTGTGTGCTAGCTAGCTTTGCATTATTGCATTTAAACCTCACAAGGCAAATTCAGACTGGTGGGGTGAAAGAGTAAATGCCCAATATAACATTATTGGTTTTGAGCAGGTGATATTCCTTTATTTCGTCACTTGCTTGTGGTATGGATGCTACTTGTGGCTACGTTGTTAGGGCGGAGAATCCCAATAAACCTTAAGGCACTGCCTTTCGAGAAAGAAGCCCAGCCTTGGACAAACCAGGGGTGCAGTGAGAGCACCATCTACTGGGCCAGACGGCACATGTAGACTTAAAATTTTAAAACAATGAGGCATGACTTATCTCATATTTTATATTACTCACTTAGTCTATTCTCAACTAATATGAAACTTCACTCCTCACACTTAACTCAAACAATATAGACTACTCCAAACTTTCAAAGCATTTCAGAAAAATAATTTCATTTTATAAAATTTGAAGAGTTTAATTTTGATGCACCGGATTTTACATTATAATCCAATCAAAATTTTCAATTAATATCACTTTTCTAGTAGATATAAGATTTAACTACTTTTATTGTTGTGATAATATATGATTAGATGACGGTGTAAAAATGTTTTACATTATTCATTTATGAAAATTAGACTCTAATATAAACTCATAGTATTAGATTATTACAATTTTCTCTTGGGGAAGATGGATAATATTTTTTTCATATTCTTTATGTTGAACTTGCAGTCTATGTTACAAAGTTTCGCCCTTATTTTCTTTCCCGTTTGTGACTTTTTTGAATGTATTACAGAGCGTTTTTTATGATGAATCAAGATAAGAGATTTACTGGTATATGGTTATGATCATATTGGAACTCTATGACTGAAGAGCATGCTCCTAAGAGCAATAATGTGTGCCGCCCTGGCCCAACTAGCTAGAGGCTCCCATGTGTGTGGTGTAGACTGTATATATATATATATATATATATATATATATATATTACTTTAAAGTTAATCGGATGTGTTTTTCTAATGTTAATCGGATGTGTTTTTCTAATGTTTTCTTTTTGAGGGGAAAAAATGTTGCTCATGAGTTGAGTAGAATTTTCCTCTTGAAGTTGAGCTGTTACATCAGTGGCTGAATTCAAAGCAATTCAAAGATTGTAATTCTATATATTTTGATCAATTTAATTATATTCAATCATATATATATATATGGTTTGAGAGATGCTATATATTTCAAATATTTTTAAAATTGTGATATTCCTATTAAGATGAAAATGACACAGACATATTTATATTGATAATAATATGAAATCAAATAAAATCCATGTATTTAATCCAAAATATAAATTCTACTTTGATCAATAAAAAGTGAAAAACTTATAGAGGCGGGCGGAACATTGCATGGTAAATCAACTGCGTTAATTCCTAGAGAAACTAAAGTTTGAATATTTTGGTGTTACATAACCATAGAAATAGCCTACCTGTATTATTTCTTAATTCCTATAAAAATGTGAAAATATGCCCTACATAAAAGAAATTAGATACTGCGTGCGTGGATCAACAAGTACTTCTGTTATTTTTTCTAAATCTGTAATCCACATAAACGGCATCAATTTAAAGGATTTGATATTAGCAACTCGGACGTTAAAGGCTTTATTCCTTTCAGTTCACCTCATCCACATGTTTTCTCTCTCTCACACACACACACATATCGAAGAAAAAAAAAAAATCTCGCCTTTGCTCGTGAGTGATGTTGTTAATGATATCCTTAAAACATGAGCTACAGTGTATATTCCATGCGAATAAAATAACGTTCAATAATAAAAAAAAATATAAAATGATTAAAAAGGGGTTGGTGTTCAATTCTAGCAACTTGCAAGAATCTAGTTCTTTGTTTTCTTTCAAAAGCTTATTATTAGATTGAAATCATTCCGCACATATTCTTTTAAGTAAGGTCTTACTTTATATTAAAAAAAAATTAAATGGACAAAAATTTATTATTAGATACACTTTACTCTTATTATAGATCAACCCCATTAAAACTAGATTAGTCAAAGTTAAAATTTATAAATATTGTTTAGAACCATAGTTTTTTTTTTTTATACGTCTAAAAAGTGAGTTTCTCATTTTACTCACTATGTTATTATATTATTGTATTAAATATGGTCATCTATTGTAAAAGCATCTCCTGCTCGTATATTTTCTCCATTTTTTAATTTGACGGATGTTCAAATAGATATTTACTTTTATATATTTAAAAAACAATATTTTTAGAATGCATCATTATGACTATGTTCTAAACAATTCTTTTGGGGTGCATTTGGTACCTGTATTAGAACAGAAATAATATACACAATGAGACAGCAAAGATGGAGACAATACTGTGTTTGATAGTAGTGTATATGACATAGTGATTGATGTAAAGATAAAGAAAATTAAGTTATAATTTGATAAAAATTATAAAATGGAGAGAACAAATATGGGATATAAAATATTTAAAGGGATATGATATATTTTGGAAAAAATTATTTTAAATTTTATCTTTGAGACATGTCTTTAGCGTTCCTCCTTTTTGGAGGTATAGAAATTGTGTCAAAAATTATTATGGGACAAAAATAATTTTAGAGTTTTTGTTTTTGCCTTTTTGCAAATAAGTTTTTGTCCTTTATATATCTATATTTTACCAAACACTACCTTGTGACTGTGGAGACATCCAATTCCATTAGAAACAGCTTCATTGAATAATGTAACTTTAGTGCAGGATCAAGTTCAAGAGGGAAACCAATAGCTAATTTCGTATAGCTGCTTCCAAAAGTTGTTCCTAATAAGAAGCATGCCTTTATCCTCGTATTGAATTAATTAATCGTCTCATTAAAATTGAAGAAAAAGATTAATATATAAGTATAGGTGCCGACGTTCATCGTCATCTATTTTTATATTGAGCAAATTAAAAGGACTGGTCCACCTAATTTGTGTGTAGAATTTACTAGCTGTTTTTTATTTTTATTTTTTGGTACATGCTAGCTGTTTTTTATTTATTCATTCAAAATCATCTATGTTGGTCCAAACTCAAAAGGAGATACACTAACACGTGTTACAACTAATTTTAGAGTCAATGGTATGTGATTAAGCATAGAAATTAAAGGTATTGTGAGATTTTATATTCTTGTTGAGAGTAAATCTCTGAATTAATCCCTAATAATATTACTCATAGAAGATTTTATTCTTCATAAAAATAAATTAACCTCGAGATTCCTCACAATTGTAATATTTGGATATATTAATCTATGATCACTTACAATTTGTAAATAAACTGTCAAATCATCACCTCATCCCACCTCACTCAACTACTCAACATTCACTCTCATTCTCGTCATGTCGCTATCTCCATTTCAATCTTCATCACCCTGAGCTCCCTTGCTCTTATTGGTTATAATGTTTAATTGCTTGAAACACTATTATATTTTTGGGGATTCATTAATTCAAAATATGTGTTTTTTAACTTTTGTTCATACATTAGTATTGAATGTTAATTACTCTAACTTTTTCTTAATTTTTGACATAAAGATGCTTTCTATATTATTAATAAATTTACAATTAGAATCAAAATTTAATGATGTTTTTCGAGTAGGAATAAGAATAAAAGAGATGACTTAAGTAGAAATAAGGTTGATAGAGGTTGTAATCATGATTACGGACTAATTTAGAGGTTAAAGATGACTATGGACTAATATGTTCATATATTGCAATTGTGAGGGACCTAGCGACTAATTTATTTTTGAGAGGGACCAAATTGTCCATAAATAACATTGTTAGGGACTAATTTGGGAGTTTATTTTCTTATCGAGATAGACAATGGATATTTTATAAACATTTTTACAAATTGTAAATGAAATAACATGATTTTTATAGTAGTTATTGTAAAAATAATTTTTTTTAATAATATGGAAAAAAATTTTAAACTTACATTATATTAAAATCAAACATTAAGACATTACCAAAAAAAAATTACAACATTACCAAAAAGAAAGATCAAACATTAAGAAGGAAATATATAATGGCATAATACAATCACTTCTTATTTTGTGTGTAAATTTTTTAAAATTTTTAAAATAAAAACATTTATTTACATAAATACACGATCTGAACATTGATTACCAAAAAAAAAAAATACCATTTAAAATTTTTTAGGTGATTTTGTTGGCAGTTCCACAAAATCAATTTAAGCTGATTTTGTTAGATGCTCCAACGAAATCAGACCATAACAGCTTAAATGGAATCAGTGTAACTATTTGTTATATATAATTTATTAGTCTAGTTGGTTTATGCACTTCTTTTTCTAAGTAGAGGTTAAGCGTTTGAATCATACTTCCATATTTTTCATGTTTTCCTAGTATATATATTATTTTATTCCTTTTATTTGTGAATATTTAAGAATAATTATGTTATTGTAGCACAATTGGTTAGTGTGTTGGTGCACTAACTTAACATCTAAAGTTCAAATCTCTCTTCCAATTATTCTATTTTTTATAGTTATTTTACATTTTCAACAAATAATAACAAAAAAAGAACCTAACATTGTTAATTTATTTATGTAAAAATCCTATATATATGCACACAAACACACACAGATAGAGAGAGAGAGAGAGAGATAGAGAGAGAGGGAGAAAAAAAGAGAGGGAATGTGTGAAAAAGATCATGCAAGTTTGATAAAGAAATTAAATGAATAATTAACTAATTAATTGATGCAATTAAAAAGTTAATAGTTGGACCTTGAGTTGGGTCAATTAGTCCATATGAGCCATTTTATGGTTGGACAAGCTATAATTTTACCAAAATTTCTTCATCTTGAACACTTGTTAAAATTCGACACATATGGTACTAACTATTTTTCAAATTACTTTTGGTGCCCTTTTACCCAATTTTTTAATTAATTGCTTATAATTTTTTAATTAACTATGTACATTAATTTTCGATATAATAAATATTAGAATTTTTATCATATTAGTTCTAAAATATACCTAATTACTTTAAGAAAAGGTTATACGTGATGGTAACTTTTATACCAAGGTAGTTAATTATAATCTCATGACCAATATTATACATATACGTATATGATTTGAATATAAATAAATTAACGAGATGCTAGGTCTTTTTTATATTCTTATTCAATGAAAACTTAAAATATTTGTCAAAAATAGAAAAAAGAGATTTGAATTCTAGATCTTTAAGTGGACCAATACACCAACCAATTGTGCTATATTGCTTTAAAGATTTACAAATAAAAGGAATGCAACACTACACTAACAAAATATAGAGATGAAATTTAAATCCTTACCTCTGGTTAAAAAAAGAATACACAAATCAACTAGACTAACAAAATTAGATATGATATATATTTATACTGATTTCGTAATAGACTTATAATAAAATCAAATATATTAATTAAAGTGTCTGATTTCGTTAGAGGTACTAATGAAATCACCAAATAAATTCAAAACAACTTTTTTTTGTGATTAATATTCAAGTGTGTATTTAAGTAAACAAATATTTTTTTTTTATTTCAATAGTCTAAAAAATCCACACACACACGCACACATGCACACGTGCACACACACATATATATCGATTGAAGAGTTCCAAGCCCCTCTTTACTTCAAAAGCTCTTTTATGACGATAAGGGCTTAATTAGTTTTAATTAAATTTAGGTAAAATTTGAAAACAAGTTTAAAAATATAAACTAAAAGAAAAATGTATTTACAAATGTCTACGTTTTTGTAGATGAATTGATATAATTACTTTAGAAAGCGTTTTAAATATATGGATCAAAGAATTGAATTTTATGTTTTGAATATTTTTTAAGAGAACTTCGAATTCCTCAGTAAAGATTAAGGAAATATCAAACAAGCGTTTATAATAATAATGACTTGTTTGGTTTGAATATTTTGTTTTTCAGATTTTATAAAAAAAATATTAAAAATATTAAAAATATTAAAAATTATAAAATTTTAATTTTTAATTTTTATTTTCAGTATTTTCTTTAAAATCCTGAAAACTGGAAAACTGAAAAATGAAAACTTAAACCAAACAGCTTCTGAATGTTTTTTATTTTTTTTCTAGGAAGCACTTGCTACTTATATGACTTACACTACAATCTGAGCTTAATTAACTCGAGATCAACCAACTATTCAACGTGTGTTTGATTTTGTTTGGAATTAATTTTAAAGTAAAATAATTTATATTTTATAATTTATCTAAAAGTGATTATGACCAAAAACAAGAAATTTTCTATTCCCCTAAAATTAATTCTAAAAGCAAAAATTAATTTTAAACTTTAGCAACCAAACATGATAAAATAAAATTTTAAAATCAATTTGGTGGGAGGGTAGGGGGCGGAAATGAATTCTAGGCCCCAAAACTTATATCCAATCATAGTGTCAGCCTAGATAATATGGCTGGATCAGTCGAAATCTCTAATGTACGTACATCTACTGGGAAAATTACTTAAGGAAAACTAACGTCCATATCACACACGTAATATGGACAAGTATAATTAATGAATGTTATACCAAAAGGAAATTTAATTGCATAAAACCAATAAATAATCTAATAAACATATAACGGACAAATTCATTAACTACGAACTAACATTTTGATGGATATTATGCATGCCCTTCAGTGGTACACTTCAGTTATAGTTAAAGCAAACTAGTATCAGTAATCATAATAATAGAGTATCATAATTATTCAAACCAGAAAATACTATAATTATAAATTAAAAATTCATAATTATAGAGTAAAAACTCAAAAAGTAATTAAATATTATGATAGCAAAATATATTTGGAAAGAACTAAAATCAAAATAACTTACGTCTTTTTATTTTTTTGAAAAAATATTTTTACTCTCAAGGACTAAGAGGTTTCCCTGATAATTACCTTTTTAAAAAGTTCACAGCTTTAACTTGATCCCGGCCTCCAATTATGCATTTGAATATGAATCAGTAACAATAATGATAACAATGAGAAAAGTAACATAATAATTAGATGAATATTATTTAATTTAGAGTATGATCGAGTGATAAAGATTCATTCACTCTTAATTAAATGTTAGGAGTTTGATCCCTAACTTTAGGTATGAATCATTTTAAAACTCTAGGTCAGCAACAAATAAATAGTATTTCTCGGTTCACACTTTCACTAGGGAAAAGACAAATATAGATTACTAGTAGGTGTATGGGTGAGTAATGATGGAGTCAATAATATGAAAAACTGCTTAAGTATTATTATTTGTATTCATGTAATATAAAATATCGTATTGACTCGTATCTTATTTATTATTGAATAGAACATATATCTCATTTAAATAGAATCTTTACTCTATTTAAATATAAATAATATATAAGTTAATATAGCATTCTATACTTCGTAAGTATAATTTTGATATTTCTACGTATAAAAGAGTAGAGATAAGACCAAACCACAATAATCGGAGAGAGTGAGAGTTGCAAGTTGCAACTAGATGGGTAGGTTTCATGGGATGGGAGGGAGGGGGATGAAAGCGAACGGTTTAGGTGCCACTTCCACCAGTACTGTACATACACCACTAGTAAGTTGTAACGTGCTAGTTTTCTTTATTTCCCAAACCTTCCAGAAACCCTTTCTTCTTTCCTCCTTCTGCCTCACAATCGTGACGCGGCACTAACCATCACCCATTGCTAATAGAATAATATCATACATTTTTAAAAAATATTTACATAATGTGTTGATAAAAATTATCCCATATTATTATCATCTTAGAATTGAATGAACCTAATTCAATTATAAAAGGTAGCTAGCACAAGATTTATAAAAATTATTTAGGTCTTATCTTTAAGTAATATGGGACTTTAATATACATCATTATAGAAATAAAATTCTAGTAAATTTTTTATTTATTGTTTGACATTTGTTTTTTGGTTTTTGGTCTGGGACATTTTTCTTGTTAATGTATTTAGTTCAATATTTAGAATTCTAAAATTATAGTTTTGAAAAAAATAATGAGACAAATTTGTGATTAAACTATGATTTGAAATTTTTTTCAAAACTAAATCAATCATGCTGTGTATACATTCTATTAATTTCTGCCTAAACTAATTACGAATAAGAAATAACTTATGATATGAAAGTACTTATTAATTTTAAATAAACTAAACTGTATTTGTAATGTTAAGAATTTAAATTTTAGATCAATCACTTTGAAGTAACTTGCAGTCAAAAAAATTATTAAGACAAAAAGTAATTTATGTGAGAATAATAAGAATCAAGCCATTGGTTTTAAGAGATTAATTTTAATATACTATTGTTGTAAAAAAGTTTAAGATTGTCAAATAATTAGACGTGTTTGTGGTGGAGTTTGAATCGGGCTTTGAATTAAAATTTATTCCAATCCAAATAATATAATTTCTCAGAATTTAGATTAGATCAGTTTGATCAATATTTTACAAAATAAAATTTAACTCTGAAATATAATATTATAAAATACAAGTAATTTAAATTAATAAGATAAATAAATAAAATAAAATGTAAAAAAGTAATATTTATAGAATTTTATTTAAAAAGATGATATATGATACATAAAGAACAAAATTTAAGTGATAAACTCAACTTATTATAGGAAAAGTATAAATTTAACAGCAAAAAGTTATACTATGTAATATTATTATGTTTAAATTGATATTGAATTGATTTTAAAAATTAAATTTCAAACCCGATCTATTCGAAGTAATTTGTGAAAAACAAGACTTAATCCAACCTAATCTAAAGTTTTGTGGTTTTTAGTTTAAATCAGATTATTTTAGTGATTTTGATTGTGTTAAATTGAATTTAAATATCCATCAATCTAATCACATAATTTTATTTGTAAGATTTTTAAGTTAATAGATAATTGAGCTAAACGTTCTTATTAATATGAAAGTACAAGTGATTTTTAATTACATTGCCATGTAAATTAGATTCAAATTTTGATGTGAGCATTTTAATGAAAAATAATTTTATAAATAAATCTTAAGCACTCATGACATGATTGACAATATGAGCATCTCCTCCCCCACAAGAAGAGCATAATAATTGATGGTGTAATTTGAGAATTGAAAACAATAGGGAGGGACCAGAGAGAATAGGGGAATTTATGAGAAAAGACAAATGGGTGGGTGGTGCTGCAGCTTACGTCACCAGCTTCTACCTACCAAAACCGCTCGATGTTCGGTTCCTTCTTCTGTTCCTCTCTTTCTCTTTCCTTGCATTGTAGGCCCCACTCCCCACCAAACACCTTCCAATCTGCTATCTACAGTATAGCATATATCTCTACAGTCACAAGCCATTTTCGTTTATATTTACAAATCTGTCACACGCCATCCTGAGTGTCTCTCTTTTATTTGTTCTCTTCATAAAAAAAATAAAGGGGCAAAAGTTTGACCAAATTTTAGCTGTCTGATTATGTAATATGATTAATTATTAATTTATATATGAGTTTAAATTAATATACTGATATTATAAAAAAATTTTACACATGTCATACAATTATATTTTATCATATACTAGTAAAATATGATTAACTCTAAAAATAAAAAATAAACTACACTTATAAACTGTAGAAATGCTGTTCCATCTATTTATCCCATTACATGTATTCTTTTTTTTTTTTCCACTCTCCTCGATCTCTGAATACTTGCTAACATTCTGCCCAACCACATGCAGTGGGCCATATCCCTTGCTGCCTGTATTTTAGGCTGTTTGAGCTTCGTCCAAAAACTCTAATCAGTACGTTAACTAATGGTTAGCAATTTCATTCGAAAAAGTAAAGATATTTATTATCAGATAGTTACAACCTAGTCTAGCTATAGATTGGTTGTTCATTAGAAAATGCCGAGTCGAAACTTGCCCCTCCAGGACAGGTGCGATGTACCGATCAATTTTGTTATTTGAACTCTCTGTGTCGTTGTGCTTTGTTAGTATTCTTTTCAGATAATAAAACTACGTAATGTCGATTCAAGAATTCTATTTTCAGCGCCCTCACCAATTTTATAAATGCTAGTTGAGTTTTGGAATGATGTACATATAAAAGTCGGTTTAACTTGCAGGTTCAATAATTTCGTTTCTAGAAGAAGGGAAAACGTCAAATTATTTTCAAATTTCCTTTAATTTTATTCTGACAAAATGCTCATTTTAGTTTCTTTAAAGTTTCAAGTTAGATAAATTAAATCTTATAAAAAAAATCTCTCAAACTGATAACTAAAAAATTAAATTATCGGATATATTAATCCCTGAAAAATAAAACTCTTAAATTAGTTCATGTAAAATTTCAAATTGAACAAATTGAGCCCTTTAAAATTAAATAATCAATCAAATTAGTCACTCTAATACATTGGATTAGGAGGACTAACTTGTCTAATAATTTAATTTTGTACGAACTAATTTGAAAGTTTCTTTTCTATAGACTAATTTATCTAATTATTTAATTTTATAAGAATCAATCAAAAATTTTATTTATAAAGAATAATTTATCTGGTTTGAAATTTTAGACGTGTGAATTGGGGGTTGTCTTATTTTTCTAGAAGCAATTAAATCTTCATCGCTCTTTTCGATCGGGTATTTCTTTAATGCTTGGTTTTCCGATTCAATTCACTACGAAGGACCTCAAGTTTGATTTAGTTGTGCATATGTTGACTAAAAGTTTTAAGTTGACCAACAATCGTTTTCTCTCATAATTATCAACATTCCATTCCACGAAACGTTCCAAGGCTAATTTGCTACGAGGCTAATTTACAGAGTAAATAACTCATGTAACCCCTTAAAAATTTTTCACAAGTCTATTTAGTCTTTTAAAAATTTAAAGAAATTTACAGACAGATTTTTTCATCAGTAATCTTGAATTTCAAATTACAGAAAAAAAATTTCATTTGTAAAGCGCACGTTACATATGCACCTTTTTATCTCTAATGTTACAGATGGATATTCCCATCTGTAATGTATGCATTAAATACTATAATACCCGGTATACACATATCAGTAGACAAATTCTGTATGGCCTCAAGCTCCCCTGGGACCTACCAATGTTATCGAGTCCAGGATTTCACTAAGTTTGGAGCATGCACCTTCTTAGAGGGTTATATGATAGAGTCATGTTCTTGAGATCAAAAGTCCCAGTAATTGCTCTCTAAAAGAAAATAAGTTAAAGAGTTATTTTTAATGAATTTTATGAAACCTCTAGACATTTCATTTTTAGCCCATAAGTTTAGAAAATCATAAGAATTCGAAATTGAATTCTTGAAAATCATAAGTGAGTATGGAGAAACCCATATGCTAGAATGATAAAGAAACTTGCAAAAGCTAAGAACTGTCACTAGCGATCACAACATGTATTTTCGAAGAGTTTGATGGTTTGTAGACCATTATAGCAGTCATAAGTGAATGGCGTATGGACGGTCAGTGTTTCGAGGACTGCTATAGCAATGGTGAATCAAAACAGATGGGAAATAGGCTAGACCACTATAGCGGCCATGGACCACTATAGCGGTGTCAATTTGGTGAAAACAGTACCAAACGGTGTCGTTTTCATTACCGATGCCTCCCCCATTGTTATAAAACCCTCCCCCCTTTTTCTTCCCTCATTTTTCTTGAACCAGAACCCTAAACCCCTCCCCCTAAGCAAATTTCTCTCTTCCTTTCTCAAATCCAGCTCCCCCATATCATCAAGATATTGGTGCCAACCTTCCTCCCTGGAGCTTTACCGGAGTTGTTCCCTCTAGTTCTCCCCTTCCAGGTGAGTGGATTCAATCCCATGACCTTATTTTTGGTCATTAAAGTTACTTTCCTTATATTGTGGCATAATGGATAATGTTAAAGCATATCTCAAAGAAATTATAGATAAATGTTAAATTATGTTAAGTTTATGAGATTGTGGTTTTCAAATAGCATGAACTATATTTTCAAAAGCTTATGAGACCATTATTGCTAAAAAAATGATTTTCTTTATAAGTAGCCAAAGCATGCTCATGATTGTATATGTTAGAGATTTTGTGACTTTTGTTATGATTTTAAAAGTAAGATAATTATATAATAGAGAAGTGTAAATTGGAGAAGAACCTAGCACAGAGTATTTAAAGAAAATAAATATACAGATCAAGTATGATTTAGTTTGTGAATAAATATGTTACTTCTTCAGGGCTTATTGTGTTTATGATTTTGAATCCCCAGTGTTTTGGACCTATGTTTTTAGATTTTTCATGTATATAAAGATTTATGTTAGCTTGAGAGTTAAAGTCAGGTTGTTATGGTTATATCAATCCAAAACTCTCAAAGTACTAAGAATTTAGGGGCTCGTATCGAAGTACCTACTTTTAGAAATGCGGATTTTATTTAAGTCTGTTGAGTTATGTATAATGAGATTTAATAACAGCCATGGAGGCGATAGTATTAAATAGTCATGGAGGCAATAATATGAAGGCAATAGCATTAATAACAGTCATGGAGGCAATAGTGTTAAACATCCATGCAGGCAAAAAAGTTAGATAGCCATGGAGGCAAACCTCTTATTAATGGCCATGGAGGCATAGTTTCTAGAGAACAAGCAAAACAGGACCTAGTGAGGTGCCCATAGAAAACAAAGATATTTATAGACAGTTATTATTATTATTATTATTCTTATGTATGTTTATCAAGTTCAGAATATTATTGACTATGACTTAGAAGAGTTTAGAGCCTTGTTTTATATATTTATATATAGGATTGCTAGAAAAAGTTTTAGAATTCATTTTACTATTATTATTATTATGATTTTTACACAATTTGGTTGTTGTCCCATGAAGTGGGTTATAGGTGAGAATTCACTCTCTAAGTTTTAGATGAAACTTACCACTCTCCTTTTTTCCATTACAGGTATAGTAGTTGCTATGGGTTCCTCGCTTCATCCTCCATCCTTGCAGTAGAGATATTCTTGTTGGTGAACTTCACTTTGGAGCGAAGTATTTCTTTTACTTTTTTGTATAGTAATAGAGTACTCCAGTATGCATTGCGAGTAAGGTCCCGGACCATAGAGATAGTTTGCATGTTTCTTATTTAATGATTATAGTTCCTAGAGTTTAATTGCATGAAGAGCAACTCATATTTTGTATTATGATTCTATATTTCAGAGTTTGATTATGAAATGATCTATGTTGATTAAAAATTTTTAGAGCATGAGATATATATTAGAGGTTGATTACTATGTGAGATATGGATTTATGATTTAAATTTGTTTTTATGAATAAAAATGTGCATATAGCACGGCGCAACACTTACGAAGCTTACATAGGAATAAGATCTCTCACGTGCCGATCATGATCCAAGTCGGGTCATAACAAATACACACCTAAAATTTCAAATTATAGACGGATTTTTTTGTTTGTAATATACTGGATTTATTTTTAATCAATAATTTAAATAAAAATCCGTCTATAAATCCTTTTGTATATTTTAAAATAACAAAAACTAAGAATTCTTTCATTATTCATCTGTAATTTTCATCTGTAAGCCAACAATTACAAATGGATTTACGGATTTACAAATTCTTTCAAATTTTTGTTTACCCGTCTGTATTAGAGATGGAAAAAAATTCATTTATAAAATTTGTCTGTGTTCCAGAGTTTCTAGTAGTGAATAATGTCATCTCAAATCTTGATGCAACAAATGACAACTGCTCTTCTAATGTTGAGGTTTCTCAGCAAGAAGAAGGTATGTTGCTGACTTAAGATAAGCAATTACAGTTGTTGACTTTATTACAATAGTTAAATGCACATAAATATGTTCACATAGCTAATAAAAAAACCACAAGTCACACACAACCATCAGGTATTTCCTTTGCCCTTGCTCTTGCCCTTTCTTGTGGGTCACTCAAGAATGTATGGCTATTATATTCTGGAGCTATAGACCACATCTTTTTTTCCTGGTCTAGCTACCATTCCTACAAGAAAATCCCACCAATACCTATCTCTGTCTAACAAATAGAACCATATCCCAAGCCACAATATTAGGAAATATTATGTTTTCTTTTTTCTTAGCTAATGTTCTCTTTGCACCTTAATTTCACTTCAATCCTATTTCAGTTCACAAATTAATTTCTACCGTTAACTACAGACTCATATTTTCATTGACCAAATGCCAAATTCAGGATCAGATTACCTTGAGGATGTTTCTAAACTTGCAAATGCCTTGTACATAATGAACCTTGAATGCCTTGGGAAAGTTCCTTATAGCACTTTGGAACTCTTACAAATACATCTAGAATATGGAAAAATTTGCACCCCTTGTAATTATTCCATTAGTATTTTTTCCACATATAAATCTTCTATTTCTTTCTATAACAATTTCTCAAACCTATGGCATGTAAGACTTGGTCATCCCTCTAGCAATAAAATTCGAATTTTACATAATTCATTTGGTAAGGAATTTTTTCATGAATGGTTTTTACTCAAACCTTGGAATTGTTCATCAAACTTCTTGTGTTGAAACTCCACAACAAAATGTAGTAGAAAAAGAAAACATGAAAGCATTTTAGCCTTATCTCGAAGTTTAGTTTTTCAATCTCACCTACCTCTATGTTTTTGGAATAATTATGCAGTAAGCCATGCTTTTTTTTTTCATTTAATAGACTTCCTAGTATCAAACTAAATGATAAAACACTTTATGAAGTTTTACATCAAAAACCCTTTTTCTCTCTATTATGCTTCTACAATTCTAGCCCAAAAAAAGAAATTTGACCCAAGAGCTAGGACCTATTCTAACCCTAATGGAGTAAAAAGTTATGTCCTCTATGACTTGCAAAACAAGGAACTATTCTTATCTAGACATGTTATTTTCTTTGAGACATTATTTCCTTTCCAAGGATTATCAACACATTCCCACACAGATGACACAGTATCTCATCCTCCATTCTCATCAAAATAATCTCAATTCTGTACTTATGACACACTAAACACTCAACCACTGAACGTATATCCTAACACCATAGTAGACCAACATTCTTCGCACAAATAAACTTTAAATCAATTCCATTTACCATTACACACACAACGCTCATCACAACATCGTATTTTACACAATATAGAACCATCCCCTTCAAATTTGGACTCACAACAAACATCACAATCCCTTACCTACACACCTGTAGAACTTGCAACAGCCTTAAGAAAATCATCTGAATCACTATCCACCATAATCCTTGCCATTGACCCTCAACTATGCTTTGAATCCAATCCTGTCAGATGGTTTACAAGGATTAAGAAAGCTCATTCTTATCTCAAGGAATTCCATTGCAATTAAGCTACTACAGACACTATATCACCAATACCTCATGTGCTCTTTATCCTATTTCAGATGTTTTAACTTACAATAATCTCAAACCACATTACAATTCCTATGCCTTAGCCATTGCCATTGAACCTGAACCCAAAACCTATAAGCATGATGTGCAACATGAATGCTAGAATAAAGCCATCCAATTTGGATTAGTTGCCTTGGTTAACAACAATAAATGGACTCTTATTGAGTTACCCTCAAGAAGAAGGCAATTGGCTGTAAGTGGGTGTTTAAAGTCAAGTATAACCCTGATAGACCTATTGAGTGGCATTAGACTTGTACATCCCATCTTGTAGGGGCTATCACTAGACCCAAATCCAAATTGAGTAAGTCCAAGCCCAAGTTCTGATTCTAGAGAAAAGATCAGGTAGCTACCATGACATTTGTGGACAACTCATGAGTTAGTTTGTTAGTGTAATCATTCCGTTTTTTTCATTGTACACTTCTATCAATTCAGTTTCATTCTTTTCTCTTTGTTTTAGCTCACACTCTTTTTGAGTTCTATTTGTGTTCTTTGTTAATAGATAGCATAAATTTATTAATGTTCAAATAATTGGTATGCCATCCATAGACAATGGCATGGACAAAAAAAAATGGTGTAAAAATTATGTTCTTAATTATCCTATAAAAACTATTATTTATACTCATATAATTGTATAGAGTGTGATATTATTCTAACTAACATCTTATTATTTACTATTGAATAGATTATGAACTTAAATAAGATACTTATCTCATTTAATAATAAATAAGATTCTTATTATTTATTATTGAATGGAATATGAAATTAAATAAGATATATATTTTATGCAAGAGCAAATCTGATTCGGTAAAATAACTTCTAGATCATAAGTGCACATAATTTAACTTTTATCCTGTAGTATCATTCACTCTACAGTGGCAGATAAAAACAAATATCCATAACGTAGACCAAGAATGGGCATCGAGTACTAGGGAGGTGTTGGCCAGCCACTCATTTAATGCATATTGGCCTTTAGCATTTCAATGTTAAAGAAAATTTGTCAAGTTGTCCAGTGTCCAATGTTGTCTTCTTCCTGTGACAGTACATATGGTAGGTTTGCATTCAAAAGCTGTGTCCTACTCCTACCTAAACGCTCGAAGATCAATATCGGATTTAAAGAGTTCGCTACTTTCTTGACCAGTAAAGTACTGTGACAGTGTGGCTCTCACTGCTCAGTGTTACTATATTGAGCATATATCTCAAACATGCTGTAATCTACCAAACATAGTTATTGTCTAGCAACTCATTGCTGACCCGCCACTAGTTCAGTACGCCAGGAACATTCAATTTTTCAACCAATAACAGGTTACTAAGTGTAATTAGTGCCTTGCTCTAAACAGATAGCAATCTTAAATCGCATAAAGTCAAATTCAAACTTAACCAATTAAGAAGAGTGTTGAATATAGATGGAAGCAAGAGGATTAAAATAATCAATTGGAATGTTCTAACTATTTGGATGTTCACGCCATTGTTTAACTAGGAATTCAAAATTCTAACTAAAATGAATTTAATTTTAATACTTTTTAAAATAAATTTTTTTGGTTCTAATATACTAGAGATTACAAGGTTATTTAACTGTAATTTACAAAATTATTTAATTTATATATATAATTGCTAATAAATAATTGTATAAGAACTTATTAGAACATACAACTTTACACGTATCCGAATTAATTTCAAATAAACAAAGATTCCAGGTAAAATTTACATGCAATATCAAGTATTTGAATTCTAAATCCGCATTTTGAAGCGGTTTTATTACCACTTGTCAGAAATTAGGAGAGCAATTGATCATAGAGATGTATTTGGTTAGTAGATAAAAATGTTGTATGTTTTTATACAGAGCTTATCCACAAACCTATCCTCCATTTTTTATCCAGACCATAAACATCATTATAAAAAAAAATAAAAAAAAAAGACAGCTTCCAAATATTTGAAGCAAAATTGAAATCATATAGGAATTGCTCAAAATTTTGGAATTTTCCACTACTATTCCATGTTAATTAATTAATAGTAAGAACAGTCACAAACATTACAATTAAGCGCCGGACCGTATTAACTATAATAAGGAATTAACTTCTAAATTAAAGCTCTAAATATTCATGGGTCTGCAGAATCTATACAAGTTATTATCTGCGGCAGTTGTAGTAACGGCAGCAGCAGCACCACCAATGGCCTTGCAGCTACAAGCTTGATTACTTTGAAACCCTAGACCATAACACAAGCACAAACCTTGTTGACCCGTAACGTTGCCATACCACTGGTACAAAACACGTGGTTCTTGTTCTTGTTGTTGTTGTTGCTCTTCCTTTTTCAACTTCTTGTGATCTTGGTTCTGAGAGGGAAGTCCAATGGAAAGGTCCAAGTTGAGTCGGTGGTGATGATGATGATTCTGATTATGAGAAGGGTATAAGGCTTCGTCTGTGGTAACGCCACTGCTGCCATTTGAGTCTTCGCAAACCATTTCGCTCCCAGTAGTAATCTTTGTGTTATTATTGGCATAGCCATTATTATTACCACTCACCAATTGAAAACTATTGCTGTCAATATTGTTGTTAATGTCATGGTTGTTGTTGCTAAGAATGCTATCATCATTGTTCATGGATTTCTTGTTCCTTGTGGTGGCTGCGGCGGCGGCGTTTAGTGGCCGGTGGGTTTGGGGGTCGATTCCGCGGCTATAGAGTTTTCTCTTGATGTGAGTGTTCCAATAGTTCTTGATCTCATTATCTGTTCTTCCGGGTAGCCTTGCAGCTATCAGAGACCATCTGAAAGATCATAAATTAATAAATACGCTTCAGAATAATGTAATTGTAATTTATTTACCACTTGTATAGAGAAAAGAAACAAACCAAAATAAATTAAAGCACTTTTTTTTTTTCAATATATGACATGTGGGTGTGCGACACCTAAATATAGCACTTGGGAGTAAAGTAATACAAGCTAATTAAATTGAGCATATGTATTAGAGATGTAAAATCAATAATAATAAGGATGATGATGATGATGATGATGATGATGATGATGATAAGGAGGAGGAGGAGGAGGAGGAGGAGGGGGAAATCAAAATAGATACTTGTTTCCAAGTAAGCTGTGGAGGCTAATGATGAGCTCATCTTCTTCTTCGGTGAAGTTGCCTCTCTTGAGATCAGGCCTCAGGTAATTTATCCATCTGAGCCTGCAACTCTTCCCACATCTCAGCAGGCCTGCATGTATCCAGTGTCCACCATATATTAATTAATTATTTAATTCAAAATACTATATATATATATATATATATATATATATATATATATATAGAGAGAGAGAGAGATAGGGAGATAGGGCACATTTAATTTAGAATATGTGTGTGTGTGTGTGACAAGATTAATTATAGTTATATACCAGC
This sequence comes from Dalbergia cultrata, assembly GCA_031216105.1. Classification (NCBI taxonomy): domain Eukaryota; kingdom Viridiplantae; phylum Streptophyta; class Magnoliopsida; order Fabales; family Fabaceae; genus Dalbergia; species Dalbergia cultrata. The sequence goes on along the minus strand of CM062349.1, from coordinate 538,670 downwards.
AGCTTTGGGAAGAGATCTCCAGCAGCCTTCACCATGAACCTTGATGTAGTTGATGAGGCGCTCATCTTCTTCTTTGGTCCAGGCTCCTTTGTTTGTGTGCTCTTTCTCACAACAAGGAGATCTGCCCATGTTGGTTTTTAGTGAGACTATATATATATTGTGTGTGAGGGAGGGAGAAAAGAAATGGAATGGAACCAAGCGACCTAGCTATTGGGAATGAAAGAGAGAGAGTAGAGTAAATTAAAATTGGGGGAGAGATCAGAGTGATAAAAGAGGAGAGGGGAGTGAATATAAATGGGAGGTGGTGATGGAGAGGAGAGGAGAGGAGAGAGGAGTAGAAGGTGCAATTGACTCGGGGATGGAAGGTAAGGGGAGGGGACCTTCTTTTTCTGAGAAGTAATGCGAGAGGGAGGAGAGTATTTGACCGAGTTGGTGAGAAAAGACGAGTGGTTACAATTAAGTTTGTGCTGGATTTGGTAGGTAGCTCTACTTTTCATCATGTTTCCCAACTGCTTTTTCTTTTTCTTTTCCTTTTTATTTTGCTCTTCTATTCGGATCTCTCCCTCAATACCACTTCATTTCCACCTCTGCCCATATTCTTTCTTCTCTTTCTACTTTCTCCTCCAATGCGCCCTTCATTTCTAACTAACTTCTCCATCTGTTTTCATAATAAATATCATTTTAATTAATTTTTTTTGTTACATTCATAAATTAATAAATATATCTGAATATAAAAAAAAAATCGATAAGTGTTTCATTTTTTTCATGCATCCATTATGTTGGAAGGTATTAATTAATTAAAAAGCTCTCAAAATAATGATTAGAAAATCATTTTTTTCAGAATTTGTTTGTTAAAAATGGATAATGTGCAATTCATTCTTAACTTATTAATTGGTTTAAATCACAAAGGCTAGTACAATTGATAGCTACCTAACATACTTAAGCATCTAGTCAGCTATGATTTTATTGTATGAAAATAGATTCATGACTAGAGATTTATTATTTTAGAGGAACTCTTGTCTCGAAGAATTATTCATTATTATGGATTGTGGATACCAAGAAAAAATATTAATGGGCTTGTGTCAGTTTATTACCTACATCCAATCACAGTTCTTTTTTTTTTTCTGTAAAAAATACCGATATTTTTCTTCTAACAATATAGTAGTATACCATGTTCTATATATCAAGTTTTTAAATTATGTGTCAGTGTGTATGTGTAACTCTACTTCTGTATGTAATGCGCATCTCTCTATTGCTTTTCCAATATGGAGTCAGTCAAAAGAGTGTCTCATATCCAAATTTGTGATCTCGCAGTTCTTTGCACGGACAACTATAGAAAATGCTGCTGTCCATATGTGTCGTCGGACTAGTTTAAACTTTAGCCAAATTAGTTTCCATTTAGATCAAGAAAAGTTATACACAGCACAAAGAAGTCTATGAAAACATTATGAATGGCATAAAACAACTCAAAAAGAAATTGGATTGTTGTAGGGTTTCACGAGAAAAGTAGATTGTGATTGATATATTCATATCATTTAAGATATGGGGCTAACAATAACGTTGGCACAATATTCATAGACTTTAGTGAAAATAATTTGTGTGTAATTAAAGTAGCACCAATTTAAAGAAAAACATGCGCCAATTTGAAAAATAGGGTTTAGGGATTAGTCAGCGGTGTACGTAAACTTTAGTTCGAGGTTTGATGCTTTATAATATGTATATAGAAATGATATCATGACCAGCAATTTACTCCTCTATAAAAAAATTTCCTTGGAGGGATTGGTTATTACTATAGATAGTAGATATACTGAAGGAAAAAAAAAAGGTTTAGGGAAAAACATGAAGACCAACAATCCAACATTAATTCATTTGGCAACTTTATTTGTAGCAGTGAATGGATTAGTTAATTGAGTGATTCCAAACATTTTTTAATTGAATGGGTGCAATTAGTATTGTTATAATTAATAATTCGTAGTATATATTTCCATATATTATTATACATGTAAAATCGTTGCTGTATTCAATATCACAATTAATTATTAATTAGTAATTATAAAATTTAAAATTATTTTCAAATTTTAATTTATATAAGATTATAATTAATAGTTAGTTATTTGATTTTAAAAATAACAGAGAAAAATTATAAATACTTATTGATATTACTCATTTATGGAATCATGCATTTATTATTACTTTATATTTATCTTAAAAGTTTTAAGTAAGGAATGGTAACAAGTATTTTCAAGTTATGTTTTATATTTATCTTTAAATAAAAGGAGTATAATTGATAATGCTACTTTCAAAAAGAAAAAAGGAATTATATACTAAAATGGGATTTGCTTTGATACTAGCACGGATTTAAATCACATAAAATTTAAAAGAATATATATTAGAATACACTAAAATTAAGTTTGAAAACTATTAATTATTTATTTATTTTATAAAAATGGAGATTAAAGTTAAGTCAATTTTTATGCAATGAAAATAATAATAAATATGTAAATTAACTTAAAATAACATTTTTCATATTTATCCAATTTAAGAAAAGATGATGTTGGCCTTTTATTTTTGTTTTCAATAAATATATAGTGCTTAGGGGATTTTTTTTTCTTTGGTTTACAATTGTTAGCATTTGTTTATTTATAGTCAATTCTGTAACCTCGTATTTATTTCAATCTTCTTTTCATAAAATAAAAAGGGAAAACTCAATCCAGGTAGATTAAGGCTGGAGGGTTTTTTGTGGATAGTCTTTTTCCTGTTTACCTAAAGTGTATTATTGTGTTTCACCTTTTGAAAAAATAACAACAACAAAACAAAAAAAGTGCACCATTTTGTTTGACTCTTGTTAATTATTCTGTTAAATCAGCAATCATCATGAAAAACTTGACCCAATGGTTTAAATACCGCATTACCTTTGGATAAAATATTAATCATAATGCAAGGACCAGATGGTAATTAGCAAAGTTGAGGTAATAATAATGAGTTGGAGAAAGGGAATAATATAATATAACTATACCAAACGATTAAATTAAGGCTGTCAAGACCTGCCAGAGCAAAAGCTTCTTGCTCACATTCATATGATTCATTGATTGGGAAGTTTAAAATTAGGCAATTCACACCAAACTTTTCTTCAGTACATTCCCAAAAGTCATCCTTATCTTTGCTGATTTGTTCCCCCAAAGTTTTTATTGTTTTCAGATCTTCTACCTTTCCCCTAGTTTCTTAACTATCAAGTTTATAACTATCCTGTGCATAATATAAATAGTTTTCAAATTTTTTTATATGACCTAAAATATAAATTATTTTCACATTTTAAGAAAGTGTTAATTATTTTTTATATATTTTACCCTTATGTTAATAATGAGAGAGAATAAATAGATATAAATATGATTATTTAATAGAAAAATAATTTATGAGGAGTGATAAAGAATATTTTTATCTTTTATTTTTTATTTTTCAAAAAATCAATAAAATGTAATTATCACTTTAATTTCCTTATATAACTTTAAATAATTTATATGATGAACAGAGAGAGTATTTTACAAATATTTTGTTTCCTAATAAAGGGTTCTAGAACCATTCTCAACTTACTCCACTTGCTCTTGTCAATTCAAGTTGGATATGAGTAACTAACTTCCCCTACCATCCATGGTTGGGATTATTAGTAGTGCTCTTCGATAGTATCCTTTTCTTTCAATTCCTTCACCCACTAGCGAATAAATTATAAACTAAATAAATAAATATGAGCACATAATGTTGAACTTGCCTTAAAGTTAACAATTTGGTTAATTAATTTCCATCACAAACTACATGCCAAATCTTTTCATTCTGTAATCTTTCTTTTTTGGGTTTGATATAATAAGTGCTTTAATGTCACATATTAGGAGAAATTTTTGTATGTCCATCTAGCATATTTAATATGTGTTTCACAAATATACATATTAATTTAATTTAGATTTTTTATATAATAACTTTGATTTTAAACATTAAAAATTAAAATGAACGATTGTGAGTGTTTCTGCCTTTTTGGAGTACACATTAGATGTGCTCAGGAATATGTAAAAATGTCTCAACCTTAAAAATCTAAAGATAGAAGGGTATAAGAGTTTTTAATTTATTCAATGTATTGAAAATTTAAAACTTTGACTTTTAAGTAAAAATCTTCCACTTTTAAAATCTTAATGAATATTTTTAGAACACTCGTTAACAAAACTTTTTTTTTTCTTCACTATAAAACATGTTTTACATCACATGAAATAATTCTCATTCATATTAATTGACCAAATATTTAATGATATTATTTAAGACTATATATATATATATATATATATATATACAAACACACTAGGAGGAGGGATTCAGCTAATCAAAAATAAGTTTCTACACTTATTCTATTTAATATTATCTTGTAAACAATAAACACAATCACAAAACTCTTATTTTTTTTAAACATATATATTATGCTGATTTTGATATATATAAAAATTATGTCAAATCATTTTAAATTAACTTCAAATTTTGTAAGCATGATCAATATAACATGGATTTCTAATTCAATGATAAATTAAATTAAAGATTAATTCAATAAAAAGTTATATAGGAATAAACAAGAAATAAATTTGGATTTGGCCTTGTGAGTGGTCCCATTGCCCTACCATCCTTCATGGGATGGAGTATGTTCTGAGTTAATGTCCTGTGAAAACAAAATGGGTCACAAGGAGATATGGGTGTGTGGTAGTATGAGGTCACAACAACACACATGATCCATCTTTATCTAATCATAATATAATATTGCTAATTGATCAGTACCTTCACCCATATTTGTCATTTTCAAACTTCAACCAACCTCCTATCGCGTCCAGCACAGTTTTGCCATTCTGAGCCGGCCATGTCAATTTTTATGACATGGTTGGTAAGGCTCACCTTCCTACCATAGTTTTTGATTTTTTTTTTATTTTTGTTGCTTCTAGAAGCACTAGAAGATAAAATTACTTTTAAAAAACGGGAAGAATCTTTGAGGTTGGTGACCCACCTCCTTCCCCTCCATAGTTTTCCCACCTCATCTATTGGAATGACCTGGGCCATTCATTTATTTGCCTTTTTTTTTTTCAAAATAAACTAAAAATTTAGTTAAAGGAAAAACTTGTCACAATCCAATGTTAATTAGGACATGTTTTTAATCTCATTAAATACTTATAAAAATATAAAAATTAAATCATAATAGTACATGAATAGAAATGTATCAAATGAAGGATTTTCAATTGGCTATTTGTGCGTGCCTATCTCTCATGCCACACTCTAGTAGCTAGTGTCATGCTTTTCAAGTTCTCTAACTTCATTGTAATCTTATTTCAAAATGTTATGGAATTGCAGCCAAAAGAAAATGTTGTGGAACTGATATTATTCTTATCTTCGAGCATTTTGATTGTGACCATGGGTCTTTATCAATTTGTCACCACTGAGCGAGAGATTTTCTGATGTGGGTCCATGTGAAGATTGGACTATAAGCCCCAAAAAAAAAAAAAAAAGTGATGGACAAATTTGATTGTTCAGCGGCATGTGGTATATATTCTCCATAATTCTAAAATGATTAAGAGAGGCATCATAATTTGTTGACGCTTTCTTCCACGTTGACCACCGATCGATGCATTCATTCATGGCTTTATTTTTTTATTATCTCTGAATCAAGTGCCTAATTCAGACATGCCAATTCATTCTCAAAGAGATATATTTTTATATTAATATATCTTTGTAAAATCTTTTTAACCAGCGAAATAGATATGCAGAATCGGATTCCAACTTGTTTTAAACAGAGAGTATACCTCACTTCCTTGCACTTTATATACATCTGCACGGTGTGATTCACGGTGTATAATTTGGTGTTCGTGAGCAAAAGGAATAAAATAAAACGCGTAATTGGTAGGCGTATATTTACTCCTTGGGTTTTATTTTAAATTAAGATACAGAGAAGTTTATTCTTTTTTTGAATGGAAAAAAAAAATTCTTTTTTATTGTTAATGAAAAAAGGGCGTTTTCGTGTATAAAGCTCACAAATTTGACGGTGATCGTTGATTTTCTAAGAAAAATAACACAAAAAATAGGGTTTTTTCTTAAAATAAAATTGAACATTTGTAAATATACACTATAATGTCGACATATATAATTTGAAAATGTTATAAGCTAAGATAAAATAGTATGATAAAGTATCAAATTGCTTTAAAATAATGTACAATTTTATCATTTTAATTTATCTGATAATATTTTTAACTATAACATTTGAATTGATAATATATATAATTAATATTTTTCTAAACGATTTAATTTAATACACTGTTGATGTAAATATTTTTTAACATCGTCCGATTATATGTACGCATATCAAAATTGTATTTGTTTTATGTGGTCACATTGAAATTGTCTTATTGTTACATATCTACTATCTAAAAAATTATATAAAAGACAGTAAGACTTAATTAATTGATAATGTAAAAATATTTTTACTTAATACTTTTTTTTAAAAAAGTATGCATGAAAATAATTGTAACAAGATCTGTATTTTAATTGTTGCCTCGAATTTAGGAGTAATCTACTTTTCATTTGAGCTAAACATACATTTTCACAATATTTATAATCAAAATTATGATGGAGAAAATGCCAATTCAAACATAATAGATTTAAAATGATGTTTCTATACAGATTGAGCTTATAAATTCTCTCGATTTCGTTCATTAAATAATATTTAAACATTTCACAATTTAAAGGAAACTTGTCAAGTTGCAAATTCTTAATTCATCTAGATCTAATTATGAGTTATTAAGAAGTAAAATGAATAAGAATTTGCAATTTGAAATGTTATTCCTAGAAGGTCTAATGAATTTTTAATTGAAATTTCTCAATAGCTTAGTGGTATAGTGGTTGATCATTAACTGACTTATCGTTTGTTCAAATCCTATTAAATTGGGGAAAAATTCAGAATGAAGAGGGTTTGCTTTTAACATTAAAAGTATATAACTCATTCTCTTTGTCTTTGCCTTTCTATTGTATTTTATCTCATCTTATCCTGTTCTATAACATGATATTTGAGAATCACCATCAATATCTCAATGTAGGTTCAAGTTATTCCTTTATTCCACAATCTGGGGCTATTTCTTCATTCTAATTAAATTACTATTCTAATTAATTCTAATGGAATTATTGAGACAATTTTCTAAAATTAACGTTCCTTACAAGCTGTGCCAAGGTCTCATATTGAAAGTCCAAACTCTAAAACTGCAAGCAAGGCACCATGGAGACCAGGAAAACAAGACTAGCTAAATTTCTTGTTGATTTAACTTGCCTACCAATGTTGCTTCTTGCATTTATTTTTGTTTAGTCAATCCTGCGTTATATTTAAAAAACAAAGTTTACTTTTATCCTATACAGAGGTGTTGTTTACTTGTTTTTGGTCAACTCCATGAAGTTGACATACCGAGCCTTATCTTGGGGTTTAATTGGTATTTTACGAATGGCCGCAACACATACAAACCAAAAATCTGAAAGTTGGGCTTTCATAGAATAGAAAAGTGAAAACAGTTTGGCCCATTTACCACTCCAGCCCACTGATTTGGTGATATTCAAATGCAATTTTCCGACTCCAACCCAAAAAAATATAAAAAGCGATTCATGTGTCCACAGTGGAGATACACCAAACCCATCCGTAAGTTGTGCTGTTTGTACGGATTATAGCTTTTTCTTTTCTTTTTTTTTGGTATGTGGATTTTAACTGTTTAGGGTGAAGTTTGTTCTTCGACAAAAAAAACCAGTGAAGTTTGTCTTGCTGGGAAGATAATTTAAATACATTGTGTATGGATATTATTGGGATATAATTTAAATACATTGAATTTGAAATTTGGAATTAAGTTTAATTATTTTGGGGTTTAAGAATTTAGATTTTAAAAAATCGAGAAAAACTATAGCAAAACGAGTAGTTGATGGAAAAAATGAAATCATTTTCGTACGAAATCCTTTTAGTACTTGTGCAGGATCCACCAGTCAGCACGCACTTAGAGTTGAAATCAAGGATTGGTTATGTTACGCGTTACCCTTTAACAATTAGGGTTTAGGGTAACTCTAAAAATAAATGAATTGTTCCCGGAATGTCCAGGTGGATCCCATTATTCGGATCCCTGCCTTCAGAAAATTTTTTCCTGAAAATTGCAGGATAGGTTGAACGGAGTTTTAGGAGGTATTTGGTTATGGAATAAAAATAAGGATAAAATTTTCTAAATTAACGTTATGCATAATTTTACACATAAAATTTATTTAGGGAAATTTTATCGTCACTTTTACTTCACAACCAATCATATCCTTAAAGTTAATTAAAAAGGATACCAAGCAGACATTAATGTGTTTACCGTCAAAATTACAACAAAGCACAACTCATTAATCTTTTATTTTTTGTTTATCTTATTGTTTCTTACTTTTTTTTTTTTTCAAATAATAAAATGTTATACTATATGAATGTAGTTAGGGGTATATAAGGGACAGGTTAAGTAGGGTTGAATAGAACTTGAACCTACTCCAATTTTTAGATCAAGTCAATTTTTGAAATATGAACTCGACCCGATATATAAGGTGTTGTTTCACTTCGGACCAGATTAGTTCAAGCCGATATATGACCCGAACCTGGCCCAAAAAATTTATCGGTTCAAATTCCAAAACCCGAATCTATTCCAATGAGCATCGGACCGAGCTGGATTGACAGGTCAGGATGGACTATGAACACCCTTAAATGTAGTCTACCGGAGCTTCACATGGTGAAGTCATTTTGCTTGCGATAGTCACACACTTGCTGGGTAGAGTTCCTTTCTTAGGGCCTTTTGATGTAGGAAATAGAGTTTGGTTATTTCAGAATTTAGTGTAAAGTAAAGCAGGTTCAATTTTGAGGGAATAGAAAATATGGATGAATCCTTTAATAATGAGTTACGTTATATGTATTCACAATTTATGGGACACTGTGCTGACTCACATCTTATCCATCATTGAATGAGGGTGTGGAGTAAGGTCCACATATCATCTAATAATAGATGAATTTTGAATTGATATTATATTTCATATATTATGAATACAAATAATATTTTTTTAATAATTGTGTGTTGTATGATTATGTGATTGTTCATAATACACTAAATGGCTTAAATGATAGGCATGAAAAGACAAAAAATTCAGTCACTAGCCGATAAATAAATTCAGTCATCAACATAGAGTAGTTAGTCAAAGAACTGACTTTAGTTGATAACGCTAGCCAATACTTGATTAGTGATGGTCGACGACCTACGAGAAATATGTTGCTGTCGAACATTAAGCCAACATTATTTGAAAAGAAGTCCAAATATTTGGTCCATCTTATTTTGTATGTGACCATAATAAGTAATAAATTAGGTTCTGCTAGTTCAATAAAATATTGTTAGGGCAGGGGAGTCAAAGAGGGGAGATATAATTAATGGACTAAGTGACCAAATAAATTTACTGGGACGTTACATTTGATCCAAAACCCTGCCCAACGATAGTCATGGCTCCTCCCACAGATATATCTACTCACTTAAATTCATTATTAACTAACGCGATGCGCTTCACCTCTCACATTTAACCTCAACAAATATGATAAAACTTTGTTATATATATCGGATTTCTTAAGTTACTTGTACATCACAACATATCTATAAATCACACAAGCGAAGTAAATGTCTTTTGGTAGAATTTTATAGTTACTTTGTGTCATTTAATTTTCAAAAACTCAAATCATAGCTTAGGCAACCACCCGAATGATGACTAATAATTTCTAAAATTGAAACCAGGCATATATACTATTTACCATCGGTGCAATTGCAAGGGGCTAACTAGTGTATAACTAAGAAAGAAATTCTTAGATGCTCCTAATGAAACACCACATGAATATGACATTTTACCTAGCTTCTAACTTATCATTCCATCAATTAGCCACTATCAAATCCGCAAGGGTTCATGACAAAACATGCACTGGTAAGTTCCTGGGCCACATTCTCCAATAGGCCGTGATGTGCCACCAGGAGGAGTCAGAAAGGAGCAGTGTCGCCAAGGAAGCAAGGGAAAATGAACCAAAAACTCGCATGGTTATGTTTAACTGAGCAGCTAGCATATAAGGGAAAACATGGCCTGGCCTTGAAGGCCAAACAAATAAGCCAATATGGACAACACAATGGCAGTGCTGAGCGGTGTTTGCCTTGCTAAGAAGTGCTTTGTTCTGCAAAGCAGTGTTCGCCTTACATATGTATGGTAAGGATTCCTTGGTCCCCTCTTGTTGGGCCCAACATTACTCTACCTTTTTAATGACCATTAGATTTAACATTAAAACAAATTAATGGAGTAGATTTAACAAAATAAATAGATTTATTTAAATAAAAAACTTTAATAATCTCCTTCAAATTCCATGAGAAGGAGTTGAAGAGTTTTTTTTTTTTAAAAAAAAAAGTGGATAATATTCATTTACTTAACAAGTTAACTACTCGTATGATAAAAATTTTAAAAAAAAAAGTTTAAGGACAATCTGTAATCGGCACAGGCCAAACAAATGTATGCTAAGTGGTATAGAAACACTACACTAACAACCCATCGTGGGCATCATCGATATCATCAAACTTCTTTTCACACCAATATAAAACAATTTTATTATACAACCGAAAAAAAATTAATAAAATTATCAATAAAACCTTTCGTATTTATTCAAGAAAATAGTTTACACCTTTATAAACAAGTATATATATATATATATATAAAATTTAAATATTTATATAATTTTATTATATTTCAATTGAATCCATTAAATTCCGAATAAATCAGTACTTTATCCGATTCAATATTCAGTTTTCAGAACCTTGGTACACTAAGTCTGTGTTTAATTTGGCATTTGTAAAATTGATTTTATTAAAATTAATTTAGTTAGAATTAATTTTAAAAGAAAGAAACTATCCTTTTAAATTAATTCTGATACAAAACAATAAATTATCACTTATCTCAAAAATCAATTCTAGAAAACATAATTGATTTTGAAACTTAACAACCTTACAACATATAAAATTATCCAAATCAATTTTGGGAGGTTGGAATTAATTCTAACACTCCCAAACATACAATCAAACACACAGTTGGTGCTGTACACCAAGGGGAAGTTCAAACATGATGCAAGAGTAAATACACCTAGCATCATCCAAATGGATCAATCATGTTGCACTAACCCATTTACTCGTTAAAACGAAACGAGATGAACTTTAAAAATCTTTACTTGTTTAAATCAATTCTTTTTGATGTGCTTAAAGAACTAGCCACGAGGTAACAGGATTGACCATTTTTTTGTTGTTTTGAAAAATGATAGATATTTAAATTTGATTATTTGATATGTGAAACTTTGACATCTGAGACTTTAAATTTTAAAATCTTCTATTTGTTTATTTTAAATTTGTGTACCTTGATTTGTAACGAGTTAAACTTAAACTCTTAAAGTTTGGAGTAGTAAAGTCTATTAATTGATTATATAATATGTCAATTATGACACTTGGGACTTTGATTTTGAATTTTTGGTGCTGAGTTTGTTTTCAATCTATGTAATTATATGTGATATGTAATACATTGCTCAAAGCCTCAAACGCCTAACCAAATCGAAACCGAACCCAAATCAAAGCATTTATACATCACAATCAAATTAAACAACCGAAACAAAATAAAACATACACACGACTGATAACAAGAGAGTACAACAATTTATTATTTCCAAATCCTAGAGACAGAAATTAATAAAATGAAAGCACAAAAGGTAGAGAGAAATTTATTGAATAAGCAAGCCCTTGTGGTTGTTGGTGGTGATTATTGCATAAACCAAATTAATTAACAATGCTTGGTGCAAAAGCAGCGTCTGCGGAATCCCCTGCACTTGCCACCCGTGAAACCTTCAACATGACAAACCGAAGCGCAGTTGTGTTCACTTAAACACGTCCCTTTAAATCGATGGCTCTTTGACTCACAGTGCCTTCCCTCGCTTTGCACAACCATCTCTGCATGCACCATTAACATACACAATAATAATAATAATAATAATTAATAATTACGTATTACAAAGATCTCGTTCATTAATATTGCATATAGTACTATACACTATATTGATTCATGATATATATAATGGTTGAGTATGCATATGTAGAGGCTTACGAGAAGCAAGGAGAAAAAGCAACAAGAAGAACAGCCCAAATCGTGCCCTGTCCATAATTACCACCCACAATCTTCTTCACCTAGCTAGGTGTGTAAATAAATATATATAATTGCCCTGAAAGTTAAATGATGTTTGAAACGCTACTTCAATTTCGCAAGCAAACTCGCATGGTTCGGTGCTCCTATTTATAGCCGAAGAGGGTTAAGTATTATAAGTTTGCACTTTGATTTACTTTGATAAGTACATTATCGTTACTAGCGATCGATGTCGACAAGAAGAATCTGTTCAGTGTTCACGTGAAAGGAGAAAGACATGCATAAAATTGTCCACATCCAGCGAACATTGGCTGGGAATTTGAATGAAAAAGATTAACATATCGTGCTTAGGGTTTGGCAATTGAAGCTTCAAAAAGGAAAATCTTTTTGAGATTATATTAAATTGTGAAAAAAAATTCTCATATAATCTAAGAATAAGAGAAAATATTTTCTTAATCACATTTATTGATATTAGTTACCATTTTTCACTGTCTTTGTATTAGTTGATATGTTAATTAATGAATATGACATAATAAATATTTTGTACTGCTTTCAGAATATCTACAAAAAATTTAATTGAAAATTTACATTTTATTAGTTTTAAATTTTAAAGTATTGTATATTTATCAACAAGTAAATTAACTTTTCCACCTGTACTCCACCGTAAAAGGGGAAAAAAAAGACACTTTTCCACCTGTAAATTAAAAGGTCGCATAAATAGGCCATCAGTACATCAAAATTCTTTTTTAAAATTAACGTCATGTTTAGCCATACTAATAGTATAAGTCTGTCCTTTGCCGGAATCAATCAAGTTGAATAAAATTGTTAAACTTAAAACCCGCATTTTAGTTATTGTAAATATTCTAACTAGGGTGTGTTTGAATTAGATTCATGCGTGGAAGAATCTCTCGATTCGGTACACACCGTTGCTAAACGAAGGGCATGTAAATTCAATTCATATGCTTATTGCTTAAAGAGAAGAAAAAAATAAAGGTTGTTGAAATTGTCGATCGACAGAGGAGCAGAAAACAAGACTGGGAAAGCGTGGGCCGGTGATAAAGTTCATAATTAAGCTTTGAAATAATATAAGAAATAAGAGATAACCTATTTCGTAAGAACAATTTCAGAATGCAGAGATACCCAAGTTCTGACTCCGTTGGTTCATACAAGATATGAGATTTTCACGAGATAGATTCCTTTGCCCCCTCTCAACATCGGTTCGTCTAAATTAATAAAGTAAGAAGTCACAATATTGAGCGTTATATCTTGATTTAAAATTTTAAGAAAATGAATTTGTGGATATATTCTTTATATAATTATTATATACATATAATTTCTTCTTTCACACTTTAAATTCTACCATTCTCAATATTTAATTTGTGCCGAAAGGAACACCTTTTATCAGCTAGTGGTCAATATCTTAAAGAATAGAGTCTGCGACTTGGTGAATTCTTATAAAATATTTATATAGGTGAAACTTGAAATAGATTGAAGGAAGGAAGGCATAGATCAGTTAATACGAAGCTATTCTAAGTGTTAGGGTTAAGTGTGAGAGATGAAGTCCTGCATTATTTAAAAATAAACTAAGTGAGTAGTATATAATGTGGAAGGAATCATGACTCATTGTTTTAAGGTTTTGGGTTAAGATGTGGGGTCTGATCCTACAATGTGGTGTTTTCACTTAATCCATTGATTGTATTTTTCCCTGTTGGGCTCCCTGCCCTAACACTAAGCATAGTTTTAGATATAATTAAATAAATACGGAAAAATTTGTTGAGTGTATGATTTTGATGATGAGTATTGGTATAATTACTGCCTTGATTATGAGATCCTAATTTCCATGTCTATCTCATTATAATTACTCTTTTTCATAATATTTAAATTTTCTACCAATCAAAACTGATTCTATCACTTACTCTGATATGGTATTTATTCAGAAAATTATAACTAAGGCAAGGAATCATGAAGTTAACAGTTATATAACTGATTTCTTGATTTACTGTACACAATAGTAAAACAGCAACTATAACCAACAACTACAGATCAAATCAGCAACTAAATTTCAGCAGAACAGCAGGAATACGAATTTCCCCTGAAAGCAAGACATCAACGGGGCATTCACCATATAAAGGCATGAAGAGAATAGAGAAGAAGGAAAACAACTTCCAGCAAGTAATAGTGATTATATTATTGTGCCTTTCACACCTTTGTTCTTCCGCTTGCTTATTTACTCTTATAGAGTATGTAAAAAATTCCTGTAGCTTATATACAAGAGCACCTCTTTGTTTATTATTGAAGTTGTTCGCACTCTAGAGAAGAGGGAAGAGTGTGGGTAGCATTCTAGGAATCCTTTCACTCTAGAAGTACTTTATTTGGTGAAATAGAGGCAAGTTTGGTGGTACCCTCGTAAGAAACAAACCAAACACCACTTTACTTGGGAATTAGGTGGATGAAGGTTTGTTGAAAGCTTTGTAAGCCAAAATTAGACTAATAGTGAAGAATATCCCAAGCAATTGGGAACTGGACGTAGGTTGAAATTTGTAACCGAAAAACCAGGATAAATCATTGAGCATTTCTCTACTCTCTTTTCTCCTTTATTTTAAAAATTATTGGAAGTTAAAGATTTTGCTCAGAATTTTTATTGTTTTATTGTGAAATTTATTAATTAAATTTTTGCCATTGAACCAATTCACCCCCTCTTGGTTCCTTCAAAATTCAACAAATATACAATATATATACACACACACTATTGATGCATAATAACACATCAACTTGCATAGCTAAGTGGTTTGGAGCATGCCCACTTCCCATAGGGAAGGGTTCATAGTTTCAGCAATTTCTAACTCAAAATCCACTGGTTCACAACATTCAGTTAAACTCCAAACTCGGTTGGTTTTGATCGGGTTTGACCAGTTTGTTAGCATATTTGGTCCACATACATAGCAAACCAGACCAGACATGCAAATGGCTGGTTCTCCGTAAACTACTTACATGAAAACTATTTTTTTTAATCGATCATATTAATTTGATAACGTCTTTGTCATAGTTGTAAAGTGAGTTTTTCATTTATGGCATATATATATATAAAATCCATCCATACAAAATTTACATATCATTTTTATCCCATAACTAAATATATCCTAAGGGCATGTATTTGATGATTATAAGGTAAAAATATGAATACAATTTTTATGTTCATATAGAAAATTTCTCTCCAATTTTATCTCTCACACAATCACACCCTAATAGTTAACAATATCATAAAAATGAAAGCAAAGGTAAATTATATTATTCTTTGTGAAGGTGAGACATCAATTGAATTTTGAGGTGGTTTCTGAGGTGCACTTTGTTTCACTAATGCACCACACACCTTGTAGATCTATGATTGAGATTATATATTAGACTATCAATATATATACCAGATATTGCTAGATCACATTAAGTTCTTCCCTATGAGAATCAAAACTCTGCTTCATCAAAAAGTTAAAAAGGAAAAAAATAAAATAAAAACTCTGTCCTCCTCATCCAGTGTAGCATTGGCCTTACGTGTATATGGAAAATGTTTTGTTAATATATCTCGTGTATAGAGATCGTACACGTGGGAGAGTAGTTAAATACTATAAAGTAAAATTTATATCATAGTACAATAAGTTGTGTTATAAATTTATATGAAAAAAAATGTGCTTATTACTATCAAATTCTAGAGGGCTGTTATTTGAACAAGTATATGAGTATTGATTGAGGTTTACATGTATTAAATTAAAATAAAATATTTATTATATCCTTGAATGAAAATATTGTTTTTCTTGTCAAACATTCTTGAGATAGGCTAGACATCAATTAAGAAACACTCTTATTTTTACCGCTGAGTAATAAATCTATATACATTTCTCATTCATCCACCTCCACTCCTACTCACATTTGTCCCAATTCCCAAAGGCGTACAGAATATTAACGTATAAATAACATTTTTTGAAGTTTTAATGCAGAAATAAAAAAAAATAACTGGATTATTTGTTGTAATTAATTAAGCGGAAATTACTCTTCATAAAATGTGATTAATTTAAGCATGAAAGTGCAGGTTGTAATGGTAACGATAGAACTAACAGCAAAATATATGGCGTCAAAATACTCTCCCTGTTTTACAATATTAGTGGATTTTTTATTTGTTTGACATTTTAGAATATCTGTGAATTTATAATATATAGGTGGTATTAATTTTTTTCTTCCATTTTTATGTTTACTATAAATATGTTAGTTAAGTGTTCAATACATTTATTAATATGAGTAATAATGATTAAATATGAATAGTTTAATCAATTCATATAATTCTCTATATTTATCAAAATGTTTTTTGTTTTCCTTGATATGTGTATTGTTTAGTTTTTAATAATTATTATGAAGTAGATAGAATAAATTTGTTACAGTTTGAATTGGGCAATAAAATCATGATAATAAGATGATTACTATTTGCTCCAACCCACACAGATAACCAAAGACGTACACATCCCACATAACATAATGGCTACTTAATTATACTAGCTAGTACATAGCAAAGCCAGAACCAAGATATATATCATTTATAGTTCTTCTTCCAAAAGGATTTGAACATATTTTATTTGTACTTGATTTCATAGCAAGCTAGCTAAGCTAGAATGCATTCTTCTGGCAATTAAAGCTTTAAATTTCATCTTCATCAGTTCAACAAAGCCTAGTGCAAAAGCAGCGGTGCCGGAAGCCGCGGCATTTGCCACCGGAGAAGCCTTCGTTCCTGCAAACCAGCGCACAGTTGTGGTCACCCAAGCATGCTCCCTTGAACTTGTGGCTCTGTGACTCGCACACTCTTGCCTCGGTCTGCGTCGCCACTTCTGCACTCACACATGAAAATATTAACATACATATCACAACAACTTATGATCATGAATAATATTCTCATCTTCCTTATTCACACATGCACGCATGATTATGTCATTAAAGGAACCGATACACTTACATTAATTAAATATGAAAAGCTGAGAAGCCCATAACTTTTTTGCTAGAATAAACTTACTTAATTGTTAGAATAATATATATGATATGCTACCGACTGTTGGATGAATAAGTGAATTTCATCACTTCATTTCGTCCAACATATGTGATTTTTTACACAAATTTTGACAAAATTTATTCTGACCGAGTATCATTGCTTCTCAATATTAAAATGTGTACGTAAAACCAAATTTAAATTAAATGCATGCATATTATATATTTATATGAGATCACTTACTACATATATATTACATGAAGTCGTGAAACACACACAAAATGAGTAAAACATTGATTAAGACAGAATAAATGGAATTATATATATCTTACGAGCGGCAAAGACAATGATGAGGAGCAAGAAGAACAACCCAAGTGATTTCCTCTCCATTGCAACAAAAACTTGCTCTTTGTACGCTGTGTTGTGTTACTGAGTTTAGTAGCCTAATTAGTGTGATCGAATTGAGGCTCTTGGGGTTGCCTTATATATTGAGAGGAGGGCCTCGAGGTACAAGGAAGCGTGGATGACGTGTCACACGAAGATTGGCTAGGGAGCTGAGCATGTGTGTGTTCACGTGACATGTGCAGTGAGGAGATGAACCTGCGTGTGCTGTTGTGCCAGTTGCATGCGTTTCAAATGCGACAAATCAATCCGAGGCCGAGCTTTGCCACTTACAGTGTGTGTGTGTGTGTGTATGTTGGTTAGCAGCGAAAACGCCAGTATCACATGCAAACTTGCGACTTGGGCCGTGCACACTGCAGACACAGACACAGACCCCGGTACTGTACTGTAAAGGCTGTAACGTTAAGCCTGCTTTTGCCAGAGATGGATGTAGTAGTGTAGTTTAGCTCCAAGTGGAAGAAGACAGAATGACCTCATTACTTGGTGCCACTAATTGGTTATGATGTGTAGGATATACACCAGTAGTGTTATAATGTATGTTAATTAAAGGTATACATACTGTGTAGGATACTTTGTAAAAAAAAAAATGCTGTATAGGATGCTATGTAGTATTCATGAGAGCGAATGAGTATATTGATAATTAAGGTGAGATAAATATGATATAAATAAAAATGTTATTTCAATATAAAAAAATAAACGTCCAAGTAAGATACTCATTCTATTATTATAGAATATGATGATGGTTCTCACTATTTTCATTTATCCATCATATTGCAATAACATCACTTTATTATAAATGAAAAACTTTGATGCTAATCACTTGAAGTTGAAGTATCATAATGTGCCATTATAGAGTTTACCTGCACAATAAAGTTACTAGACAATAAAGTTACTAGAAATTAAAGGCCTGCTGTATCCACCTGCTGCATTTCAAGTGGTCGTAGAATTATTTTGGTCTATGTGCAATAATTCTAATTATTCATTTTTAGACATACTCATAATAAAAATATTTTTAGAATTTAAATTAATAAATACATGTTGAATAAAGTGAATGAAATCCACCTTTTCTATGAATGTATCTAAATAAACTCAAAGTATTAATTATAATTATGATTGTTCTAGTACGAGTGTGTGCATATTTCTTAGAAGCAAAACTTAAACCGGCGTATATATAATTCAATTGAGTGCAGAGCAATTCTTTTATAAACTGGCTCACAAGATTATATAATAAATTCTACACGTTTTAAGTTTCATTTAACATGTGTTTAATTTTATTTTTTTTTTGCAGTTTCCAGATGAATATAATGTTTGGTACATCAAGTTAGTGATGTTTTGACCAATAAGATTGGTTTGAGTAGAAAGGGCCCAAGTCCCTTATACATGAGTTTTTAGATTCAATCTTATGTATAAGATTTATATGTATGGGTAAAAAAATATTTTTAGAAAAGAAGTCATCACTTAAACATTTAATCATATCTAAAGAAACTAGTCTCTCACATGTTAAATAAGGGAATAAGCTCATAAACCAAAAAACAAATGATGTTTTATTCTTCAAATTTATTTGTTTTTACTCAGAAAAATTATCAGGCCAGGTAATTATTTTTCAAATAATTGTATATATATATATATATATATATATAAAACTAAAAACACATCGGTGTATGATACATAGTAATATTTAATATAAGAAACTTTGCAGCTTATTTGATCCATCTACTATTAATTTTTTCAATTAATAACATATAATATTGTAAGTACATTTATTCAATAGTAATGCTGTCCTTGTTCTATTGGAGACCAAAACGGAATATTATAGAGAAAAAAAATATATACTTATAGCAATATAGTTTTTGAATCAATAAATGAAGTTATTATGATTTATATAATTATATGCACAATGTATAATAAAAAGCTTTCATATATTCAAGCAAATCTTCCGTGCATAAAATAATAATAATAATGATAATCATCATCATCATCGAGGTTTGAGCCTTTGAGGGCATGCATTCCAATCCAAGTGAAAAACTTTTGCATGCTCATGCATGGAGCACATTTTAATATACCATTTACAAGCATCTTCAATAACTCATTTTAAGTTATTTTTATACATTTTTTAAATATTATAAATTAAAATGAATAGCTATATATGTATATTTCTTAAGCACATATTAAATATGCTAAAGGAACATACAAGAATTTCTGTTGATCCCCTTTCATTTCATTTGTGTACATGAATCCATTGACTTTTAAAAATAAATAGATAATAAAAGAGTAAAATACAATCCCTTTTCTAGAGAGATAGTGTTACTACACCCTCCTCTCCTCTACATACACTCCACTCCCCTATGAAATTATCTTATGCTTATTATGTTATTTTTTACCAAGATACCCTTTATTAATTATATATATTAATTTTTTTAAATAAAATATATAGGCTTATAATAATATAAAATATTAATTTATATATAAATTTAAATTATTATTATATTAAAAACAAATTATTAGAATTAAAAATTTAAACATAAAAATTATGTATTCTTTGACTATGAATTTTATAATATTGATGTATATTTTTGTTGTAACATCACAAAATTCTTTTGTTTTTTTTTTCTTGATTTATCTTTATAAACACAATTAATAAATTTTTTTAATATTTTATTTATGTTAATATTCTAAAATAAATATCTAAAAAGCTGTAATTTTTAAATTTTTAACAAAAAATTGTTATAAATTATTATTAATATCAATAATTTATTTTCTCAATATAGTAAAATTTCAAACATCTACACACACACACACACACACACACACACACATATTGACATATCTTGTATTATTATAAGTCACATATATTTTAATTCGTAAAAAGTTTTAATATATATAACAATAATTAGTAAAGGGTATTTTGATTAAAAAAATTAAATAATAAGTATGAAAAAATAGTGAATTAATAAAAAATTTGAAAATAAATTAAATTGTAGACTTTTCAGCTTCTAAGGGTGGGAGTGGAGAGTGTATGTTTTAAAAATAGAAGATGGAAGAACGTAATAAAATGTTATCTTAAGATAGGAGATTATATTTTATGCTAAATAAAAATGTAAAAAATGTTTATTAAGTTCGAGATGTAATCTGCACCCAATATCCACACAGAATTTGGCCCTTAATCCATTTGATTTTGGGCTTATTGCAGAGTTGAAGCCCATGAGTATCCTATGACTTTAAAAAAAACCCAAGATCGGTTATCGTGCGGGGGATGTTTTTTGCTTCTTAAGTATTTAAATTCTAGGTGCACAACAGATACTTCATTCAGAAAGCCTTGTTCCACTTTGTTGTGCCTTTCCCTCCACTTTTTAGGCAAATATGTATATGTAATGTTGGTTTTAATAGAGAAATCAAATGAGATCAGAAAAATAAATAAAATCAAGGAGAAATATTTCACGTATAATATAATATAATATAATATAATAACAAACTTACACCATAGATACAGATGAAAAATAAGACAAAACAAAGGGGAATTGATCCAACAAAATTAAAATATTAACATAGCAAAAGAAAATAATGATGCTGTAAATTTATTGTATATCAAATATTTTTTTAAATTAAAATGCTTGGTATACACGCCTCTATTTACATCTTTTCATACTTTTATAATTTTGATACTCCTTCGAAATTTTTACATTCCTTCCCTTAAATGTTGCCAACTAATTCAGAAGTAAAGAGATGTGAGAAAAGTTTATATTCTTAATTAAAATAAGAATTTAATCCCATGTGGCTACTGAATAAATTTTTGAGTATTATTATATACAATTATACATACCTAAAATCTTACGGATTCATTGATACTGGATCGTGTATATACATGGTCCCTCTCTTTTTAGATTCTCTTCTTTTTTCATATAAATCCAATAGTTAAAAAAAAAGAGTGACCGTGGCTGACAATAACTTTCCCTTTAGTTTTTTCCCCATGTTCTTCATTGTTTTGGGCAACATGGTGGGACATGGAATGTCAAAGCATGGGGTAGTTCATGGGCCAAATACAAAGTGGGCGTTTGCAGCCTTAATCACATCCCAATATACTGTAACAAGGAAATGAATCCAAAAAGAGGCAAAGGGAATTGTGTGAATGTGATAAATCCTATCCTAACTCATGATGGTTAAAAAGCACAAATATTCCCGAATAAAAAGGGGGCAAAAATATTAAAATGTTTTGTATTCAACCCACATTTACATGATTTTAACTGACTAAATACTAAGAATTAAAACCTTTTCAACACCTTGTCAACTGTGGATCAATTAATAGTTATATTTTTTAAAAAATCTATTTTGTACCCAACAAATTATTTTATCAATTGATGATTTTGTTTTTATCATTATCTATTCATTTAGTTACTTTTTATATTAAATCAGAATCAGACTTTATTTTTCGGTAATTAAATCAGAATCGAACTTCTATACCCATGTATGTGAGCTATACATTTCAAAGGAATTAGTCATTGTTTTTTGCAATAGATACCTTACATTCACTTAAAAAAGAATCAAATTTTTATGAGGTTAATTTTGATATATTGTCAACATCAAAAAAATTATATTGTCAGCTAATCATATATCACTATTTGTGAAAATTTTTTGACAGTAAATTTGAGAGTTAATCATTTTACTAATATGATAATATATAATTGAATATACGTGAATAGTAAATTCTAACCCATATTTATATTAAAGACCGAAAAGGAATTCTTATCGATGACAAGTTAGCAAATTAAATCAGAAAGCAAACGAGATATACGAATGATTGTCTTACTTTATGTTTAGTTCATATTGATTTTCCCAATCCATAAGCACATTTCCCCCGACTCTTTGATGTCTAAATTGCAAAATTGTTACATGCATTTCCATCCCAACTAATTTAAGATTTAAATTTGATTAATTTCAGTGCGAAAGCATTCATATATTATCATTAAAAGTATTTCGTTCTTACCATAACTATTTCAAAAATCACACATATATACTATGCTTTATGATTGATTGATTAATAATCTATCAAAATTAATCTCTTAAGCAATATTGTAAAATATACAAAGAATATATAAAAAGTATTAGCATTAAGATTTGACAAAAAACCGCAACTACTTTTTAGTTTAAATAAGAATCTGAACAACATTTTCAAGATTTTAAATCTTCTATGTAGTGAGAAACACGAAACATATTTTTGCACATGTATAATTAATGAAAAGTAAAAGGAGCACTCATCAATCCACAATTCATTGTAAACTGGTAATGCCCATTTGGTAAATACATCCATTTTGATCCCTAAAGTGGCACTTGGTTGTTGCTTGTTGCCTGGGGTTGCGGCTGACCCTGCACTGCACTCCTCCTCCGGTCCCAGCCGCCTCATTTCTTGAAGGCATGCCTTTGCCTTTAGCCCTCAATATATATCTTTGAGATATTATTGCATTGACACACGTTTAACAATTCATATGTTTATAATAAAAATGAGTCTCATCAATTTTATTTAAGATACAGTCATTTATATATAAGTTCTACCCACTTTTGTATAATTATATCAAAATTTGAATTAGTGCATTTATTTCTATGCAAGAATTATTCTCTATGTTTACACTTTGCCATATCAGACAATCATTTTATTGTCACTTGAATTCAACAATTACGACATGAACAAAGAGATTAAAATTGTGGTGGGGTCATTAGACATACCCTTTAAACTTAAGAGATTCCTTTTCCAAATGTTTTGATTAAAATTGGATTCCTCTCAATCTCAATTCTCTTTGTTCCCGTCTCTACTTTGATGATTGGGAGAATCAGCATGTATAACTGGCACACACAAAGAACATTAATAGAATAAATACTCGAATTAATCTTTTACACATGCAAATAATATTTCGCTAATTTTTCAAAGATTCGAACAATGATTGGATCCCTCCTTGTTTAAAATAATTATTAATCTATTTCTCAATATATAACTTGGCCCCTAAGTTAATGTATTGTCCTACATTAAGAAGGACAAGTTGATGTCTAACATATTTCGAGACTAATGTGTTTAATTCATATCAATAATGTCTAATTAGATGACATGTAGCGGAGAAATTTATGTTGAGAGAGCCGTGAATATTTGTCCAATTGAGCAATCCATTTACAAATAAGTCAGGAAAAAAGTTTGAAGGGAGTCCCATTTTTCATGCAAAAAATTATTGAAATAATATGAAAGTTTTCTTGAATAAACAATCTTGATTATCATTTATCAACATGGTTTATATATGTTACGCCTTTGCATATGGCCTACCCAAAGAAAATATCAAATATTTGAGGCAAAGCCTCGTTGGTCTAAACGATGGTCACCCTCGTCCAGTTCTTCATGCCTTAAAAGGCTCAAAAGGGTGTTTGAAAAACGAAGGAAAACAGTTGCAGAAAGCATATTTAAACGGATAGAAAGCTAAGATAGCAGAGTAATGAGTGGGTTTTATGATGAAATTCGGTGCATAAAAGCTAAAGCATGCACTGTACTGGTGGACATTGAATATGCTATGGGCCCTTGAATGTCGTAATAATATTTGTCAATTCACACATGGGGCTTACCTTCTGCTACCTAGGCAGACAGACACACATAGCATTCAAATATTCGGGAGCTGTTACAGCTGGGACTAAAGGAAGGAGCACAATTTGGCCACTACAACAAAAAAGATTTACTTTTGATTGCTGTGAAAAACAACTACAGTATAAGGTGGGGAATTATTATCTAACTGCACTTGTATGCTGCTGATTGATTAGATTAATCATATTTTTGTAAGTAACCATACACACTAGTATATTACACAAACAGCAAAATTACATTTATGAAGTCTTTTAAATAACACCGTCCCCTCCCTCTGCAAAAGGGAATGTGCAAAGTTCATTACAGGAATTTTGTTTGAGGCCAAGATGTCAAATTAACTGTGTTTGATTGAATTAATTGCTGCATATTGAAAGTAACCCCAGCCATTTGCTCTTTATAATAGAAAATTTAGGGCAGGGATAGTTGGTTTGAGATAAAAATGAGAAAAAAATTTTCATGGATAAATTTTATTACCTATGTATAATTTTACATATGAAATTTAACCATGAAAATTTCTAAGCTACTTTTACGCCTTAACCAAACATAGCCCAACAGAAAAATTTGCCTCAATCTAGGATCATATCATAACAATATATGAGCGAAAAGCCAACAGCTGAGTCTTTGTTTTAGTCCAAGTCCAAGCAATATTGAAATTGCCAGTGACATTTATTTATGTGACTTGCTGGCTTATTTTTAGTCTAGCAAAATATCAAGTTCAATGAAGAAGGGCAAAGAAAATCCAAGGCAATAGATTGCCAGCCTATTAAAGGTGGCAATTGACAAAAGCTGATCTATAATATAAAGTACAATTGGCGGCATATTCTAAGTCCAGACCCACGATAGATATATTCGTATCAACTTTTTCTTTTCCTTGCTGGAACACGGATCATGACAGATCAAACACTTTTAAGCTTGAGTACAGACAGAACGACAATCAGGTATAGATAGAAAAGAAAGTGCCCCACCAAAATTTACATTAAAATTTATACATATAATAAATAGAGCAATATGTCCTCCATATATGAATAAGAATTCAAAAAACAAAAAGATGCCCTCCAATAGTAATAACAATAATAAATAATGACAAAAAACACAGAAAGAGTATCTATAATATGAATAAACACATAGTAATTATCAAAATGAAAGTAACATTCCCTATTCATATGAAGAGCCGCAAAGTTGATCTTTTTGAAGTTTTGTTATCTTGGCAGATAGTGCTTTTCTCCTTCACCTTTGCAGATATGCATGTAACAAATGATGACATTCTCAGTCAGTGGAGGAAGGCTTGGTCTTCAAGCGGTACAAGAGCTTCTTCTTCTTAGAGCTTGGATTGTCAATAGTGATAACCACTTTCCCAGGTTCACAAATTTTGTAACTGTTACAAAGCACTGGTTCTTCTGATGAAGGAACCTTTCTGGCCTTCTGAATGATTACTGTGTAGCTTCCTTCTGAGCTTGGCGCAAACTCTGCACTATAGCTTACATCCCACCCTATTACTCTGAGCTCCCAAGAGACTAGGCAATTCTACACATTCCCAAAAACAAAAATCCAATCGATTAGAATTTAGAACCATATATATCAAGCTATTATCAGGGCAGAGTATTATGAGGTTGAACCTACACTATTCAAACTCCGTAAAAAGGAACATCATTAGGTTCGGAGTTAAGGATAAGCTATTGATTTTTTTTTTCTTGGACTTCTGTTCCTACATTTGATCAAACTGCCTATGTCCTTTTCTCCATTGTCGTTTTCATGTTTAATAATAAAAACAACTTGTTTAAATGCTGGATGCTCTTGATTCAACCTTAATTTCTATCAACACCTGTAATAATCAGCCTAAGTTTGAAATATGACAAATTTTATATTCAAGGTCACTTCATTGTTTTATAAACTTAGCTAATTAAGCATCACTTAGGTGTGTTCATACTATATTGTGTAGCTACATAGATGAAGACAACAACAAAACTAGCACTAGATAAGAATTTTGGCTCTTAGCAATATTTAGGCTCTTCATTTAAAACTCCGGCCATTCCGGCCTCCTAGCAAGTAACAACACAGTCACGTAAAGATAATAAAAGAAGGCTATTGTTTGATGTGATTTCTTCTATGATTATTATATATATTTTTTTCCTAGTTTACTAACTTGTGGGATATTGCTTTACCACTTTTCTTCTCAGAGCAAAGGCCTGCACCATTTATTGCATAAAATAGGAGGACAAAACAATAATGCAAAAGATAGTACAAATCCTGATAATAGAGGAATCCTAGGCTATGAGAGATTCCGCATTCCAATGCTGCTGAGTGCTGACCTTGGATTCTCAATGAACACCGCTCAATTCAGACAAAACAAGACACAAAGGGAAATCAAACCTACCTCAGTAACGGGAAACTCCACGGTGTGTTGAGCAGCTGGCCTCACTGTAATTTCAGTAACAGCATCGGTAATTCCGGATTCCCCATCTTTGCTTAGCCCACCATACTTAACCGGAAGTTGCTCCGGAGCAATGTATCTGAAACAAACATATCAAATTAAGATACAAATCAAACTCGAAAGATAAAAGAAAAAGCAAAATTTGAAGCTTCATGTCCTCACCTCAAAAGGGTCTCAGCTGATTTGGATGGACCAGCAAAGACAAACTTGCTTTTGGTTCTTTGTGTAAGGAAAGGGCTTATCATCCTGTTCACTGCCAGGTACCACCACGGCACATTGATAAACACCTAGACACACAAAAAAATGAAATAAAAATAACTTAACAATCATATACATCAATTGAACGCCATTACATATTGAAAATTCACCAGATGAAAAAATGTATGCACACAGTATTAACATAGCCAGAAAAATGGAGCCACAATTTAGTCATCAGAATCTATAAGCAAGACGCATCATTCTGACAACTAAATTTTAGAAAAAATCTATTAGTCTAAAGCATTTTATAATATCATATCCATGACTAAATTGAACCAGTTTTACCTGTTTGGCAACAAATTCAGGATAATTGTCCTGAAGCAACTGAAGTGCCTGTTTGGTAGCTTGTCTAAGTTCCCACTTGGCAGGTCCAGGAGAATTCTTGAGATCATTGACCTGGACAATGGTGGAGATCCCACCAGGTGTGAAATCCAGCTTCCTGATGCTCCTCTCAAGGAACTGAACCCTCCACCTGAGGAACCTCAATCTCTTCGCCTCATCAGAGAAAGTCTTCTTGTAGAGCTCCTTGTTCTGGAACTCACCATATATGTTGTAACACACAGGGTGCCCTTCCTTGTCATAGCCGTGCATGTACACAGCCTTCTCCAGATCATCACCACCAAAATCCTCAGTCATCAACTCCTCGATCCTGAACTCCTTCCTCCACCTGATTGTGTTCTTGATCATGGTGAATGCTTCCTTCACCTTGAAGTCCCTTGCCCGAAGGAACTTCAAGAGGATCACGTCACTTCTGTCATCTAAGAGGAGTGGCACTCCCCAAATGGAAACCTCTTCGGGTGGCAACAATTGCTTTGGTGCTGAAGAAGATTGTTCTTCTTCTTGTTGTTTGGTTTCCTTTTCTTCTTCTTCTTTTTCTTCTTTGGCTTGTTTTGGTTCCTCCTTAGGAGCAGCTTGATCAGGTTCAGTTGAAGAGACAGCCACAACGGTCTCTTCAATGGCCTCAACGGTTTTTGCTCCATCATCATCTACTGTTGCTGCTTTCTCTACAGCCACCACCTCGGTTTCTTTCACTTCTTCTGCCGCTGGTGCTGCAGCTTCTTCTCTTTCCTTTTCTTCTTCTTGTTTTGTTGGTTGCTCTTGCTCTTGTTCAGCTTCTTTAACTGGTTCTGAATTCTTCTGCTTCTCCTCCTCCTCCTCCTCCTTAACGGCCTTATCTTCTTCTTCTTCCTTGTTCTTCTCTTCTTCACCAGCTTGTACAGCTGCAGCAGGTGCTCCTGGCTTTTCCTCTTTGGGTGCTGGAGGAGAAGCAGCAGGAGCAGAGAGCTCGTGATTGTTGAGTGCATTCTGGACGAGTGTTTTGAGGTCTTGGAGTGCCTTCTTCTCGTTGTCAGCAAGGTCAGAGACCCTTGTGCTCTCTTCCTTGAATGAACCTGATTCAGGCACTTTCTCATCATCACCAACAACAGCACCACTGGTTTTGGACACCTCAGTGGCGGTGTCTTGTTTTTGGTGAGCAGGTGCAACATCAGTGACCACAACTTCCCCCGAATGCAACACTGCCTCCTCTTGTGTTGTTGTCTTTGGTGCTTCCTCAGCCATTGTTGAATTTGGTTGACAATGAAGAAGTGATAGTGACACAATCTAGCTCTTTGATGTGAACACTAGCTGAAAATAGATAGATATAGGTAGAGAGAAAGTGTGCGTGTGTGTGTGTGTGTGTGAGAGAGAGAGAGAGAGAGAGAGAGAGAGAGAGGGGAGAATGGAGATAATGGTGTGGAGAGATGGGGTTCGTGGGGGGAAGAAGTAGAAGTTATATAAAGAGTGGGGTGGGGAGAATGACACAGACTGTTCCAGCTTGGAATATAGACCCAATTTTCATTTTCGGTGGGCCCAGGGCCCGGATGTAACGGTGTTATTAGACTCTCTACCAAAATGAATGGGACCCAAACATCATGGGCCTACCACCATGTTACCCGGCCCAACCGCTTCGAATTCGAAGCCAACGGTACCATCCACACTTCTTTCCATTCCCAATATATCATTTTATTTGATTTGAGAGTAAAATTAGAGGTAAAATTTATCTAGGTAAATTTTATTTATAAAATAATATATATATATGTAATTTATTTAGGTAATTTTTATCTTTATTTTTACTTTTCAACTAAACACATTATAAAAGAAATCATCTGTCCTAATTAGGTATCTAATTTCATATCCACTAATATAAAAATAACATGTACGAGTTATGTGTATTTATCAAAAATTAGTTTTAAAAAAATTTCAAAATTTATTCTATATAATAAGATACTTGACAACACATGAGTGGAAAGATAAAAAATTTTAGGCAGAACATCTATGACATAAAAGGAAAAAAAATGACATTATCATTCATTTCAAAATAAATAAAAAATTTTGACCAAAAAATAAATAAATAAATAATATGTCATATATTCACCAACTTGTGTTGGTTAAGAACAAGGATTTGCACAATCAGATTTTGGTTAATTCAAATATTTTTCAAAGTTCGGTTCCAAGTTTTGTAAATAAAAATAAACTAATATTATTGGGAGAGTTTTGCAATACATAAAAGCTGACTAGATTTATCTACCAAGAGAGAGAGAGAGAGAAACTGACTATATTTCATTGAAATAATAAAAAAAAAGCTTGGGTTCGAGATTTGAGTAAGATTAGTTTGAGAACTTTCGCATGTAATTTTCATCAAAATGCATATACGATTGATCTCACACACTTCGAGTTTACAAAAAAAAGAACTTTTTATTAGAAAATTTTCTTTGTTAGCTGTCACTGTTTTTCTATAAAAAGGGGTTAAGCATTAAAAAAAAAAAAACAGAGAAACAAAAAACAAAGGGGAAGAAAGGGTTTGAGTCCGTTAATTGGCACTTGATGGGATTAGACAATGACAAACCCCACATTAGCCTAGGATGCGTTCCGATGCTTCTCTTTTGTTGTGTTTTAGGGCTACCTAGCTGTACCTGCGTTTGCTTTGAATTGCAGCGAAGCCGTTGAACAATTTTGGTTAGGCCCCACGTCGATTACGAGGATGATTATTAATTCTTAGTTATATTATTTGTAATTATTATTTATGAAATATCATATCGACTCACATTATATTTATTATTAAATGAAATATAGACCTTATTCAAGTATGATTCATATCTCATTCAATAATAGATAAAATATGAGTCAATACGATATCTTATACATAATGAATACAAATAACATTTTTCAATCTATAATGTGCTACTCACGTAATAAACCCTATCAGAAAATAATTCGTGGGCACTAATTAGTTGTGTGTTAATAATTATTAATAACCACTATTTTACTTTAAAATTTGAATTGAGTGTCTATTTATAATTTTAATTGAATAACCACATTAGTAATTATTTGGTTCTTTAACGGCAACTTGTCGTGGTACAATCATCATTTTTCCCTTAATACTCGTCTTAAGAATGAAAAATGTAAGAAGATAATAGTTTGTAACTGATGATAAGAAATATTTTACATTTTTTAGAGTACGAAAGCAACTCTGGCAATTTTATTTGACTACGAGAAGAAATTTAAAATAAACTCATATAATTTATATTCAAATATTTATTTTATGTCTTGAAAGTTTTCAAAATTAAAATGACATATGTAATTAAAAAGTATATTTATATAAAAATTTAAATCACACTTTTTGTATACAATATTACCGTGCATAGCACGAGTAAAAAGGTAATATTTATTTAAAAGTCATCATTTCTCGAATTCACATGATTAAAAAGATAGAAATATAATTACATATTTTTTTCGCAATGACATAAAAATATTCCACAAATTTTTAAAGTGTTAGAGGGTCCTTCTACAATTTTTGTAAGGTCAAAAAGACATGGTAAATGAGATAAAACATCTTGATTTCAGATTATAAATAAAATTTTTTTTTGTTAGGTTACCAAATATCAACATATTCATTTATAGTTATTTCCTCTCGAATCTACATTGCAATTGCATAATGAATAAAATAGCATTATTGTCTCTTTTTTTTTTTAATTTTGAATCACAAAAGGTCTACATATTTGTTATGAATTATCACATCTCAAACTTGCAAGGTCAAGAGGGATAGGAATATAGCCCATAATTTTTTTTAGTGTGATAAAAACATTCCACATATTTTGAAAGGGTCAAGGGGTTGTTCGCCTTCAGTTTTCAGTTTTCAAATTTTTTAGAATTTGTAAGAAAAAATTGAAAATTCTAAAAATTACAAATTTCAGTTTTCAGTTTTTTCAGTTTTTCCTCCATAAATTTTGAAAAACTGAAAGCAAACAACCCTTTAGAGGTTCTACCATTTTTTTTCTAGGAGTCAAATAATTGGAAAAGGTTGCCATATTCATAGTGCATGTTTGGGAATGTATTAATTAATGTATTAAAATAAACCATTTTTTTTCAAGTAAAAAACTGTTTTAAGAAATCAATTGTGTATTTGGTAAGGTCATGGAATAGATTATAATAATAATTTTAACCTCAAAAATAGCTTATAATCATAAGCAACTTTTGAAGCTTTTGTTTATATGTAAATGTTTATTATTTTAAAATCATGATACACTTACCAAATTTACCTTAACTATCAATATCGTATAATAAAAATAAATATTTTCATACACATCTTAGTAATTTACCATATAAAAAGTAATCTTTTTCATATCATCCAAACCAAACATATTATTATCACTTTTTCAATAAGAAAGAATGCTCCAACCAACAAAGTTGATGGTGAGCAAAAGTCTGATACAAGACACACCATACAATATCCATGTTTTGGCATATAACTCATCACCATCCCATAGAATTCATGCTGTAAGAGCACTGAGAAATCATGAAGATCAAGCCAGCAAACATGCTCAAAAGAATAGAAAGTGTATATATATATGTATATATATATACACACACTAAGGGTGCAAAACTCTAATATGAACCTCCCACTATTTTTTTAAGAGTCAATTAGTCATAAAGGGAATAACAGAATAATTTGTATTGTGTATAGAATAAAAATTATCCCGAACAATAAGCCTATGATACTAACCTTTGGATAAAGCTCCTTAGGCTATAATACCAACCTTACAAGCACTAAAATTATTTGGGCATCTTAGGCTCTTCTAGCAATGTAGAAAATCTTTAAAAAAAATAAAAACTCATAGAAGGGACATGAGAGATCTTTTGGTATATAATGTTTTGAATATGTGTTTCATTACATGCACTCCAAGAAGAGTGATAACCTGAGCATTAATTCTTTTTAAGAAGAATGGTAGAGAAGCTGTGGAGAGACTAAGTCGACGGGTCAAAGACTTGAGAGAAAGAGAGAGCGCGAGAGAGAAATCTTTTTTCAAGAATACTTTGTGCTAGGAGATCGTATTAGCTTGCCTTAGGCTTTCTATTGCAGCTGTGAGCTGCTTGTATATTGCTATTTTCTCGTACTTGATAGTTGGATTATGGGTGCAATAAAATTACTTTTTATGAAAATAAATAAAGCATATATTTCACAATCCGGTAAAAAAAAAAAAAAGTTGTCATATTCTAGATCTACGTGTTTATATGAAGGTCATTTCAGCCCTTAGGGCATAGGGAAAATTCTGTAGAATTCTGCATAAATTGCACAGATGCAAATTCTTAGTTTGTGAATGTGAGTTTTTGATTCGTGGATGCAGTTTTGCTTTTCCCCAATCTTTCCCTATTTTTCCTCTTGCACTAAAAATTCACGGATGCGCGTTTTGAAAACCCGCGAATGTGCTTTGCGTATCAAAATGCTCTAAAACGATGCAATTCATTTAATGAATCTCAATCCTATATAAACTCACTCCCAAACTCACAACCAAAAAACACATATGATATAGTGTGCATTTGCTTTGGTTTTTTTCAAGGAAAAAAAGTCATTTTTTTTAAAAAAAGTGATTTTATGTAGTTTTTAAAGTGTTTGGATTGGCTTCATAAACAAACCTTGTAATTAAAAAAATTTTACCAATTTTTTTAATAAGCTAGAAATACTCTATTTTTTAAAAAACAGAAACCAAAATGGTTTTTAATAAAATTATTTTCTAAAGATATCTCTTGCTATAATTTATAATTACAGTTTCATCCCTTATCAGATTCTTACAAAAGTTTATCTTCTGCTCCTATTCTCACTCACAAGATACATAGAGCACCACACCCACACCACCCAATCACGTTACTTTGCACATGAATTCCTTGGGTGTATTATTTGATTTTTCAAGCTATATCATCACTTTTACTTGTGTTTATTTACAAATTATTGACTAAATATAATTGACAAAAGAAGAAATGATAAATTTTGTTGAAAAAGAAAGAAAACAAGTATTAAGAGTAATGAAGTCTTCCTGTAAACTTAATTAGTTCATTAGTTCATCAACACACATGCCTTTTCATATGTAATTTAACTATAAAATAATATTTTTATATATATTTTTCTATCCAAACAAACTTATAAATAATTTTAATGATTAAATTTTTTTTAAATTATTTATACAAACATAAAATAACTTTTTTGAAAAATAAGCTCTATTAAAAAACCTTTAATAAAAAAATTATAATTTTTTTTAAATCCAATCCAAAAGTAGTTATATTTGACCTCATATGAGTAGCTTAATGGCAATGCTAGACTATGCAAAGATGTACCAAAGACATGCTTAGGGTCACCTGTTCTACTTTAAAGGAGCAAGTATTCACATGAAAATCAATTGTGTGCGAGCATTTGGGATTTGAAAAGATGATTTGAGTTATTTGACTTGCTGGTATCACTAAGGCTTTGTTTGGATTAATGATCAATGGTAATGTAATGCCTCAGGTTCATCTATTATTCGTTAAGTTTAATACAATCTTAGGGTATCTACTCAGGAACTCTTGAAATGCATAATATATTAAAAATGCAAAAAATCTTCAAAATATAGAAATATGCATTTCTGAGACCACTATAGTGATGGAGAGCTTTTTGAGACCGCTATAGTGGTTAGTGGTGCAGCATTTAGGATTTTGTCCCCTAGTGACAATTGTAACGGTGTTCCCGATGACCCAAAATAACATAGTTTCATTAAGTGACCTTTCTACCTTATAACAACACCTCTCTACATAATTTTAACCCTAAAGACCAATCCCATAAACCTTTCCTCCACCTGTCTTGACTAGGTTGTCTTCCCTCTTTCATCAAATCATCCTTTGGTAGGTGATTTCCAAGTGTTTTGTCAAGATCATTCATGCTCTTTCATGTTTATGTGATTTTGGGTATTTATGTATTTGATTTTCCTCAATTTTATTCTTCCTCCTAGTGTCCATGAATCTACCCTAGTGTGATTTATGTTATGTTGATGAGTTTTGTTAGCTCTATGGTAGATGTTAATGCCATTGCCACTCTGTGGAGCTCTATTGGTGCTGACACCTCATACTAGTGGGTTTGAACATGTGACTTTTATTTTTGGTCATTAGGATTACTTTCCTTGCATTGTGATCAAAGAGCATGATTTTAGTAATTATTATGTGATAAATATGAATTTATATGAAACTATGACAAGTTGATAGATTCATATTTTCAAATGCATTAAGAAAATGTGTTAGAAAACTCATGGGGACCACATTTGTTGTTCCAAATGCTTTGTAAAGAGACTATGACTAAATATATGATTTATTATTAACATTATGCTTGTTTTAAGAATTACCAGAATGATATATTTATGAAATATTGCTTACCATGAATAAGAGTTGGAGCCTAGTTATGTAACTTACCAAAATTATTTAGAATCTTGTGATTTATACATTTCACAGTAGTTATAGAAAAATAGATAGTGAATTGACGACTATAAGATCATTAGCCTTGATATTAAGTTATCTATTATAGGAAAATCTCGCCCCTACCAGCGTATTCAGAGAACAGAATTTGGTCCATTACTAGACCTTGTTAAGTGCCTTTTATAGTTTAGAGTATATTTATGTATATAACTATTATTATGATTATTATGTGGGTGTGTGTGTGTCATCATAAATTGATGTTTCTTTACTAGTTTAATGTTTTACGTAAATTATTGGTATTCGAAATATCGTATAGTTAAATATAAAAACTATTTTACAGCTGTTGCATTTACTATTTATCTATTTCTATTGGTTATCTCATATAAGAGTTTCAGGTGAGAACCTGCTCACTGAGTTTTAGATGAAATTCACCACTTTCTTTTCCTTTCCTTTACAGATACAATTGCTGCTTTAGATCCTTCTTAGCCTCCTCCTCAGTAGCTATAATGCTCCAGCTTGGGTGAACTTCACTTTGTAATAAAGTGGTTTGGGTTATATTTTGTAGAGTACTCTAGTGATTATGTGGACATGGTATATATTTTATTATGACAGTTATGGATTTTAGACTTGATTTATGAAAGGGAGATTATATGATGATTCTGTTTTGAAATTATAAGGCAAATATGTTTCGAGATGAAAATTGTATTTAATTATACATATAGCATGACTCAGCGGTCATGAGGAAGTTTACATGAGGATGAGATTCCTCACGTGCTAGTCGCGATCCAATTCGGGTTATGATGGGTGAGTAATTGAATGAAATGGAGTGAAATAAAGTGGAGCGGAGTGGCATAATTATTCTATTGCTCCATTGATTATATATTTTAGTAATGAAATCGAATGAAATGATTATAATTTTATGAGTGAAAAATAGAAAAACAATGGATTCATCCTATTCTGCCCAAATTGAAGGGAAATGAGGAGAATAAAAATGATGAAATTGGAAGAAATCTATTTCAT
Organism: Dalbergia cultrata; assembly: GCA_031216105.1. Lineage (NCBI taxonomy): Eukaryota > Viridiplantae > Streptophyta > Magnoliopsida > Fabales > Fabaceae > Dalbergia > Dalbergia cultrata. The sequence continues at coordinate 502,913 of CM062349.1, read as the reverse complement.
CATCCTTCATTCCATTCCACCCATTTTTTAAACATTAAAATAGTGAAATTTAAAACATTTCATCGCATTTCACTTCACTCCATCCATTTCCATTAATCCAATCATACCCCAACAATTTGTGATCAGTTTGGCACGTTGGATGGAAAACACATCCTTAGCATTGTACATATGCATGCCCAAGAAGGGGAAAAATAAAAGGCATAACCTCTTCGCTAGCATAGGCCATGCTCACAAAGACTTTCAATTCCTCCTGCCAATAGTTTGAGAAACATACATTTGTCCACTCCACTTCCAAATCTATACAAGTAATTCCGACGTGGTTGAGAATAAATGATAAAGCACATTTATATTGGACCTTCCTTTTGGTAGTGAAATTGGGCCTTCTTAAGGCCTAGCAAATGAGTGGTTGGCATCTGCCCAAGGAAAAAAGTTGTTTTTTTTGTACGAGGTCAGGTATCTACTGTCATAAACAATAATCAATCCCCTTAAGACATAGAGTTTAGAGATGTGTTTTGCCTCTAGTCATAACACTCTTTTCATACACATTGCTAAAAATCAAACCCTATATGCTTAAGGAGCCAAGCTATATCATTCAATAAAAGAAAAGATGATGGTTACTTGTATTCACTCCCTCCAAATTCGGGAGAGAGCATTATCATTTAACAAATTTTTACGTTGATCAGGTTTTAGGAAAAATGGGTTTTGGAGATAAGTGGAGAAAGTGGGTTTGGAGTTGCATTTCTTCAGCTGAGATGTCAATTTTTGTGAATGGATGCCCAACAAAACCGTTTAAGATGGAAAGAGGACTTAGGCAAGGGGACCCACTTTCCCCCTTTTTGTTTGTATTGGTAGCGGATGTTCTAAATAGATTGTTGGTTAGAGCTTTAGACATTGGGTTGATTCATGGGGTTAAAGTAGGTAGGCAAGAAGTTAATGTATCTCACCTTCAATTTGCAGATAATCACGATTATTTTTGCTCTGCGGATAAGGAAGTTCGTTAATCGAGAAGAATTTTAGATTGTTTTGGAGTCATGAGGGCTTTCCATAAATTATGGCAAGTGCACTTTGGTGTCTTTGAATTGTGAGAGGCTGTTGTAAATGAGATTAGTGCAATGCTAAAATGTCAAGTTGTCTCCTCCCTGTTAGGTATCTAGGAATTCCTCTTGGAGCTAACCCTCGTAGTGAGGTTACTTGGGCCCCTGTCCTTGAGAAAGTTAGAAGAAGATTAAGCGGCTGGAAAGGAAATATGCTTTCAGGCGGGAAGGTAGTTTTGATTAGAGTACATTCTAAATAGCTTGCCCATGTATTATTTAGGTATTTTTAAGATGCCTAAAGTGGTTGCGAAAAAATTATCTCCATTCAAAGTAGCTTCTTTTGCGGTTCTTATGAGAATAGGCGTGCTATTCCTCTTGTTAGTTGGGAGGTCATTCAGAAGCCCAGAAAATGGGGTGGGCTTGGGGTAAGTAATTTGATAATCATGAATCTTTGCATTGCTTTTAAATGGTGGTGGAGGTTTTCTACGGAAGGAAATGCTTTACGGAAAAAGTTGTTGCTCATGTCATAATTTGGATGGCTCTAAATCTCTGTTACAACAACAAAGTGTTGTTAAAGGTGGTTTATTAGAGGAGCTATTGGGGCCATTGGAGAAGTCAATGAAACTTGTAGATCTATTGTCCTTTGTTGGTATAAGGAAAATAGTTGGGAGACGGTAGTAGGAATTTGGTTTGGGAAGATATTTGGATCGGTGAAAATAAGTTAATGGAGGCTTTTCCAAAGGCTTTACTCCATTTCCCTTCAAAGAGAGGAAGTTTGTTGCGAGAATGTGGTTTTTGGGCGTTTACGGTTTGGAGTTGGAGTCTAAGATGGCGAGGAACCTTTTCGATGGGAGTACCTTTGTTAGAGGATCTTGATTGTAAGTTGAATGGGGTACTCTTAGCAGAAAACAACCTGATGGTTTGCTTGGTGTTTTCACCCTTCTAATCTTTACGTTGTTAAGTCTTTCATTTCTAAATTTTTTCGGAAAATGCAATATTTCTCAAGTTGACTCATCTTTTTGTCTTGTGTGGCATGGTTGTGCCCCACCTAGAGCAAAGCTGTTTGTGTGGTTTGTTCTTCATGGCGTGAGAATTAACACAAAAGTTGGTTGAATCGTCTAAATATGCTTGCCAATGGTGATATTAAATGTGTTTTTGCAATGCTTGGAGGAAACTTTATCGCATTTGTTTTTACTTGTAATCATACTTGGAAAATTTGGGTTTTTTTGTTGTAAGTGGTGGGGGAATTAATGGTGGGTGATGGTGAAGATCCAAAAATAAATTTTTGAAATGTGGAATGTGGAGGTGTTTAAGGGTGGGCGCGAGAGAGGATGGAAAACTTGTTTTTATGCTATCTTGTTATCAATTTGGGAATTAAGAAATAGAGTTATTTTCCAAAATGAGCAGTTAGTGGCATCTTTTACTGTCTAATATCATGTGCAGGATGTAGATCCTAGTTATATGTTGATTGTTAACAAATGTTTGTTTTGAGTCTTCTTTGTCATTTTGCGAGGTGAATCTTCCTTGTGGTTGCTTATTGAGGTGCTCACGGAAATTATTTCGAGGTTGTTTAATGTTGGTGCTTGGTGGTTTGGAGTGGTGTTGAGAGAAACATTGAGAGATACACTAATTTGTGGGGGAGTTGTGAGTATAGAGGGAGATTCACAAATCTTGAGGATTAAGTAGATTAGTGAGGAATTATAATTTATCCTTTTTATTTGTTATCTTTTTACAGGTTTGCATGGTTTGCTCTCGGCACATGATTGTAAGGTGACTTCGGGTCTGGCGGCATGAGTGATACAGAGTGAGGTTATTTTTTCAAGATTGAAGTCATGGGGTTGAGGCGATCTATTATTTCTTTTGTTGTAGTGTTGTGTTGCCTTGAGTTGGCTTAGGTGATACCTTTGGTTAGAGTTAGTTTCATATCCTTTTGGCTTGGTTGTATGGTTTGGGTGTATATCTTTTTGGCATGATCCTGGTTCTTGATTGCTTCTTTGTTGGAATCTCTCTTTTGCTTCACACTAGGTTGTGGCTTTTCTAGAGTTTTTCTTGCCCACGGGATGAAGAGTACATCTTGCTTGGATATTTGGTTTGGCGGCACTTTCTGCTCTATTCATGGTTTATTCACTACTTCAAAGATCTATTTGCCTCTTTGTTGGCTTGGGAGGTGTTGTTCATTGCAGTATGTTCTTGAAGGAGATATAGTTCAAGTTAAAAGCTATTTTTTGGGGTATCCTGTCTTTTGCTTATTTTTAGTTTCTGTTGTTGGTCATGTATTTGTTCTGATGTACTACTGCTCCCCCAATTGCGAGGTTTTGAGCCTTATCTGTTACTCTATCAAAAAAAAAAAAAAATTTAACAAATTTTTACTTGACAAAATAAAATAAAATAAAATAAAAATTTGTACTATGCCATAAGAAAATTGCACAATTTTTAAAAGGTCCTACCGTCCTCTCAATTTTTTTCAAAGGTCAAATTGCGATAAACCGTTGGAAAAAATTTTCAATTTTCATTTAGAATGAAACTTTCTTATTCCCCCTGCGTTTTCCGGTCGCCGATAGTCAATGTTGTACAAAAATTTAATAACAATAGGACTTGGCTTAGCTCGCACTGCTTCTTTAGAAAGAAAACCACATCTTATACATCCATCAATTATGTGTTCGTAGTACTGGTTGGCATTTGTTAAGCGGGCAATTCAATATCGAAATATTTCCATTCACTCAAGAAAAATGAAATGTTTTCGTAGAAGAAAAGCAAACATGGTTTAATAACATACAAGGCATTAGAATAACCTGAAGGAAGAAATGAATGAGTTCAATCGGGTAGTAGGATGGGCTTGTCTTACAGCCTTACAACAAGAATATTGGATGTCTAATTACGATGCCAAAATATCTTTGGAGTCCGGGGTCTGAGTATTAATTTATGAGAAATTCAATATATTTGTTAGGATCATTAGTTGTCCTTCTTCTCTCTACAATTTTTTCCGTACACTTGTTCGTTCTCCAATAAATAAGCTATTCTTCATAAATTAATACATATTTCATGGATGAACACTATATTGGCCTCTTAAATACAATAGTGTAAAAATGATATTTTATAATTATCTTAAATATAATAAGATATTTTTTAAAGTCTATCATGTTATTTTTTTTTCAATATTTGAAAGTTTCTATATTAAAATTTGATGTTCCATTTTCTTTTGACTTTGTACATATTTATTATCATTACATTGCGCTGATTGATAGATTTAATTTTATCAAATTTATTTTGATGCTAATTGCCATATTACGACATCATTTATTTATATTGTGAATCAATCCCTATGCTCAACAATTCAAATCTTCAATAATTAACATATTAAATTTATAAACAAAAATAGCACTCAAACCTCCAATAATATAATTAATTATAATTTTTTTATGCTGCCTCTATGAGTATCACATGTGTTGTGAGTGTGGTATCCATCTCCTAGTAGAACACTCAAGTAGGAGAAGACAGTCACAGGCAGATAATAAAAAGTACTGGTGCACTGCGACGGATTGTATCGATGTCATGCAGAAGGTTGCAAAAACGTCTTAAGGCTGACTATTTTTTTTTTCTGCTTTTCTTAAGTCAGATTTTATGGCTGATCTGTGTATTATTTGTTGTGAGTTGCTAACGTGGTGGAGTTTTAGTGGATTATGAGGTAAGAAGCAAAGCATGAGAGAGTGAGTGACACCTGGTCCAACAAAGACCAGAATCTGAGTCCAGCGAAGCACAATGATGTCTACTGCCCTCACAAAAAATAAAATAAAATTGATGTTTATTGCTGGACCCTAGCTCTAAAAAAAACCCTTGTCTTATTATTATTATTATTATCATTTACCTGACCAGTGTTTTTTAGACACTGATAAAAGGAGTTATAAAAAGAAAGAAAAAGTTTGCATTTAAAAAACAAAAAGGTGAATCATTACTTTAGTCTTTCAAAGATCAGAATGATGATGAATTAACCACTGAAAAAAATCATATTCACTCATGATCCTCTAATACTCCTATTCACATAACGAATCCATTCAAATGTTAGATGAACTCCATTTTTTTTTAACGAAAATAATTTTTTGAGGGATTATTTTGTTAAAGATATTATCTTTTAAGAGTTAAAATCATCATTCTATAATTTTAACTTGGTATAAAAAGGGCTATAGTCAAAGATATGATGGATATTTTGGAACTAAAGTGATAGATTTACTGCACAAATATTACATAAAACATAAAATGTAATTATTTTTGTTAACAAAAATCGAGGTTATTTGATATTTGAGTGAATTTGTTAAATGAAATAAATCTTTGAAGAGTCAAAGACAAATATTGTTTCTTTGAAGGACTGTTTTGTTAACGATATAATCTTTTAGGATTAAAATGGTAGTTCTCTTTTAGAAAGATAAAATCTTATATTTTCAAAGCATTGGAATCATAATAAAGTTTTGAAACTTAATTCTTTTAATAACCTTAACTACTGGCCTTAGCATTGGGACTGTTATCATTATTCACGTTTTGACCACATGCCCGCAAGGAAAATCTTAAGGTCTTGTTTGATTTGAGTTTTCAATTTTTAATATTTTAAAAATTATAAAGAAAAAATTAAAAATTATGAAAACTAGAATTTATTCGTTACATGCCAACCACCAACTATTAGTATGTAAGGCTAACCACTACTTAAACAACTTAACTTTTCTATTTGCTTAAAATTTTATTATACTTGTAATGTAAGGTTTTGTACCTGTAGAGTTGATACTTTGATAATTTTAAGCATACAAGACCTCTTTTATGCATTCATCAAACGAGACTCAATTAACAATTTAATTTAAGTCACGTTAGTCAATTTTACGAACATAATCACATTGTCAAATTCACAAACAAGAACAATTAAATATATACCTGAATAGTTTGAGAATGCTATGTTGGAAAAGTAATGACAAATGACTTTATTGAGCATCAATGATCATATATAAGAATATATAATTATTTAATAAAAAAATTATAATTATATAAAATATGTATATAACATTGATGTATCCTAATAAATTATTTTGTGCCGAACACTTTTTTATTAATTCAATTAAACGTTAATGATGAATCTTAGTTCACAAAATAATGGATTATTTATTCTCTTATTTTCACTCAATTTGTCAAGATTCTTTTTTTTTTAAAAAAAATATCTATATATCGATTAGTGATTTAAAAGAACTATTAATTTTTTTTGCTTAATATTATCTTTGGGTGTGCTTGGTTGAGGAGTAAAAATGAGAGATAAGTTTTCAATAATAATTTATTATTTAATAGGAGTAGTTTTGTCCACTTCCACTCGTTTATCTCTATCAATATTAATTTATTATTTTTTTAATATATATTTTTATTTTTGGACAAATAAAATGAAAGAGATAGAGTAAAATACTTTAATTAAAATCAGATTAGAAAGAGACAGTATCTATTTGTATGATTAGAGTACCTAATCTTGAAGTATTAACTATTTAATGTTTGACATATTTTTATAAGTTGCTATTTATCTTTTATGTTAGTTACATTTTTAATATAACTGCTTGAAATATTAAATAAAATAAAATACTGACTTTTTTCTACCGTTGTACCTTTGAATTTATCAGCTAACCCAATGATACATGTCAAGAGGAAAGAAAAAAAACACAAAAAGGGAGTCACTTTTATAGCCCCTAAGACAACATTTGTTTATTGTTCTAGGATAGAAAATATAGAGATACTAAAAACAGTAGAGATAAAGATATAAAAAATATTATCTCTGTATCGTATTTGATTGTGGAGTATAAGATATAATAATTGTCTTCGTATTTTGTTTGACAATACCAGAATAATATAATAGATACATTATAAAAGACATATGTACCTTTACCGGACTATCATTGACCGTTTATTGACCATGACCTACCGCCATAGACCACCATCGGACGTTGCTACCTAAGGGGTATTATTGGAAAAAAATTAAATTTTTGTCACCATGTGCTGTCTCCGCTGTTACCATTTTTTGGAGAGACAGAAATACAAAAAATTTTATTTCAGGAACAAAATTTTTTTTTGTCTCCATAGCTCATCCCTACCACCAAACATCTTTCTGTTTCTATATTTATTGTCCCGAGACAGTAAATAAATGCATCCTGAGTGTCAAGTGAATTATACTCTATTTAAAAATAGGGTGATATTTTAAAAAAAAATATGGCTCTAGAGAGTGCAAAAATTTCTTCTGCAATAAACATTTTGATGTTAGCATTTTCAGCTAGTCATTGAAAAAAGAGATATAAATATTTGCACTGGAAATTTCAGACTCATCCAAAAAAAAATAGATATAAAAGTGATGGAATGGAAAGAAAAAAAAAAATGATGGACTGTATCTATTTTATAATAATTTAAGGCATCTATCTATCGCCTATTCCTTTGAGACAGAGGAGCTTAATCTTTAGCCATAAAACCATTTTTATAGGAATCGTTAAAAATTGCCTTTCTAATTAAATATTTAAGAAATTTAATTAACTCAATTGGTCAGGTCTCGTCGTTAATAAGTCAAAATTTTAGGTACAAATATTATTCCTATTAAAAAAAGAAAAAGAAGCAATAGCTTTCGGGACAGACAGATAGCACTGATGGCGGTGCCCTTTCTTCTAACCGTAAACAGCCAACCTATGCTATGCAATAGATTCTATTCGTTTCTTTTTCTAACCATTTTCAATTTCTACAAATATTATTATATATTTATTTATTTATTTAGATTTCATATTTTTTTTTCACATAACTACTACTGTCTCACTGCAAAGAACCCTCCTCGTATATCTCTTGTCTGAAAGCAAACAAATATGTCCATAAACTTTACACATTTCCGCCCACTTGAGAATTTCATCATCACCATATTCCCAAAAAGGTTAAAGTTAAGAAAAGAATAAAAAAGAAAGAGCCTTGTCAATTTTTTATCTTCTTTCAATCTTCCTCCATGACCATGAAATAATAATGCTCAAGCTCTTTAGGGCCTATCAGTGCATCTACCCCTTTTACCTTCTCGTCTGTATTCTTGTATCCGTGTTTACTGGTATGATCATCCTCACTCTCATTTGAATCAAACTCATGAGAAAATTTTGATTTTTTGTTTTTGTTTTCAAAGGTTTTTACTTTTTCTGAATTTGGATTGTGTTGTTTGGTGGGTCTTGATTAATGTTAGATCTGAGAGCAGTTAGGATCATGATTTCAGTTTAGGTGTTGAGGCAGTTCATTTTTTTTTTTATGAGCTTAATTATGATGATTATGATATACATACACCCCATTATGTTTGTTCTTGCTTTTGAGGAAAGAAAGTATGGATTAATCAGTGTGCAATAATTTTAATTGTTAAATCAGTTCACATTCTCTGCTCAGCATTCTCTGGCTTGGTCCTTTTTTTTTAACTATTTTCTTGGTGATAGCCATTTTTTTTCATATATATAAATATGTAACCATTTGGCTTCTGGACATGAAGATTGTAATTTTGGCTGATGTATCTTCAATGCAATTTATTTGCTCGGATACTGAGATTGAGTGCAGAGTTGAATCATCTGGCCTTCAATTTTTTTCTGCTGCAGGGTAGTCCATGATATACTGTTCAGATTTTGATTGCTACTATAACATGATGGCATTCTGTTAATTCGAGCTGAGGTCAATTTACTGGATGGTAGTTTTATATAGGTATGACTTATGAGTGGTTTGCTATAGCAACTTTTAGTATCTTATACTATATGTGATAACCCAGATTCTTCTTTTACTCTGCATAAAGAAAGCTGTTAACTAGATTACTTGTGTTTCTTTCTTCCCACTAGTCTGAAATAATAAGCTTCAAACAAAAAATCTGAAACAATAGTGTTTATTCTGTTATGATATTTACCAAAGGGGAAGAAACTGTTCTCAGTTTGGTCTTTGATTTTCATTATTTGCTATTTAAAAGTATTCTGTTTATTGTGTTTGTCTTTATATATGTAGTAACATCAAATCTATATTATCCTCTGGCCGTTTTCTGAGAAAGCTTAAGAAGACTTTGTTTCTCTTTTTTGCCAGTTGATAAATCACAGAAACTAACTTCAGTCGATATCATTCTTTGTTTGGTTTCTGAATTGTCTTTAACTTTTTAGTTTTATATGCTATTTAATTTCACATCTTTATATAGGAAAAGATGGTGGCAGTGGAGCTAGTTAGTGCTGCAACAAGTGACAAATTGGCTGAAACTGACTGGACAAAAAATATTGAAATCTGTGAATTAGTTGCTCAAGATCGAAGGTAACCACACAGCTTTCATCTCTTTGTACGAAGTTATTTCTTTCTGATTGATCAGGACCCTAAAACATTGGGAAATGAATAGTTGATACCGATTGTATCACATGAAACTGAACCTAAGTTTTTATCAATTACAGTGATTATGTTTTAGATTTTGATTATAGAGCACTTTGTACATGTGTGTTTCCTTTTTCTGTGTAGCCCAAGTGGCTAACTTTTTGTTCCTTTATTATTGAATGATAGTCCATATGAATGATCATTTTTTTTTTTTGTCTTTCCAAATTTGATTGCTGGGTTCCTAGGAATAATTTTATTTTTTCATTTATATGCACTTTTTGTATTTGGCAATTTTTTTTAACAAAATGTCAGAAGAAAAACTTAAGTTAGCAGTTTTCAGTTGGTTGGTAAGTGACTGATATCTGGTGCCTGACATGCTTACTTTACAATTCAAAATTTCAAATTATGGTCATCATGATTCTTGCTCACCACTATCCCTATCTGGAGATTTTATGACCTGAGTACGAACATAGATGAACACGTAAATGGGCCAGGATAATCCCGTTGGCTTTATTTCATAACCATCATATCTTTTGAACATGCAGGCATGCTAGAGATGTTGTTAAAGCTATCAAAAAGAGACTGGGTAGCAAACACCCCAATACTCAACTTTTTACTGTCGTGGTGAGTTATTATGATTTTGCTTATAAAGACACATTTTGACACCAGATTGTTTCTTTGTGTCTGAAACAGAGAGACAGAGAAGGTTTATTATTTAATTTACATGTGATGAATATTTACATTGCTTGCTTTCCTATGCGGTGGTGTTCTACTAAATCATCTCTCATATATTGATTTTCTAGTTGCTGGAAATGTTGATGAACAATATTGGAGAGCATATTCATGAGCAGGTGATTGATAATGGAATAATTCCTGTCCTTGTGAAAATTGTGAAGAAAAAGGTGGGTTTTCTTTGTAGAGGCTTTTGTTCTTTAGCATTGGTACTTTTTCCTTATCCCCACTACTCATTTTGTCTTTGTCTTCACTTGCAGTCAGATTTTCCTGTGAGGGAAAGGATATTTCTCCTATTAGATGCCACACAGACATCCCTTGGTGGTGCTACTGGAAAGTTTCCACAGTATTATAATGCATATTATGATTTGGTGGTAGGTACAGATATATGATGCAGACCACTGGGATATTCTTATGTTTTGATCTGGATTCATTTGATTCATAGGTGGTGGTTGGGATGTATTCTTGCCAGAGTAAGAAAGAAATGATGCTATTCTAACTAGATTATTCTAAACATATAAGAAGAGACTGATATAGTGCATACTATTCAATTTAGTCTACTGAAACTTTAATTGCTTACGGGAAGGAGGAATATTATTGTGCTCATATTTGAACAGGATATATGGCACCAACTGGATATGCTACATTAGAGTAATGGTCAGTCTGTTAGTTGTTGCTATAGGTATAGGGTGCACTGGTGATGAGTGAACCGGAATATTGTGCACAGTGATTTGAATGATGGTGGTATTATTATATTAGAGCTCGGGGCCACATTTGATCTGCAAATGTGCAGGGTACTAGCCATTTACAATCCTTTTTTTTTGTTACTAATAAACTTCTCTTTTTAACATATTTGTTACTGGAGTTGTAGACAGCCATCCCTTTCCCACTCCTTTTGTACATAGTACTAGTGGTTGTTGCAAAAAAAGTTTGTTCAAAACAATCTTCAAAGTTACTTCTGACATTGGCTTATGCTTTTTACAGAGTGGTGGAGTGCAATTTCCTCAAAGGGCTCAAGTGGTCCAATCAAATTATCCTAGTTCACAGCCTAGTACTATGACATTGTTGCAAAACTATCACCAAAGTTACTTATAACATTGGTTTATGTTTTTTTACAGAGTGCTGGAGTGCAATTTCCTCAAGGGGCTCAAGTGGTCCAATCAAATCATCCTAATTCACAACCTAGTAGGACAAATAATGTACCTACCAGGGAGCAGGCCGAACCTAGACATGAAGGGGTTGCACAGCAGGCAGAGTCCCAGACAGTCCCGGAATCTAGGTGACTGTTTTTCACTTTTAGTGTACATGAGGTTGACATGATCTTTAGAAACCCTTTTATTGCTGAATCTATTGAAAATGAATTATTTGCAATTTTTTTCCTCTGGGTCTAAATTGAAAATGATTTAGTATGGTAAGAAGAAGGGGAATGGAAATGGGGTCAGTAGATTTAGCCCAAAACAGTAATTTTTCATCAAATAAAATTAGTAACAGGAGAAAAGTTTCAAAATCTATTTTGGGTGGCTATTTTTTTCTCTCTTTCTTTATGTGTGTTTTTTTTTTTTGGTATATTCATTCTAAATATATTTGTTCATATCTTCATTTCACCTGGCTAAGAACATAACGTATTCCGCAATGTCCTTTGCAGCATTATTCAAAAGGCTAGTAATGCATTAGAAGTTCTAAAAGAAGTCCTTGATGCTGTTGATGCTCAACATCCTCAGGTGAGCCCGACATGTAGTTTTAGATTCTGTGAACTATTTGCATTTTACCACCTGCTAAAAAAATGTTATTTTTTTTCTAGGGTGCAAGGGATGAATTCACACTTGACCTTGTAGAACAATGTTCATTTCAGAAGCAAAGGGTAATGCATCTTGTGATGGCTTCTCGGTAAGGCTACTTTAAAGTTTAAGTTTCTCTTTTCTGCTTTTAGCCTATAAAATTTCATGCCTCTCCTTTCCGTAGTCAAACTGTTTCATAGTGTGAATGACGGCAATGCCTTTACTTCTGTAATCATACCATGCATTTATAATATGGTTAATCTGTCCTGGTTTTTGAATTGGTCCTTTGTAGAGATGAGAGGATAGTTTCTCGAGCAATTGAATTAAATGAGCAGCTTCAGAAAGTTCTTGCAAGACATGATGACCTTGTTTCAGGCAGAGCTACGACAACTGCTACTTGTTTTGACCACGAAGAAGCAGAGGAGGAAGAGGAGCCTGAACAGTTAGTCCGAAGGTTTCTTGCCTCTCCTTTCAACTCAACTCAATTCCTTCTTGTGAAAGGTAGCCCTGAATTTTGTATACTCATTCAATGTATGATTAATGCCTTGCAGATTACGCAAGGGAAAGGCTTGTGCAAGGCCTGAAGATGAAGAGACTGAAACCGAGATCCGCCCCTTGGGTTTGCTCGGAGAGAGGCTCAACCGGCCACTAATACGGCCTCTCTCTTTGGAGCCATCTCGGGAAGCGAATGCTCGTTCTCCACCTGGTGTAATGCTGCCTCCTCCGCATGCAAAACAGAATGGGGAGCTTCCTCAAGCAGCAATTCCGCCACCCCCTGCAAAGCACATTGAGAGGGAGAGATATTTTCAGGAAAACAAGGATGTTTCTAACTTGTCTGGTCACATGAGAGGCCTCTCCTTACATAGCCGCAATGGTAGCAGCTCTCGCAGTGGAAGCTTTGATTTTAGTGATTGATATATAAACAGAAGGATCTCTTCCAGCTTTTCTTTCTTTTTCTGAATTTGGAGTTGAGAATTTAAGCCGTGAGAAGTTGGTGATTTGTGATATAGTCTTGGTGGGTTTTGGAGTGTTGGGAGGAAAACTGCACCTGCTTTAGTTCATAATTGGTTGTAATTAATAAGATTTCTGAGATCAAAATGCCATGACCTGAGTTCCCATGTTTTGGGTGGAAATGTGGTAATTCTCTCTTACTTTTTCTTTAAAAAATCCTAGAACTACTTTGAATTTTTCGTAGACCCACCTTGTTTTTAATGAAGCTTCATTTTTCAGTGCCTTAGAAGACTTGGTTTGATCGAATTGTTTCACAAAAATGCTTTATAAAGAAACGATTTAGGTAAGCATTACTTATCATAACCACTCAGATAAACAATAAACATGTATAAGTTCGCATGTTACAAATGTGTCTGCCTCTTAAAAATGCCTTCGTATTTGCCAACTCTATGATGAACGTTATCTACGCAAAAATTCTAGTTGATACTTTGTCACACGAAGTCTTCAACTCCTAACCAAACATATTATTAGGAGGTAAAAATGAAATGTAAGTTTTTATAAATAAATTTTATATATAAAATTATTAATGATTCTTATTCATAAAAAGTTTACCCTTTTTTTTTCTTGTTGATCAAACATATCCCAATTGTAATAATGATCTGCAGTTAGGTAACAGAAACACATGAAGGCAAATATGTTTGATGTGGCCATTGCACATTATAATAGTTCCTTTTTCTTCTTTTGTCATTGTGTAAGAGTTATCTTACCGTATTGTACCAATCCCCACTTGAGTTGGTTCGCCAAGTATAGGCATTTGTGAAGATATAACAAATAACAACAAATTTCTAAGGGAAAAAAAAAACCTGATTTCTTAGTTTTGATATTATATTAAAGAAAACGCGGGCACCTACTCAATCTTAAATGAATAAGGAAATTCTAAGAAGAAAAAAAATAGTAATAAGCTACTTCTGATTAATTATATGTATTTAATGATTGAAATAATAATATTAATTCCTATTGTATTAATTATAAAACATATGCAATTAATTAATAATCCTTAAATTATTAATTGCTCATATTAGAAGCTCATATTATAATGATTAGTTATTAACGTATTAACTGTACCATAAATGTAATAAATCAAAATTAATACATAATTAACCAATCTATAAACGATGAGATAAAAGTGACTTCAGGAATCATTTTCCATCCTAAATATAGAACCTGACATCTACCAACTCTGCTACAAAATCTCTCCTTTCTCATCAACTAGTAGTAAAGTTAGCAGTGTCTCCAGTAAGTTCACATAGAACTTGTTATTGCGTTAACCGATTTTCAGCCACAATAGCTTTGCATAAACACAAACACAGCACATTCTCAGTGTAGTATATAACTAAAATCACTACACATTGCGCTTTCTTTTTTCCATCCACAAAAGCTATGTTGTGCCTAAACTAGATTTCAGAACTTCATAGTGCATTCATGCCTTGGACTTGGGTAACAGACGGCAAAACTACATTCCATTGTTTTTGAGGGCAGAGGGTGATTCATTCACTTAAGCAAGGGCCATATACCCCACTGGTGCAGAAAACCCTCACCGGTAGTAACTTCAAAAAACAACAGAAGCAGCACTGCAAGCATTGCTGCTCTTCCATTCCAAGTTTCAGCACTTTTTGTCCAACCCCATTCCCATACCATAACTGGCGGTGGCAACTCCGTCCGCTGCGAGTCATATGCTGCCAATAAATCTTCCACGCTGCCCACCATGGGAACCAGAGACTGCCAAAAAGCCCAAACGCTTAATTTAGAAGCTAGCATTGAAATACTAAATGGACTGTTACATTCACATAAATCGATGACTCATAGTTTGCTGACAAGCAAAATAATATGTGTCTTTACAGAATAGAATAGCTGAACACACACACACACACACATTGGGAGTTGAGAAGGGTACTTGTCGAGCTTCAAGGTTTGAAACTGCCATAGCACCAACGTAAGGGAGACTCTCAATTACAGCATCGGCCAAATCTGAAATGAAGGTGGGCTCACATCCTAGAGCAGGAACGCGGCCCCATTTTTCTATACCAGATTCTAGGGCCAATTCTTTATATTCAACATCAATTTCTTCTAGAGTTTCAATATGTTCGCTAACAAAGCTGTGAATTAAGCACAAGTTAACAGAATACTGTCCCACATTCTGTGAGGGAGGGAAAAGGGGAGATAGAGATAAATAAAAGAAAGCAGCAAAAATATAGATAGGAGTAAAATAAAAAATAATATAGACTAGAAAGGTCAACTCTACCTGATTGGAACAGCAAGCAAACTTTTCACTCCTCTTTTGCCAAGTTCAACTATTGTCTCATCAGTATAGGGTCTTAACCATTCCACTGGTCCAACTCGACTCTGGAATTGACTAATTGTTAGAAATCCAGAAAAAGATTTATCCAAAAGCAGGATCCAGCATTGCATGGAGTCAACTTATCATAGAAAGGAATCATCAAAGAAGTAAATTTCTTGCGATGAGCTTTCTTTATGTAATAATAGTGAACCACACTAACTGTTTAGAATGTTATCCCCCAATTGATCACTCATCTTCCGAAGGAATTTTTCATGAGACAACTTTGGTGAAGAGTAAAGACTATATACTGGCAGGTTTATACAATATCTGACCAATAACTAAGTCCTGTCACACTAGGTGGGAGTTGACTACATGGATTCGAAGATGCCATACTGTCCTGTCATAAATCATTTCTATATTCAGGCTATTGTGCAATATCTAAACAAACAGTATTTAAATTGCTTCCTTGTTCTAGATATTCAACTTTTCTGTTCTGGCAAAATTCCATTCTTGATCCGAATGATCACTTTGTATAGAGGTTAGAGTTGCCCCAGAAATACCATACATTCCATATACCTACTACCTAGATGAACAACCTGATGTATGCATTTTTTAACCATGAATATTTATGATGATGTAATAATATCTGAAATGTAATAATATCTGAAACAGTATCACCAGGAGAATCAATGACACACAAAGCAGTTACCTGATAAGCAAGGGTGAAGGGATTATTTATCTTTCTTGTCTCAAGTTCTTCCATGATCAAATCAATGCATTCCTCCATCTCTGCCTTGTATGGATCACCAGCCTCTTCCACATAGGCAAGAGGCACGCCATGTGCACTAAAGAATATCATGACCTGCATTTTGCACGAATCAATTGGGTCATAAGCATACCCCCAGTAGTAACTAAACTTCAGGAAAAAACTTCTGCAATCCAAACGAAGCAAAACAGGAATAGCCAGAATTGTTGACAGAGAAATCTCAGCAAAACAAGGTTTATATTTTCAGCAAAGTGGCGTATCATACTGTCCCAAATACTTCCGAGGTAAATGGAAGTTTGAAACCAAGTAGGGTTACTCTTATTGTTATCCTAACAAGAAATAACTGTTGATTAGTGATTACATATATTATGCTGTCAACATTTCAAGCATACGAATGACAAATAATAACAGAAAAAATATACAGACACTCTCTTTTCAAGCATATGAATGACAAATAATAACAGAAAATATATACAGACACTTTCTCTTTTCCAATTCATTAAAACATAAATGATGCCATACCTCCTCAGGGCAATCAAAACACTTCAGCTCTTTCTCAATTAAATTTGCCATGGCCTTTATGTATCCTTCACGCTGGTACCATGAAGGTATTACTGTGTGCTGCATGTTGACCAGATACTGATCCTCTCTGAACAACCAGGTAATAATCCAGAACATAACAGAATGTCAAATAGTTTACATATTTAGAGGATAATTGATGTGATAACGGTATTTATTGAGTAATCACCGGAATATATTCTCCAATAGACGCAGGCTTGAACCACTGGTTGATATCGAAAATTGTGGATAAAGTGGGAGAACAACAAGCTTTGTAATTCCATCACTTTTAATCTACAAATATTTTAATGAAAAAAAATAAATCATAACCAGACTGAGAAGAAATAAAAAAACAGATAAATGACAAATAAATGTGTCAACTGTTATTGTCCCTAAACCCTGTTCCTGAAATAGTTACTAGTCCTTTCTTAAAATATGAAGCACATAGATGCAGCAACATCTTTTAACTCATAGCTAGGACAATAACATGGAAGAGTGTCTGCCATTGGCATGTTCATAATCAAATCATCTCGAATTCCACATTTTGAACTAAGAACAAAATGGTCACATACCTGTTCAATAGCTTCTTCTGTGAATGGATGCCAGTAACGCATGCCAACATACACTTTAGCTGGGACATTCTTTGCCCAAAGAGATTTCCTCAACTCTTCAGCCTGTGCACGAACTCATTAAAAGCACGATGACAATAATTGAATCAAACAAAAGAAACTACTAAATGGAAGGAAATATGTTATTTAATCCATACAATTAGAAAATGTAATCAGCCAAAAAATATAACAAAAGTCAATTGTAAACTCTCAATGGATTAGACTGAACAATTTTTGCCACACATAATTAGTACAATCTCTGATGTTTCCAACTTCGCTACTTAGAGAGTTGGAAGTAAAATATATCACGATGAAAAGGGAAAAGGTTAGCAAGAAGCATCATGCCTGTTCGTCAGTCATACGTCTTAGAGGAGAGCCACCACCAATTGAAGCATAGCCTTCTTTGCTCTTTGGGGCTCTTACAACAGAAACAAATTGGGCCAATGGCTTTTGAAGAAAACTAAATACCCTTGGCAATCGTATAATATCCTGTGTGATAGTAGATAAAATATAAATAATCATCAAAGATTAAGAAATTGACAGTTTTAGGTTAATCTCAACCCAAAGGAATATAAGGATGAGAAACAGCTCTGTAAAAGCTAGAGAATTACTGGGTCAGCAAAAAGGTTAAACAAAAATGGCTGCACATCATCTAGAGTTTCTGGACCTCCAAGGTTTAGCAACAACACTCCGATCTTATCATGACCAATAAGAGCTGTATCAGAGACATCTTGAGCTGTTGAAGTTACTAATGATCCCACTGAGGACACTTGCTTGTTGAGTGATTGCTTAGAAACCAAGGGTTGCACTTCAGACCATCCCGAAGAACATCTGGTTACAATGCAATTTTTCAAGGGACTAATGTTGACAGAAGCCTCCACATGGGCTCCAGAGCAGTGAAGCATCCTTTGAGAGGTACAGACTGCCTGTGGCAACAGCCTATGGAAGGGGGGAAAAAGAATAAGCTTTCGAAAACTATACTAATCTTGACATTTAGTAATGAAATATCGACAAAAAACCATAATTTTATATAAATAAATTTAAAATGTATTTTTGGCAAAAAAATAAGACTGCTGCTGTCGAGTGTATAAAACAAGGAAATTAAATAGTTATATGTTAGCGTAGGATAGTCAAGGCACATTCAAATTTAAAGGACACTGGAAAGTTGGGCTCAGATGCACGACTGGAAGGAAATTATGAACATCTCTAGCACTTCACATCTTCAAGAAGAAAGAAACTTAAATGCAATGCAAGTTTGAATCATGCTCACAACCACTCAAAATGCAAAAATTTGTGGTCATGGGCTATATAGTAAACCTGAGAAGGGCTAAGGAACTTGATTCTAACATTGTGTTTGGATGTTTTTTTTCATTAACAAAATGGATCCGAATCAATAGAAAGGGATTGGAAAGGGAAGGAAGCGAAGGGGGTAAGGTTCCTTTCTTGCTTGTTTAGGTGATTATGAAGGGAACAAAACAGAAATTCATTGATCGTGCTTGGAAATTACATCATAAACAAACAAAACGGAACAATTATTGTTGTTAACTCCACAAATTTTTAGCTCCCCTTATTCCACTCCAATATTGAGGGGGGAACATAATAAGCTTTTAAGGAGGAAAGAGGGGGGACTGTTCCCAGTGAGTCCCTTCCTATCTATTATTAAACTCCCAAACAAGAGAAGAAGTTCACTTCCTCCCACCATTCCTCTCCCTTCCCCCATTATTTGTCATCCAAACACACTAAAATGATATTTCATTAGATAAACCTACCATTTAAGTTCTAACTAAACTCCATTCTAAAATTAAGCCTAAGTCATAAAAATTACCATGCAAGCAACGTATATATCATATATGTGTTCCTTAAAGAAGAAACATTCACATAATTAAAAAAAAAAAGAAGAAGAAACATTGCCTGAAAAGCATCTCATAATTGGCAGGGCCAGTAATAGAACAAGAAATCCTGTACGGTGTTTCTAGTTAATTTATCCCATTTCAAGTCATAAAAAGTAAACCAAAAACAAGTAGAACCAAGATCATGTTCATAAAAAAAAAAGGGGAGCAAACAAGGAACTTACTTTAATAAAAGGGGTTGCTGAGAAACACAAAATTTATGGTTGAAAATACACAAGCAGAAAATGAGAATGATGGTAAATGGAACACTTACAGAGGACACTTGAAATTGTAAGAAGCATAATAAGAAGAAGAAGAAGATGAGGGACAGCATGATGCTGAAGAAGGGGCGTGAGTTGTAAAGTTCATAGCTTGATAATGTTGAGTCAGCAGTGCCACCACTCACTGCACCAATGTTATGGTTTGAGACTTTGAGGCCTTAGCAACAAGGCTAAAAAATGGAATCTGCCCAGAAAGCAATTTCGAGAAAAGACGAAAACTTTACCTAGCTCCAATTAATGTGGAGGACAAAAGAGTTACTCGTTCTAACCACAAGGTGAGACGCAGCAATGAATTGAATCAAGGAGCTTGGTAGCTAGTACTACGTGTTATTACTGTTTCCTTTTTATCACTTTTGTTTTTTTTTTAAAATAACTTTTTGTTTTTCTTCTTTTCTTCGGAATGAAAAAAACGTTAGCGATGTTGAGAAAGGACTGTTATTGTCCATAGATTGTATCTGAAATCTGAATGGAGGGAGGGACCCTTGACAGACTTTGGAGTGACAGTGATAGGTGAGATGGCAAAAAAAAATAAAAAAAAAAAACGAGAAAAGAAATCACCACCACTTCTTCTTGTTTGTTTATCTCATCAACTCGCATTTCTAATTTTTAGCTTATTCTTGTAAATTAAAATTTTGATTTCAATTCTACTTCTTGTTTCAAATTTTGTGTCTGAATTTATCTTGAAATTATAATATAATTATTAAAAAATAAATAAAAATAAAAAATAACCGTATAAATTTTAATTAGAAAAATTATATTTAATAAGTGTGGAATCAACAATTTATTTGATATGAGTTAAAAAATTTGAAAAAAAATATACATTTTAATTATTTTTAGTTCTATAAAATTAGATTATAAAATTATAATTATTTATATATTATTTCAAATATAAAAAATGAAACAGTAAAATTTCAGACGAATAGACACCTACAACCTTCTAAATTTTAGATTGACGTTCATTTTCTTTAATTTATTTAATCCCCGTTAAATATCCTCCTTCCACCTTAAATCCTAAATTTTTAAAAAATTTTAAAAAATTTAAAATGATTATTTTATCATTACCAATTTCAGAATTTGATATATTTCCACTATTTCTCACACCATCCAAACCACACAGCGAACCAAAAATGAAAATCCACCATCTACTGAACGAACTGCATCAATGGGGATTTGCAGGAGAGAGAGAGCGGCGGTGAAGCAGCGGGGGAGCTTGTGGTGCTTGGTGGTGGCCGTAGCGGCGCGGTGGAGGGCACGTCGGTGCGGTGGCTGTGAAGGCGGCGCAGTGGTGGCTGTGCGGTTCCCGACGACGGAGGAGAATGGGAAGAACGGCGGTGACGGTTATACATGTATGCTTGAGGCTGAGGGGAAGATGGATAAATTTGTAATTTCAAAAGTCGTGTTAAGGGTGGGAAGTTAAATGTCAATTTAAAATCTAAAATGTTATCCTTTGATTTATATCTGTAAATCTACATCGAATGAAAATTATTTCTGGGTTGCTTTGCTTACTGTGGCTACCGTATTCCCTGATAATCTATCGACTAGAACATTGAAATATTTTTCGAAAAAAGGTTCTTTTAAGTGCATTACTCATTAGAAAAAAAACTTAAAAGAAAAATACAGCTTGCTAAATTAGATTGGTCAATTTTTTACAGTGAACGACAAAAAATTCATGTCAATTACACATGTCTTCATCAAGCAGTTAGCATTTCTATCTGTTTTCATAAATGTATGTATGTTGAATTATAGAACAGATTTGTGAAAATATTTTTGACTATTTGACTATTTCATTCCAACAACCAATGTATTAATGTGCAATGATTTTCAATTATCAGCTCTGCATTCTCCAGCTTGGTCCTTTCATATTTTCTGGAATATACCATTTTTTTAAAATATTGTGATAAAATCATCTTTCTAAAAAACTTAAGCTAATAGATAGAGATATATGAATGACTTTATATTCTAACACGCCCCAAATGCCTTTTTGGCTTTGAATTGTGAATTGTTATTTTATTTTATATCATAATGGGAGATAACAAGATCAAACCCCTAATAATGTGGTCGTGAAGGTTCTGATATCATGTTAATTATATTCCCAAAATCTTCAGCTGATGAGTAGAGTCATATGAATGATTTTTATAATCTAACAAATACGTATCCATTTGGATTCTGGACATAAAGATTATGTTTTTTTTTTCTACAAATTATTTTTCTTCAATGCAATTTCCTTGCACCGACACTAGGTGAATCTCAATGCAATTTCGTCAATGCCCTGGATTTTTTGTCCTTTGCAGCGTAGTTCATGATATACTATTAAAACTTTGATTACTACTATAACGTGTTGCCATTTGTTACTTCGATCTGAGGTCAATTTTTCTGGAAGGTGATTGATTTTATGCAGCTATGAATTATGAGTGTTGCGGTAGCAACTTTTTTGTATGTGGTTCATCAATTGCCTTCCACTTCCCCACAGATATTATATGTGATATTTAAGAAGTGTCTAATTTGATGTAAAACGCAGATTTTGCTTTATACTTGGCATAAATAGAAGGTGTTAACAAAATTATGTGTGATTCTTTCTTCCCAATAATCTGAAATATTATTGTATATACTATTATGCCATTCATCAAATGGGAAAAGTGCTCTGCTTTGGTCTTTGATTTTCTTTATTTGCTATTTAAAAGTATCTTCTTTGTTTTGTTTGTCTTTTCTTTTGTGGCATTTTTTGTTTGTCTTTATAGATGTGAAAATACCAAACCATTATCTACCTGTTCCTGTGGCTTTTTTTGGAAGGAAAAACTTCAGAAGACTTTGTTGTGCTCGAGTTGATAGATATTGAATTAACTTTGGCCGATATTATTTGGTTCCCTTTCTGAATTCTCTTTAACTTTTTTATTTTTACGTGCTATTTAATTTTCAGATCTTTATATAGAACAAGATGGCAGCAGCTGAGCTAGTCAATGCTGCAACAAGCTACAATCTGACTGAAACTGATTGGACGAAAAATATCAAAATTTGTGAATTAGTTGCTCAAGATCGAAGGTACCAGCAAAGCTTTCATCTCCATATATGATGTTATTTCTTTGATTGATCAGGACCCTAAAACATTGGGAAATGAATGGTTGGTACTAACTGTATCACATGAAGCTGAATAATTTAGTTTTTATCATACACAACTCCTCTGTTTCAGATTTTAATTATAGTGTGCGTGTTCCTTGTCTCTTTGCACAGAATTGCATCTATGATCTATACCCTTGCCACTTGATCATTGCCCAACTGGCTAATTTGTTGTTTTGTTTTTTAATTATTGAATGATAATCCTTACAAATGATCATTTTCCGGTCTTGCCAGAATTGATTGTTAGGTTCCTATGAATAATTTTGTTCTTAATTTAACTGCACTTTTCTTGTACTAGGCTTTTTTTTTTTTTTTTTTTGTCTTTCAGAAGGAACACTTATCTTTTATATGCAGGAAAGCTAGAGATGTTGTTAAAGCCATAAAAAAGAGACTGGGTGAGAAACACCCAAATACTCAATTTTTTGCTGTCATGGTGAGATAATGAGTTTATTTTGAGTTTGTGGGATTTTCTAGTTAGTTTACCCCATACTCAGATAAAGACAGTTTGACAACACAAACATAGTTTTCACTGTATCTGAAACAGAGAAGCTGGGTTATTTAATTTTCATGTGTTGAATACATTGCTTATGCTATTGTGTTCTACTAAATCATCTCTCATCTATTGATTTTCCAGTTGCTGGAAATGCTGATGAATATTGGAGAGCATATCCACAAGCAGGTGATTGATACTGGAATAATTCCTATTCTTGTGAAAATTGTGAAGAAAAAGGTGAGTTTTCTCCATACAGACTTTTATTCTTTAGCATTGGTACTTTTTCCTTATCCTTATTATTTGTTTCGTCTTTTTTCTTTGGTTGCAGTCAGATTTTCCTGTGAGGGAGAGGATATTTATCCTACTAAATGCCACACAGACATCCCTTGGTGGTGCTTCTGGAAAGTTTCCACAGTATTATAATGCATACTATGATTTGGTGGTAGGTACAGACCCCTAGGATATTCCTATGCTTTGATCTGGATTCATTTGATACATAGGTGGTGGTTGGGATGTTTTCTTGGCAGAGTAAGAAAGAACTGATGGTATTCAAACTAATTTTAAACATAAGAGGCTGATAGAGTGCATCCTATTCAATTTAGTCAGCTGAAACTTCAATCACCAGAATTACTTATGACATTGGTTAATGCATTTTACAGAGTGCTGGAGTGCAATTTCCTCAAAGGGCTCAAGTGGTCCAATCAAATCATCCTAGTTCGCAACCAAGTAGGACAAATAATTTACCAAACAGGGAGCAGGCCGAACCTAGACATGAAGGGGTTGTACAGCAGTCACACTCCCAAACTGTCACCGAATCTAGGTGACTTGTTTTTTACTGTACTTGTGGTTTACAGGATCTTTCAAAACCCTTTTGTTGCTGAAAGTATTGAAAATGATTTGTTATTTTTTGTTCTAAATTGAAAACAACTTATGGTAAAAAGAGTTATTATCTTTACCCGGGGAATGGAAATGGGGGAAAGTAGATTTAAGTCAAAAACAGTAGTTTTTCATCAAATGAACTGAATAATAGGAGAGAAGTTTCAAAATCTATTTCAGGTGTTCTTTCTTTCTTTCTTTATTTATTTTTTTGGTAAATTCATTCTAAATATAGTTGTTCATATCTTCATTGTTCTAAATATAGCTAAGAACATCCCATAATTTGAAATTTCCTTTCGCAGTATTATTCAAAAGGCTAGTAATGCATTAAAAGTTCTGAAAGAAGTCCTTGATGCTGTTGATGCTCAACATCCTCAGGTGAGCTCTGAAATGTAGTTCTAGAATATGTGAAAAGTTTATATTTTACCTTTTGCTAAAAGAAAATTATTTCTTTTCTAGCCAGCAAGGGATGAATTCACCCTTGACCTTGTAGAACAGTGTTCATTTCAGAAGCAAAGGGTAATGGAGATTGTGAGGGCTTCTCGGTAAGGCTACTTAAAGCTGCTCTTTTCTGCTTTTAGCCTATACAATTTCCTGCCTCTCCTTTCTGGAGTCGAAATGTTTCATAGTGTGGATGGCGATGCCTTTGCTTCTGTAATCATACTATGCATTTATTATATGGTTAATTTGTACTGGTTTTTGAATTGGTCCTTTGTAGAGATGAGAGGATAGTTTCTCGGGCAATTGAATTAAATGAGCAGCTTCAGAAAGTTCTTGCAAGACATGATGACCTCCTTTCAGGCAGAGCCACAACAATTGCTACTCGTTTTGACCACGAAGAAGCAGAGGAGGAAGAGGAGCCTGATCAGTTAGTCCGAAGGTTTCTTGCCTTTCCTTTGAACTCAACTCAATTCCTTGTTATGGATGGTTGCACTGAATTTTGAATACTTGTTCACCTCTGTATGACTAATGCCTTGCAGATTACGCAAGGGAAAGGCTTGTGCGAGGCCTGAAGACAAAGAGACCAAAGCCGAGATCCCCTCCTTGGGCTTGCTCAAAGAGAGACTCAACCGTCCATTAATGCGGCCACTTTCTTTGGAGCCATCTCAGGAATCGAACACTCATCCTCCTGCTACGATGCGGCAAAACCAAGGTCAGTGCCAAAATCCAATGGATGATCCAATGAGCCTGTATTTCTTGCATCCGAGTGAAAGTCCTGATGCTATGTTGATTTCTTTGGTGCTTACACGACAAATCTATCATACTTGGGCAAGAGCAATGCGATGGGCTCTCAAGTCCAAGAACAAACTGCCTTTTATCGATGGAACTCTACCGAGGCCAGACGAGGGTGATCCATTCTTTGTGGCATGGGACAGATGCAACACATATGTGGTTTCTTGGATAACGCAGACCTTAAGTGCAGAGATCTTGCAAAGTGTCATCGGCATTGAAGAAGCATCCATTTTATGGAAAAATCTTGAGCAAAGATATTACCAAGGAGATTTGCTTCGAGTAGCGGTGCTTCAAGAAGAATTGTTTGCCGTGAAGCAAGCTGAGCTTTCGATTGCTGCCTATTTTAAAAAGTTGAAGTCTATGTGGGAGGAACTGGAAAAATTTAGACCAATTCCTGGCTGTTCTTGTGGGGAGATCTGCAATTGTGGTTTAGGAGTTATCCGAAGTTACAGGCAAAGTGATTATGTGATAAGATTTCTCCGTGGTCTCAATGAACAATATGCAGATGTTGGGTCACAGATCATGTTGATGCAGCCTCTTCCTGACATTAATGAAGCTTTCTCCCTGTTATCTCAACAAGAAAGACAAGTGACCACTGATATATATGATTCCAAAATGTTGTTGCGTGTGGAAGGTCAGAATCAACATTCTTTAGGCCTCCGAGGCAGGGCAAGAGGTAGAGGTGGAAGAGGTCAGCCTGCAAATATTGGTGGCAGAGACACAATTGAAAGCGGCCAGTCCTTGAGGGTGTGTGTCTACTGCAAGATGACTGGTCATACAATAGAGAACTACTATAGGAAACATGGTTTTCATCCACATATGCAGCAAACTAAAAGTTCAATCAACAATCTGAGTGCAGAGGATGTTGATGGAGGTTCAGATACTTCTGGAAATGAGGTAGGACAGATGGACCAAGGTATTGTTTGACTAGATAAACAGTGAAGCTGTTAGCTCTTCTACAACAGTCAGGATCACAGCAATCCTCAAAAGCTCAGCCTCCTCATGTAGCCAAACAAATCACCATCCTCCTTAGGTGTTGCGGCTCGTGTATTTTCTTTTAGCACTCACATATTTCAATGGATATTATTGGACACACAGAGGACACCTTGTCCTTTCCTAACCACTCTTAAGCCCCCAGATTGTGTCCCTCCTAAATGAGGGATCAAAAGTGAATTGCGGCTTCCCTTCCTCGCTTATTAAGCTCATAACATCTAAACAAGAGGATGACAAGATATGTTCCACTCCACCCCATGTCCTTTTATCCCACTCTATTATTAATCGCTTTCTTCCCTCATGTATAAAACTCCCAAATATATATTGATTAATCACTCTCTTCCCTCCTTCCCAAGATGTGTTCTACTCCACCCCTAATTTTTTACAGTGAAAGACAAATAATTCTTGTCAATTACTTAAATCTTCACGACGCATTTAGCAATCCTATCTGTTTTAAAAAAAAAAAAGGTGAGGGTGTATTTGATTGAGAATTTAAAAATTATCAATGAATATGAAGCAATGTATGGAAAGAAAAAAAGTGAAGTATGAAGCTGTCCTGTCCTTATGGCTTTTTTACCCAAAAAAAAAATGATTAATTCCCAATCTCCCTCGGTTGACACATTATTTCTTGAAATGCACTAGAATTTAAATTATTGCATTTAGTTGTACAGTGAAACGCATTAAAATAAATAAAACAGAGCATAGTCAAACGAACTAGTGGCATTGTCAAACACAATTCATTTAACAAAGAAATAAAAAAGCAGAAGCTCACACTGCAAAAACTGATGAATGACAATCTGAAATCTCTACTGAGCGCTGACAGTTTTGACCGGCTGAAACGATAAAAAGGCCCATAGTTCACCGAATTATCCAGTCAAATTGTTGTTATCAGCGTAGCTTTGCAGGTTGGTAATTCGGGCAAGAAGCTGCCGAATTAAGCACTTCGATCTTGGCTTAAACGAAATAATGAAGCGACCAACACCTAAACGAATTAAGGGAGGGACCACTATAAAAGCAAGGTCCTTTTCATGGTGGACCTTGCCAATTATTTCTTCCTCTCTTCTGTGCAAAATTTCTGATCGTTGGTGTGTAAACTGGGAGACAGCAGGATCATTAACATGAAGCAAAATAATCTATATCGTCGATATTAGTGTGGCATATTTCTGCAATTCTGAATGATCAGGTAACTTAGTTCACCTAAAAATATTGTTTTATATTTTATACATAATTCAAATTTTAGGACAATTCGGGAAATAATGTGTCAACCGAGAGAGCTTGGGAATTAATCATTTTTTTTTTTGGTAAAAAAGCCCTGTCCTCACATTTTGGATTATTATTCTTTGTTTTTGTGCTTTAGAAATTATATTGATCGCAATAAAGTTCGAATGTAGGGCCTCATGCATATTATCCAAATCCCTCGTTATTAGATGAATTCTAATGACTTAAATTGTTGTTCTTTACATTAGATGGGCATACTTAAGAAATGGATCCATTAAATGCTTATATGAATCATGATAAAAACAAATATGCGGACATTATTCCAAAAGATATATTGGATCTGAAGGTGAGTTTATTAGTTTATCTTCTTTTGGGATCATAAGAGGTGAATTTTTGTTCTTTTTGGTCAAAGGTTCAAAACAAAAAAGATGGGCTAGAACATGTGAAAAAGATGAGCCTATCCATTATCCATTTAGTCAAATAAAGGGATGGGATATGAAGCCTAATTTGTAAAATGATATGGACTTATGTTTTGCTTTGGTTAATTTTTCTAAATTTTGTTAATCTTTAGTTTTATTACACTTTTTTTTCTTTTCTTTTCTTGAACTGAATTATGAAAGTATAAAAAAAATGTTTTAATTTGATGAATTACAAAGATATTTGTTTAGTTCTTTTCTTACGCCGTTCATATACCACCCTATTTTTTCTTCAAATAGTAAAATAGGAAAAATGTACTTCTAATAATCTTTCTTGTCTGAATAGTTTGCCAGCCTAATAAGCAATTATTATTTATCCCTATTATATATACAGTGATTTATTGCACTTCCAGTTTTTAACTTTTTGTTGTGTCGTTGCTCCATGCCATAGAAATAAGCCAGTGATCTAGCTGATGGACCTTTGTACACAGTTATACTTGGGAGTGTCCTCAGATATACAGCAAGCAACAAAGCCGCATTAGATTCTCATGTATATATTTCCGTGAATATTCCAACTCATGCATGATAAAGCCCTTAACTCGCTGACAGTACAAAAGAGAAGCAAGCAAGTGCACAAAAAATGGAAAAATTCTTAGATGTACCATAAGCACTATATATAGTGATTTATTTCATATCCACTATCAAAGTGACACTTTTTAATTAAAAGTGAATGTTAAAGATGGATTCTAACTAAAATATTATTTTATTAGTGGACATGAAATATATCTATGTGATGTTTCAAGTACATCTAACAAGTTCCCAAAGATAATTATCAAAACAGGATTTAAGTACATGCTACCAAATTATTTAATGATGTCAAGCATGCATGGGAAACCGCCTAGCCACAAATAACCACACACATACATAACCCCTTTTATTCTGCTTGTCCTTCCATATTACGTTTACTCGTGGCACGTAAGAATGCTTGGCCTATGCAGAAAAGAATATCGAAGAACCAAGAAATGTATCCCCACCCCATCACATTGTTTCTTGAGCACTACCAACTTCATCACATTGAATTGAATAATAATTTGATCATAGCCTCCTTCAGATACTGTAAATTAAGATGAGAGCTAGTAGTTCTGGCAAATGCATCTCTTGGTCCACTTGTTGGTCTAATTCTCATCAGCTTGTGGCTCTCTTCTTCACACTAGTATTCTTGTTGCCTTCATTATTAGTTCTTGTTTCTTGTAATTGGAGTCTCTCTCCAAACCACTCCTCTTCATTTCTTGTTCCTTGGAGTTGGAAGAGAGGACCAAACTATTCCTCTTTGGATGTTGAAAGGAAAAGCCCTTCAACATTGCATGATGAGGCTCCATCCCCAGCTCCATTGATTCGTTCAGTCCCATATGGTTCTCCAGTAATCAATGTTAGAATATTACATTACAACTCCTGCAGTTTCATTCAACCTTTTATACCTTTCACTATAGACTATACTTTCTAATCCTTCTTTTTTCTTTCTCTTGCTTTTCTTTTTTTGGGTTAATTAATTAATTACTTTTCATTTTTCTTGGTGGTGGCTCTTCTGGTGAAAAGCATGACACTGAATTTACGCATAAAGGTTCAACAAATAAAGCAAACCTTGGGGATCAAAAGTACAACAACAAGAAGTTAACGAGAGTCGAATCAAGACTGGTTAAAGCACGGTATTTCATCAGAGAAGCTAGCAAAGTCCGAAATTTGACATCAACCCACCAAGATCCAGACTATGTCCCTCAAGGTCCAATCTACAGAAACGCCAATGCTTTTCATAGGTACATTACATAAACATGTTAATTTATTTCTTTTAGTGAGTAACATGAAATTAAACTTGTATTTCAATTATTACACTTAGCCTAAACATTGGAGAAATTAAAATGTGGTAATGATTACCATAAAGAAATTAAGGGGGGCATTTGGATGGGGTTATTTGGAGCCAAAATCACTTTTTCCACTTAAAAAAATCAGTTTCCATATATTTAAATAATTTTTCAAAAATAATTAGAGCCTAAAAAAATAAATTTTTAACTTTTTTTATAAGCTAAAAACAGTAGCTTCTAAAAAAAAATCATCATTTTCAATTATATGTAAAATTTAAATTTTGCAATCAATTCTTCTAATATCCAAAACAAACATATCCTAAATTTCAACGAGCACGCTAGCTAATTTGGTAATTTGCTTGTGCATATACAGGAGTTACCAAGAGATGGAAAAGGTGTTCAAGATATTTGTGTATGAAGAGGGGGAGCCACCGCTGTTCCACTTTGGTCCATGCAAAGACATATACACCATGGAGGGAAGATTCATACGTGAAATGGAAAAGGGGAGGTACTATCGTACTTATGATCCAGATGAAGCCTTTGTGTATTATCTACCCTTCAGTTTGGTGATGATGGTCGAGTATCTCTACGTGCCTGGCTCCAATTATAATCTAAATCCAATTGGGTATTCCCTCAAAGACTACGTACACATGATATCCAATAAGCATCCCTTCTGGAATAGATCACTAGGCCATGATCACTTCATGCTTACTTGCCACGACTGGGTGAGCAATATTGCAACTAAACTCTTTCATTAAATTCATTCTCTCTCTCTCTCTCTCTCTCTCTCTCTCTCTGTGGTCTAAATTAAAGGAATCGAATTCCTTCATTAATCAGAAAGATATCAAATATTGAAAGAAAAAACAAACTACTTGCACGTTTCTAACTCAAATGGAGTGTAGACAAGATTTTCAGAAACCTTACACATTAAAATTTGTCTTAGGCATATAGTGTTATATGATGTTGATGAACCTCTCAAAGTGGAAATCTGTTTTGTTGATTCGGACCTTGTGTCTGTTAGAATCACGAATGCACCTACTTATAAAGTATTCGGAGCTCATAATATCCGGACAAAAATTTTATGATCTATTTAGAAATATATAGGTATTTATACATTTTGTCCTCGATATTATTTATTCAATTTAACCACACATTAATATAAAATTTATATAAAACTTATTGTTAT
This sequence comes from Dalbergia cultrata, assembly GCA_031216105.1. Classification (NCBI taxonomy): domain Eukaryota; kingdom Viridiplantae; phylum Streptophyta; class Magnoliopsida; order Fabales; family Fabaceae; genus Dalbergia; species Dalbergia cultrata. The sequence goes on along the minus strand of CM062349.1, from coordinate 472,232 downwards.
ATATATATCATCCTTTGCCCCCATTACTTAAATTTTTTGGATTCGTATCTGAATTAGAATCAAAACTCAAATGTTTTTCATGGGATTATGGCACTTATGGACCATCAATATTATATTAAGCAAAAAAATTACTTCTTAGCTAGCCAAAATGGCTATGCCAGAATGAGATGTAATGTTAGCTAGACACACTGTATTTTTCCATCATCCATGATTTAACCGCGAAAAATGCTTAATAGTTCGAAACAAATTTTGTATTAGTCGTATCAATAGTAATGATTGGTCATACTCATAAGGTGCTTTTAGCCACTTTTGGTAGTACCAATCACATCATTGCTTTATGTAATACTTTTTCTTTTTTTCTGGTGCAGGGTCCGCTTGCATCTGCATACGTGGATCAAATGTTCCATAATTCCATAAGGGTTCTTTGCAACGCAAACACATCTGAAGGATTCAAGCCTGCAAAGGATGTGTCACTCCCTGAGATTAACCTTAAGGAAGGTGAAATAACAGGTCTAGTAGGAGGGTACCCTCCATCTCGTAGGACCATCCTTGCTTTCTTTGCAGGTGGCCTGCATGGGGAGATAAGGCACCTTCTTCTAAAGCAGTGGAAAAACAAAGACCAAGATGTGCAAGTCTACGAGGAACTCCCTCGAGGTGTTTCTTACTACACATTGCTCAGAAGCAGCAAGTTTTGCCTGTGCCCAAGTGGCTATGAAGTAGCAAGCCCAAGAATAGTGGAAGCTATATTCACAGAATGTGTGCCTGTGTTGATATCTGATGGCTATGTTCCACCCTTTAGTGATGTGCTGAATTGGAACACATTTTCAGTGCAAGTGCATGTCAAGGACATTCCAAACATCAAAAAGATACTCATGGGGATTTCACCAAAAAAGTACTTGAGGTTGCTGAAGAGAGTGAGACAGGTGCAAAGGCATTTTGTGCCCAATGACCCCCCTAAGAGGTTTGATGTGTTCCATATGACTATTCATTCCATTTGGCTAAGGAGGTTGAACATCAGAATTTAATAGCATGTACAGCATCTAGAAATTGTTTCCCCATATGTACCAGTGGTGACTGACTATCAATATAGTTAACAGATTTTGTATATATCTAGACCTTTTTTTTTCTGTTACATATTTTTTTAGGCCTTACCGTTGGTCTGGAAGGATTGTTGTCTTGTAATATGGACATTATAGGTTCAAATCTTAAAAATAGTTTCCTCATAAAATATGGAGAAGATTGTGTTAATTTACCTTCCAAGACTCTACCAAGTGGGAGCCTCACACTCTAGACTGCAATTTTTAAATTTTTTGAGAACCCCGGAATTAGAGATTGAGTTGTGGTGTTTTCGTGTAACAGATTCATTATTAATGTGACCCATTTGATCTGAATCGATCTGAATCAGTTGCCTCACCAACTCTAATCTTGGTCACAGACAGCGCATAGTATTTTTTATGTGAGAAAGAGATGGCTGTAAGTACATTTTCTCATTGAACACACATATATACTCATAAAAGTTTAAATCAATGTATGAAAGATTTTCATTCATTATATCAGATGCAGTCAACACAATTTTGGGCCACTAAACTTTGGATTGTGACGTTGCTGTACTTCATACCTTTTGGTCCTATATCCGAGCATCTAGGGAACATTACATGATGACCAGAAAATAAGGCACATCACATGGATGAAGTCATTGGTCATCTAACGCTTAACCTCTATAAAAGCTAGACTAAACTAACAAAACCACACTAAACTAACAATTTGGTCCTTAAAGATGCGGCGGTTTCTCTGGTGACTAAACTCATATCATGTGTATATTTGAGACCAAATTGGTAGTTTTAATTTAAAAAGTACTTTGACCATAACTACCCTGGAGATAACAGGGGGAAAGGCAATTAAGTATGTAATCAAACAACTACTATTCTTACAGGTGGCAATTTAGAATGTAATCAGCCAAATATTGTTCTTATACATGGTGTCCATTGTGATACACGCACTAAATTACATGAATAGAGCCATTAGTTAGAATGCCTCGTTTGTTTCAAAGAAGTTGCAGTCAAATATAATACAGATAAATTGGTGACCTCCACAATAATAATTTTCTCAACAAGTACACAAGAATGAGTGCTTAACTAATTTGGAATTCTCCACTGGCATGAACCTCTTTGACCTGCTTATCATACTCATCCTCTTCCTCCACTTCTGCATCCAAATCTTGTGCCCCTTCCTCCTCCTCTTCTTCAGCTTCCCAGCCAAAACCTTTGATAGGCCTAGATACCGGTGGTGGGTTTCTTGCCTCTCCCACAATCTTCATTATCTCCTCAGCACTTTGGACATGAAAGCTTGGGTTGTCTCTCTGGTAATAGATAGCTTGAGCTGATTCAGTTAGCTCCCTTGGAAGATTCTTTAAAAACCAGGGGTGGTTTTTAATCTCCTTCAGAGTGACTCTCTGAAGACAATAAAGAATATGGCGTCTGGCAATTAGCTCAACATAAAACAAGTCCTAGTTCCAAATGTAGTCAGTCATATTTTCAAAGAGCATCTTGTTTGACAAAGATAAACATTTATGCTCGTCTTTTGCTTTGAGCATGCACTATCAATCAATTGACAAGAGATGAATTGAAGACACAAATATTAGCCAGACAAAATTAATCCCAGTCTGTAAATGGCAGCTAAATTTCAGAAGAGATCTACTGTAAGTGTCCCAAATTTCCAAGATTTAATAATTTGGTAGACTTCTATTGAAATTCTAGATGCCTCCTGACACTCGTATACAACCTAAGCTAGGTAATATGGAAAGCAGTACCAGGGAGATAAAAGAAGACCATAGTCATGTTCTCACAGATAAAATGCATGGAAAGTAGAAAAAGAAGACAAACTGGAACTACCGATCTGCAGTAAGCAGAAATTGACCAGTTGGTAAAGATAGAATAGAGAGGCTAGGTGCAGTTTCTTCTGGACTTATTAAGTAGAAAAAGAAGACAAACTGGAACTACCAATCCGCAGTAAGCAGAAATTGACCAGTTGGTAAAGATAGAATAGAGAGGCTAGGTGCAGTTTCTTCTGGACTTATTATTAGCTTACAATGGACAACAAGATTTATTTCGCCAAAATGTTTCTTTTGATTATTTTTTATTCATTAGGAAAATTGTTTGCTAGGGTTTTTTTTTTTTTTCATATTACACACAAATCTATACTCCAAGAAAATAGAAGAGGCATGGCATACATGATCTAAATGTCATGAAAAACCAAATCGCAATAATAGTGGAGAAAAAAAATAGTTGCCTGAACATTATGACATACCCTCAATGGATTTGCAACAAATATACGAGAAAGGAGTTGTCTGCAATCTTGAGATATGTGAACATAATCAGGGATTTTGTACTGAACAGCCATTATACGCTGTAGAATAGGACAGAAAGGGATAAGAATGAGGTGAAAGTAACGTAACACACATCATAAAATCATTATTGATGGGCAGGAAAACAAACCTGAATTGTTTTCCTAAAATTCCTAGGGTCATCCTGATCCTCAAAGGGATATGCTCCAACCAGCATGACATAAAGAGTAACCCCGCATGACCATACATCAGCCAACTAAAACAAAATTTATAAGAGAAAAACATTATAGGTAGCATGATTATAAGAAAAAACGTGGTGTAGGGATGAGTGAGTGTGTAGCTAAAAAACAAATCCATAATTCACACAACCCCCCCCCCCCCAAAAAAAAAACAAAAAAAAAAATGGAAGGAAAGAATCCAGTGACATGTTCAGGCTGGAAAGGTAAAGATCCAATATATAAATCAGATGGAAGGAACTCTGAAGAATTGATTTCATGTGGAGCAAATATATTACCTTGCCATCATACTCGCGCCTAGAAAGAACCTCTGGCGCTATATAAGCTGGCGTTCCAACAGTTGATTTGGGTCGTGAATGCAACAACGATGACTACACCACAAATAAGAAACACTTGAAAAACCGTAACAGTAGCCTAGATATCATTCAGAGCTTTAAGCTTGATGATATTAATTCCAATACCTTGGAATAACCAAAGTCACAAATTTTTAAGCGAGGTGCAGGACTTCCGTCTAAAAGGGTATTTTCGAGTTTCAAATCTCTATGGCATATTTGCTGCAAAAGAAAAGCAAAAGCATAAGTCCTCACTTTGAGAGTTTATGAACACTGGAAGTACCACGAGCCTGTGCTTTTCCATGAACTTGAGAATGAGTAGCTAGCATACCTTGGTATGACAGAAGTGGACACCAGAGATCAGCTGCTGAAAGAAGTATCTGGCCTGAACAGTCAAAGGAAAGAAAGTGAGAGAAGAAAGACAACAAAAGAAATGGGATGAAATAACAGAGAAGTATATTAACCTCATCTTCACTGAACCTGCCAGCACTGCATATTCTCTCAAAGAGCTCTCCTCCGGCAGCATACTCCATTACTATTGCCAAATGAGTGGGAGTCAAAACCACCTGCAAAATCAAAATCCCCATTGAAATAAGATCGCACAATTTATAATGTGTACTGTAATAATACTCATTACTCAACACAAATTAAGTGATCCAACAAGCAAATTCCTTACCTCCTTGAAGCGAATTATATTGGGGTGCCTAAGGGATCTGTGGTTGATTATCTCTCTTGCCACGTTCTCATCAATCTGGAATTATTTAAAGTTAAAATAGAAGGCTTTCAATTATTTAGAAAAAAAAAACACACACACACACACACACAGAGATATTATAAATTATATGCAAATCACTAACACTAGTCTCTCTAAATGCTTAATAATCAATCGTTGAAAGGTTCATATATATTTCCTTCCATACCCTCCAAACTAGATCCATCAAAATACAAAACGCAATCATCATAACTCTGAAAACATAAAATCAAAAAGGAAATGATTGGTTGGACGAAAGAGAAGAAAGGAAAAACCTTGCGGCCACGCTCGATGTATTTCATGGCAACAAGCTCCTTGGTGTCCTTGTTCCTCATGAGCCTGGCCACCCCGAAATTTCCAGTTCCCAAATCCTTGACAGCCTCATACTTGTCCATAGTGACCAATCAACCCTCTCAATCTGTGGATCCTCTGAACAGATCGAAATAGGATCAGAGGGCCATTCTATTCCGCAATTCGATCAAAAGGGTATCCAAAGGTGGTCGCTTTTTCCACTGAATAACCACTTGTTTCTTAATTTGTTGTTATATATATATATATATATATATAGAGAGAGAGAGAGAGATTTTGCAGAAGGAGTAGAGTGAAGAGGACGGTGGACGTATAATAGCGTTAGAAAATTAGTGAAGAGAAAGAGACTGTATTGGAATCCAGAAGCATGAACATGAGAATGAGTATGAAAAGACTCAGAGCGAATGATGATGATGAGTGCCAGTGATGTTTCGTTATCGGTTATTAACTTATTATCCGCGTTGGCCTTGTCTCTGTGTTTCGCCCTTTCTCTATTCGTTCATTAATTTATTTACTAGTACAGTTACATTTTTAATCCTAAAAAAAATATTAGGTATGAAAAAGATTTAATCTCTCGAAAAATACGCAATTACGCCTTAGTCCGTCTAATTTATTCAAAAGTGAAGTCATTTACTAGAGTTAATGCTCACTTTAATCCCTCACATTTCATGTGTGAGTCAATTTAGTCCCTGACTTTTAAGATGAGTCAATTTGGTCCTTCACATTTGCAATTGTGAGTCATTTTAGTCCCTCTGTCATGTGGGATCACTTTTAAAAGATATTGACAGAAGGTCGAAAATGACTCACAATTGCAAATGTGAGGGACCAAATTGACTCATCTTAAAAGTCAGAGACTAAATTGACTCACACATGAAATGTGAGGGACTAAAGTGATCATTGACTCCAGTTAGTACTCAGGGCTTGGGCTCAGTTAATTTGCACAGGATCAGATATTCAAACACAATTGCTGCCGATGTAATAAAAAAATTATTAAAAAGAATTTAATTAAAATATACAGATCATATAAAGAAATTATATATTTATCCAATAATTTAATAATATATCATCAAATAGGATTAGTTTCAATCCTACTATTTAAAAAGTCAAATAAAAAAAGAGATGTGATTTGATGAAATTTTACACTGTCAGTGTATTAAAATTAAACTCTATTAAAAAAATAAATTTTTTTAACATGTAATTCTTCGCATATTTTGCCAATAGGCATTTTACTACCTTTAAATTTTAGCATGGTCTTCACTCAGACCCTTAAACTCTATTTTTTTTTTATTGACTTAATTGTTTATTTGACACCTTTTTTTTATAGTCTGACATCCACTTTTAAGTATGTAAATAATTTATATAAAATTAATATGTATGTAATATAAAAAAATTAATATAATAAGATTTAATTGTTTAGAAACTAAAACGTAAGTTTACTCTGACTAATTTGTTTACATAATCTAATATTAGTTCCGCATAAAAGAAAGGATCTAATTGTCATGTATTGACAATATACAATATTTTTATATAATCATCCATTCATGTATTATTACATAAGTCATGATATTTGACTTTTTTTTATCTACTACCTAAAATTTCAACTAAATTAAATATTTTAATTAAATGATGATATAAAATTATTTTACACTGTCTCTTGATTAAAATTAAGCTCTAAAAGAAAATTTAATACTCGTTCGGGTTTGTATTTGTCCTTTGAGCTCTGCCTTTTTTATTGTTATTTTCATATTTTTGTCTCCAATTTGATATTTCTTATGTATTGCTTGAAATATTCATGAGTATTCGATACGACTCAAATACCAAATAGAAATATATTATAAATCAAATAAAAACCATATAAAGTATAAATAGAAAATATTTAAGATATAAAAAAAATCTTATATTATACGAATATGGGTATCCGATACGATTACATCATTGTTTTCAGGTATTCCTGTATCATGAATGTATTTGGATTTGGATTTTTGGAAGTGTCAGAACTGATTGCCATTGGATCTCTAAAAACGTCGTTGCAATAGTGAGGATGTAACATCCTTTCTTTTAAAATAATAGTAAATAATAAAATAGTCTATGTGTAATAATTGTAAGTCATGTATCAAATTTAAATATTTTATTGGTCTTACTTAATAATTTTATATTAATATCTATTTTAACTATTAGATTAAAATGTTAAAGTACAAATATTAATTATTTAAAGTGAGACCATAAACTATTAGTAATAGACTCAAAATATATTATGCCAAGTTAAGAATAAAATTTATTAAGAGTAATAAGTAATAATGTGTTAAGTATTAATAATTAGGTGTATAATTTTTACACAAACAAAATATATAGAATAATAATAAAAAAAAAAGGGCGTCGATTTATGCACAGCAACCAACTTCCTGTTGGTTTGATGGCTGTGCGTTTCTATATATATAGGTGCTATGTGTGCAGAGAGGAAAAGAAGAAAAAGAAAGAGAAAGAAAGAAAAGAAAGAAAGGAAAGTGACGGAGAGGGAGAGAGAGAACGTGAGAGAAAGGAAAAAGAGGAGAGAGAGAAGAGAGAAGAAAGAGAGAAAAGAGAAGATAAAGCTCAATTAGTTCACATAATCTCCATCTGTCAGTCAAACTTGAGGTAGGAATGAATTTATTTTATGCAAAATAAAACCATGGTTACAATTATTATTACTATTACTCATTTTATATACTGTCATTGTACATTATAGATACTCATTGTTATTTATTATTGTTATTCTTTTATAATTAAGGGCTTGAATATTGGTAAAAATAATATTAATAAAATTCCATTATCTCTCTACCGGTCCCGTCGGTTCACCGCGCTCTGGTTTCTTATTAATTATAAAGATTCCATTCTCTTCCCCAGTCCCCGCTTGGCTCACCGCGTTAGCTTTCTTTTATCACTAAATTATAAATATTTTCTTCTCTCCCTATCGGTCAAGTGCGGAGTACCGCCATTCCGATTTCTTTATTTATTTTAACGTTTCTTTACATTTATGCAAATTGTGATTTAATTCAAGTGAGTTAAATATTCTTTTATGTTGCTATCTATTGTACATTAATTTATCATTCTTCCATTTTAGAAGTTATTATATTATCTATATAATAATATATTAATTTGAGTTATCAATATTTATATTAATAATTAAATTGGTAACTCTATGGTTTAATAAATTTATTAAGGCATTAATTTATTTGGTTTTAATTTATTTATGCATGAATTTATAAATGTTATGCATTGATATTTTACTATTTAAATTAATTTATGAGCTCTTATTATAGATTAATTGTATGATTTCCTTATTATGAAATTATGAACAATAACTTTTAAATTAATTTAAAAAGAATATGACTAATTAAAGTGTGCCGCTAATCATAGATAAGGCAGAGGGATACACATAAGATCCTTTTAAGTTACCTGCCTTGGTTAGAATGGCTAAGAGGTTTGCTTTGTCGTCACAATGTAAAGAATAAAGAATGAGAATTTTCTAAGTTAAGGCCTTCAACGATGTGTGAGACAAGCAGACAAATGAAAGAGAAATTAAAGTAAAGAAATTACAGATTTAATAAGATTTATATGACATGTTATATATGACATAATTTATATGATAAATGCTTATGTTCATATAACACTATAGTACCCATGTGTATTTTCCGTGTAAACACGGCTGAAACCAACTATAGTTCAACTATTTTAAAACTATTCATTTCTACTGAGAATTTTCTTAAATTCTCATTTTTTTTTCTTTATTTTATTTCTGGTGTTTTCAGATTAGCCAAGTAGCATCGAATGGAAGACAGCTGCTATAAGTTTATGGACTTATGTTTAATTAATGTGTGATTTTATGTTGTAATTTTTAGTTTGTACCTAATGATATTAAATTGTCATGCTAGAATTTTATGTTTGTAACCTTTTTACTTAATGTAAATCGTTGTGCTTCATGTGTACACTCATATTATTAACCTATGAATAAACTGGTATCACAGAGGACACAAGGCCTTCCTTTCACTTCATTTGCAATTCTCAATTCTATCTTAGAATAATATTTTGTGTATAATTAAATTATATAATAAATATATATCACACATCTTATTATTATTGGATGTGATGTGTAGTCTCTACTCATTCCACCCATTCATCAAATTCAATAATAATAAAATATGTGATATTCATTTATTATATAATTTAATTATATACCTTACATCACTCTCTAATTTACTAATTGCCGTCTTACACTTCAGTTAAGCATATCTAAAAGGCAGGGAAAAAGGATCTTTTTTTCTTTTGCAAGGCGTGAGGAGGATTCTTTACAAGAAGAATATTGAAAAAAATTTAGATGAAGACCTGCAAAGTAGTTTGAAATTGTGCTATTTTTTATATAGCACACCATGTTAATATATTTATTTTTGTTACTATACTTGTATATATTTTAGAAATTGATTGTATGCTTAGTACAAAAATTTCATCCGAAGGTATTTAGGTTTTGGTAGGATTGTTTTTGAAATAATTTATGTTGAAAAAATTGATTTCAAAAAATTCATTTAAAAAAATTCATTTATGTTTTAGAAAGATGTTAAAAAATCGAGTTTACAAAAATTGATCTAAGGTTAAAAAGTAAAGCTAAATTTTTTAGCTTTTATTAAAATCAAATTCTGTAAAAGTAGAACACTTCTATCAAAAATAAAATGTGAAACCAAATCATTTTAATTCTTTTCAACACCCCTTTTTTCCAACTCAATGAGAAAATTATAAATATCCGAACAGGATGTTAGTCGCTATAGAAGTGGACTATCCAACATTATCTGTATAACTCAGAGTTAGAAAGATTTTAAAGTTCACTTCGAGGAGAGTTTTACCTGATCAGCACCCTTTAGCAGATTTACCTAATTAACACCCTTCATCCATTGAAGATCCGATTAACACCCTTTATCCCAATCAGTTGTGATTAATTCTAAAAGAAAAAAATATTTATCTTAAATATATATTATCATTTGTGTGATTTTTAAGGTTATAATGGCAAAGGTCAAATATTTTTTATAATGTAACAATACATAATTAAATTATAATATAAAAATCTTCCACCAGTATATAAATAAATTTATTTAAGTCATTAAATCGTCTAAACATAAGATAAATTCTAATTTTTAATCCTATAAATAAATATTCAAATTATGTTTTTGATTCTCAAAAATTAATTTATTGAAGAAAAATAAAATTGATATACCAGAAGTATGGTTTTCTTTTGCTTCTCTAGTGTACAAATTTTGTAACTGAAATATTAAAAAATAAATAAATATAACGCTAACAAATCAATAAATTAAAGCATTCGCTTCAAACAAAATAATAAGAATAATAGTAATTGTAGCCGATAATAAATTCTTAATAGTAATTCAAATGAGTTCTACTTCTGAAACGTGTTGACCAAGAGCCATTGCATGTTGCAGGACATCAGCATCATCGACCCCTCATTTGGTCCCCGTTTGCCGTGGCCGACATGGTTGCATTGGCCCTCTTTTTCTTTTGAGTAAGATTATTCGCATAATAAAATTATATGCTAAATACATATTATATATTTTATTATTATCAGAAATGATAAACAAGTGGAATAAATGAAGATTATTCATCACATTTAATGATAATAAATATGTAATATGTATTTATTATATAATTTTATTACACATATAATATTATTCTTTTTCTTTTTTTTCCTCAAAACAGTTTGGTCTCTACCCTCTAGGGTCAAATTGATAATTTAAGACTAGGTGAAGGGAAAGTTAGTCCCAATTCAGAATGAAAGGATGTTTCCAAATTTATTGATTACTCAGAGATCAACTAGCAATGAGAGAACACAAAAATCGAATCTGAACTATGATAACATTATATTTGAACTAGATGAACTAATTTCTACAATTTCTATCCTATCTATGGTATCACATACTATTACCGGCTACTACTGAATGCGAACGCATTTATTCGCATGGATACTGTGTCAATAGTTGTCCTGAATGTGCCACCTGTCGACTCCGGTGTTCACGTCTATCCCAATCAATCCTTCTTTCTGATTTATTACATCACCAATGCATCACCTCACTCTCACTGTAGCAACTTCATCTTCTTTTGCATTACCAAAAAAGCTTCATCTTTTTCTTTTTTTTTCTTGTTGGCTAGCATAGCAGTTAGAAGTTCCTTACTTATCTTTTTCGTTGTAATCAGAAACCTACTTGAGAAAGGATTATCTCCTTCAATCCTTAAGCTTCTTTATAAAGTTGAAAATCTGTCTTAAATTACCTACAGACATTGATAAACCTGTATATTTGGAGTAATTTTCAACCTGCTTAGCATTTATTCAACCTTGAGCACTCTATTTGTAAGTGTATTTAGGCTGAATGAGATATTAGGGTTTGTTTGGTTGCTTTAATTTTGTGTATTTTCTGTTTTCATCATTTTATGAAGAAAATAGTAAAAATAATAAAAATCTATTTCCTATTTTCATTATCCCCTTTACAAATCACAAAAATAGAAAACAGAGAAAATAAAATGCAAACCAAAAAGCCCTTTATCCAAATTGACATGTTATCCCAAGGCTTATTGGTATTGAAGGAGTATCTAGTTGATCCTGTCAACCTCGTGTGGTTGCTCTAAAGAAAACAATATTGCAAATTGCAAAAAATAGATGAAATATCTCAAGTTGTTTTTTTATTCTTTTTTTAACAGTGCACTTGTTAAAGATTTAAAAAAGACAAGCATTGCACAGGAAAAGAGAGAAAATAATAGGATTCTGTCAAGAAATATAGAAGTTTCTCCGTATGAAATATGAAATAGAAGAAAATCAAACTGGAATTATAGAGGATTCACAGTATTCTGGTTTGTTGAATTTTCGGGGCGGGGAGCAGAATTGTCACCCTCATAGTCTAGATTATGACAAAGTAGTCAATAGCTGCGTCACACAATCTTCAATTGGTCCATGCATCATGCCATTTTCCATTGTTTTGATGTTTTCTGAGTTCTTATGCTTGTGCATCCATCAACGTTTAATTCCAGCGCAGGGGTATATGAAAATTTCGAGGATAATTTAAGCTCACCAAATAGAGAAGGAATAACCTTGGAAGTACACAGTCAAGCAAAACATAACCGAATCGAAAATCAACTGACTTCATAAAAAAGATCAGCAATAGCTCGAGCCTGGCCATGCGATGACCATGATTGTTTCATGCCAATATTCTCAACATCCAAACGGCAAATGGCGGAATTATGCAACATTTTTTTGTCTAGCTTTCTAGTATTATTAAAAGAATAGTAAAAGTCATGTACAAGATTTCATAAACAAGTATATATAAATGCTTATCCATCATCCAAAAATGGATCGGAAAACTAATTAATCCAATCCAATCCTTGCCCCCAGCACCATGTATCCATGATTTAAAAAATAAAAAAAGAAGAAAGGAAAACACTTGATAGCCAGAAAAAACTGAGAGTACTTTTTCCAGACTGGTGTCAAAATGGAAGAGGCTCACCTTACATTTTTCAACCACCATATTTTCTGCCAACCACTCAAACTCCACATGAGTGCCAGCTGAAGTGAAGTTCACCATATTTCAGATCACCTTGCATGTCTTACTCTTCTTTCCACTTGTTAACATATCTGAGGAAAGCATTGGCAGGACTTTCCCTGGAAGGAGCTCGAACACGACTTGACCTTCGGACCACAGTATCATCCATTGACATTTTTGGTGTCAAATCCTTTGATCTTTTCTGGAGTTCTGGGCTATAAACATAAAATGGGCAAAAAAAAACTCTGAAGGCAAGGGAAAATAAATGTTGAAAAAAAAATCTTAATTATTCATCAATCAACCTTCATTTTTTGTTCCAAAAGTTTCAATTAACATTCTTATCTAAATTCAAAGGTATGTCAAATAACCAAATAAAAATTTGATGAAAAAAATATTTTTTAACAATATTATCCTATATGCTCTTTCCATTTCCCATAATTTTCTCAACTCTTATCCCCACCACTATGTCAGAACAATTACTTTATTTTATCATGGCAGCTAGATGAACAATTTCATTGCATTCATATCAAGTTCTACCAAATGATATTCTCACTTGAGCGACAGCCAACAATTCAAGAATAACATATTCTTTTACACAAGTAAAAGAACGTTTAGACCATTTACATTAACAAGGGACGTATATAGTGTTTGTCTGACATACCTCTTCATTTATTTTTGTCCACTTAGGCACTTACAGCATTTATGAAGCATATATGCATTTTAGACTTCAAGTCTAAAATTAAGGCTTTTGCTAAGGAATGCATCAAGGTATAGCTTAAGCACTGTGTGAGTGTGTGAAATGGAATCAAGGATGGGGGAAGTGAGTCATATATTGAAAAGCAAATCTTATTTTGGTTGATATTGAAAAGCAACAAGCAAATCTAACTCACCATATTCTACTATAATATTTTTCCAGTTGCTTTTGCAGAGCTCTTTCCCTCTCACCCTTGCAATTCAACGAACCCATCAAGGCATCAAGCTATTCAATCATGCCAACTAAAAGTTAGAAAATATATACATAAAAAGTGAACATATATAGCAGGCTATCAGCATTCAGTACCTCTTCCTTGCTGCTGTAGTATCCCCACTCCTTGGAGTCAGAACTTTCAACAAATATCCTCCCATCACGGTGGAACCACCAATACCTATTATAATATCTGTCCTTGCCTAGGGAACTTGTACGAATAAGCCGTTTCTCCATCTCCCGTTCAAAATACTCTCTCTGTAATAAGTAGTGTTAATAAAAGATCAACATAAAAAACAGAATAAATCCAAGCAGGGAGATAGGTTTCACCCTCTCTTCTTTACTTCTCTTCTCTAATGGATCCTTATCACCATTCAATTGTTTCTGTAATTCCTTTCTGGATAATTCATTTCCATTTTCTTCTGGACCTTTCTTCTCTGAATTCAACTTCTTAGATGTCATTTTTGAAGCATGATTTGAATGCTTGATCACACTGCTAATATGTTTTAAGAAGAAAAGGTTAAATGAGAATAACCACAAATAGAGAAAAATGTGGTTTCTAGATATACAAATAAGCATGAAGAAACAGCACAAATGGTAAACTCTAACCTTCTATCCAATGCATCTATTTGGCCATTCTGTATGCCATGATTATTGTTTGTTGAGACACCAGCAACACCGTTCAGTTGATGACCATCCACACCTCCATTGTTTTCAGAGTCGGCTTTCACCTGTTCTTTTTCTTCTCTTCTCTTCCTAGCAGCTTCCAGTGCTTCTCCCCTTCTAGAGGCACTGAGTGCCTGCCGCTGCTCAATAAACTCATCCAACTTTTCCCTGACAGTAGCAGTTTCAAGGACATGATTGACCAATTCACGAAAGATTTCTAATTTAGCACTGGCATCTACACAGCCATAATGTCCCCGTTTTATGGTTGCTTCATAGTGCCGTAGTCCAGGAATATTGATCATTTCTAGAAAATCGCATAAGTACTCTGTCCAATTAATCATTGTAATCTGAAAATAAATGTGAATGGGATATTTTCGTATCAAAAACAACAACACGATAAGCAAGTCATTGAGGAACCAGATTGCAAGGAAAAAGATTCAATTGGGACCAATCATCTTATTGAATACAGCGAACACTTATCACTGATGCTAACAAAAAGAATGTAAGTGAGAGACAGTAACCTTAGACTTTCGCCTTCTTTTCTGTACAGCTGAAGTGTATTCACCATTGTCTTTGATGAGCAGCCGAAAGAGTACAGCATGAGATTCCACAAGGAGAACCACATTGCTATCCTTGTGGCAGATTGCATTTTCAAAATCTTCAAGAGAGTAGGGCAACAACCGTAATAGTTTACCAAAAGACGTGAAAAAATCCCAAACCATTAAGAGATCCCCCACACAATACAGTGGAACATTAAAGTCTCTTGTTGGAGAAGGACGTTCAGCAAAAACAGAATCATCTGGACTAGGCTTCACCAATAGATCATCAATTGGATATTTGATTGGCTGTTCCTTATCATGGTCATTTTCTGCAAAAATTGAGATTGCAACAAGAAAACTTTTCACATAAACCAAACGGGGTGGTGTTCAATAAGTCAGAGAGTATTTTTTTTCCAAACTAAGAGAAAATGGTTTCTAGTCAAAAGCATAAAAAGAGATGTTCCCCCAGACAAGGAAATTCCCCACACAACACCCCATTCCAAAAAAACGGATAGAGGGCAAAATGAACTGCAAAACCCAAAGCATGTTGAAAGTGTATGCTATCAGAAACCAAAAACCAAATTAAACATCTGTATGATAAATGGATAAAGCCAAATTTACACCCAGCCAATATGAATTGTTTCAATCTCTTTACTCTACCTTTCTCTTGGGTTGAACTATCCAATTTCACCCCATCTGACTTCTTCCTTTTACAGTTTTCAGGACTTCCCTTTGACTCCTGAACATGATAAATTTGACACAAAAAAAAAAAAAAAAACCAATATGAACTCATTAACAATCCAGTCAGAAAAATATAATCTATCAATTACGAAGTCTATTTCTGTTCTTGTATTTTTCTTAGCCTTTATCAATCATTTTCAAAATTAAAAAAAAAAAAAAAGCAGAAACTACCATCTCTCAGTTTCCATCTACCTCATTTTTTCTTTTCTTGGAGCAGATTAAAAGTCCATTGCTGAAGAAAACCCTCTCTCTTAACTCCTCCGGAATGTCAGCCGGGATTCCATAATTTTGTGCCAGTTCGTCATGTAACACCCAAGGAGCATTCCGATATGTAGATTCCCGGATAAAAGACTTCAACATATTTCTGCTAAAAGGTTGCTTCTTCTGTACCAAATCTTCAGAGCTGACTTCTGATCTTCCAATTATATTCTTGTTTTTGTCAAGCCAAGCCACCTCATAACTGAACTTGTCAACCCCTTCCTGCATGACTTTTAATATTTTGCATGGATGTTCTCCATCATTCCTTCTTCCATACAGTTCAGCACCCACAAACAACCGCTCCTGCAATTTTTCAGAAATAGAATCGGCAAGATCCTTCAATGGGAGCTTGCCTACAAGCACACAGATCACTAAGGAGGACAAAATGAAGAAAAATACAAGCATTTAGACCAATAACAAATTAGCAGTATAATCCAACTTGAATCAGTACCTACATATGTTTCCAAAACAATTTTATGGCTTTTGTTATTCCAAGTTTCTCATAAACATTAGAAGTCCTTTTCATTTTTACCTTAACTGTAATCAAACACTCAATCTAAGAAAGTCTGACTCCAGAGAAGTTATGGCATGACTGACTGCTTCATGTTAATCTATGCAAGTGCTGCCAGAAGCCCAGAGCTACTGATATAATCTAATCTAATCTAATCTAATACAAATATATAATGAATTGATATATACCTCAGATACATGGAAGATAGTCAAGATCAATGATCACAATTCCAATAATTCTCTATGAAAACCAAAAGTCTTTCAAATTCATCCATAATAATCAGATTAATTTAGCAAACTCATTCATTTGCTGTACAGCATTCGATGACCAAAAGGAAGAGCTGCCCATAAAGTAAATGAAAAAACAGACACATCACTACATCACCATATATTTCTTCATCTCGAAACTGAGTAGTACTTACTGAATTGAATAATCCTTAGAGCAGGTGCCATTAATTCTTTAGGAAACTGTTGGACTTTCTCAGTGGCATGTTTTTCTGACACCAGAGCCTCTTCATAAGTCAAGCAAGTTTTTCCGGTGACCTTGCACATCCAAATCCTCTGACGGTATAGATTGATATGGCTCAAATAATCGCTAATTCATGTTAAGGAATGCCAATACAAGTGCCGAAAGCTAAAGACTAATATGAGCAGTTAATTTTCAACAACTCGTCAAAACTCATAAAAGATAAGTTACATAAAATACTTTTTAAGTGTTAACCACTTCCAATTTAAAATCACCGCCTACTCATGGTTTATTGCCAGCAACAAAGACAAGTGAAAGGATATAAAAGGATACAGATAATCTCGAAATATTTCTTTTGTAAAACGAATCTGGTAAACAGTCTCACTCGGCTCCAAATCCTTAGGTGGCTCAGCCAAGGCAAAAGGCTTTCTCCTCAAAAGAGGCATTGAGAGAAGCCCTCAGGTCCTGTTAGAAAAAAAGAAGACCATAAATCCAGAATCCCACAATAAGAATTTGGCACAACAGAACCCTTTTGGTGAAAGGTTCTTAACAATTACTGTTCAAGCTACAATAAAGTAGAAGCTGCAATACTATAAGCCACTTGAATGATAATAATTTCATGAACTACCTAAGTGCTACATGAACTATCAAGAACACAAAAATACCTTGTGAACTTATCTTTTAAGTGAAAACAAATTCCACCTTGATTTCAAAACAAGCAGGAACAAACACTCTCATCACGGCTAAAACAAGTTTTGAACTACATTTCAATCTCACTGTCATTGGAAAATGATTTAGCAAATCTGAATGTCTCTGAAGCAAAAAGGAAAAAAAAAAATTCCCTAACGAATTCCAAGGACAACATAGATAAACCTATAAAGAATTTCAGGACAATCAAGTGTGTATATATATATATATAAGCAATGCAACTATATGAAAACGAAACACAAAAGATTCGTCGAAAATCCCTGGAACCTTAGCACTAGCAAGTAGCACCTTCAAAAAATAATAATAATAATAAATAAATGAATGAATAAAAATAATAGTAGCATTTATTATTTCATTTTCATTAAATGATCACCACGCAAAGTCCGGGATTGAATATGAAAAGGTCAGCGTTGCAGGGCGGTAAGGGAAACCCTAGAATGTGGCATTTTGCTTGTGGGATCTCATAAACAAATTAATTAACCGAAACATGCAAACGACACGGCATAACCACAGCTCTGAGTATCCGAAAAATTCTAAAAAATAAAAATACAAAAAATGGAGGCTGGAGGGAAAATGAAGGCGGCAACAGCATTAACGAGAGAAATGAAACCGAAAAAGAAGACGAGAACGCGGCACAAAACCTGAGTTCCCGCCACAACCGAATTGGTTACGGTTTGAGAGGAAAAGTTTTTTTCTACGAAATAAAATAAAATAAGTAAATGGTTGCGTCGAGAGAGGGAATCTTACAGTGAGAAAGTGGATGAGTGTTGTTGTTGTTGTTGTAGGAAGGAAGAATGAGAATGGAAAAGAGAAGAAAGGAAAAAGAGAGGGGAAAGGTTGTTGATTTAATTTGTGAGTTCGAAACGACCAAGTCTCTTCTCACGTTTATTTTACTGTTATTTTAACTCCTACTTTGTCGGACATCATATTTGTTCATGATTTAACTCCTGTTATATTTGTTCATGATTTAGATATAGATCTCACTTAATTTTAATTTCACACTCCATCAAATGATAGATGTAAGTGCATCAGCATGATATCCCATAAAATATGAATCAAAATATCATTTTTCTTATTTCCTCCCATCTGCCCCTCTCCTCTCTTTTCTCAACTTCCTCTCCTTTCTTGTGGCTAGACGTCAAAATGGGCCAAGCTTGATGAAACTCTCCAAACAACCCAAAGACATTCTGCTAGGCTTAAAAAATTAAAGTAAAAATAAAATTTGGCCCCGCATTTGAAATTAATGATAAAAAATGACACGTCATTAAGCCGTATGGAGTTCTGATACGAGAGGATTCAATCTCCCCAAAGACATTAGAAGATTATGCAAAACATATACCAACCTATCATAACAACTTTATCCAAAAAAGTTAAGAATTTATCTAACAAGTGTCCAATACTGGTTAAAGAGTTAAAAAGGAAAAGATTTGCATTGAAAAAAAGTGAGATTTCATATTTTCAAAACATTGCATTCATAACAAAATTTTGAAACTAAATATTTTTAGTAACCTTAATCACAAACTCAAAAGTTAATCAAAAATTTTGATCTCTTTTCACCCTATTAACTTGGACAATATCATGCATTTAGACTATTGCTAATTTGCTATATACTGCATAGACTCACTTCCTTTCCTTAAAGACTAAATGATAGCACACTCAGAGAACATGTTGATTTGTTGTTTAAATCATCAAGTTCACATGGAGAGGATCTCATAGCTAAATTAAAACTCATTTATAAATTCTATCTATCAAATGGATTAGTCATTGCTTCTAATAATATGTAGTATTTTTTTTTTTTGGTATAATGATACTCTGAGTTGAAAAATAAATAACCAAAAGCAACCATAAAAAATACAAGAAAAGTGAATTGAATTTACTCCCGTTTTTAGTTTCTTACTAATCAAATAGTACTACTATTATCAAGAGAAGTAAACGACACATTTACGAAACAAAGTATCGGGCCTCAACCCAAATTGTATTTGTATGATTTCCCAATAATGTTTGATGGCCTAAACCCAAAGTGTGTGACGTCAGCGTGAGATTCTAAATGGACCGAAACAAGTTTAATAAGGAAAGAGGGATCGAGGCTTGAGGCTAAGGGCAAGTCTATCACCCAAAAGAGAAAAGGGTAGTAAGTAGTAACAAAAATAACAATAAAAAGAAAAGGGCAAGTCTCCTTCTCTTGAGTAGTCACATAATAATAGGAAAGCGCGGGGACGTGATTTGAGACAATTAAACGGGTAACTCGTTTTGACTACTTTATTTTTGTCAAAAACTTTGCAAATATATTTATTTTTAATCATACAATATCAATAATAATCCTAATTATATCTTTGACAAAAATGTATTGAATCTGCATTTAAACCAACGCAAGTGAATATTTATAGCAAAGGAAAAAAAAGAAGCTAAAATATTATTAGTTTATGTTAAAGAAGAAGGCGATATTCACTACGAGCCACCATTGTCCATACTGCATGGTTTTTGAGCGTCGTCAACGCCCTCCCTACCACCAAATTAAACAACACACAGATTTTTTCTGTTGTGTTAGTCTCTTGTTTAAAGGAAAAACCACTTTTGTTCTTCTCTCTTTCATTTCCTAGTATTCTTTTTTTCGCTTCCATCGAGGAAGCTACTTGTTTTTATTACACCATGCATTCCTTTCGCAACGCGAATTCAACCCACACCCAACCGGCATCTGCTCCTTCCGCTCGGACCAACACCCCGTCCCTCTCTGCCTCTCGCTCTCTCTCCTCCTCGGACGGCTCTTCGTCCACCTCCGGCCGCCACCGTGTACAGCGGTCAATCTCCGACTCGGCAAGGTTCTCCCGCCAGAAGACCGCCCGCGAGGTGGTGCTGAACGAGGTGGTTGGGAATGGGATCTCGGGGATTCTGTACAAGTGGGTGAACTACGGGAGAGGGTGGAGGCCGAGATGGTTCGTGCTTCATGAAGGTGTTTTGTCGTATTATAAGATTCATGGGCACGACAAGCTTGTTCTTAACGGGGACGTGGAGAATGGGTCGAAGGTGATTGGGCAGGAGTCGCTCCGCCGCATCAACAGCCAACGGCATTGCCCCTCTCGCCACCGTAGACCCGTCAGCGAGATCCACCTCATGGTCTGCTCTATTTCTTTCCCTCAATAAACTATTCTTTCTCTTCTTCTTTTTTTAAAAAAAATCCACTTCTTTTCTATCCTTTTTTAAGGTTTGACGTGAAATCGTGCAAACATATAAGTTTTCACAAAAGTATGGAACAAAATAATTATTTTTTTTTCATATATGCATAGGCCCTTAAAGCCCGAAAAAATCTACTTTTTTTCAATAAACTATGTCAACTTATTTTGGTACTGTCTAATTATTTATGATTAAAAATTGTCACGTGTCTAACTAATTTTAATTATTACTACTTGTAAAATTCATTAGTAAATCATATATTGAATGCAAGAGAGTATCGGTACTCCAAAGACAATCCCATAAGTCTGAATTAACCATTTTTAATCCATATTTTTTTTAATGTAAGAGGTGCAAATACAGAGAGGTGTCCCCGAGAAACTAAATAAACTTTCAAACTTTAAATTATAGTTTGCACATGTATCATTTATAAATATAACTGAATTTTTTTACATTATTAGTAGATTTTTTTTACTATTAATTAATTGTACATATTTTTTATATAATTTTTAACATAATTATTGTAAGAGTTAAATATTTATGATGATATAATAATTTATGATAGAAAAATTTTAAGCAGTCAAATTAATTAGGATACGTTAAAGCCCAATTTGTTCATAGAATTTGCAATAGGGGTGGGCTGATAATATGCTAGCACATTATTTTAGCTAGAGACAAATTAGATCAAATCTGTTACAATGAGGTGCCCAATCATATCTGGAGTGTATTTTCTTTGGATTGGATTCTTATGATTGAATAAATTAATTCACATTAAAAAAAAGATTATATAACAATATTAAATCTGAATAAATAATACATTTGGCAAAATTATAATTAAGTGTTATCAAAAAGATATTTTTAAAATTAAACCCATTCTCTTAAGCGAGAGTGAACAGAAAGTTACTATATTTCACTGGCTCAGCAAAACAATAACATGAAAAGTATATATAAACCAATTGGGTTGATTGGGAGTTTTGTAAATAATAGAAGGGATGATTAATAATGGAATGAAAGAGAAAGATGATGATTAAAATGAAAGAGACCATATCACATCCTTATTTGAATATTATATTCATTTACTGTTGACTCCCAATTTAAAAGCTTAGAAAAGTTTAATGCCTGTTTGATTTGCTGTTTCTAGTATTCAATTTTCAATTTTTTCAGTTTTTCCTTCATAAAAATTGAGAACTGAAAATTAGAAACTGTAAGAACTAAAAATAGCAAACTAAATAGGCCTTTAATGTGTATTTGATTTCAATTTTCAATTTTTATTTTTATTTTAAATTTTACGAAGAAAGTATGAAAATTGGAAAGTTAAAAGCAAAGAGGCATTAGTTTTGATGTCGAAGGAAAGGACACATAGGGTGTCTGTTTTCGCGTTCATCTACCGCAACGGGCATTCGCCCTCGGTGAACGCTGAATCAATTTGTTTATTGGCTGATTTTGTGTTTAGAGTTTGCCACCGGGGTTTTTATTTTGAACCATGGTTGGGCTTAAGCAACATTTTGTTGCTGCCGCTTTGAATTCCCCCCACGTTCAGAATCAACTACCCTTGCATTTATTTGCCTTTTGGATTGTGGACTTGCACTGAATTTGTTTCTTTGTCATAAGCGAAAAATGAATTTATTTTCTTTTTTATATGTTACACCTTATATTTTTTAAATGCTAACGAATTTTAACTTCTGAATTTTTAATCTTACATGTAAATTTAAGTAAAATTACATAAGTTATATAGCATCTTAATAGTGTTTATATAATTTTTTATTTATAATTTTTAAAATGAAATTTCTATAATTTTCTTCATAATAATATATAAAAATAATTTATTAAAAAATCTTATAAATAAAAATGCAATAAAAAAGGTAATAAAAAAATTATAATATTAAGCTTACATCATTTTATAGTAATTGTACATACACAAGTGATTTTGATTACTCTCATTTAAACAATATTTGCTTTATCATAATCAATTTTGATATAAAAGTTTCCAAACAAAAATCATATTGACATCAACTCACTTTTAATCAAAATCAATTTTGTACAATCAAGTGAGTCTAAACCCCCATTTACAAACTCCAATCCAAACACATACATAATCCATTACTAGTCATATCAATTACTTTTCTAAAATTATTTTCAAATAATAAACACTTAAGTTTAACCTTGTCACTCCTTTGATTCTCGTTCTCTCAGCGATAGGCTTAGTTATTTTTAAAAAATAATACTTTTTTAAAAGACTAGCTCAACTACTGAGCTTTTGGCTTTTATTTTAAAATTTGATACTATAATTGATGATGAAAAGTATATATGGCTGTGCATGGGAAATGGGAATGGTGGGTGCAGGTGTGTTCGGTAACAGAGAACAAGTCAGAGGAGAGGAGGTTCTCAATATGCACGGGGACTAAGAAGAGGCTGCACCTGAGGGCTGAGAGCAGGAAGGACAGGGCCACCTGGTTGGAGGCCATGATGGCCGTCAAGGACATGTACCCTCGCCTCTCCAACGCCCAGATCATGGCCCCCGTCGCCTCCGTCTCCCTCTCCACCGACAAGCTCCGCCACCGCCTCCTCCAGGAGGGTCTCAGCGATGCCGCCATCCACGACAGCGAGCAAATCATGAGAGCCGAGCTCTCCCACTTGCAAAAGCAGATTGTCGCCCTCAAGCACAAGCAGTTCCTACTCATTGACGCCCTCCGCCATTTAGAGGTACTTCCTTACATGTGTATCCTACACATCGACATTCTTAAAGGTTACCCTTATTTGCACCAATATCTTCATCATCACGTTGACACACTACTATTTATTAATGGAAAAGATACGTGAAATCTAAATTAAAGGGGATGCACATCTTATCTAATAATTTATAGTAATGTGTTAATATGATGTTTCACACATTACAAATATAAATAACATTTCTCATTCTTAAATGTAACTGTAATGAAAGTCTAATAAATAGAAGCATATGATTATATGCTAGTGTATAAATTAAATCAATATATCAAAATTAATCCTATGTTGTACTTATAGTGTAATACTTTAATTATGTGTATAATTATTATTTGTTTTCAGTACATTTTTAATGTAGTATATGGTATACTTGAATGGAATATAACCTCACTTAGAGTTTAATGGATATATGTGATATAAAAATTCTTATAAGTATGTAATATCCATTACACGTATATAAGAATTTCTTACATTTTTAAAGTTTAATTTTGATGCATTTATAATTTTATATTGTCAATCAATCAAATCTTTCTATTTATATATAATGAGAGTAAAAGTGAAACTATATTTGTTAATACGACATTATATGATTGAATATATATGTAAAACTTATTTACATCTTGACATTTTAGCATCAATAAGGCTCCTTCAAATTGAGATTGTCTCATTAAAGATAGTAAATATAGGTACATAACTTTGAAATTAAAAATAGTAAAATGAATTATAGTTGTAATCTTTTAAATGATATACATCTTTACTTTTTTTCACTAAGAAATAAATGCAATTTGAAAAAAAATTTCCTCAAAAAGAAAAAAAGTGTTTTTATTCAATTTGCTTCTATCTTCCAGACAGACAAGGTTGACCTGGAGAACACACTTGTTGAAGACCAAAGGTCAAAGGATGAAGGGGACCCTTATCTATCATCTCTGGAAAAATATAGCGGTATGTAACTAAACAATAGGGGTTGCAGATAAAGATATTAGGGAGCGTTTATTTACTGTCTCTGATATATTTATTATATATGTATAGGGGTATTATTAAAAGAAAAAAATATTAAATTTTTTTCTGTGTATCCTGTCTCCATTATCCTCACATTTTGAAGGTATGGAAATTTTGTGTGTTTTTGTCCCTTGTTACTGTCTCTAGTAGCAAATAGGTTTATGCCTTCAATATCTATGTATTTCTATTTCGAAGACAGTAAATAAATGATACCTTAGGTAGCGTTTGGTTTGTGTCTCAGGAGGGACATGGACAAAAATTCAGAGACAGTAGAGACAGAAACAGAAAAAATATTATCCATGTATCATGTTTGGTGGTGGAGATGGAGACAGAAAAATATTGGCCGTTGACCACCATTGGCCAGCGTTGACCTGCAACCAGCGGCATTGATCGGCAGCCAGCGGTGTTGACCGACATTGACTTCGGCGTTGACCATTGACTCCGATGTTGGCCGCGCGGCCGGCAGCGTTGACCAGTGGTGGTTGGTGGTGGCTGGTGACTGAAGGTTTCTGTCTTCGTATTCTGTCTCTACTGTCCCCACTTTTTGGAGAAACAGAAATACAGGAAATTTTTGTTTCTAGGACAGAAAATTTTTCCATCCCCGTACTCCATCTCCACCACCAAACATGATACAAGGACAGAAAATCAAAAACAGTCTTTGTCCCCCTATCCTAGAACAACAACCAAATGCTACCTTATAATGTGGTATATGCACTTTTTTTTACATTGGTAGAGTGATAAGCATGGGTCTGATTGAAGGTTTTCTACTTCTTTATAATCTACAAATCATCTTTTGCTAAAGGGCTATATTAGCTTGCAGGTGGATAATAACTCTCGGCCTTCTACTCAATTTATAGCTTATAGTCTCATACTAGGTCTCTTTCAAAATATGTGTCACTTTTAGATGAGCACACAAGTGTTAAAAAGATAATAAATGTATTGGGAATAAAGTATAATACAGTGAATGAACTAATATATCTCTATTAAATTAAATGCTTTTAGAAAAATAATACTCCCTTATAACTAGATATGCTAACTTTTCAATGTACTAAAATTACATGATTTTTCAAGAGTCACTAGTAATAAGGAATGGAGATGGTGATTAGTGAATGAAACTACTTAGGATACTATTAAAAATAAATAAATATTGCATTGATCAAGTTGTCTTGAAAGTAGACAGATATTGTGAAGGAGATGGAATATTACTCTAAGCTAGTTATATAAAAAAAATCTTATTTGTATGTAAGATGTGTATGATTATGTGTCGACTCACACCTTATTCACTACTTGTCCATCTAATGGTAGATTGAGTGTGAGTGGATACAATATTCCATAGAGTTTATGTGCAAATAACATGACTCAATTTTCTAGTATGTGCTATGTTAGTTTGTGATCAATTTCTCCCTTGGCTATATATGGCTTTTGCCTAATTTGAGGTGACCACAGTTGTTTTTCATTTATTAAGACGTGTTTCATTGCTCCTGTAGACGTGTACTGATAACTAAGAAGACACATGTTTCCGTATATTGTTTTCTTTGTTGCCTGTGACAGATGGAAGCGCCAGTGATTCTTCTGATGAGCATGATAGGCATGATGATCACTCTGATGATGAACATGATGCATTCTTTGATACATTTGACATCCTTTCAACATGTTCTGCTATGAGCAATGGATCTGACAATATGGGATCAGGCCATGGTTCTGAATCTGAGGAGGAGGAGGCTAATATTCCAAATGGAAACACGGATGCAAAGTCTTCCATAGGGTCTGTTGGATTCAACTATCCTCATGTCAAGCGAAGAAAGAAGCTTCCTGAACCTGTTGAGAAAGACAGTGGTGTCAGTCTATGGTCAATAATAAAAGACAATATAGGAAAGGATCTCACAAAGGTTTGTCTTCCGGTTTACTTCAATGAGCCCCTCTCCTCATTGCAGAAGTGTTGTGAAGATCTGGAGTACTCTTACCTTCTAGACCAAGCAAATGAATGGGGTAAAATGGTAAGTTTCCATTTGCAAAACATTTGTAGTTAGTGGAATGGAAAATAGTATTGCTTGTTTCATTTAAATTTTTTTCAACCATAAAAGTAAGGAACTGTTTAATTTGAATTTTTAGTTTTTCAGTTTTTCATTTTCAGTTTCTAGTTTTTCAGAGAGTTTGTAAAGGAAATAATTAAAATTCTAAAAAATAAATAAATTTTTATTTTTATTTTTCATTTCTAGTTTTTAATATTTCCTTTATAAAATTTTAAAAACTGAAAAATAGAAAATGAAAATTGAAAACTGATATCAAACACGTCATAAGAATTTGGTTTCTTGAAACGGTTTTGGTAGAAGTAGCAAAAGAGTTGATTCTACTCAAAATGTCTCCAAAAGCTAAATTCTTTATCTTCTACCTCGAAGAATTTGAAACAAGCATATCTTTAAAGAGTTAGAATTTTTGTCAACATTTATTTATCTAGATCCAAAACCATGTGGTATACAACATATTGACCCTTAAGTAGACAAGTGCAACATTTCACTTTATTTAATATATAACAAGTACTCTTATTTTCTAGCCAAAAACTTTGTTAATTGTTCCTGATTTTATAATATTACTTCATTGGAATAATGCACTAAATGTTAATGTTAATGTTGTAGCCTAAAGTTTCAAGAGCTGTTTTGTAACTCTTGGGTACAAATCTCACATCCATGGTTCTAACTATTCACAGGGTGACTGTCTCATGAGGATGCTACATGTGGCTGCATTTGCAATTTCAGGGTATGCTAGCACTAGTAATAGAAGTTGCAAACCATTTAATCCACTGTT
This sequence comes from Dalbergia cultrata, assembly GCA_031216105.1. NCBI lineage: Eukaryota > Viridiplantae > Streptophyta > Magnoliopsida > Fabales > Fabaceae > Dalbergia > Dalbergia cultrata. The sequence continues at coordinate 445,145 of CM062349.1, read as the reverse complement.
GGGTGAGACATTTGAGGCAGAGTATCCAGACAAAGGCATTCGCTTTATCTCCGAGAAGGTATACAATCGTATATCATGCTGTTGATGAAAATTGCCATATGTACACATCCATTTATAAAGACAACACAGTACTCCATGAAAAAATAAAAAATAAAAAATAAAAAATTTATAATGTTATACTTCAAGTGTGTCACCACAGTGAATCATATGTAGTAAGTACTTTTATTTACTCTAAAAGCATCTTAAAATTTTTCCAAAAAGAAATATAAAAATTTCCCTTAATATTTCTATTTTTTAAGCTATGAGTGCATAGATAAAATTCCAATTCTTGATTTCTTTATTAAAAGAGAACTTTACCTTGTTGCTATTCTGCTCCTTTCTGTCTTTTGTCCCTTTCTAAAACCAGTTATGTTTATTTAAAAAGTTGCCTACAGATTTCACAACATCTCATCACAATTATCATCGCGTCATCCTCTTTTTCTCACTTTTTTCCCTCACATTATTGGCACATATCTTCTTTGTAAGATTTGTGAAGTTGCTTTTCCAATTTTTTAAATGCAATAATCATTTCCCTTCTTAAAAATTTTGGGTAGGGGATGCTATTTGTAATCACTTTGAATCTAAGATCTATTGCGCTATAGACACACATATAATTTGGCATATTTTTCCATGTGTAAAGTGTTGGTGATTGGAAATAACATACTTACGATGTTTTTCTTGAGATAGGTCAGTCATCACCCCATGAGTATTGCATGCCATTGTGAGGGCAGTGGCTGGAAATTTTGGGGTGACAGCACATTAAAAAGTAAATTCTGGGGTCGTTCAATTCAGCTTGATCCTGTTGGTATGTTAAGTTTGGAGTTTGATGATAGAGAAGTCTTCCATTGGAGTAAGGTATAATAATTTTGCTTGACATTATAGTAGTACTTGACCAATCTCTTCCAACGTGCATGGATTAGTTAATTAATATTCTTCTGTCAACCAGGTAACAACATCCATTTACAACCTCATCCTAGGAAAACTCTACTGTGACCATTATGGTACAATGAGGGTTGAGGGGAACCGTGAGTATTCTTGTAAGATCAAATTCAAGGAGCAGTCAATCATTGATAGAAACCCTCATCAGGTGCCCTTTCATAAATCTTATTATTACTTTTTTATATTTTGAAGATCATGAATGGATCAAAATGTGTTGGATTTTTGCATCTTAGTTGCCTTTTTACTAGAATTGAAGTTTGCTAAATCAGAAAGTTCTACCATGCTTTTTTTCAAAAATTTGAATTAACTTAGTTCATTTATTGTAGTTGATAGCCAACATATGACTTCATTTCATGTTCTCTATCCCCTATCCGTTTTGATGCATGTACTGAATTTTGTTCTTTTCCCTAGCTTGACTACAAGAAATCTTTCAAGTTTTTCCATTGAACTGCTATCTATAGAAGTACATGTACAATATACATGTAACGCAAATATGATGTGTGAACATTCCATTGATTGTTTGTTTGTTGTCAATGATAGTATTGCATCAGACGGTTATGTTTGCCATTGATTTCAATTCCATGACTTGTACCAGTGACAATTTTTATTTTAATTCCCTTACATCTTCCCCTAGTTATAGTTTTTTCAACATTTCTTCTATATTGTTGCATATGCAGACTTTTTTTTTTATGGGCTTAAGAGATGTAAGGTTGGGATATGAATTTCATTAATTTTTATGAAGTCCATAGACATATTATATAACTAATGCTCTGTAATTTAAGTTCTGCTGCAGATTCACGGCATAGTGGAAGATAAGAAAGGTAAAACAGTGGCAACTCTGTTTGGGAAATGGGATGAGAGCTTGCACTATGTAATTGGAGGGAACTTTGGGAAAGGAAAAGGGTCTAATTCGTCATCAAAACCACATCTTCTATGGAAGCGGAACCAGCCACCCGAGCATCAAACAAGATATAACCTCACAGAGTTTGCTATTACACTGAATGAAATCACACCTGGACTCAGGGTAAGTAACTGTGTGATGTGAACATTATTTTCTAAATGGTTTCCGTTTTTTTTTTTCATTCTACCTTTTGTAGTATATTTGGTTTCATGGCTGGAGGAATCAAAATCAATTCTAAAGCCATGGAATTGATTTTGATTGTTTACAAACATGTTTGGTTTGAAAATGCTAAACTCAATTATGGTTTCTAGAATTGATTCTATGAGAAGTGAAAAATTGTTACTTTCTATCAGAATTACTTGTAGAGTAACTACCAAATATAAATTTACTTTAAAATTAATTTTACCATAATCGATTATACCAAGAATTATTTCTATAAAAGCAGAACCAAACACGCTAACTAGTCGTATGTGATCAGAACTAACATTTTTTAGTTGATAACAAACAGGAGAAATTGCCACCAACAGATTCAAGGCTAAGGCCTGATCAAAGGCATTTAGAGGATGGAGAGCATGAAATGGCCAATTCTGAGAAGCTGCGGCTGGAACAAAGACAGCGGCAGGTACAATTGCAGCATCTCAAAATTCCATTGGAAAATTCATTATGCTGTTTTAACATGTTCTTGGTCATTAACAAAAAAGCCTCACCATAATTTTACAGGCAAGGAAGTTGCAAGAGAAGGGTTGGAAACCAATGTGGTTTGCTAAGGAGAAAGGCAGCAAAAGTTACCGTTATGTTGGTGGATATTGGGAAGCTAGGGAAAAGGGCAAATGGGAATCTTGTCCTGACATCTTTGGCCAACTCTCAAGTACTAGTGTTGCTGAGAATAGCCCATCTTCATCATAAATTTCTCTAACTCTTTTCACCACCAAAATCCCCTTGATCTGATTCATGCATGCCCATATTTATCATCATTTCTTCTTTATGCATTTAAGAAACACAGTTCGTTAATGCCTTTCAAGGCATGTAGGTATGTATACTATAGGAATACAATGGTTGTTCTGTAGAAACTACATAGCTTATACCAATTCCAACTGGCAACAGCAACTTCTCTTGTTGAACTTGATTTGAAAAGTCATAGTGGATCATTTAAATTTTGGATTCTACTATGTATTCAGAGGTTAAAGTAAAACTCATTAATTGAACGTACATTTTTCATTTTTCTTTTTTTAATGTTTATTCTGATGATCCATTTGAATCTATCTGTTTAGCTTTACATACACGCATATTCCAATTTGGTGTAAGAATCCTGGCTATGCAAAATCAAATTTAATGAATGAGTCCAGCGTAAAAGACAGGAGAATGATGCTCATGAGAAAACTCGATTGACTGGAATTTTGTTTGCATACTGAGATTTATTCTCCAGATACATTGGTTGGTTGAGTTGGCCTGCATTAAGAATTTAAGATACTAGCTAGATAGAGAGAGAAGACCGGTCTTTATACAGCAGTAGCCAAAAGATTAAGCGGCTATACCCGTGACCCTCAAGTTTAATGTAGTAGTTCACAATAAGCACGAGGGAAACGAACATAGAGTGGTGTGATGAGGACAAATAACAAGAGGGCAACAAAGACTAGACCACCATTAACCTAGTTCTTTTGAACCTAATCTTTGGTTCAGTAACGTGCAACCTTATCTATAGTTAAATATAGATAAATGTAGTGCAAAATGTTTATCTGCTAATTTGGATGTCGAAATTGAAATTGTGACGTGGAATTTTGATTTCAATTCTCTAATTTAGAATTGGAATTCTTTTAGAATATTAAACTTTGTGTTTGATTTCATTACAAACTTATTAACATAATTGTTAGAAAATAAATGAGACAGAAAAAGCTATACAGATTTTAGTCATGCCAGAGATATTCAATGAGTTTTGAAATTGATAATTTGTGAAGTTTTGTTAAGAATTAAAAAAAATTCATTTTAGTTATTTTGTAATTCCATTGAATTGAATTGTGGAATTATAATTCCAATTATATATGTTACTCTAAATGCGATAACTGAAATTTGTTCATTCAATTTTAATTCCAAACTCTAATTCAATTCCACACATCAAACAGGTAAGAGTATTGCTAGGGAGTTCGATTGTAATATCTGAATTATTCTTATCTTAATGTGGAAAAGTTTATTGGAGGAAAATAAATAGAATTAAGGGTAAATTACACTCACCTCCCTTGAGGTTTATTAAAATATAAGAAACACCCCCTCTATTTGTATACCTGACATTTATCTCCCCTCACCTGCCTAAAAACCCAACTCAGCCTTGACATTCACAAATGAAATTACTTACCTACCCTTTTTACTTTTATCAACACAAACTACCTACCCACAAAGTTATCCTCTCTTTCTCTCTGTTTTCCTTCCCCCTCCCCCCCAACTAAGCCACCCACGGTGACAAGACCAGTAATCACAAGCTAAGAGCAACACAGTTCCCTTTACAGAGCCATGTCCACTGTCCCCGCCAAGCCTTGACACTGAAACATTTTCCTTGTTCCCTTCGTTAGCCACAAACAAACCTCATTCCATATCAACCACAAACAAAATAAACCAAACAAACCTCATTCCATATCAACCACAAACAAAATCGTAAACCAGATCTTCATCAACTCAAAAAAAAAAAGCGGAAGAAGAAGAGAGGGAGGTCGCGGCTGCTGCCGCGTTGCCAAGGTGACAACCACCACATCACCAAAGCCAAGAACCACCGCGTTCACAAAGCCAAGATCAACGCAGGGCTCCTCCGTGAAAATGAGCCAACGCCGCCCCGCATTGAACCGCGCCGTCGCACAGCCGAACCACTGCGGCGTCCCTCCTCCATCGTGTCATCCTCCCTCTCCACTAGCCACCATTGTGCCGCGACTCCCATCATCCAGCCACCGTGGATGACTGCGAACGCTGCTACCTCCAGCCCGCACATCCTCCTTTCCTTCTCCATCATGCCAACCTCCAGATCCAAAGCATTGATGCCTTACACCAAGCCCACGGCCTCCTTCTTCCTCTTCCTCCATCATAGGTGCAGCATCCTCTCTCTTTATGCTTGCATCCCCCAAACCATACTCTCTGTTTCAGCCTAAAAAGGAAAATGAAATCCCTAGGAAAGTTTGGGTGGTGAGATGAGAATGTGTTAAAGGATTAGGAGGCTCTGGCATTTCGAGGTTAAAAGTAAGAAGGGTAGGTAGGTAATTTTATTTGTGAGTGTTAAGGCTGAGTTGGGTTTTTAGGTAGTTGAGGGGAGGTAAATGTCAGGTGTACAAATAGAAGGGGTGTTTGTTACATTTCAACAAACCTCAGGGGAGGTGAGTGTAATTTACCCTAGAATTAATAATGCGTAAGTTAGTGTGAAATTAACAACGAATTACACACCGTAAAATTAGTCATATTTAACTATTTTTCTTCTCCCAATCAAAGTGATTAAAAAAAAAAGCAATTGATTGTAAAACCCTAAGTAAGAGGAACAAAAAAAATGTACATTTTAACTAGAAAAATATTATTTATACCCATAATACATAAGACACTGTGTCGTTTTACATTCTATCCACCATTGAATGAAGTATGAATCTCACTTAAGTAGGATTCACATATCATCCAGTAATAGATAAGATGTAAATCGACATGATATTTCATATAATGTGAATACAAATAACATAAATCTTTTAAGTATAATTTTACTGTTTGGAGAGTTACTTGGTTGGTTGTTAATTATGTTTCCTGTGTTTGAGGCCTTATGGCCTAGAAATCATTGCCCTAAAATATGGCCGCATGACAACATGCGTTTTATTTTGTATTTTCGGCCGACAATCATATATCCAGATCAAATTGTCCTATTAAACCAACGTCATAGACACACCAACTTTCCCTTTTCTTCAATAACACAATGCTTGATCAAGTCCACTCCCTTAAAAATTAAAATATAAGACAACTGTTGCTGGTTAACAACACAGCCATCTAAACTAAACGGTCGCATATATACAATAGTTTTAAGTCGGGAGTAGTAGTTAATTAAATTTTTTTAGTAGTGGCCACTTAACAGAGTTTGTAAAATATTGCAATCTATACCTAATGCAATCAATTACTTTTGGATCATCATTAATGCATGTATTGCATTAACTATTGTTTAAGTGGATATATCAATCTGTCTCTTGCATATTGCAGATAAGTGGCAGCTTAACTGAAATTTGTATTGCTTTAAGTGTAGCTAAAATATTGCAATAAGCATTTATTTCCCTGTATTGTCACATGGATTCATGAACAAAATTGGGTATTCATAAGAAAGCATTTTTCATCAAATGCTTTATGGACGTCTTGATTTGAAATTCCAACTTCAGGTTTAATGTGGAAGTTGTCAAACGTGCATGATCTTTTATTTTTCCCTGAAATATAATAAAAAACCGCACATACGAGTTCATTATTTCCTTCTTTATCATTATTCTTTGAGTGGTGTAGCAGTAGCACTAACGTGTAGAACATAAAGTGTTGCCAATAGGCATATTTACAGACTCACCCGTTTATTTGTCTGGATTCCGCTGACCTTAGTACATTTGGATTAATAATGATATTTACAGAGAATAGTTTGCTTACATTGTACAAAATCCACCACCTTTCCCTTTTAACAATGGTCTTTGTAATTTGTAACCTTTTTTTTTTATTTTTTAATCTTCTTCTCCCCAAAACCAAGGGCTGTTTTTCATTTGTGTCATAAACTTATACAAATGTAGTTCAATATATCTGTATTTTTTTTCCAAAAAAAAAAAAAGGTTCCCGTGATGAGGCCTTCGCCGTATTTCTAAACATAACATGGAATTAGTGGGCGAGAAAATACGTGATACCCACCTTCTCTTTAATTTACTTAATTCTAATTAATATCGACAATAATATTCATTAAGAACTAGTTTGACAATCCACACTAACTTGGTATGATTGAGCTTCAAGGTCTTTAATTGCATGACAAAGATTTTTGTTTTGTTGTAATTAGAAAAAGAAAAGAAGAAAAATGTTGGTTTGCTAGAGATGAAAAATGTTAATAAGCTCGAGTGATTGCCCAACACGATTAAGTTGACCCCCTGCGAAATTTATATTTCAAATTTGTTAACGCGGGTTATATCTTCACACCTCTATGAAATTTGCCTGGCCAAATGTGTAGGGGAATATTTATCGGGTAAAGAGGTCGGGCATGCTGTAGCAATGTTTATTATAGAAAAATTCATAATAAATAATGGGTAAGCGCCAACGAGAATCTCATTTTAAAAGGTAAAATAATGAGATTTTACTTTGGATCAATAAAATTAAAAGTAAAATTCTTTTTATTTTATTAATTTAAAGGTAAAATTACTCACTTTATCTTATAAAATGAGCTCCCGATCCCAATAATAAATAATAGGTGGACTGGACTTTTTTTTTTTTTTTCAAAACAAGGGACCTCATAGATCAAAAGTTACTATTCTAACTAACACTCAATCAAGCCCAACTAACTCGAACCATAGGTTTTGATACCACTTGTTAGGCAATGAAAGCTAAAAATACAATAACAAACTCTTTCTCAACAGAGGAAACAACACAAGAAGAAAAACAAAACAAAGGAGACAATATTTAATGTGGTCAGCCTTAAATTGCCTACATTTATAACCCCTTATAAGAAGTTTTAAATCTTTTATTATCTGCAACTTTTGAACAGCTGGAATTGCAAACTATCCTTATAAATATTTCATCACATGAACAACTCCTTAAAGTTATCCATATGGATCATTCTCACATTTTTTGAGGATAACAAAACACAAATAACCAAAACCATATTTATAGACCAAAATACTAACAATACTTCTATTTTTTTATCGACGTGGGACTTTGGGTTAAATCTCAACCATTAGAAGATTCTTCCCAAAATACATACATTTTATAATCTATCAGTGTTTATAATCCATTAATTTTTCTATAATCAGACATCGGTGTAATATGCTGCTCTTTCACTGGGCAATTATGCCACTGTGAATTAAACATTGTTATAGATCGACCCACTATAAATCTATCATTTCTTGATCCTTAGAACATATTAACCTCTTCCTACACACTAACCTGGACAAAAACAAAAAAATAAAATCATAAGAAAACTCCATTCGACTAGCCTCTTAAAGAGGTAGAAGATTCTTCTCAAAATAGAAATGTCTTATATCAATGTTTATGATTCATTAATTTTTCTCATAATCAAACATCGACTACGTTACCCTTTTCACCAATCAATTATGCCACTGCGAATTAACCATTCTTGTTGATCAACCTATTATACATATATCATCTCTTGCTCATCGGAACATATTCACCTCTTCTCATCCAGCACACGACTTTCAACCGGAAAATTCCAACCCTTCCAATCTACCCAAAACCCAGACAAAACACTAAATAAATCTAATAAATAAATAAACAACACCACATTATCCCAGATATTCAAATTCCCATAGATCCCTATGAAGATAGCACACCGAATTTTAGGTAGAAACTAAGGCATAGGGGAACGAGAAAATCACCAACTAGAACCAATATTCACGTGGTATATTTGGTAGTAATGCATATGCTGGAAAGAACTACAAGCAAACCCAAAACCGAAAAACCACAACGCAAAGCAAGCAAGGGTTGGCTCTAACGGCATGTTTGGTCATCAAATCAAATTAAAATCGAAACAACAACAAAGAAGGGAGTAGTACTAGTGCTTTGCTTTTCTTTTCCCTCCTCTTCGAATGAAACCAGCAATGTTCCCTAGGCATTAGCACTCAGCACACAAACATACACACACTCTCAAATTATTTCTCTCTCTTTTTCTTTTCCCCAAACACTGTTCTTCTCTCTCTCTCTCTCCATATTCTTCAAAGCAACAACAGTGGCGACATAGAAAGAAGACATTACCAACAGACTATAGTAACATTATTGATTGCATCATACGCACACTAAATACTAAACGAACCTCAACCCTCTCCGCCGGAAAATGTCGCCGCCGATCCATTCTCCGGCGCTTCTCCACCGCCGGTGAATATTCCAAAGACTTAGAAAAAATTAAAACTCGCACACCAAAAAAAATATGCAACAGACACTTCTCACTCTCTCTGAGCTCAACAACGTAGCGAAGAAGAAGAAATCCGAAGAAGAAGAACAAGAAGAAGACGAAGATGACGTCATCGAGCTCGTCGTGGTTCCGCCGCCGTGCCGGCCGCCGCGAGCTCCTCCAGGGTCACGTCGCGTGACGCCTGCGGTAACCGTCCCCGGCGACCCCGCCTCCGCCGTCGTGAGATCTCTCCCTAACGGTGACCTCTACGCCGGAACCCTAGCCGGAAACGTGCCCGACGGTGCCGGAAAATACCTCTGGTCCGACGGTTGCAAGTACGAGGGGGAGTGGCGCGACGGCAAGGCCTCCGGCAAGGGCCGGTTCTCGTGGCCGTCGGGAGCCACTTACGAGGGCGAGTTTGCCGCCGGGAAAATGGACGGCGCCGGAACCTTCGTCGGCGCCGACGGCGACACCTACAGAGGCTCGTGGTCCGCCGACAAGAAACACGGGCTCGGGGAGAAGCGATACGCTAACGGCGACGTCTATGAAGGTTGGTGGAGGGGCAATCTGCAAGATGGGGAGGGAAGGTACGTGTGGAAGAACGGTAATGAGTATAGCGGAGAGTGGAAAAATGGTTCCATTTGGGGGAAAGGTGTTCTTGTTTGGAAGAACGGGAACCGTTATGAAGGGTTCTGGGAAAACGGTGTTCCCAAGGGGAAAGGCGTGTTCACGTGGCGTGATGGGAGCACGTGCTCAGGGAACTGGGGGAAGGAGTTTGTGAGTGATGAAGAGAGGTGTAGGAGTAGGAGGAGGAGTGTTGGGATGGTTGTGAAGAAGCGGGTTTCTGTGGATGGTGTTGGTGGTGGGAAGAGTGTGAGTTTTCCGAGGATTTGTATTTGGGAGCTTGATGGTGAAGCTGGGGATATAACTTGTGATATTGTGGATAATGTGGAGGCTTCTATGTTTTATAGGGATGGGAGTGAGTTTGAGGGTGAGGGTGGTTTTGGTGGTGGAGGGGATGGTGGTTTTGGGGTTGGGAACTTGTTGCACAAGAGTCCTTGTGGTGGGGTGGTGGTTGTTGATGGGGATGCCAAGAAACCTGGTCATACTGTGTCTAAAGGGCATAAGAACTATGACTTGATGCTTAATCTTCAACTGGGTGTCAGGTATTTTAATCTGCATTGCAATGCAGGTTTTTTTAAGTCTTTGGTTGTTTGTTTGCTCAGCTTAGGATGGTTGTGGTTTTCTTTCCCTTTTTTTTTTTCGTGTGCGTGTTTTGAGGAATTGGTTTTGTTGTTGTTTTGTCTTGGTTTTAGGTACACTGTTGGGAAGCATGCTTCGGTGCTGAGAGAGCTTAGGCCGGGAGATTTTGATCCCAAGGAGAAGTTCTGGACGAGGTTTCCGCCGGAAGGGTCGAAGTTCACGCCGCCGCATCAGTCTGTGGACTTTAGGTGGAAAGACTACTGCCCCATGGTTTTCAGGTGTCAAAATGTTTTCCCATGTTGATTGATGCTTTTTTCCTTCCCTTTTTAACATGTTTGGATTTCTAAGCGAAGCCAAAGATTTCCTGGGTATACTTATTATGTCTTTGTTTGTTGGGAATTTAGACATCTAAGGGACTTATTCGCCATAGATCCTGCGGACTACATGCTCGCTATTTGCGGCAATGACACTCCTAGAGAGATGTCTTCCCCTGGCAAAAGTGGAAGCTTCTTTTACCTCACTCAAGATGACCGGTTTATTATCAAGACCTTGAAGAAGTCTGAAGTCAAGGTTAGTTGGTTGCTACTTGCTACAGTTCCAATGCATTAAATGTGGTATGAAAACTGTAAACCTATATAGTGTAACTGTAGGGTAAAATATCACTTTCAGCTTTTGGTCACCATGCTTTTTCTTCTGGTAATCATTACTTGGATCTCAGGTGCTCATCAGGATGCTTCCTAGTTACTATAAACATGTTTGTCAGTACAAGAACTCTCTGGTAACAAAATTCCTGGGCGTCCATTGTGTCAAACCTGTTGGAGGCCAGAAGGTATGATTTCAAATTTAATTTTGCAGTTAACTGAGATTATACTACCCAAATGGCAGTCGCGATGTGATGAACTCGTGTAATGCTATGAAAAAACCAGACTCGATTTATCGTAATGGGCAATGTATTTTGTTCGGAGTATCGGATACATAAGCGGTTTGACCTCAAAGGATCTTCGCATGGTCGAACAACGGATAAACCTCAGGAAGAGATTGATGAGACTACCACTCTTAAAGACCTTGACCTTAATTTTGTCTTTCGCCTGGAACAGTCTTGGTTTCAAGAGCTTAAATGGTACAGAATCTGCTGCCAAGTTGCATGATGCTTTTACATTCAGCATTTTTTGTGGTGTTCTTACAGTTGTTCTTTTGATTACTTCTGCTCAGGCAACTTGATAGAGACTGTGAATTCCTGGAAGCGGAAGGGATAATGGATTACAGTCTTCTAATTGGCCTTCACTTTCGTGATGATGGCTCCATTGATGAAACAAAAAGTTCAAAGATTGAGTTGTGTTCAGGTATATGCTGTCTTGCTTCCTAGTTTCGTTTTCCATTTCATGTGAATTGTGATTAGTTCGTGAAGAGATAAATAATCTGTGGGATTTTGGATTTGGCAGGCAAAACAGACATGCAAAACGATGAGATGCAGGACATGAAGTGGATACCCATAGGCCGGTATGCCATTTTCTCTTAATCTCTGCATCTGATTCCTGGCCTAGTAAAATAAATTGTGATTTAAGTTACAAAAATGAACTGTTTTAAGATTGTCCTCCTTGTATTATTTATTTATATTCCAGAATGTTTTGGTATGTAGAAATCTGGATACTTTTATGTTAATACCAGGCTTAAGCTGTTATGTAAATTCCGACCTGGCATTTCCATTAGAAATCAATTCAATTAAGGGAATTTGGATTTATGAAGACATGGAGTATGGACCATTCTTAGTTCCTCATTTTATGACTAGATGATTTATGGGGGATATATCATTTTTATCTCTATTGCTTGCACCCATTGGTGGCCATTGCTTTCAATTCTTTGCATGTGCCCTTGTCTTTGAACTTTAGTGTCTGGACCCGGGCATAAATCAAACAGAAGAAAAATGCATGCATCTTAAAATATCAATACGGAACATGCGTGTACAAATAGACGAGGAAACAAAGCAAGAGCAGATGAGTGAACATTATATTTGCATCCCCCAGTCCTTTTCTTCTGTGATTTAGTCGTGGGACTTAGGGATCTCCTTTTATGAATATGATTCTGTTGGTTGAGATGGAACGAAAATGACTTGAGCTGTGATTGCAAAACTAGAGGCTGTTTTATTGGCAACAAATGCTGGTGGGGTCATTTTTATCTTTCTTATTATGTAAAAACCTTCCATGTAAAGCCAAGAGATTGTTGACAGTGATATTGATGGAGCAGGGGTAGTTTGCTAGGACTTGAAGCATTGCAGATATATTTGTGAACCTAATAAATATTGTCACTTTTTGTTAACAGATATATATGCTTTTTATTCCTCAAAATGTGGCCACAACTTACCAGTTTTACATTTTGTATATCTAGTCTAGTCAACAGAGGAATTCAATTATTACCTTTAACAAAATTACATAACCAATTAATTTTAGTAATCTTGTTGCTTTTGGGCTCTGTTCCTGATAGGGTGGTTTACATCCTTATTATGCAAATATTGGATTTGAACACCGATTTTTTCCCATAATTTGTGGTGATTGTTGATGTTCCAGGGGACCTCTAATCCGGCTGGGAACAAATATGCCTGCAAGAGCTGAGAGAGTATGCAAAGCCAGATCGGATCAGCACACAGGTAGCAATTCTATCCCTTCAGAGAGTAGTGCTGAGATCTCTGATGTAATCCTCTACTTTGGTATCATTGACATTCTCCAAGATTACGATATTAGCAAAAAGCTAGAGCATGCATACAAGTCACTACAAGTGGATCCCACCTCCATCTCAGCCGTTGATCCAAAGCTATACTCCAAAAGGTTTAGGGATTTCATACACAGAATCTTTGTAGAGGACAAATGATATGCTTGGTGAGAAAGACAATGATCGGAATCGAACCAGGACCAACTTTGGCATGGTGTGACACCCTTAGCATCATCAGGACACAAAGCACTGAATGCTGCAACCATGGGTGATATAAAGATTAAACAGATGTGTTGGTGTTAAAATTAAATTTCAAGATTGAAAAGGAGGCCTTGTTGGTGGCTAAATTTTTCTCATAGCCATTGCAAATTGGATGGTGGAATTGGTTGGAGTGAGGATTTTGTTGGTTGTTTGGGGGGGAACTGTAGATGCACAATGCAAGGATGCTCTTTTGTTTTTTGGTTTTTATTATTATTATTGAGAGGGAGAGATTGCCACAATAGCTTGTACATGTAATGCATCACAGGGCATGTGATGATCGAGATATTCTTTCTTGATCACTTTCGTGTGGAAGGTTGCGGGTTTTGGCGAAGGGTGTATAGGGAATAGAAAAATTGCATATGCATATATGCATCTGAAGGGATTCATATCCATACCAAAAACAAATCCGATGGGATTCATATTTGACCGGGGGTGGGGGGTGAATAACTGTACAGACAGTCAAAGATGGATATTAGAATTGAATGAACATACATTTTTGGTTGGCGAGATCAAAAAGATAGTTTGCCTGTTGAGGAAGAAAGTGAAGTTCCCACAGAGGACGCATCTCTCTCTCTCTCTCTCTCTCTCTCTCTCTCTGCTATGCATTAAAATGGGGTGTTTTCACTTTTGCAGAGATTAAAGCATAAAAAGAAGAGAAAAGCATAAGAAAGAAAGAGTCGAGTGTTTCCTTGGTTCATGTTCTTTGTCTTTGTCACTCTATAACCGAAGTTTTTGAAAGAAAAGAGTAAAGCAGAATAACAATAATACAAGGGTACGTCCTTTTTGCTTCTTTTGAACAATACCAAGTAGCAAATAACGCGACAAAGCAATAAATTTGGGCACGTAATGTGAACCGGTTTTGGCATGTGATACTTACTGATAGCAATCCATGCATGTTCTGCTGCGGCATTTTAATTTTAATAATGATACGAAAGAAAATAATGGAATTTGTGTCAGAGAAGAGAAGCCTCTTCTTCACTCTTCATTTGACATATGATACGCTCAATTTAAATGAAAAACCAATAAAAAAGGACAAAAGTAGTGATAATGATATCTCATATGAGAAGGAGAAAAAGAATAGCATAGGTTGTTTTGAGTGCTGGGCGATCCAGCACTGCCGTGCCTGCTGTGAACCTGAATGTGGCAGGTCTTGTTGGTGTCCATTGTGTCTTGGCTTTTATTTGGTCAAGGAAAATAATTTATTTGTCATTTTATCTGTCTTATTGCCGTGCAAAAGTAATTCGAATTCTAATCCTGGACAATTTTAATTAGGGGATCTTTTTATATCAAGCCTACTGATATCTTGTGGTTGTTTATGGTTAAAAATTTGACACGTGTTTTACTAATTTTAAATTATTAATATTTATAAAATTCATTATTAAATTATAATTATTGAATTCAAGAGGTTAAGGAAATCCCATTAAACTATCATGTTCTCACATTCATTTTTCATTTCATGTGCTATTAGCGGGGTTTAGTTTGAGTGTAATTGTTATGCACTGTTATAATAAAGTTTTTTTTTTTTGTCAATAAACTATATGTTACTATATGTATAGGTTTTAAGATAATTATTGTAAAATTGAAATGTTTTTAATTATACGTTGATATATTTTTGAATGATATTACACTTTTTTTAATCGAGCCTGAACCCTAAAAAATACATTAAATTTATTTATGATTTTTTTTTTCATATAGTTTGGTAGACTATTGTTTTTCTTGGATTGAGTAGTGAGGTGGACATTAAAGCTTACTCCGCTTAGTAAAAAAAGGTTTGATGGTTGTTGTATTAAACATTAGAGGCTATTGCTTCATATCTGTTTAGATACCAGTTGAAGCGGTCCTTCTTAGTTTCAGCTTGTGTTAATTTATTGTCAAAGAATATTGACATTAGCGCGTTTAATGGTGCCAACTTATAGTAACATTCCCGTCCCAAAAAAGCTGTAATAATCCTCATCCTATTTCCAGCATTGAATTTGTTTATAAACAGATTTTGAAAAAAAGCAACAAATTGCGCAATAATGAGGAGCAGACGCACTAGCGACTAGTGGACTCAACTCAACTAAAATCACTGGCAGTGGATCCTGTTCATTTTGAAAGACGAGAATGAAATAACCAAGTGCTAGCAATAAAAAACAAAATCTAGCGTTGTACGCCATTCAAAAAAAGGAGCTGGCAAAACGAGCGAATTAATTGCTTCTTCGGTTCCTTGTAACACAATAAAGAGAGGAGGAACAAATAGTGGAAGAAGATGGTGGGCGTGGGGTGGGAACAGGGGACAACAGGGTGAGGTGAAGGGGTACAATGCAGAGGCAACAGGAAAGGAGGCAAGCAATTGACAACACGAAGGAATAGGTTGGCACTATGCACAGATGGTACTGCCTCCCAGGCACGTATCGGTTCCAAAATGATGGATCCTTTCCTGTCCCATTAATAATTTTTTGTCATATCGAAGGTAAGAATCAAAAGTGAGATTTAAGAAAAAATTTTGGTCTCACCATAACGTAAATTGCCAGATGCAGTAACAAATAACCTCGTATACTTATAGGCTCATTGAAGAGATAGATATTGACCACGATTTTAAAGCTACTTCATTCTTGAGGCAAGGATCGACACAAATTAAACGAGGAAAGGGTCATTCAAGAATATATAATGTTTGACTTCCACCTAACAATGAATTATTAGTGAGACGCGAAAGATAACATAATTCAAGACAGATGATTTGTGTCCGATTAGCATCTTGCTTACCTGACAATTTATTGTGGCTTTGTTTTGTGTTTTTTTTTTTTTTTGGTTTTGGTCTCGAGGTGACGTTTCATTGGACACAAGTTTGGTACCAAGGTTGCTTGGGCCGTTGATCACAATGACAATCTACGTTTATTTTTTGGGTCATTGAAAATGGGCCGAAATTGGTTAGAGAATTGGGTCATAATTAAAGTAGCAGCCCAGTTCGAAAGGAGCAGATCCTGTTAGGCCCAATTCCCAGTGCCACATCAGCAAGAAGTGGGCCCAGCCGCGCTCCCACTTGCAAAACGAACTCAAGGCTAAAAGAAGGCTTCCGTCCACAGACAGCGCCCACCGTGTACTCAAAATTCAATGGCCGCAGAAATTTGTCGCGGGTCTCTTCTCTTATCCGTTAAAACTCAACTTCACCACGCGCCACCAACAACAACCGCCACCACCACCAGATTCCACTCATCATCATCATCATCGCATTCACCCTATTCCAAACCTTCCTTCTCTTCTCGCTCTCTCAATCTCAATGCTCCCTCCTTCTCCGCCGTCCGTCGCGGTGGCTCTTCCACCGTCACCTGCCAGGCCAGCACTCTCTCCGACGTCGAGTCCGCTGCCAGAGCCGGCCAGGACCGTCTCTCGAAGGTTCCTCTAATCATTTCATCTCGTTCCTGTTCAAATTTTGCGCGCTTCGAAGTAACTACTCAGTGAGAAGCTTGAGTTTTTTTGCAGGTGCCGGTTTCGAATATAAGGAACTTCTGCATCATTGCTCATATTGACCACGGGAAATCCACTTTAGCCGATAAATTGCTTCAGGTCACTGGCACTGTCCATCAGCGAGAGATGAAGGAACAGTTTCTCGATAACATGGACCTCGAGAGAGAACGAGGCATCACTATCAAGCTTCAGGTATTCTCCTTTTGTCCTAATTCCTTGACAATATTCATATCGCTATCGCTTGGTTTCAGTAACTGGAGAGAAAATCTGAGAAAGAGCAACAAAGGTAGTAGCGAGATCTAAGAAACTGAATAATCTGTGCTTATGTCAGATTGCAGATGAATATATATATATATATATATATATATTTTGCTGTCATCCAATCATGTATTGCCATATTAGCAAAAATATTTGAGTTTCACGTTCATTACTGGAAAAGTCATTCAAATGAGAGGATTTGATTGGATGATAGTGCAACACTTTCACACTGTTAGTTCATAGAAATTATATTCTATATGAGCAGTTACTGATCTCAAATAGCTACTAACAGAAACTAACTGTAACAGATTACAGCTGTCACTAACTAACAGCACGTGATGGTGGATGAATCTGCATTACCTTATATGGCTTCAGATGCTCTTAACGGCTGTTATCATCTTTCCTTGCCAATTTCATCTTTGAATTCCTTGTGATTTTAGAGTTACAACTATATATGGATATGTTCCTTTTCTCCTTTTTTTTCATAAATAAGAAGATAAATGATGCCTTTGTGATAATACGTAATGAAACTCCTCCTTGATTCTTGCAACCTTTCTAGTGGGAACGTGACAGATTGGGACAGATAATTTGGTTATGGTGTTCTCAATAGGATATCTTATTTCAGAGATGGATGCTTTTCTCTATCGTATTTTGGAAAATTTTGAAGTGCGTTTTTAAAATTAAAATCTTGGCATATTGTATGAGAAAGCATTTAACTAGTTTTGATCATGGCAGGCAGCTCGAATGCGTTATGTGCTTGAGAACAAACCATATTGCTTAAATCTGATAGATACTCCAGGACATGTTGACTTCTCGTATGAGGTATGTCGATGTCGTAGAATATACTGTGTTATGTCTTTATCTTATATTGTTGCTGCAGGCTTGTCTCAGTTTATTTCTTCCTGCTTCAACCTTAGGAGCTGCAGTTACCTATATAGGGACTTGGAATGAAGAAACTGGGCCTTTTGTCTAGGTTGTCAAGTAGTAATTTGTAAAATGTCACGGCAGGAATAACATGGTTTTGAAAATAAAATGTGAACAGTAACTTGTTTTTTTTTCCTATACTGGAAACTAGTAACAGGGAAAAATCAACAAATTTAGATGATATTCTATTTCACCCATCACCCGCTCTTCTTTTGTCCTCTGTCACCACTTACGAGAAACCATTCTATAAAAGTCATTAGTCTCTGTTTTTTTAATGTTACCTAGTACTAAGAACAAAAGCTGCCAAAAAAATCCATCAATTGTATTTCAGACTACTATTTAACCTGCCTGTCAATTGCTCTTTAATTTTTGCTTGAATTCTATTTCACTGTTAGTTTACACGATTGAGTTCATGTATGGGTCGTTACTTATATGAAATTCCATTTCCCATGGAACAGCATCTTCTCTTTTTTTTTCAAGAGAGGGGGGGAATCCCCTCACAAGTCAAAACTTTATTAGTGAAATAATATCTTTATGTCTACTCATCTATGGCTAGGTTTCTCGGTCACTTGCTGCATGTGAGGGTGCTCTTCTCGTGGTAGACGCTTCTCAGGTGAGTCTCTTTGTTTTTTATTCTGTTCTCCTTTCTGGTCGCATGGCCTTTGTAAGGCAAAGGTGCTCTCCTTGGAGAAGAGTCCAGTTTCTACTTTGTCACTGAAATTCGTTTCCAAATCACAGGGAGTTGAAGCACAAACACTAGCTAATGTTTATTTGGCTTTGGAAAACAACCTAGAAATTATCCCTGTAAGTATGCCATTCTAATTTTGACTTCTCTGATTTCAAGTTTTTAGATTAATTTATTGAGAAACTCAGCATCCTGTATTCATGATGTTCTTTCTTGAAAATTATTTGAAATTAATAAACTAGAGTTTTTTTTTCTTTCTTTTCCAAAAAACGGCCAGTGCCACATCTTCACAGTTCTGTGCAGTAGATCTGCAAGACTATCTGTGAAATCAATGGTACAAAATAGTTGTGTTCTTTGGTAACGTGGAATCTTGCTATTTCAAATTGTGAATGTTTGTTCTCCTACCCGCCCCCTTACTTTTCTCTAAGGTATGAATTTGTAAAATAATATATCCATATATAAAGATGTTCAATAACACTAGATATACCTGTAACAGGTTTTGAACAAAATAGATCTTCCAGGTGCAGAACCAGATCGAGTTATTAAGGAGATTGAAGAGGTTTGTTTGTCAACTTATTTCCCTTGATGTCGTCACACTCTTAATTTTTCTGCTTCAAGGGGGGAGAGACATGTCCTAGTTTAATTACTCATAACTAGAGTAATTAGAGTGGTTAAAATTTATGCATCAGGAATTTTGAAATTTAAGAATATGTTTACTGGGGCTTCCTTGCATGAGCATTGCCTGTTTCTCTATTTTGTATTATGAATTCTTGAATCATGTTTACAATATTTATGAGATTTCTAACTTGAACTGATTTCTTGTAGGTTGTAGGTTTGGATTGTAGCAATGTGATCCTCTGCTCTGCAAAGGTTGGTTATTGTTCTTTTGTGTTCTGTGCTTTTGTATGGTATATGACTTTAGTTTTTATATTATTATGATACTGCTTGTATATTATTGTTGTTATTATTATTATTATTTTCATTAGAACATAATGAATTTATATTTTTGTGTAGGAAGGAGTCGGTATAATTGATATCCTCAATGCAATTGTTGATAGAATTCCCCCACCCGCTGATACATCTGAAAGGCCATTGAGGGCTTTGATATTTGATAGGTACTATTTGTTTTTGGCATATGTTATTAAATGATTCCATTTGATGATGAAGTAATGAAATAATGACATTATGATGCCAATATACTATGGAATTGCATGGATTATCATTTTAAGATTTGGATGATATTGACACTATGAATTAAATTTGGTAAGGTTCATATAGTCTAAAAACGATGAATTTGACACTTAAAGTGAGACTAGGTTGGCTTATTTAAGTTCAAGGATTATGTTTCAATGTCTCAGGTCCAAATATGTTTTAGCTAATTCCTTTGCCATGTTGTTTTGCTGTTGCCTACCTAGCTTGATGTATGTTCAAGGATCTTCACTTTATGCATCAAGCTTGCATACAATGTGTCTAGAGTTTAGCTGGCATATAGTATATTGCAATGACTTCCTTAAGGATGTGGATCACTGACATGCATAAAAGTGCCTTTAGTGAGTATGGCAGATCAAATCTTCTTTGCATGCTGTGTCCGCTAAATTATTGTGCGTGTGGTATTGATCCTTCAAGTACTCATATATATTGTTTATTGAATCCTGGTGCAGTTACTATGATCCATATAGAGGTGTTATCGTATACTTTAGAGTTGTGGATGGGGCTATAAAGAAAGGTGACAGGGTTTATTTTATGGCTAGTGGGAAGGTAAAGTACTTTCTGCTTCATTATCCTCTGTCTTTGCTACCATAGATTTATTTCGGTGGGGTGAGCTGTCTTTGTAGTTGTCTGTTTGTAGTTTCATTCATTAAATCTTCAATGTGACTGCAAACTTATTCAAATAAGTTCAAAATAGTGTATCATTGGTGAAAACTTGGTTTCCTCTGAACTGATATAATTATTAAACTATAGGATTATTTTGCTGATGAAATTGGAGTTTTGTCTCCCAATCAACAAGAAGTTGAAGAATTGTATGCTGGTGAGGTAAAGTAATAGTTCTGGTTGATTTAATTAGCACATTGATGTATTTCATATTGCTTTCAGTATATTTTTCTCTTCTATCCCTTCTTTCCATCTCTTGTCAAATGTGCACATACTATACAACAAAAAATATACCTTGTCCTGCTGAGTGGGGTTGGCTACATAAATCAAATAGCGCTGTAGTGATAAGCATGAAAATTGATTAGATAGACATAATCGACACTGATTTGTTGTCTCTCCTGTGATGTCTCTGTTCAAACTATGCACATTTTTTTGCTAGCATGACAATTCTGTTGATTGTCGAATTCATTCCTTTTGCCATTACATTTTTTAATCCATTCTGAACTTTGATATCTTGTGTTGTGCTTTAATAGGTGGGCTACCTATCTGCATCAATAAGAACAGTAGCTGATGCCAGAGTGGGCGACACAATTACTCACTATGGTAGAAAGGCTGATACCTCACTCCCTGGATACGAGGAAGCAACTCCTATGGTGTTCTGTGGCCTGTTTCCTGTTGATGCTGATCAGTATTGATCTATTGTTTACATTATTTTTCTTTCTTCAGACTTGTATAGTACCATTGAATGTGTCTGGCATTAATTTTTTTCCCCTTATTTTCGTTCTGGTAACAGATTTCCTGAGCTACGTGATGCTCTTGAGAAGTTACAACTTAACGATGCTGCACTGAAGGTGGCCTTATACTGTTATGCAAGAAAATAGTGCATAATTTGTTTCTAGAGTTGGAAGGCAACATAATTTGATTTTTCCTGTATATGCTAACATCCGTTGGTTGTATCTTGCTATTAACATTATTATTTTCCTTGTGGTGGTTATAATAGCTTTCTTCATCAATTTATCTTATCGTTAAGCTGTTCAATGTTTAATTTAATTATTCAGTTGCACTTTTGAATTAGGTCTTTTCATGGGAGAAGCATTCATGCCAAATCTGTTCGGCATGAAGTTTATTTAAACTTTGCCATGTGGAATCTGCATGCATGATTTCTCTTGATTTCTTAATTATTATCTTATATTTGTTAGCTATATTATATTTGGTGCTAAAAATTTTCTTTCTACAATATCCAATTTCTAGAGTCTAGCTGACATTGGTAGGATTAGTGATTGATTATTTCAAGACATCATTTTCTATTCTGGTTTCCAGTTTGAACCCGAGACTTCAAGTGCCATGGGATTTGGCTTTAGATGTGGGTTTCTGGGTCTTCTCCACATGGAAATTGTTCAGGTTGGATTTTTGTCAAAGCATATGCTCTTTTGATTTTCATAGGATATGTTTGAATGTTCTTATATGGCATTGTTCCTTGAAATATGGTCTGAAATCTGGAATAACTTTAGAAATCTAGTCTTGTCTTTACAAGTTCTGTACTTTACAGGAAAGACTTGAGAGAGAATACAATTTGAGCCTGATAACTACTGCTCCAAGTGTTGTTTACAGAGTGAACTGTGTAAATGGTGATACTGTAATTTCTTCTCATTCCTAAGCTCCCTTCCTATGTAATACTTTCTTTTGGTGAATGGTCATTATAACTGAATTTTCTCTATACTTAATAAAATATTTGTCATATTAACACCATCATTTTGTCAAAATCACATAATGTTTGAAGGTTGAATGCTCAAATCCATCTTTACTTCCTGAACCTGGAAAAAGGAAATCAATTGAGGAGCCATTTGTTAAGGTTATTTCTTGTTCTTTGTGGGATTTATTATTTCACTTTGTTCAAGAATCTAAGCAGTTCTGGCTAAACATATCCATTTACAAGTACTGTTATTTTTTTTCCCCTGAAATTTATTTATACTTGGAAGTAACATGTACAGATTGAGATGCTTACACCGAAGGATTACATTGGGACGCTTATGGAACTGGGACAAGAAAGAAGAGGGCAGTTCAAAGAAATGAAATTCATCACTGAAAATAGAGCATCAATCATCTATGAACTACCACTAGCAGAGGTAATATCTTGCACAAGTTCTTGTCAATTTACCCTGTAAACTTGTGCCTCTGTTTGACAAGTTTTGGCTTTCAAGTATCTGAGTGTCCTTGATTATCAACTTGGTAGATGGTCGGTGATTTCTTCGACCAGTTAAAGTCAAGAAGTAAGGGTTATGCGAGTATGGAGTATACTTTTATCGGGTAAATGCCTCTCCGAAAGCATCATTTATTGAAAAGTCATGAGGGATTCTGTTGGATTACAGCATACTGTTGAGTATTATAAATATCCCTGATCTCATTGCATAATATTTTTCATAAATAGTTAAATAGGACATCCCAACAATTTTGGGATTGTAAATTAATGTATATGTTATCATCTTCTAGTAACAATAAGGGGTGGCTGGTAGGATCTCTCAAGCAATTCCAAAATATTTTGAGATTCAAGTTGGTATCACAGGCTGGTTCTGATCCACCGACCCATGGGTTATGGTTGCAACTTTCAACTAAATTGGTGTGACTGCAACAAAATTCAAGTACCTGCTGGTTGCCACTGTTGGCATTCAATTGTGTTATACCTGATAGACTGGTCCAGAAAAGAGACATGAAACAAAGAAATACTGAATATCTGTGTATTATCGAGACAAGCTTCTACCCTAGATCAGTGTAATACAAAGTCAGAAGAAGAATGGGTTACAACGGCTAAGGGTGTCTTAGAGACCCTTTCTCTTCTCTCAGCCATTAACTTCTTTCCTATTCTTTCCTTTTTCCCTCCCTTTACTACTTCTATACTAATTCCTACCTAAAGAGGTTCATATAGCTGTTTAGTGGAATTTCCTCTAGTGTTTGACAAGCTCTTTGTAATCACAAATTCGATATGAAGCATTTCTCCATTTAATCCATCCAATTTGGAACCTGCACCATGCAACTATGATGTGATCTCCCCAATTATCACCTACAAAACATTCTGCCTTACTGGTCTTGTGTATCCCATATATTTCATCTTAGTTTAAGAGAAAGCCCTTTTATACCAAATCTCCTCTCCATAACTCATTTAAAATACTCTCTTTCAAACTCATTATTTTGGACTACATCATATGTTTTTGTCACTGAGATGCAGAATATATTTTTTCATACACCTTTTACTTTGTACTAGAAGATAGAACTTTCTCAACTTGAAGCACATTATGCTTGTATTTATAATTTTAAGGCTATCCTTTTCTTATCTTAAATGAAATCACAGTCAGTGTGAGAAGGTTGTCTTTCCAAGGAACTCCCTATATTCTAATACTTTCTGTTCTCTAATTCTCAGGTACAAAGAAAGTGATTTAGTTAAACTTGACATATTGATAAATGGTGATTGTGTGGAGCCTTTGGCTACCATTGTGCACAAAGATAAGGTAACTAATTTTATTTTGTAGTCTATGTATGGTTTACCAAAAAAATTGTAGTCTATATATATATATATAGGTAGGTAGTCTATATATGGTCTCAGCCAAAGTACAAATTTGTTGAATTTTTATGACATGGATCAAAGTCTTTCTGTGGTTTGGGAATAAATATTCCGTCCTCTAGAAATTGCTTATTAATATTAATTGTTTGTGGATATATGAAGGAATCATACCGGGTTGGGAAAACCAGAATGCAATGTATTTATTCCATATCCCTTTTTAACATAAGAAAATTCTGGCAAAGCATTCATTAGCTGAATGCAATTGTTTGAATTCACGTGTTCAAGCATTGAAAATGATACAGGTGATCCTGTAAGGTAAATATGAAATATCTAACTCCTCTGAATGAGACTTTTGTCTGGGCATTAGAACCCTGGATTGAAAAATATTGAATCCACTAATGGTTGTGCAATTTGCAAAGTTTCATATTTTATGCTTATAACTTGATGTCAATAAATTATAACAGAGGTTTGTATTTCAGGCATATTCTGTGGGAAGGGCTTTGACTCTAAAGCTGAAGGAGCTCATACCACGGCAAATGTTTAAAGTGCCAATTCAAGTAAGAATTGGGTACTCTTTTCATATTAATTTATTATAAAAGTTAATATAATTTTTGTCTTTTCTAATCTTTCTGCTTTATATGCTTTAACTTTCTTTTAATTGTTTAGTTCCTGTTCCCCCCCCCCTCTGGTACAGTTATGAAGAGTTGCTTTTTTTATTATTATTAGGATTATTTACTATTATAACTATTATTGGTGAAAGAATTGATTTCATTTTGTTTAGTCATTAAACTAACCACAATAGCATTTGTATTTATTTGTGTTCTAGGCATGCATAGGGTCAAAGGTGATTGCTAGTGAAGCTTTATCTGCAATAAGGAAGGATGTATTAGCCAAGTGCTACGGTAAGACAAGTGACAGACCTTGCGCTTGTGTTGCTTTTGCATAAACTTGCTCAACTCAAATATATTTAAAAACTACTATTTTAATAAGGAGGGTTAAACATTATTTGAGTTATGAATTATGATTATGTCTTTTAAGTCTTAACATTTTCGGTTCCCCCATGTTTTGGTAAGGTTTACTGTCCCTGTAGTTCTCCATTGGTAAAAAAAAAAAAAAATTCCTTCTTCCTTGTAGATATTTAGAAACTATTAAACTATGAATGATATTTTGTATAACAGCTGAGTTTCCGTTCACTTTAATTCCCTTTCCCTGTTCTGCTTGCCGGGGTTGCTTCATGACAATGTCCTCTTTTGATCTCATTCTTCTAGGTGGGGACATTTCGAGAAAAAAGAAGTTGCTTAAGAAACAGGTATGGCCCAGTATAAGTTGATATTTTGTATTATCTATCAAGATGACTGTCATGTAAATCCTCAGTTCATAGTGAAATAGGTTTTACCAACAAGATATTAGACAAATGGTAAACAATTTAGTCTCCTGTAATGATAACGACACAAGTTCAATTCTCTGGAAATTCGCGTATTGAGAGGGAGAGTATCCATAAATGCTCCACCCTCCAAACTGCAAAAACGATATCTTCCACAATTTAATTAATCAAAAAATAGTGAATAGTTGTGTGTTCATCTTCAATAGTATTTTGCTTTAACAAAGAAAATGGCTTGATTTGCATTATAAGCGGAAATGTGAAATTCATTATATGCAATTGATGCTTTCATTCTGAATTTTGCCCGAGATTGCCCATAATGGTATTATTGTCTTTCTCCAAACAGGCTGAAGGTAAGAAAAGGATGAAGTCTATTGGCAAAGTTGATGTGCCTCAAGAGGCCTTCATGGCGGTTTTGAAACTTGAAAAGGAGGTAATATGATCACGTTTGCGTGTAATGTCAGTTGCAACGTTATCTGAAATTTGTAAATATGTTGAGAAAATGTCAGAACCTTGATCTATCATTGTTTTGGTATGATGGTCCAAATGTTGTCATTCAATGATTTTTAGTTGTATACAAGATTTTGGATTCTTGATGGGATCTCTTTAACTGGAAAAAAAAAAAGAAAGAAAGAAGAAGAAGGAGATAATAGGACTCTTGCCTTAATGGAAGGCCATGACTGACAATAATTTTTGGCAGAACTCAGAGAGCAGGAAATGTCACTAGTTGCACAATAGACTCTGCCATTGCGCCAATAAATGCAAAATTATAGGGACATATTAGACGATGCGGGTTTTCACTAGATTGGTGGAAACAAAAGTGGAAAGAAAAAAAGGAAAGTGAAATTGTACGTATTTTCAATAATGTTTGAATAAACAATTATTTGGCACGTCAAACAGTATTTGCTACAGAATTCACTACTTGAAGCAAATTGCGGAAGCAAATCTCGCTATTGTGCCTTAGAATTGGCATACAGTTGTGCTTAGCAACAATGTTATGGCTCTTTCTATGGCCCTGCTGTCTGCACAATAAAGCTTCGACAGTGTATATTCCATAATCCTAGCTACGGCACTCGAATTATCTATCATCCTTGACCAAATAAAAAAACTTATCTATTATCTCAACAATCCTTGAAAGTTAAGGAACTACAAGAACTATGCCCCAGTGTCCGTGGGAATCATTCCACTAAGGTGTCTTATGGCTCTTCCTATCTCTCTGCTGTCTGCACAATAAAGCTTCAAGAGTGATATTCTATACACTTGAATTATCTATCTTGAATCATCTATCAACCTTGACCAAATAAAAACACTTATCTATCATCTCAATAATCCTTGAAAGTTAAGGAACTACAAGAACTATGCCCAAATGTCCGTGGGAATCATTCCACTAAGGTGTCTTATGCAAAGTAGCACCACTAGAATCGCAGACGTAGACGGAGACAATTTCTTGGTTAATGAGTAAGGATGGCAAGCCACACGAGTAGCTACCATATTCGGACCACCCCAAGTATTGCAAACAACTCTTTGCTTACATGAATAATAACTCAAAAAAAAAATAATACTTAATTGTATTGTACTCTATGTCCTATCCATTTTATAAATTTGAGTTAACACCTTATGTAGTCCTTAAGTTTTTTTCATCAGAGTATTTAGTTTCCTAAGAAAATAAATTGTTTTAGTAGTCCCTCAAGGACACATTAGTCCCTCTCTTATTTTTCCATTAATGGATTTACACATATGGCATGGTATAATGATAATGTGTCATTAAAATATTAGATACAAGCAAAACAATATTATTTTGAAACATATTGCACCCACTTTAATGTTTAAAATTGCACAAAATGTGTTATTTTATGACTTGTAGTAGGAATTTAATTATTTATTTTGTGTAATCAGCCATCAAAATAAATCATTTCAAACTTCAATCCTTTTCATATGACACACATGTCACTTACTGTCATATTAATGGGTCACTTGTGCAATTCTATTATTGTTTAAAAGATCAAATACACAGACAAATTAAAATGTTCTATTATTAAAATCTTGAGGACCACAAGTTTAATTTTGATTTTTTTGGGATGTCTTGCAAATTTTTTGTTAAGGAACTACCTAAGTTATTTACTCAATAAATTTTTTATACACGCATTTGAAATATATAAAATAAATAATATGATTTATAATTGTTGGTTTATGGATTATAAATGTGATGATAAACATGTGTGTGAACATATTACTGTGTTTGCTTAAGTGTTTTAGTGTATTGTATCTAAAATTAAGCAAAGGACACATAATGTCTCCAACTTGGATAGGAGACTTTGAGACCATTAGCACTTAGCAATCTTAATAGCAAATTATATAATGAAGTGACAGCTCCACATTGGATGACAAATTGTCATCATTCAATTATTTGAAGAATGTTTCATTTTTGGCTGAGAATGAAGGACAATGACAGATCAAAAACTTCTAGAAGAAAGAGAAGAGGCAAATAGATAAGGACAAATAGCATAGGGACAACAAATCTTTATGGTGTAGATGATGCCACCACACAAAGCAAGGACAAGAGCTAGTTGGCCCTTCCTCATGGTCTGCAATGGTCATAATAACATGCCTCAAATCATGTCAAGAAAAAGAAAAAAAAAACAATTTTGAGAAAAATTCTGCCTAGGTTTACTCCTTCTTTTTCTTCACTGTAACAACCATCGTTCACATCTTCTGAGAACTTTATTATATCTATTGTCATTGAATATTAGCTTTTGAGAGGAAATAGAAACATACATATTCTGTAACAGGAAAATTTATTGGTGAAGCTTTGAGAGGAAAGCCATTGATGAGCTCTTGTTAAAGAACTAGGTTTCTTTATTTTTGAGTGAATCTTGTTTGAACTTGGAGAGGCTCTTGTAAAAGACTACTCTTTAGGTGAACTTGGAGAAGCCCTTGTCAAAACCACTCTTTGTTGGTGTTTGCACTTTGGCTTTGAGTAAAGCATTGCTTGTGGCTGTTTGTCTTGTAAACTTTTTGATATAGTGAAACTCTCACCTGAAAGATGAGAAATGGATGTAGGCTCAAGGTTTAGGAGCCGAACCAATATAAAAAGATTATTTGCAAGCTTTTTCTCCCTTACTCTTTAATTTGTGCTCAAACTTGATTTTCTAGAATATTTTACTACTCTTTCTGAATCAAACATGTAAACTGCAGTAACAAGTATGATATTCTTTAAAAGATATATTTATTGAATTTTTCAATCACTTACTGAAATTCTTTCTTTTGTTTAAAAGGTTTTTGCTTACAAAATCACCTGTTACAATAGAAGACTTTACTGAGCAGTTTTGTGAGTGTATAGGAACTTTTTGAATTAATAGTAATTGATTTAACCCCCTCTTCTCAATTACTACAACACTATCAATTTTAAAATAAACTAAAGGGAATTAAGCAACGGAGAAACTTGTATTTGAAGAAAATGCAACCAAAGGTGCGCCTCGCCTTGGGTAATTAGAGCACGAGCAGCCAATCTCTTTTGGTATTGGGTTGCGCATTAAGTGGTTGGAACAATGTAATCTAGAATGGAAACTGACCAAACATGAATGTTTCTTATTTGTTTGGATTGGGTTGGTCATAAATCATTGGGTACACCTCAACCTAGTATGCAAATTCTTCGTTAAGTTTAGATTTAATACTCCATCCATTTTAGAATAACTGTAAAAAAATCAAACAATACACATATTAGGAAAAATGAAAATTTTTTTTCGTTAAATGTAGAAAATTACTATATGAGTTGACAAAACTATCATTCTATAATCATTATTATTTATCTTAGTAAATGTATTGATTACTTAACTAATACCTAGATGATGTAAATAGATAGGTATTCTGAAACATTAAATGCAAAAAACCGATGATTATTCTGAAACAGAGGGAGTAGTATTTTATATTCTGTTTTTGTTAACGATAAGGTATTAGGTAAGAAATCAAGAAAAAAAAAATGATCATATACCATTTCATATTTGAGTTTAATTTTTATACATTAAGGCTATTGACAGGACAAATAGAATAAGGCCTGATAGAATGAGGGCTGATCGGATAAGGTTTGATAAATTTTTAATATTATACACTATTTGGATTGACACTACATAAAATATTGCCTTGTATAAGACAATACTATCATGTGTTTGGTGGGGGCAAAAGCTTCTCCCTTATGCGTTTACAACTGCATCAACAACTCGCATCATGGAGCCATGAAGGATTTATGAATTGAGCAGCATCCTCTTAGTCCTTCGACTCCATGGCAGTGGTGCACCCATTGTGTGGCGTCTCTTAGACCTTCGACTCCATGGCAATGGCACACTTGCTTCTTTCGCATTCACTATGATAGCTACCCAACATAGCTGCCCAACACACTCATGGCAACGACTAAGAATAAACACCGATGAATGGTGCAGAGAGAAATAGCAGTTGTGGGTGAATTGTAAAGAGAGAAATAGCGGTTGTGGGTGGCGCATACTATTCTAAGAAAATTTCCGCCTAAGCTTACTCCTTTTTTTTCACTATAATAGCCATCATTCACATCATCCGAGAGCTTTATTATTTCTGTTGTCATTGAATATTACCTTTTGAGAGGAAACAGAAACATACATATTCTGTAAAAGGCAAATTTGTTTGTGAAGCTTTGAGAGGAAAGCCATTGGTGAGCTCTTGTTAAAGAAGTAGGTTTCTTTATTTTTGAGTGAATCTTGTTTGAACTTAGAGAGGCTCTTGGAAAGATTGCTCTTTGTGTGAGTTTGGAGAGACTTTTGTCAAAACTTCTCTTTTTGGTGCTTACACTTTGGCTTTGATTGAAGCATTGTTTGTTGCTATTTGTCTTATAAACTTTTTGATATAATGAAACTCTCACCTAAAGTGTGAGAACTGGATGTAGGCTAAAGGTTTAGGAGTTGAACCAATATAAAAAGATTGTTTGCAAGCTTCTTCTCCCTTACTCTTTAATTTGTGCTCAAACTTGATTTTCCTGAATATTTCACTGAATCAAACTTGTAAGCTACACTAACAAGTGACATTCTTTAAAAGAATATTATTGAATTTTTCAATCACTTATTGAAAGTCTTTCTTTTGTTTAAAAGGTTTTTGTCTACAAAATCTCATGTTACAGTAAGAGACTTTACTGAGATTACTAAGCAACTTTGTGAGTGTGCAGGAACATTTTGAATTAACAGTGATTGATTCAACCCCCTTCTCAATCATTGTAACACTATCAATAATAAAATAAACTAAAGAGAATTAAGCAATAGAGAAACTTGTATTTAAAGAAATGCAACCAAAGGTGCACCTCGGCTTGGGTAATTAGAGCACGAGCAACCAATCTCTTTTGGTATTGGGTTACACGTTAAGTTACTGAAACAATGTAATCTAGAATAGAACCCGACTAAACATGATTAATTGTTCCTTATTTGTATGGATTGGGTTGGTCATCAAATCATTGGGCACACCTCAACCTAGTATGCAAAATTCTTCGTTAAGTTTAGATTTAATACTCCATCTGTTTTAGAATAACTGTAAAAAAATCAAACAATACACATATTAGGAAAAATGAAAAAACATTTGTTGAATGTAGAAAATTACTATGAGTTGACAAAACTATCATTCTATATTCATTATTGCTCATCTTAGTAAATGCATTGATTATTTAACTAATACATTTATAATATGGGTATAAATGGAAGGAAAAAACTAATGTTACCTATATATTATAAATAAATAGATATTTTGAAATATTAAAATGTAAAAAACCAATGATTATTTTGAAATAGAGTAGTATTTTATATTCTGTTTTTTTTTTTTTAATGATAAGGCATTTGGTAAGAAATGAAGAAAAAAAAATTATGATATAACATTTCATATTTGAGTTTATTTTGTATACACTAAGGCCACGTTTGACACGTCGAATAAGATAAGGTCTGATAGAATAAGAGCTGATAAATTTTTAATATTATATATTATTTGGAGTGATACCGTATAAAATACTGTCTTGCATAAGATATTACTATCATGTATGTGGTTAGTGGCAGTAAAAACTTCTCCCTCACGCGCCTGCAGCTACATCAGTGACTCGTATCATGGAGTCATGAAGGAGCTACGAACTGAGAAGCATCCTCTCAATCCTTCAACTACATGGCAGCGGCACATCCATTGTGTGGTGACTCTCAGACCTTCAACTTCATGGCAGCAGCGCACTCGCCCCTTTCTCATTCACTGTGATAGCTGCCTAACAAACCCATGGCAGCAGCTAAGAACAAACGCCCGTGAATGGTGGAGAGAGAAATAGCAGTTGTGGGTGGCACATCAATGGCAGAGGTCGAAGGCACAACAATAGTAGAAAAGAGAAGAGAAAGTGGGTGTTAGGGTTGTAAAAGGAAAAGTTTCTATTCACCTAATTCATTAAAAGTTATCAGGTCTAATCCCACCCCCACAAATCTAATTAAGTTGTACATTAAAATGAAATATTAGAGGGATATACTGAATAATCTTATAAATACTATGGGCATCAAAACATTGGGTAAGTTTATAATCTATTGTATAAGCCTATACTATGAGACCTAATACAATGTACCAAATAGGCGCTAATAAAATTCTATTACATTATCATCTAATAATACATTGCCAAATCAATATAAAAGTGGTTAAGTCCTATCCTCAATACTTAAAAAGTCATACAAATGAAAAGATTTAATTGGATGATAATGTAAAATAGTTTCATAATATCTGTGCATAAAAATTTGGTCTTACTAATGAAGATAGGTTAAAAATTCTATTAATTGGTGATTTTATCAAAAGATATTTATCCAATTTGTCCATTAATGATCTGTTTATCTATACACTGTATTTTTAAAAATTATTATTTTTAATTGGAAGATCTTGAATATTAATTAATCACGAGTAGTCTATTACTTGTTCACTACACAATTTGGATTTAATAAACTCAGTCAAATAAAAAATCAACAGTGAATGAATTGGATCGAATGCAGACTGAATAAGTAATAATGGTTCCAGATCATTGTTGCCACCCCATATTCAATTGATGTGCAAGCTTAAACACAACATTTGAGGGAGTAGAACTTAATACGAAATGAATTTTAGTCTTTGGAAGATTTTTGTTTTAATATTTTAGGCCTTAAATGATTAAGATCATATCTTTTAATTCTCAAAAGATTTCATGTCAAATACATCGATCCCTATTGTAGGAAAATCATATACACATTAATCGATGAAACATTATTGGTTTTTTTTTATTGACATCAGGATATCTACTGATGGCAGCAATGACTAATCCATTTACCAAGAAAGGTAAACGGCTGATCACGAAATGTACTCTATTCTCATGAGTGGAATCAAACCCAACTATATGGTTAAGGAATAAGATAAGCTGCCTTCATACCACACCTCATTGTTGATTTTTAACATATTAAGCTCTAAAAGATTCAATTTTTAACATATTTTAGTATTTAGTTTCTTAAAATTAGATTTTCGTATATCAATTTTTCATGGATTAATAATTATATGATTTTTCTGTTAAGAGATTAATATGTTATAATATCATATTTTTTTTAGAATTAAAATGCGTATGCATTCAATCTATTAGGAATTGATGTTTAAATGATCTTTTTATTAACGAACTAATATGTTTTGGTAAGATATTTGTTAAGAATTAAAGCATATGCATTTAATATTTCAATTATTAATAAAGTGTTGAAATGATAATGTTTCAAGGACTAAATGTAGATTTACTCAATTAATATCCTTACGAAAAAACGGGGAAGCAACAACTCAGTACATACAAGTGTCTCTCTGATGATCACTCCATTAAAGATGTTGACGAAGTTCACTTATGTGGCAAGATATGAGATGGACATCTCATATTTTAATTCTCTCACGATTTCTATTCTTCTACTCAGAATTTGTCGCTTTATCTTTATTTTATTTTGTTTTATATTTTTTGACAAACTTTCTGGTTGCAAAACGGAACATCATATCGCTGCTAAGATAATAGATAAACCTACAACTAAAGATAAGAAGACAAGCTAAACCTAAATCTTAAAAGAAAGATAGGTTGTTATCATCAATAAGGGAACTCAAAGGAGCGAAGTGGAAGAATGAACATTATTTGCTACATTTGTATCATCACAAAGGTTGCTCTGTATAGGTTTGTCCCAAAGAGTGAACAGGTCCTCATCACTGATATTATTATTAATAATATTGCTGTAACCCAAATCGCACGTGTCTGAGAAATCCAAATTCAGAAGATCGGAAAGGCAAACTTCCCCAGTGTCCTCATCACAATAATCGAACACCAAATGATCCGTTGATGAGAGCTCTTTTCCTCCGCCGAATTCACTGCAGGGAAACGACAAGAGCTCATTATGGTCGTCCATTTCCATCTCCTTAGTAAACTCTCTCTGCAATTGCATTGATGAATAATGAGGGAGTGGATGATCAATGAACAATCGTTTTGAGCACTTGGAGGCCTTTGCATGGAACACATTGGTTTTCTCTTGATGAGTAGTACTAATAGTGGTCGATGTGCTGTTGTCTGCATCTCTAATAACTCTTTTAGCTAAATTGGTGTTCCAATAATTCTTTATCTCATTGTCTGTTCGTCCTGGAATCCTCCCTGCTATTAGAGACCATCTACCACAGAGACAGCACACCTATATGTCAGCCTTTATGAGATCAACAATTATATTTTACATGCATAGTACAGTGTCTTTATAGTTTTTCTTATCAACAATTATATTTTACATGCGTCGTACCTATATTTATAATTTTAACACAGTAACCGATTAATTAAGTTATTGATGTTTACATTATTATCATTATTATTTTTAAATCCCTGGAAACTCCTAAGAATCATTCATAGAGAGAAATAATGGCTAAAGCCTCCTAAGGCACCTGTTTCCCAGCAGCTTGTGAAGCCTGATGATTAGATCTTCTTCGTCTTGTGATATGTTGCCTCTCTTAATGTTTGGTCTCAAGTAATTCAGCCACCGAAGTCTGCAACTCTTCCCACATCGTTTCAAGCCTGCATGCATGGAGACACACACAGAGAAAACCATGGTAGTTTAAATTCACGGATAACTGGAAATGAAAATGTCAATTATTTGGGTTTTACTATAGCATACTACTATGCTCAGTATGTAGAACGTACAGTGTCCGATATCGATATCAGTAGTTTGATACTTTAAAATATGCTAAAATCAATTTTTCAATTTTGCAAATTAGGTTGTCCACATAAATTGTGATAAGACATGAAACCAACGGATGAGGTGGTTTATAAAGGAGATTTCATGGATTTTCAAAAACAAAAAAAAATCTATTTTTCATTTATAATTATATAAAATTGATAGTGTTTCGGACTCTTATCTCCAATTAATTAAAAAATGTTATTGATATATTTATTGTTATATTTTTTTAAGATAGTCATAGTTTTGTAAAAATAATTTAATTACATATATAATGTAATATAATTATATAGATATATATATTCCCATATATTAAGTTTTAGAATTTCAACTTATCTCTGGATCGATGGTAGATCGTATTAGTACTTGTATTTTATATTGGAGCTTCATACGTTTTAACATAATTAACCAACCTGCTCTCTGGGGGAGTTTATTCCACTTTCCTTCGCCATGGACAGCGATATAGTCTCTTAGGATTTTGTCTTCTTGAGCTGTCCAAGCACCTCGGTTCAAGGGCTCCTTTGAACTACAAGTGCTTCTCCCCATATCTGATCTCTCTCTTCTCTCTCTCTCTCTCTCTCTCTCTCTCTCTCTTTGTGGCACGCGCGCGCACACTCTCCCGCTGTATGTATGTGCTCGTTCTTTATATGGTGTGGGTATTTATAGCCGTATGATGACATCTTCAGAGTCCTGTAGCCCTAGCCAGAGACAAGGGGTGCCGTAATTATTTTCTATATACATTAATTGCCTCTGAATACATGACGTTATCAACGGAAAATTTGCAAATGTGACGCTTGCGTGTGAGAGAAGGCCTTTTTATTTCTTTCATTTTGTAAATATTCATATCTTCACATATATCACATATTTAACAATTAGAAGATAATATTTCAACACTTAAAAAGTGAATATACATAGATATTCAATCAAATTTAAATGTGAAAAATTAAATTTTATATTTTTAAATAAGGATCACATAAAATTTAGGGATGATAGATTAAATGTTAACACTATATGCAAGACGTAGGTGATTAAAATAATATTTCCGTTCATCTATATACACCAATTTTTTAATAATAGCAATTTGGTTAATAATTGGCCGTACTACTTTGTAAAAAACTACATGCATTTTGATCAATTGTTAGCTGGATATAGTGTAAATTGTCTTGGGAATCTGACAGTGTAAATTATGAGACTGTATTTCAGCCAACTACTAGTCATATTTGCCAACAAATAGTTGCATGTAATTCGGCTAGCCAAAATACAGCAAAGAATAAAGGTGCAATAGGCGCAAAATACGGCTACCGGACCTTTGGAAGCTG
This sequence comes from Dalbergia cultrata, assembly GCA_031216105.1. Lineage (NCBI taxonomy): Eukaryota > Viridiplantae > Streptophyta > Magnoliopsida > Fabales > Fabaceae > Dalbergia > Dalbergia cultrata. The sequence continues at coordinate 409,340 of CM062349.1, read as the reverse complement.
TGTTTAAACGCCACGTTCGATTGCTTGGCAATATGGTGAAAGCGAACATGAGCCTTTTTCCTTTTTTTGATAGAAACATGAGTCTTTTTCTTTTTAGCTTGTTAGGCTTTTCTGGAATTTTGTTATATACAGTCATTCATTTATTCTTTATGCAAATTGTAAAGTAGAAACTGAAATAATTTTTTTTTATCTGTTACTAAGTTTTCAACGTCTATCTCAGGTACAATATTTATAGGGTCGAGGGTGTATTAAGTTGGTCAAATATTACTCCTCCAGGGGAGAAAGTGAGTGCAGATAATTCAATTAATGACTGAATATATAATTGATTTTTATATTTATTATTTTAAATAAAAATATTATAGAGATAATAAAATTATATAACAAATATGCATCACATATCTTATTATCATTTGATATGATGAGTGATCCTCACTCATCCACGTACTAATCACATCTAATAATGATAAAATATGTAATGTATTTATTATGTAATTTTATTGTTCTTATATTATTATTCTATTTTAAATTATATAAATAAAAATAATTAAATAATATATTTTTCTATACCAAATTAATCATAATATATTTTTCTTACCATTTTTTTGATTTGAAAATATAAAGAGTTAATACAAACCACACGTCTCTTTTCTTTTTCACCTTTTTTTCCCTTTATTTCCTTTTCAGACACAACAATTCATTGACTTGGCCATGTGATGGAGAGAGAAGATTGTGTGATAACGTGAACATCACCGAAGAGTCTAAAGTCTAAACTACTCTCTCTCCTAGGTGTAGGTTGTCTCATCATTAGAAGAATCCATTCTTTGTGTAGGGTATTTTGGAATTTTAAATAGCTCCAAGCATGGTCTTTCAAGGGCACAACATACATGTAAAATGAAAGGTCATTTCAAAGTATACTGAATGTAGATCTGGCTACGTGGAGCAATCACCGCCACAGTACTCTTACATTGTCCCTGGCACTGTATAGCTGTGCCAGCGTCCCCATTTTGACATTGAAGGCTCATCCAAAGAATATTCTAATTATGCCCTTGAATGAAAAATGAATATCACTTCTTAAATTTTAATTTTTGTAATTCTAATATGTATTGTCAAATTGAAATAGGACAATATGGTGGATTTTAGAGAAGTGAAACTTATATTTTAATAATTTTTACATAAATATTTACTGAGTATATATTTTTATTCAACAATATTATATAATATATTTCTTTGCATTTAATTTAAAGTTTAATTAATCTATGTATTGAGTGTTATCTAATTACGTACTATCACTTCAATAAATATAATTCACTATCATACTTATTACTTGAATGCTCATGGGATTAAAAAATTTGATTGGATGATAATATAAAATAAAGTTACATACATTATCAATATGCTTAATTTGATAACAACATTACAAGTTCATTCAAAATCCACTTTACATAACTAATTCCTTGCAAATTTAAGTTTACAAATGCTAACAAAAACTCACACTTAAAAACAAGATTAAATACTCATTTTTATCCCTATATATTTTTGGGTGACCAAAATAGGGATTTACTCTAAAAATAATAAAACAAAAAAAATAACTTTGATGAGGTAACACAAACTTTATATCCTTTTTGGTAATTATACTTTTTTATTTTTTCAAAATCAATTCTCATATCAAACTACTAAATATAAATCAACTATACAAAAGACAGAGATGATGAAGAACTAGAGATGTTAAAGTGCTGATAGATTGTTTTGGTTCTATAGAATAAAGCTAATGATGATCTCTCTTTTTTTTTTTTTGTTTAATTTCTAAGCATATATGTTTTTTAGCTTTTTTCTATCATTATCTACAAGTCAAGAACTTTTTCAAGATCCTTTTCCAGTGATCAATTGTATGTTCCTCTTTCCATTAGCTGAATAATCATTTTAATCTTACTATATCCTACTTATGTTGTAATATCCTAAAAATTATCTTAAAATTAATTTAAACTTTACCAGTCATAATTTTAAAAATCCAACAGATATAGCAATGATGAGGATGATCCAATGTATCTGAAAAAAATATGAATAGTAACCAAGTAGACCACACGAGCTCACGGGGACAGCCAAAACCCCATAATTAGGGCCCAGAGAAACTTGAAACTGAGAAATTATAGAATTAATGTTAGAAATAGTTAGAAATAAAGATTTTATACATAGAATTAATTTTTTAGCAATGTTTGGTTACTCGGGTACACTGTTTTACCCATTTGATAAAATTTAGGTGTGCGATTTTTAACACCGAAAAATAGTTTCACCTCTATAAAAGGATAATGTATATCCATTTTAACTTAGTGAAAGGCTAAGATTTAATCTTGTAAATTAATCTTGCTTTATAATATTAAATCCTAGCCATCCAATTGTTTTTCTTTTCTTTAAAGAAATTATACATTAATGTTACATATATTTTATCAAATTCTAATTGCATTAGCTCTTTTGTTTTAAGGGGACCATTGTGCGGTGTGTTGTGGTATATTTTTTTTCCTGCAATTAGAGTTTGTCGTTTCCTTTCTCAGATTAGTTGAATTCTACTGCCTCTAACTACTGTAGATATTTGCATTGAAATTTAGAGAGCCACCTGAGTCCATCAACCTCAACAAAGAAATAGAAGGTTCCTACATCAATACTATGAAATTGTTAGGAATTTATGCATATTTAAAATTAGTTTAAATTCCATACTTTGAACAAGAAAAGACATTCATTTCTCTATATAATAGTTATTTTCCTGATATTCTTATTATTACATAAGAAGATTATTGAAACAGAAGTTCCCGCAGCAATAGAAGTGAGAATAGCTCAGACATCAAGTTGAATATTATCTCAAGGACACCATTGATTGACAGCCATTTATCCACACACCATACCGATAGACTCTTTTTCCATCCCATGTTGCGAGCCCTATTATAGGAGTGCCAAAAAAAGGATCAAATGGACAATGATGAGAGCTTATGTAACACATGTTTTGTGGCATGGATGATCAATATGGGTTCTAGTTGTGATTGGAGCAACAATATTTCAATTGAATCAAGAGGGGAAGTTATAATTTATAAGAGGAAAAACAAAAGGAATTGGGATGCAGTTTTCCATGTCAAATCAAGAGGGTGTCAAATTAATTTACCATGTTATGAGTTTCTTAAACTAAAACCCATGTTGTGGAACTTCAGGTATAAAATAGGATGTTAGAGATTTTTATGGTAGGGTTTGGAAATTGTTATATGAAAGAATATAGAGTTGTTAACTTTTGTATCTTTCTAAACTGATTAGCCTAACAATTGGTCATAATTGAAAATGGCCCTCAACTTTTATTAATTTTCATTCCGTAAGATGCTAATTGGAAATTGTCTTCATTGAAACTTGAAAGACAATCATAAATATGGACTATGTGAGTTTTAGTTAAATGTGGTAAAAGCATAGGTTGTCCTTTTGATACATGCACTTTATAGAATATTATGATACAAAAGTGTTGATTTTGTATAATCTGTATGGGCTTTCGACTAGTTTAAAAACAACTCCCAAAATGCATCAAAAGAAAAAAAAAACTCCAGAAAGCACTCTACCAACTATATTTTACAACTCTTGCACCTTTCTTCTTAACTGTATTTTGCAGTAAATAGTTACAAAATATGGCTAGTAGTGGACCGAAATATATTAGTCTCAAAATTTACATTGTCAGATGCGATTTCCCAAGACAATTTGCACTATTTTCAGCTAAAAGTTGGTCGAAATGCATGCAATTTTATATCAAGTAATACTGTCAGTTGTTAGCTGAATTACTATTATTAAAAAAAATGATGCATATAGGTAAATAATGCTCCACATCATGGAATTGTGAAATTATTCAATTTTTTTCTTTTTAGTAAAAAAGCCTTTTTATTCTATCTCAAGCTTAATATTTAGATTTGTTTTGTTATTTATTATTATTTTTTATTTCATCAATAATTTTCAGTTTATAGCAATGAATCTTTGAAAGTCAAGCTTAAATCTCGCAAACCTGGGTAATGGAGATCAACCTACATGGGGAAGCCCATTTGTCTATTCTCTCTCTCTTCATGTTAGCTGCATTAATTGATTTGCATCATTGCTAATATGTCTTTAAGATTATTTCAATAGTTAGTCTTTTTTGGTTAATATTTAAAACTAAATTAAAACTTGTATATTAGAATCTCAGTTATCTATCCCACTTCTTATTTATCACTTTTATTCATAACATTCCTATGTGTCTTTAATTAAAAACTTATTTTATATTTATAATTAATATATTGCTACTGTGATGTTTTAAATTTATATTTAATAATTGTGGTTATTAATATTAAACATAAAAATTAACTATAATAAAAATTCTAACATAATATATATAAAAAATTCCTCACTTAAATATAATGTTTAACTTGAATTAAAAAGTATAGAGAAATAAAATTCAAATAACCTGAATATTTAATCAAATATAAAATATAACATTTTTCCAAGACATACGTGTGCAAAAATAATGCATAAAAATTCTTATATTATTGCAATTATATATATAAAAAAATAGCAAGAAATTTGATTAAATTAATTAGAAGACACTTTGATATTTTGTATATTCTTGATGACTACTCCTTTGAGGTTCTGCCTTCGCTTCTTGGAACCGTTGCTGAAGTTGACCCAAATAATTGAAGAGCAGGTTAGTTAATTTCTTCAGGCTTTTAGTGCACGAAACTGCTTTGGTCTTTTATTTCAATCCTCTTAATTGATCTTAAACCCACTTCTTCTCAGCGCTTCTAAGTTCCCACCTTACTTATCGTTTTGAAGTTTCAAGCCGGAGATTTCGTTAATAAATTAGGGAGGCAATTAATTGATTGGGTAGGCATCCAAACTTGGAACTTTGAATCAATGACTATAAATTAAGACATATATATAAATACCATATTATATATTCTCTCAATTCTTTAATAATAATTATGGGGATACCATGTCATTTTGGCATATTGAAAAGTTAATGTATCTGATTACTATGACCATTTTGGTATATTATGACTATATATATTAGCTTTTTAATGTAATAAGATGGCATGATATTCCACCACGACTGTTATTAGGGAATGAAAATAGTATATATATGATCTAATTTTGATACATTAATAATTTTTCACTAACAACCAATTATGTGCTCCTATTTGTAACATTTACTAGTTAGTTTATGGTTAAGTTAAACACTTTTTACCAATGTAGCAATATATGATTGAATATAATAGTAAAGTTATATTTGTGAATTCAAATTAAACACTCTCTTTTTCATTTATAATTATATAAAATTGATAGTGTTTCGGACTCTTATGTCCAATTAATTAAAAAATGTTATTGATATATTTATTTTTATATGTTTTTTAAGATAGTCATAGTACGTAAGAATAAATAATTTAATTACATATTGAATTTATATACATAATGTAATATATATATATATATTCCCATATATTAAGTTTTAAGTTTTGGAATTTCAACTTATCTCTGGATCGATGTTAGATCCTATTGGTGCTTGTATTTTATATTGGAGCTTCATACGTTTTAACATAATTAACCAACCTGCTCTCTGGGGGAGTTTATTCCACTTTCCTTCCCCATGGACAGCGATATAGTCTCTTAGGATTTTGTCTTCTTGAGCTGTCCAAGCACCTCGGTTCAAGGGCTCTTTTGAACTACGAGTGCTTCTCCCCACGTCTGATCTCTCTCTCCTCTCTCTCTCGCGCGCGCGCACAAACACTCTCCCGCTGTATGTAGGTGCTCGTTCTTTATATGGTGTGGGTATTTATAGTCGTGTGATGACATCGTGAAAGTCCTGTATCCCTATCCAGAGACAAGAGATGCCGTAATAATTTTCTATATACATTAATTGCCTCTGAATACATGACGTTGTCAATAGAAAATTTGCAAATGTGACGCTTGCGTATGAGAGAATGCCTTTTAATTTCTTTCATTTTGTAAATATTCATATCATCATATATATCACATATTTAACATTTTTATTCGGGTTTTTCCAAAAAAATAAAAAAATTGATTAATTACAGAATTCCACTATGTGCACCATTATTTATCTATGGGGTGATAATATTTTAACACTTAAAAAATGGGTATCCATAAACACTAAATCAAATTTAAATATGAAAAATTAAAATTTATATTTTTAAATAGGAACCACACAAAATTTAAAGGTGATAGATTGAGTGTTAACATGGTGTCCAAGACGTGGGTGGTTAAAATAACATTTTCCTTTTATCTATATACACCAATTTTTTAATAATAGCAATTTGGTTAATAATTGGCGGTACTACTTTGTAAAAAACTACATGCATTTCGATCAATTGTTAGCTGGATATGGTGTAAATTGTCTTCGGAAATTGAATCTGACTGTGTAAATTATGAGACTGTATTTCAGACAACTATAGTCATATTTGGCAACAAATAGTTGCATGTAATTCGGCTAGCCAAAATACGGCGAAGAATAAAGGTGCAATAGGCGCAAAATACGGCTACCGGACCTTTGGGAGCTGTGTTTAAACGCCACGTTCGATTGCTTGGCAATATGGTGAAAGCAAACATGAGCCTTTTTCCTTTTTTTGATAGAAACATGAGTCTTTTTCTTTTTAGCTTGCTAGGCTTTTCTGGAATTTTGTTATATACAGTCATTCATTTATTCTTTATGCAAATTGTAAAGTAGTAACTGAAATAATTTTTTTTTCTGTTACTAAGTTTTCAACTTCTAACTCAAGTACAATATTTATAGGGTCGAGGGTGTATTAAGTTGGTCAAATATTACTCCTCCAGGGGAGAAAGTGAGTGCAGATAATTCAATTAATGCCTGAATATATAATTGATTTTTATATTTATTATTTTAAAAAAATATATTATGAAAACAATAAAATTATATAACAAATGTACATAACATATTTTATCACCATTGGATGTGATGAGTAATCCTCACTCATCCTAATACTAATCACATCCAATAACGATAAAGTGTATATTATGTATTTATTATGTAATTTTATTGTTCTCATAATATTATTCTATTTTAAACTATGTAAATAAAAATTAAATAATATATTTTTCTTAAACAAATTAATCATAATATATTTTTCTTACCATTTTCTTGATTTGAAAATAAAAAGTGTTAATACAAACCACACATCTCTTTTCTTTTTCACCTTTTTTTTCCCCTTTATTTCCTTTTCAGGCATGACAATTCATTGACTTAGCCATGTGATGGAGAGAGAAGATTGTGTGATAACCTGAACATCACCAAAGAGTCTAAACTACTCTCTCTTCTACGGGCAGAGTGTCTCATCATTAGAAGAATCCACTCTAAGGGTGTTTGAAAAGTTTTTAAGTGATAGAGTTGAATTAAATTCTATCAGAAATTGAATTCAATTCTTATATTTAAAATAAATTAATAAGTAAAAGAATTAAATTCAGTTCCTTGATACAATTTTACTATTTTATCCTTCATTAATAACCAACAACAACAAAGGAAATAGCAAAACCTTTCCTCCATTGCCCAAAGACTCACCTTGCTTCCGCTGCCCCTTCTTGGTAACCAAAGAAGAAGAAGTTCAAGGTGGAGAGGAAATAGCGAAACCTTTCCTCTAGTGCATCTGCCTCTTGGAGCAGTTGTATGTCCTCTTGCAGAACCTCCTGATAGGGTTAGTACCTCTTTACCCTGTTTGATGAGCAATAACACACTGGTCATCTTGCTTTTCTCCTTTGTTCATCATTGACCTTGCTTCCAGTGCCCCCTCCTACTCGCAATTCAACCTCTCCAGCCCCTCCATCTGATCCCTCGCCATTGCCACGCCACCCTCCGAACCCCAACACGCCTCCCTCTACGTCGGCACCCACTCCGGAACCCTCTTCTTCCTTTCCACAACCCTCAACGCTATCGCCGCCAATCCTGCCTATCAGCCCAACGACGAGACAGCAGCAGCGACAGCAATAGCTCCTTCTCGGTAATTTGGTAATTTCACTTGTTTAGTTCAATTCCATGAACAAATCAGACCTCTTTAGGTCTGATTTACTTGTGGGAGTTTTTGTGAAATTCAATTCTGATAGGAATTCAATTCTAGGCTCAAACTTTGTTCCAAAGCAAGGAATTAAATTCTTGGGGTTTTCAGACAGGCTGTCTATGTTTAGGGTGTTTTAGATTTTTAAATTATACAGCTCCAAGCATAGGTCTTTCAAGGGCACAACATACATGTAAAATGAAAAGTCATTTCAGAGTATATTGAATGTAGATGTGGCTACGTGGAGCAACGACCGCCACAGTACTCTTCCATTGTCCTTGGCGCTATATAGTTGTGACTGCTCCCCCATTTTGACATTGAAGGCTCATGTAAAAAATATTCCAATTATGTCCTTGAATTAAAAATGAATACCACTTCTTAAATTTTTTTTTTTAATTCTAATATGCATTTGTCAAATTGAAATAGGACAATATGGTGGATTTTAGAGAAGTGAAACTTATATTTTAATAATTTTTACATAAATATTTATTGAGTATTTTATTTTTATTCAATAATATTATATAATATATTTCTATGCATTTAATTTAAAGTTTAATTAATCTATATATTAAGTATTATCTAATTATGTATTGTCACTTCAATAAATATGATTCACTATCATACTTACTAATTGAATGCTCATGAGATTAAAAAATGTGATTGAATAATAATGTAAAACAAAATTGCATACATTATCAATATGCTTAATTTGATAACAACATTACAAGTTCATTTAAAATCAACTTTACGTAACTAATTCCTTGCAAATTTAAGTTTACAAATGCTAATCAAAACTCGCACTTAAAAATAACATTAAATACTTTTTTGGATCCCTATATATTTTTGGATAACAAAAATAGGGATTTACTCTAAAAATAATGAAATTAAAAAATAACTTTGATAAGGTAACACGAACTTTATGTTCTTTTTGGTAATTATACTTTTCTTTTTCAAGATCAATTCTCATGTCAAACTACTAAATATAAATCAACTATACCAAAGATAGAAATGATGAAGGACTAGAGATATTCAAGTGCTGATGGATTGTTTTAGTTCTATAGAATAAAGCTTGGCAACGATGATATCTCTCTTTTTTTTTTTTGTTTAAATTTATAAGCATATATGCTTTTTAGCTTTTTCCTATCATTATCTACAACAAGCCAACGAATCTTTGGAAGTCGAGCTTAGATCAACCTAAATGGGGAAGCCCATTTGTTGGTTGTCTCTCTCTTTTCATGTTAGTTGCATTAATTGATTTGTATCATTCCTAATATGTCTTTAAGATTATTTCAATAATTAGTCTTTTTTGGTTAATATTTAAAACTAAATTAAGACTTGTATATTAGAATCCTCAATTATCCATCCCACTTCTTATTTATCACTTTTATTCATAACATTTCTATGTGTCTTTAATTAAAAACTTATTTTATATTTATAATTAATATATTGCTACTGTGATGTTTTAAATTTATATTTAATAATTTTGGTATTAATATTAAACATAAAAATTAACTATAATTAAAATTCTAGGATAATATATATAAAAAATTCTTCACTTAAATATAATGTTTAACTTGAATAAAAAAGTATAGAGAAATAAAATTCAAATAACCTGAATATTTAATCAAATATAAAATATAACATCTTTTCAAGACATACGTGTGCAAAAATAATGCATAAGAATTCTTATATTATTGCAATTATATATATAAAAAAATAGCAAGAAACTTGATTAAATTAATTACACTTTGATCTTTTATGTATTCTAGATGACTACTCCTTTGAGGTTCTGCCTTCGCTACTTGGAACTGTTGCTGAAGTTGACCCAAATAATTGAAGAGCAGGTTAGTTAATTTCTTCAGGCTTTTAGTGCACGAAACTGCTGTGGTCTTTTATTTCAATCCTCTTAATTGATCTTAAACCCACTTCTTCTCAGCCCTTCTAAGTTCCAACCCTAATTATCGTCCTGAAGTTTCAAGCCGGAGATTTCGTTAATAAATTAGGGAGGCAATTAATTGATTGGGTAGGCATTTGAATCAATGACTATAAATTAAGACATATATATAAATATCATATTATATATTCTCCCAATTCCTTAATAATAATCATGAAGAGATACCATGCCATTTTGGTATATTAAAAAGTTAATGTATCTGGTCATTATAACTATTTTGGTACATTATGACCAAATACATTAATTTTTTAATATAACAAAATAACAAAATAGCATGATATCCAACCACGACTATAATTAGGGAATACATTATGACTAGATACATTAATTTTTTAATGTAATAAAATGGCATGATATCCCATCACGATTATTATTAGGGAATGAAAGTAGGATATATGACCTAATTTTGATGCATTAATAATTTTCCACTAACAACCAATTATGTGTTTCTATTTGTAACACTTACTAGTTAGTTTATGGTTAAGTTAAACACTTTTACCGATGTAGCAATATATGATTGAATGTCATTATAAAGTTATTTTTGTGTATTTAAATTTTTTTTTGGTCTCCCACCCGGTTTCCAATCTAGAAAATTGACTAATCCGGATTCGAGTACTGCGAGGGCCGAATGGGGGTGACCCTAGCCACAGGTGACGCTCCATTTCCATCCCTTCCAAGGATCGAACCCGAGAGAAAATGGTTAAGGAAACACAACCCCCTTACTAGCTGTGCCACACTACATGGTTTTGTGTATTCAAATTAAACTCTCTCTCTCTCTCTCTCTCTCTCTCTCTCTAGTTGCTTGTTTTTGGGCCTTTGGCCCTCCCAAATACCAAAAACTTTGATGGACTACTACATTTCAATTCAGGCTTGTTAATGTGGACTATGGCCCATTTATCACAAAAGTAACAGATTGAGACTGCATTTAAGTGGACGAGACTGGCCCACACCCGTACCACAGCGGCAATTCCGGCAATGGCAGCATCAGCAGACCACAGGCCAAAAACTACAAAAAGAAACAAGCATCAGCGGACCAAGAAAAAAAAAATTCTTTTATTACTTGTACGAGATACTATGCCAGTTCACTTTCTATTTATCATTGAATATAGAATGTACACCCAACTTAAATGGGTCGATAAATAAGAATTGAGTCCCATGGTAATCCATGTCAAATAATTACACATACCATCTTGAAAAAACAATAATAATAATGGCAGCATAAGCAGGCAGCAGGCCGGAAGCTTTGACCTCATCTAGAAGTAAGCAAAACATTTGAAATGGCCCCTATGTGGGCTGGGGATTAATTAACGAACTGTGCTACTAATATTCTATTTTATATTTTATTTTTCAATCTGGCTGTTTTATATTCTATTATACATTAGTCTTCATCGTATGAACATAATTTTCAGAATTATTTACTTAGTTATAAAAGAAGTAAGGTTAATAAAATATAGAATTAACTTCATACATGACAACATATTAATCATTGATTTTTACATTAGACTCCTTTTATTTGACTTTATTTTTAAAATTAAAATTGAAAACTATCACATTTAAACTGGCAAATTATATATGTCATGATTATCGTTCAATTAAATGATCTAGGAATGAATATTTTTTAACTTTCTTATTTTAAAAACAAATTTAATTTTAAAATAAGTATCACTTTAGATGAGCTTTTTTTTTTTCCTTTATTTTTTAAATATTTGCATGTGTAAAATTCTAAATTATATTTTAGTCATAAATATATTATCACATGTATGTAAAGTATACCACAATTCTTGTTAAAGAACTAGGTTGCTTTATTCTTGAGTGAATTTTATTTGAGCTTGGAGAGGCTCTTGGAAAGACTATTCGTTGTGTAAGTTTGGAGAGACTCTTATAAAAGACTACTCTTGAGATGAATTTAGAGAGATTATTGTAAAAGACAACTATTGAGGTGAGCTTGGAGAGGCTCTTGTCAAAACCACTCTTTGTTAGTGCTTGCACTCTAGTTGTGAAGCATTTTTTGTGGCTGTTTATCTTGTAAACTTTTTGATATAATGAAACTCTCACTTGAAAGGTGAGAACTGGATGCAGACTCTAAGTTTAGGAGCCGAACTAGTATAAAAACATTGTTTGCAAGCTTTTTCTTCCTTACTTTCTAATTTGTCCTCAAACTTGATTTTTTTGAATATTTCACTCTTTCTTTGAATCAAACTTGTAAACTGCATTTACAAGTGACATTCTTTAAAGATATATTTATTGAATTTTTCAATCACTTACTGAAAGTCTTTCTTTTGTTTAAAAGGTTTTTGCTTACATAATCTCCTGTTACAACAAGAGACTTTATTGAGATTACTGCGTAGTTTTGTGAATGTATAGGAACTTTTTGAATTAATAGTACTTGATTATTCAACCCCTTTTCTCAATCAATGCAACACTATCAATAATAAAATAAACTAAAGAGAATTAAGCAATAGAGAACTTGTATTTGGAGACAATGCAACCCAACCTTGCCTTGGGTAATTAGAGCATGGGCAGCCAATCTTTTTTAGTATTGGGTTGCACATTAAGTTGCTAAAACAATGTAATCCAGAATGGAACCTGGCCAAACATGAATGTTTCTTATTTGTTTGGATTGGGTTGGTCAAATCATTGGGCACACCTCAATCTAGTATGCAAGATTCTTTATTAAGTTTAGACTTAATACTTCATCCGTTTTAGAATAATTGTAAAAAATGAAACAATACACATATAAAGAAAAATGAAAGAACATTTGTTAAATGTAGAAAATTACTGTATGAGTTGACAAAACTATTATTCTATATTCATTATTATTCATCTTAATAACTGTATTAATTACTTAACTAATACATTTATAATAAAGGTATAAATGGAAGGAAAAAAATTTATGTTACTTATATATTGTAAATAGATGGATATTCTAAAACATAAAATGTAAAAAATTTATGATTATTCTGAAACAAAGAGAGTAGTATTGTATATTCTGTTTTTGTTGATGATAAGGTATTAGGTAAGGAATCAAGAAAAAAAAGATTTATGATATACCATTTCATATTTGAGTTTAATTTGTATACACTAAGGTCACGTTTGATAGGCCCAATAGGATAAGGTCTGATAGAATAAGGGCTAATAACTTTTCAATAATATACACTGTTTGGAGTGACACTGTATAAAATATTGTCTTGTATAAGCTAATACTATCATGTGTTTGGTGGCGGCAAAAGCTTCTCCCTCACGCGTTTGCAGCTACATCAATGACTCACATCATGGAGCCATGAAGGAGCTGCGAATTGAGCAGCATCCTCTTAGTCCTTCGACTCCATGACAGTGGCGCACCTATTGTGCGGCGACTCTCAAACCCTCGACTCCATCACAACAACACACTTGCCCCTTTTGCATTCACTGTGATAGCTGGTGGTGGCTAAGAACAAATGCTAGTGAATGGTGGAGAAAGAAATAGCGGTTGTCGGTGAATAGTGGAGAGAGAAATAGCAGTTGTGGGTGGCACATCAATGGTAGAGATTGAAGGCACAACAATGGCAAAAAGGAGAAGAGAAAGTGGGTGTTAGGGTTGTAAAAGGAAAAGTGTTTATTCACCTTATTCATTAAAAAGTTATCAGGTCTAATCCCACCCCTACAAACCTAATTAAGTTATACATAAAAATAAAATATTAGAGGAATATACCGAATAACTTTATACAATACTATGGACACATCAAATAATAGGTAAGTTCATAATATATTATATAAACCTATATTATGAGGCCTAATAATACAGTAGTGTACCAAATAAGCACTAAAATTCTATTACATTATCATCTAATATTTCATTGTCAAATCAATAAAAGTGGTTGAGTCCTATACTTAGTACTTAAAAAGTCATATAAATAAGAGGATTTGATTGGATGATAGTGTAAAATAATTTTATAATATTTGTGCATAAAATTTGGCCTTTATTGGTGAAGATATGTTAAAACTTCTATTCATTGGTGATTTTATCACAAGATATTTATCCAATCTGTCCATTAATTATCTGTTTATCTGTATACTGTACTTTTAAAAAATTATTATTTTTAATTGGAAGATCTTGAATATTAATTAATCACGAGTAGTCTTTTACTTGTTCACTACACAATTTGGATTTAAAAAACTCAGTGAAATAAAAAATCACCAGTGAATGAATTGGATCGAGTGTAGACTAAATCGGTAATGGTTCCAGATCATTTGTGGCCACCCCATATTCAACTGATGTGCAAGCTTACACAACATTTGAGGGACTTCTTCAATAGTAGAAATTAATGCGATATGGATTTTAGTCTTTCGAAGATTTTTGTTTCAATATTTTAGTCTTTAAAAGATGAACATCATATCTTTTAATTCTCAAAGGATTTCATGTCAAATACTTCCATCCCTATTGTAGGAAAATCATATACACACTAATCTATGAAATATTATTGAATTTTTTTTTATCGAAATTGGGTATACATTGCCATAGCAGTGACTAATCACTACTAGAAAAAACATTGTTACTGACGAATTTTTGCTATTACCGACGGAAAATTTTATCTCCGATGGATTTTTCGATGAATTATGACCACCGGTAATAACATAGTCGGAAATCATTATCGACGGAAAAGATCCGTCGAAAATTTTTATCGACGGAATTACCGACGGATTTTTTTTAAAAAAATTTGTCGGTAACGCGATCAAGCATTTTGTCAGAAAAATTCGTCAGTTTTAAAACTTACCGAAGGATTTTTTGATGGAAAAATCCGTCGGTAACTTATCAATTTAATTTCTGATTTTTTAAAATTCGATTTTTACCGACGGATAACTAATGAGTTTCAGATTTATTTTTTAATTTTATTATCGACAGATTTTTCCATCAGAAAGTTTAATTTTTAAATTTTATTAATTATTTTAATTTATATTAGTGACGGAAAAATCCGTCGATAATCATTTAGAAAGATGTTATTTTTATTTTACCGACGGAAAAATCCGTCGGTAATTATTTTACTTTTTTTAAATAATTACTCTATAATTTGTGTGTCATCTGATCATTTTTTACAATATATTTACCTAAATATATTTAATAATGAAAAATGATAAAAAAAATTCCTAATAAATAATAAAAGCAAGGAATTTAAGTTCAAAATATAAAATAGATAAAAAATGTCAGATAGTATACAAACACAAATATAAAAAGTTCAACATATAAAGGCACATTAAACCCCCCTTGGATCAAATACAAACTTGATTCCTTTCAAGTAATCCCGTTGGATCAATAGTCCCCATGTCAAATAGAAACAATCGGACACATACAGTTTTCCTCCTCTAAGCCTCTTCTTTTCCTTTCTTGCAAGTATGGACAAATGATACTGCAAATATGGCTCATCAAGAGGAATCCCACATAAAATCATTCCTGCCATAGTGTAGTCATCTATCTCACCATGGTTGACAGAAGCTGTATGTAAATGACAATATAAAAACATCATTTGTATTAGTACACATTTTAATTAGTACATCAATTAAATTGTTAAATAAATTCTCAAATAAATACAGCAAAAGAAGTATTAGTAGCTATCAATTTGTATGAACTACCTCGGAGTGCAGCACGCTTATTGGAGAAGACTTGGTCAGCTTCTTCCAAATTACTCTCAAGTACATCCATGAAGAATCCATTTGGCACTCCTCCATAGCTTAGAAGTACAGTTAGATTTCTTGACAAATATGTTCTATTTGGGTGGTTGCTAAAACATGTAGAGCTAAGATTAGTGCATTTTTAAACAGTACAAAAAATATTTTGCTACTCAGCGTCATGTTAGATCAAAGCTCTATCAGTTTCCTAGATCAAGCTTCTATTAGTTTCAAACTTTGGGCAATATACAATCATCCAATAATATGTCCTTTTAGTTTTCTTTATATAGAATAAAAATAACAAATAACCGCTTAAGTTTTGTATGAATATAAGAGACACACATTACAAGAAGCATGATTGACTCTCCATATTCTAACAAGTAACAACAAATCAGTTTATGTGCCTTCTAGTTCATTTAATACCAGAGTCATCCTGCATGGGGAAACATAAATATAAACAAAGCAACTGTATGGGCCCATTGGTCTTAGTGCACATAATTAGCCAAGTAGCATACTAGTAGCAAAAGTGAACAATCTCATCCTTGTCAAAATGAAAAAAGTGAAGCACCTGGTAGCACCCAAGAGAGTTGCAGTAGTACTAGTAGCACCCACAAGTTATAATCAACAAATCAAAACTTATGCTGCATTTCCATAATTAATAAGACTACAATACAAGGACCCAAGATTATATATATTTGTATATAAAAGCATATTGAGATAAAAATATTTAAGTTTTGTACCACCATACACACACACACACACACACACACACACACACACACACATCTATATATAATGCATGTGCTTTCAACATCTCGGGATGGATCAATATGCAACTGAACATCCTAAAAAACGCTAAGAGTTGTCGTTGCCATCAATGAGTCGGGTGGAACAGCTAACATAAGTAATATGTCAGGACAAATAACATAAGTAACATGTCAGGGATTAACAACAAGATTTCAGTTCAAAGACTAGCTACTAAAGACCAGCTATTTTGATCACCACAAGCCAGAGAATCTGAGGCCATATAACAATTTCATTTCCATTTCTTCACAAGACAGAAGTGAAACAAGTTGAAATCTCAGAAACTAAAACTGATAGAGACTCTATTTGTTGGCAAAACTTCAAACAGGCATAACTTTTGATCTGGGTATTAGAATGACTATTAATGCATATCAACGGAAAGCCCCAGATGATAGCGTCACCGTGGCAATTGGCGCAGCCGGTTGGTGGTGCTTCTAGGCTCAAAAAAAGCCGTTTACAGGTGTTTTGACCACTTTTAAGAAAATTTCATGATTTTTAGGATATGCCTTGCAAATTTCATGTTTCTTCTTTCATGATTCTTTAATTACCATCTATATTCTACAGGATATACCTTTCAACTATTGCAATTTGCAATAAAAAAAATAATGCATTTCAAATTTTCTAGATGCATAATGAGAGAAGAAATTTGCATACTTGAGTGACCAACGCCACTTGTGGAACCAAGAATACTGCAATGTATGGAGAAGGCTTGCGCAGCATACAAGCATATGAGAGTGTTCCTGAACCAGTATCCAAAAATACTACGGTGCTCTCATCAATAGCTTTCCCCAAAGCTTCAAGCTGGTAGCTGCGAAAATGAACCCAACACTAACATTAAAAACATGATGGTATTACCAAAAATAGAAACACTCCCCAAGAATGCATACACTTAACACGCTAGTGACGGAGCAAGCAGAGACAATGAGCAGATTTGGCCGCGCGGTGGGTTAGATCTGGGTGTTGGCTGGCACAGATCTGCGGGGAGGGGCCTGGGACAGCAGCACGCCGGGGATAGCAGGAGGGCCGGCACTAGGAGGAGGGCAGGTGGAGGTTGAGAGAGAGCAAGAGGGTGTATGAGAGAAAGAGAGAGATCCTAAAATAAAAATTAAATGTGTGGCTTAGATCTTTAAAAAGAGTTACTGACGAATTTTCAAATTTCCGACGAAAAATATCCGTCGATAATTAAATTCAATGGCGCCATACTGAAATTCTTCATTGCAATTACCGACGGATTTTTCCGTCGATAACATTAATTTTTGAAAAAAATAATCCATAACAATTACCAACGGAAAAATCCGTCGATAATGAGCGCGCCATATGAAGTAGAGTTGGTGCGAATATTACTGATCGAATTATCGACGGAAAAATCCGTCGGTAATGACTAAAACCCAATTTTTCCAAATTCTATGCTTTCCGTCGATAAATCCGTCGGTAATACTGACGGAAAAAATTCGTCGGTAAAATCCGCCGGTAACTTGTTGTTTTCTTGTAGTGTAATTCTTTCACTGAGGAAAATAAATGACTGATCACGAAATACGCTTCATTTTCATTAGTGAAATCAAACCCGACTATATGGTTAATGAACAAAGTGAGCTACCACTATGCCACATCTCATGATTGAAACATTGTTGATTTTAAACATATTAATCCCTAAAAGATTCAATTTTTAACATTTTTTAGTATTTAGTTTCTTAAAATTGGATTTTAGTATGTCAAATTTTCATGGATTAATAATAATTATATGATTTTTCTGTCTAGAGATTAATACGTTATAACATGAGATGTTTTTTAGAATTAATATGTATATGCATTCAATCTATTAAGAATTGATGTGTAAATGATCTTTTCATTAAGGAACTAATATGCTTTGGTGTGAAATTTATTTAGAATTAAAGTAAATGCATTTAATATTTCAAGAATTAAAATGTTAAATTGATAAAGTTTCAAGGACTAAAACGTAGATTTACTCAATTAATATCCTTACGAAAAAACAGGGAAGCAACAACACAGTACTTACAAGTGTCCCCCTCTTCATCACTCCTGATTAAAGATGTTGACAGAGTCCACTTATGTGGCAAGATATGAGATCGACATCTCATATTTTAATTCTCTCACGATTTCTTTTCTTCTACTCAGAATTTGCCGCTTTATGTTTATTTTATTTTATTTTATATTTTTTTGACAAACTTTCTGGTTGCACAGCGTAACATCGCTGCTAAGATAACAGATAAACCTACGAGTAAAGATAAAAGACAAGCAAAGCCTAAATCTTAAAGAAAGATAGGCTGTTATCAGCGATAAGGGAACTCAAAGGAGCGAAGTGGAAGAATGAACATTATTTGCTACATTTGTTTCATCACAAAGGTTGCTTTGTATAGGTTTGTCCCAAAGAGTGAACAGGTCCTCATCACTGATATTATTATTAATAGTATTGTTGTAACCCAAATCGCATGTGTCTGAGAAATCCAAATTCAGAAGCTCGGAAAGACAAACTTCCCCAATGTCCTCATCACAGTAACCGAACAACAAAGGATCCGTTGATGAGAGCTCTTTTCCTCCGCCGAATTCACTGCAGGGAAACGGCAAGAGCTCATTATTGTCGTCCATTTCCATCTCGTTAGTAAACTCTCTCTGCAATTGCATTGATGAATAATGAGGGAGTGGATGATCAATGAACAATCGTTTTGAGCACTTGGAGGCCTTTGCATGGAACACATTGGTTTTCTCTTGATGAGTAGTACTAATAGTGGTCGATGTGCTGTTGTCTGCATCTCTAATAACTCTTTTAGCTAAATTGGTGTTCCAATAATTCTTTATCTCATTGTCTGTTCGTCCTGGAATCCTCCCTGCTATTAGAGACCATCTACCACAGAGAGAACACACCTATATGTCAGCCTTTATGAGATCAACAATTATATTTTACATGCACAGTACAGTATAGTTATAGTTTTTCTGATCAACAATTATATTTTACATGCCTAGTACCTATATTTATAATTTTAACACAGTAACCGATTAATTAAGTTATTGATGGTTTACATTATTATTATTATTATTTTAAAATCCCTGGAAACTTCTAAGAATCATTCATAGAGAGAAATAATGGCTAAAGCCTCCTATGGCACCTGTTTCCCAGCAGCTTGTGAAGCCTGATGATTAGATCTTCTTCTTCTTGTGATATGTTGCCTCTCTTAATGTTTGGTCTCAAGTAATTCAGCCACCGAAGTCTGCAACTTTTCCCACATCGTTTCAAGCCTGCATGGAGACACACACACAGAGAAAACCATGGTAGTTTAATTTAAATTCACGGATAACTGGGACAAGAAAATGTCAATTATTTGGGTTTTACTATATTATTCCACTATGTTCGATATCTAAGACGTATCGTGTCTGTACTTTGATACTTTAAAATATGTCAAAATCAAATTTTAAGTTTTGTAAATCAGGTTGTCCAGGTAAATTGTGATATGACATGAAACCAACTTGCAAGCACAAACTAGATAAGTTGGTTTATAAAGGAGATTTCATGGATTTTGAAAAAAAAAAAATCTATTTTACATTTATAATTATATAAAATTGATAGTGTTTCAGACTCTTATGTCCAATTAATTAAAAAGTATTATTGATATATTTATTTTTATATGTTTTGATAAGATAGTTATAGTAAGAATAAATATGTAAATTATATATTGAATATATATATATATATATATATATACACATATATTCTTACATTTTAAGTTTTAGAATTTCAACTTATCTCTATATCGACGTTAGATCGTATTAGTGCTTGTATTTTATATTGATGCTTCATACGTTTTAACATAATTAACCAACCTGATCTTTGGGGGAGTTTATTCCACTTTCCTTCGCCATGGACAGCGATATAGTCTCTTAGGATTTTGTCTTCTTGAGCTGACCAAGCACCTCGGGTCAAGGGCTCCTTTGAACTACAAGTGCTTCTCCCCATATCTGATCTCTCTCTCTCTCTCTCTCTCTCTCTCTCTCTCACTCGCGCGCGCACAAACACTCTCCCGCTGTATGTAGGTGCTCGTTCTTTATATGGTGTGGGTATTTATAGTCGTGTGATGACATCTTGAAAGTCCTGTAGCCCTAGCCGAGACAAGAGATGCCGAAATAATTTTCTATATACATGAACTACCTCTAAGTACATGACGTTGTCAATAGAAATTTGGTTAATAATTGGCCGTACTACTTTATACAAAATGACATGCATTTCGGTCAATTATTAGCTGGATATAGTGTAAATTTTGACAGTGTAAATTGTCTTGGGAAATCGCATCTGACAGTGTAAATTTTGAGACTGTATTTCAGCCAACTACTAGTCATATGTTGCCACAAATAGTTGCATGTAAGTCGGCTAGCCAAAATACGGCAAAGAATAAAGGTACAATAGGCGCAAGATACGGCTACCGGACTCTTGGGAGTTGCGTTTAAACGCCACGTTCGATTGCTTGGCAGTGTGGTGAAAGCAAACATGAGTCTTTTCCCTTTTTTTTTGATAGAAACATGAGTCTTTTTCTTTTTAGCTTGTTAGGCTTTTCTGGAATTTTGTTATATACGGTCATTCATTTATTCTTTATGCAAATTTTAAAGTTGTAACTGAAATAATTTTTTTTTTCTGTTACTAAGTTTTCAACTTCTAATAACTCAGGTACAATATGGTTCTCTTCGTCCCTTTCCTATGTTATATTTATACGGGCGAGAGTGTATAAGTTGGTCAAATATTGCTCCTCAAGGGGAGCAAGTGAGTGCAGACAATTCAATTAATGTCGGAATATATAGTTGATTTTTATATTTATTATTTTTAACAAAAATTTTATAAGAATAATAAAATTGTATAATAAATACGCACCACATATCTTATCACTATTATATGTAATGAGTGATCTCTACTTATCCACTCACTCATCACATCCAATGGTGATAAAGTGTTTAGTATGTATTTATTGTACGATTTTATTGTTCTCATAACATTACTCTATTTTAAATTATATAAATAAAAATAAAAATTAAATAATATATTTTTCTTACCATTTTCTTGATTTGAAAATATAAAGTGTTAATACAAACCGCATGTGATGGATTTATTATTTTATTATGGAGATCAAGTGAAATAATATCAATAATATGGAATTTGAAAGAAAATTACATTCATTTTAGAGTATTAAATCTCGCATAATGCAAGATTTTGAATGCAACCGGGACTCCAAAATACCTCGCATGGTGCGAGATTTTGCTTTGGCAAGTGCTGGCCCAACTTCTTCTCCTCTCTCGAGCAGACAATCCATGCATGTTTTGATTGATTTCTTTTCAAGAGCTTGGAAAAGATGGCTTGCGAAGTCTCTGCGGGTTTCCTCACCTCTAAAGCTAATTAAGAAATACATCATACTTCTCGGCAGAGCAAGACATGTCCTATATGACTAGCTTGCTGTTGGGATTGCAAAGGACCAATTCACTCTTCTTTTCCATTGTGGGCTTGGAGATTTTGTGAAAGAGAACAGAGCTGGAGCAGAGTATGGCTGCATTGTAGTCAACGCCATCTCATCTCATGCTTTGATCAAATGATGAATGATCTATCACAAGCTTGACATTAAACAATGCAAAACATATTACTCGGACCATTAATCAATTAATTTATTCATGACATGAGCAAAGAGAGGAAGGAGTCTTGGCCCTTCAATTTTTAATGCGAAGGCTTGGAGCTCTACTGAATTTATTATAACTAACAAGCTGTTTCGTCCTTACATATATTTGTATTGTTCGTTTAGTCTCCCTACTTCTTTTTATATTTTCATCTTAAGATATATTTGTATTGTGCAGGTGGATTCCATCAAATAATTTACAGATAAATAATTGCTCATTTTTTTTCCACTGTAAAAGTAATCACAGTTAATTTAGAATATTTTGATGCATTTTAATTTAGTTTTTTCTGTGTATGATAGATTACAAAATTAGTAACTTGGACAAATAGATTAAAAAGAAAGTAAATACAACTACAAAGACCAGCATGAAAAAGAACTAAGTGTGAAATTGGATGGAGTATTTCTAGAATATAAACGAAGTTAAAATGTTTCAATTAAATTTCTTTCAATTTTTAAATTTTTTGTTTGGATAGATCGATGATTACATTTTCTTTATTTGTTAAATATTTTGTTTGAGTGAGGTAATTACATTATCTTAATATTAATATATTTTATCCAAAAAATATAATGTACTTTTAAAAAATAAGTTTTTATTATTAATAATCAAAATTCAACAATCTAAAATTAATTATAATGAGTTCATATTTCATAAGTTATCTTAAATTTCATTCACAAAATATTTTAAATTTGAATTATAAAATTTAATTGTTATATCGATAAAATAGAATCATACATAAATATAACATTATGTAATATAAAATGAATATTAAAATTTTAAAATGCAACACAATGAATTAAAAATAACATTAAACAAAAATCTCATAAATATAAAAAAATTATAATGAATATAATAAAAGTAAGACCTATCAAAATAAGAAAAGCATATACTTGTGCACACATGGATTTCCAAAATTTCGATGCAATGCAAATATTGAAATGTCTTTAAATTAATAATAGTTTTTCTATTTTTAGAGAAAATTTTGTTTAACAAAGCTATTACTCATATTTTTAGAGAACATTTTGTTTAGCAAAGATAGGAAGGACTACTCGAACCAAAAAAACAGAAAAATGGAAGGAATGAGGAACTACTTTATTTTCTCTTCTTAGTACTCTCTTTGTTTTAACACGCAGATATATAAGTTGATCGTTTCACTCTACTAATTTTTATGAAGTTAGATGACACTATTGGTCAAATAGTGCCAAGAATAAAACTCAGGAACCCAATGCTATTTTTTAATGTTATGAAAATCCGAACTCTTGATCTCCAAGAAGTATTAACCAATCCGAACTTTTATTATGAAGTAAGAGATCTTTTACTTAGCGAGGATAAAAGAATTTGTCATTGCTTTTCATCATCTATCATGACTCACGAGCATATTTCCTATTCACGTACATTGTTTTTACACATGATTATTTATTTATAATATATGAAATTATTATATAATAGAAATGTTTGATTTTATGACTTGAAAAGAAACACTTATTTTATTAAAACAATATTTAAGGGTTTTTTTATTAAATGATATTTTAAATTTAAAATATACTAATCTAAATATGCACAACATGCATTATTAGTTATTGAGAAAATTGCACTTTATTTTCCTAAAATACAGATTATTTACACTTTATACCTTAAACTTTATAAATATATATAGCTTAACTCCCTAAATTTTCTTAAATGTGTCAATCAATCTATTTTTATGAATTCCATTATTGATACAATAAAATCATTTAAATAAAACACTAAAACAAAGATAATAAAAAAAGATAAATTATATTGATCTCTCACGATATTTGATGAAATTTACTTATCTCCTATTTATTTGTAAATTTTATTTTATAGATCTGAGTTTAATTTGTGAAATCATTACTTAGCTCTCTTGAGTTTATAAAATTATTAGAATATTTATTTTTTTATTGCACATTGAATATTATATTTAAAGGAGGTTAATGTAAAGCTAAAGTGAATTTAATCAAATTAAACTAAAAAAAAGTCAGAATAATATATCAAAATAGTAATAATAATACTTGTAAAAAGTTTCCATGTCCATGTCTATGTCTAACAGGTGGGATGAAAATACATTACCCCTTTCTTATCCTAGTAGTTGCTAGACTCTATCAATAATGGGTGGGAAAACATATTCACAGTCATGTGGTTAAGAAAATCTTCGAGGAATAAGGAAAAATAAGTTTTTAATTTTTCAAAAGAAAAATCTTGCACTGTGCAAGATTTTGGTGTGTCAGGACAAAAAACAGTCACGCCCCCGTGAGCCAAAGGGAACTCATTTTCCAAGTTTGAGCTTTGGTTTTTGTGAGAAAAGTCTTACTGGTGAGAGTATTACAAACCAAAAAAAACAAAACTCTTACTCGTGAGAGGCATGGCAAATAATGGCGCCGGCTTTTTTACCAAAATAAAAAATAAAAAAAATAATTATGTACCAATGTGCGCCACTGTTAACATTATTGATCAATATATACTCTTTTCATATAAAATTCACGTTTTAAGAGATATATGCCCCCACATAAAACGTGACATGGTCTCACGTAAAGCGTAAAACGTTACACTGTAGCACGTATTAGTTGAGCACAATACATCCCACTCTCAGACGTATTCCATTATGTTCATACGTACAACAGTGAAGGCTAGTTTTAGGGTGCAATTAACGTACAACCCTTGAGAAAGTGCAAAATGATGCTTGACTTTATCTGAGCTTCCAGAATGGTGGGGGCAAAATGAAATTATAGAGGCATGTAATTATTTTAGTAGTTATGGCCCACTTTCATCAATGGTTTGTCCAATCACTATACTCCTAACTGTAACGTTTTATGCTTTACGTTAGAGCATATCACGTTTTATGTGGGGCATGTATCTCTTAAAACGTGATATTGTGTCACGTATTAATTTTATATAAAAAGAGTGTATATTAGCCAATAATCTTAACAGTGGTGCACATTGGTATATAATCATTTTTTTTAGTTTTTTTTGGTAAAAAAGCCGTCATTCCATATTAAAAAATGACCCCACATGGAAGATTAAATTGTTATAGTATTTCAAAATTTTACGAGAACTTAATCTTGCATTGTGCAAAATAATAATCGTGACTAAAAGAGAAAATATAATGATGATTAATAAAAAGGAGAAACTTATTTTTTTAGCATATTTATTGAAGCCATATGTGATTCACCAGAGGTCTCTGTCCTTTTTCACCTTTTTTTTCCCATTCAGACCCAACAATTCATTGGCTTAGCCATGTGATGGAGAGAGAAGATTGTGTGATAACGTGAAATCACCGAAGAGTCCAAACTACTCTCTCTTCTACATACGTGTCGAGTGTCTATATCATTAGAAGAATCCATTCTATGCTTAGGGTATTTTGGATTTTTAAATCATATAGCTCCAAGCATGGGCCTTTCAAGGGCATAAGATACATACAAAATCAAATCAAAAGTCATTTCAAAGTATATTGAATGTAGAGGTGGCTATGTGAAGCTATAAGAAAATATGTCTCATGTGATATTAAACATGTGTCATATTTTATTTGTTTAATAAATAAATAACAAAATCAAATGAAGGGGAGTTATTAAGGTGGTTATCAACTTGATGAAAATTGGTTCCTGAAATTTTTATATCTAATTGGTTCTATTCCAACTTATGAGGTCTTTTTTAATTTTTACTACCATCACTAAAGAAAAAAGAGAGTAAAGAGAAGATCAAGGAATAGAAATCGTTTTTGCACAATCAGAATTTGGCATTTCTTTATCTTCACTATGAATCAATGTATGTTCTTAAACTCCATAAATTATTGTATGTGAGAATCATAAATTTCAAGATCCTTTTATTTATTGATATAATGATAGTTTCTGAATTAAAATTTTTAGAAACCATAACTTTTTGTTGTGGAATTTATGATTATCCACGAATAATGATTGTTTCCCCAATTTCCATGAACCCTAAATTATGAGAATGGAAATTTTAGTGTAATTCCGCTGCATTATTGAATTGAGAGAGAAATCACATTTATGATCCTTTTGGTAATAATTGTTCACTGTTCGTAACATCTTTGTTACGCGAGTTTATGTTCTTTTTGCAATGATCACTGTGCCAAAGTGATATTCGCAAGTTCACGCGTATGTTCAACATTGATGGGATATTGTTTCACTGTAACGAATGCTTTCGAAATAAAGTTACAAGATTCTTGAAAGATGACAAAATGATGTCTTGCATGAGTATTATAATCATTGTTATGCATGTTGTCTTATATGATTAAAGTTAGGTTCATTCATTGAAAGTTTATGTTCAACCTTTTGGAACTTCCAAGTATGTAATCACGTTGAACATCTAAAATGCTATTTTGTCTAGCATGTTTAAATTACTTTTAATTTTTAACAGAATGAACATGAAATATTTGGATTTGGAATTATTGAATGTGAGATTTGTTAATCACCAAAGTGATCAAATCTGAAAGTTGTTTAATAATTCCAGATTCATAATGTTTTATTTCAATTACTCATAGAATATATGCTAAATAATGATTATTTGTGTATGAGTAAATTGAAGTTCATTATTATAAGACATTTAAGGATCACCCAAAGATTAATTAATTGTTCTTATAATTATTGAACATAATTGTTGATAGTGTGAATGCACTATTAGTTTTATTTATATATCCAAAGATAGTAAATATTTCTAGTTAGTGTATGTATCATTTCCAAATAATATTTAAATTTATTAGCATCATTATGTTTATTGTATGTTGATGTATCACCCAAAGGAGAGCATTGATATATATTGAATGTTTAAATACTTGTTATCTGAATCTATATGGTATGTTATTTTATTACTCAAAGCATTGATGTTAAGCATGTGTTAATTGCAGTAACTGTCCCTATATCATTACATTCGCATGCTACGTCTGTTCCAATTTTTAATGGGCTGAATTTTTCTGATTGGTGTGAACAAGTCCAATTCCACCTTGGTGTATTGGATCTTGATTTAGCACTGCAAGTTGAGAAACCTGCTACTATTACTAATGCTAGTAGCAATGAAGAGAAAGCCCATTATAAAGTTTAGGAAAGGTTAAACAGACTAAACTTGATGTTTATACGAATGAGCATAGCAAGTAACATCAAATTTGCTCTTCCCAAAACTGATAGTACTAAAGAATTTATGAAATTTGTGGAAGAGCGCTCCCAAACTACTGATAAGTCTCTTGCTGGGACATTAATGACTACTTTAACCACCATGAAATTTGATGGTTCTCGTAGTATGAATGAGCATGTCATTGAAATGAAGAACATTGCAGCAAGACTTAAGTCACTGGGAATGGTAGTGCATGAAAATTTCCTTGTGTAGTTCATTTTGAACTCATTACCGTCTGAGTGTGGTCCTTTCCAAATGAACTATAACACCATGAAGGATAAATGAAATATGCATGCATTGCACAGTATGTTAGTTCAAGATGACACCAGACTTAAGAATTAGGGAAACCACTCCATTCATTATATGAACTATTAGGGAGCTGGAAAGAAAGTTGAAAAGAAACATGGAAAGGGAAAAGGGCTATTAAAGACTACTGAGCCATCTTCCAAGATCCAGAAGAAAGAATCAAAGAACAAATGTCATTTCTACGAGAAATCTGGACATTTCCAGAATTATTGCCCAAAGAGGAAGGCTTGGTTCGAAAAGAAAGGTAATAAGCTTAATGCTTATGTATGTTTCGAATCAAATTTAACTGTAGTTCCCTATAATACATGGTGGATTGATTATGGATGTACAACTCATGTTTCTAATATGATGCAGGGATTCCTTACAACCCGAACCATAAGCCAAAATGAAAAGTTTGTCTACATGGGCAATGGAGAGAAAGTTCCAGTGGAAGTTGTCGGGACTTATCGTTTAATCCTAGACACTGGACATCATTTAGATTTGTTTGAAACCTTTTATGTACCTAGTATTTCTAGAAATTTGGTTTCTTTGTCTAAACTTGATGTAGTTGGATACTCTTTTAAGTTTGGTAATGGTTTTTTTAGTTTGTTTAAGCGTACTTGTATGATTGGATCTGGTGTACTTTGTGATGATTTATATAAATTGAAACTAGATAGTCTGTATGCTGAAACACTTATGACCATGCATCATAATGTTGGCACTAAATGTTGTTTGGTGAATGAATGTTCTGCTCACTTGTGGCATAAATGATTAGGTCACATTTCCAAAGAAAAAATGGAAAGGTTGATAAAGAATGACATCCTTTCAGATTTGGATTTTACTGATCTTAATATTTGTGTGGATTGTATCAATGGAAAGATAACAAAACACACAAAGAAAGGAGCCACAAGAAGTACCCAGCTTCTTAAAATTATACACATTGACATATGTGGGCCATTTAATGTAAATTCTTTCAATACAGAAAAATACTTCATCACCTTTATTGATGATTATTCACATTATGGTTATATCTATATGCTGCATGATAAATCTCAAGTAGTTAATGCCTTGGAAATTTATGTGAATGAAGTTGAAAGGCAGTTATACAAAAAGGTGAAAATTGTCAGGTCTGATAGGGGTGGTGAGTATTTTAGAAGATATGATGAAACTGGACAACACCCAGGTTCATTTGCTAAATTCCTAGAAAAGTGTGGCATATGTGCTCAATACACAATGCCAGGCACACCAGAACAGAATGGTGTATCAGAAAGGTGTAACAGAACATTAATAGAAATGGTTAGGAGCATGTTGAGTAATGCATCTTTACCCCTATTATTGTGGATGTATGCTTTAAAAACTGCCATGTATTTGTTGAACAGGGTTCCTAGTAAGGCAGTTCCAAAAACTCCTTTTGAGTTATGGACTGGTAGGAAACCTAGTTTAAGGCACCTGCATGTTTGGGGATGCCAGGCATAAATAAGGGTTTATAATCCACAAGAAAAGAAACTGGATGCAAGGACAATAAATGGATATTTCATTGGTTATCCAGAAAAATCTAAAGGGTATAGATTTTAATGTCCTTCCTATAGTACAAGAATTGTTGAAACTGGAAATGCTCGGTTCATTGAAAATGGTGAGACTAGTAGGAGTGAAGCTTCACAAGATGTGGAGAGTAAGGAAATTAAAGTACAAGTTTCTCTTCCTTGTGCTTCTAATTCTAGACTTGTTGTTCCTCATGTTGTTGAACCGTATGACAATCAAGAAGAACAACAAGTTCTTGATCCCATGGTTAACAATGAAGCAATAATTGAACAACCACAGGAAATAGCATTAAGAAGATCTCATAGAGAAAGAAGATCTGCTATTTCGGATGATTATGTGGTTTATCTACATGAGTCAGAAAATGACTTAAGTGTTGATGATGATCCAGTTTCTTTTTCCCAAGCCATGGATTGTGATAATGCTGATAAATGGTTAGACGCCATGAAAGATGAGCTTAAATCAATGGAACATAATAATGTATGGGACCTTGTGGAATTGCCTGAAGGTTGCAAGAGAGTTAGGTGTAAATGGGTCTTTACGACTAAATGCAACTCTCGTGGTAACCTTGAACGCTACAAGGCCAATCTTGTTGCCAAGGGTTTTACTAAAAAAAGATGGCATTGATTATAAGGAAACATTCTCACCTGTTTCCAAGAAAGATTCTTTCAGGATTATCATGGCTTTGGTAGCTCATTATGACTTAGAGCTACATTAAATGGATGTAAAAACAGCCTTTCTAAATGGGAATTTAGATGAAGATGTTTATATGGATCAACAAATGGGGTTTTCAGTCAAAGGCAAAGAACACATAGTGTGTAAACTTAAGAAATCAATATACGGACTCAAACAGGCTTCCCGCCAATGGTATCTCAAGTTTGATGATACTATCATGTCCTTTGGTTTTAAGGAAAACATTATTGATCGGTGTATATATCTAAAGGTCAGTGGGAGTAAGTTTATATTTTTGGTCCTATATGTTGATGACATCTTGCTTGCATCTAATGATCTTGGTCTATTAAGTGAGACTAAGAAGTTTCTCTCTAATAGTTTTGAAATGAAAGATATCGGTGAGGCAAGTTATGTGATAGGAATAAAAATATTCCGAGATAAATCACAAGGACTGTTAGGCTTGTCTCAGAAAGCATATATCAATAAAGTTTTAAAGAGATTCAGAATGGAAAAGTGCTCAGTATCACCCGTTTCAATTCAGAAAGGAGACAAATTTAGTCTCATGCAATGTCCAAAGAATGATTTGGAACGGAAACAAATGGAACAAATTCCATATGCATCTGTTGTTGGGAGTTTGATGTATGCTCAAACATGTACCAGGCCAGATATCAGCTTTACAGTTGGTATGGTTGGCAGATACCAAAGTAATCTTGGATTGGATCATTAGAAAGCTGCAAAGAAAGTCTTAAGATATTTGCAAGGAACGAAAGATCACATGCTTACTTACAGGAGATCTTATCATCCTGAGGTGATTGGATATTCAAATTCAAATTTTGCCGGTTGTATAGATACAAGAAAGTCTACATTTGGCTATTTATATCTTTTAGCCGGAGGAGTGATATCATGGAAGAGTGCAAAGTAGTCAATCATTGCTACTTCCACCATGGAAGCTGAATTTGTGGCATGCTTTGAGGCCATGGTTCAGGCTAAGTGGCTGCGAAACTTTATTTCAAGGCTTGGAATAGTCAACAGTATTGCTAGGCTGCTGAAAATTTATTGTGATAATTCTGCAGCAGTTTTCTTCTCTAAAAACAACAAGTATTCTAAGGGTGCTAAGCATATGGAATTGAAATACTTTGCCATTAAAGAAGAAGTATAGAAACATAAAGTGTCAATAGAATACATTAGCACCGATCTCATGGTTGCTGATCCATTAACAAAAGGATTGCCACCCAAAACATTTAGTGCACATGTTGAAAGAATGGGCATTGTTGCTAAATAGGCATTATTGTGTGTATATATATATATATATTATTGTTTGTGTTTTATGTACTTTGACACTTTGAATTCATGAATAGATGTTTCTGTGTAATCTGTGTCTGAGTTTGTATACATGATAGAATCGGAATAATGATAACAGGTTTTGTCTTTGATGAAGGCATTATTGTTGGACCAATTATATTATGTGCTTCCCAATTATAGATCATGTTAAGGATGAGACTAACCTTGTAGTACATGGAAGGGATTATGTCGGTTAAATGACGTACAACCGCCATGACTCATTTTAGTTTTATTCTTGATCATGATGAATGATGTTGCAAGTGTAATTGCTTAATGCACATTATGATAGTCATAATTATTAAATCATAAAGTGAAATAATGACACATGAGCCAAGTGGGAGAATGAAAGAAAATATGTCTCATGTGGAATTAAACATGTATCATATTTTATTTGTTTAGTAAAAAAATAATAAAATCAAATGAAAGGGAGTTATTAGGGTGGTTACCAACTTGATGGAAGTTGGTTCATGAAGGTTTTATATCTAACTAGTCCTATTCCAACCTATGAGGTCTCTTCTAATTTTTATTACCATCACTAAAGAAAGAAAAAAGTAAAGTGAAGGTCAAGGAATAGAAACCCGTTTCTGCAAAATTAGAATTTGGCATTTCTTCATCTTCATTATGGATCAAGGTATGTTCTTAGACTCCATAAATTATTGTATGTGAGAATCATAAATTTCAAGATCCTTTTATTTATTGATATAATGATAGTTTCTGAATTAAAAATTTTAGAAACTATAACTTACAGAAGCAACCACCGCCACCTACTCTTCCATTGTCCCTGGCATTGTATAGTTGTGCCAACGTCCAGATTTGGACATCGAAGGCTCATCCAAAAAAATATTCCAATTATGTTCTTGAATGAAAAATGAATATCACTTCTTAAATTTTAAATTTTTTTAGTTCTAATATGTGTGCTCAAATTGAAATACGACAATATGATGGACTTTAGAAAAGTGAAACTTCTATTTTAATATTTTTTACATAAATATTTATTGAGTATTTATTTTTATTCAATAATATATAATTTATTTCTTTGTATTTAATTTAAAGTTTAATTAATCTATGTATTGAGTGTCATTTAATTATGTACCATCAATTTAATGAATATGATTTACTATCATACTTACTACTTGAATGCTCATGAGATTAAAAGATTTGATTCGATGATATTATAAAATAAAGTTACATACATTATCAATACGTTTAATTTAATAACAACATTACAAGTAAAAGTTAATTTAAAGTCAACTTTATGTAACTAATTCCTTGCAAATTTAAGTTCACAAACACTAATCAAAACTAACACTTAAAAATAAAATGTAATACTCATTTTGATTCCTATATATTTTTGGGTGACCAAAATAAGGCTTTACTTTAAAAATAATGAAATAAAAAAAATAACTTTGATAAGATAACACGAACTTTATATCCTTTTTGGTAATTATACTTTTTTTTTCAAAATCAATTCTCATACCAAACTACTAAATGTAAATCAACTATACAAAAGATTGAAATGATGAAGGACTAGAGATGTTCAAGTGCTGATAGATTGTTTTGGTTCTATAGAATAAAGCTTGGTAATGATGATCTCTCTTTTTTTTTTTTGTTTAATTTCAAAGCATATATGCTTTTAGCTTTCTCCTATCATTATCTACAACAAGTCAACAACTTTTTCCAAATCCTTTTCCAGTGATCAGTTGCATGTTCCTCTTTGTATTAGCTTTGTGAATAATCATTTTCATCTTACTATATCCTACTTATATTTTATCAAATTCCAATTGCACTAGCTCTTATGTTTCAAGGGGACCATTTTGTGGTGTGTTGTGGTATATTTTTTTCTGCACATATATATATATATATATATATATATATATTATATAGAGTTTGTTGTTCCCTTCCTCATATTAGTTGAATTCTACTGCCTCTTAGTATTGCTGTAATACCTGGGGTACACGTGTCAGTAGACGAGTTTTGCATGACCTCAAGGTCCCCTGGGACCCACTGCTGTTGCCGGGTCTAGGTTTTTGCTAAGTCTAGAGCCCTACACCTCAATGGAGGACTATATGTTTGAGCCACAATCATGGGATCAAAAGTCCCGGTAGGTGTTCCCCAGAGAGAAACAAGTTGAAGAGTGATTTTTAAGGAATTTTTGAAAGCCTCTAGATATTTCGTTTTTAGCCCCCAAGTTTAGAAAATCGTCGGAATTCCAAAATTTGAACTAGAACTCAAAAATGAGATTTTGATTGGTTGGCGTTTTGAATTTTTTAGATATTTTATTTGAATCCAAATGGGGGGTATTTTCTCATTTACATTTATGTTTAAAGTTAATAAGAAGTAAAGTAAATGATTTAACTTAGAATAAAGATATGGAAATAAGTGGATGAGAATAGAGGTAACCAGATATCATGACAGCAAAAGTTCTGTAAATTTGAGTTTACTGTCACTACTATAGCGGTCTTAGACCGCTATAGCGGTCACAGCAATGGTTGCAACTCTTTTTGGCCTCTGGAGACCGCTATAGCAGTCCTGGACCGCTATAGCGGTCATAAGTGCACAGTGACGGGGAGGAATGGCATAGACCGCTATAGCGGTCATTGAACGGTATAGCGGTCATTGACCGCTATAGCGGTGTCAGTTTTCCAAAAACAGTGCAAAACGCGTCGTTTCACTTGCTGAGACCTCCACCTTATACTTAAACCCTCCCCCACTCATTTTCTTCCCCAATTTTGCCCGAACTAGCAGCCCCCAAAACCCCATTTCTCTCTTTTCTCTCAATCAATCATCAATCCATCTTCCTCAAGCTTCAAGGTATGTGTTGGTTAATGGGTTTTGGTCTCTTTTCTTCCATTTCCTTTATGTTCTTAGTATGGGTCTTTGTTTTCTCTCATTGTTGTCAAGTGGGGGGTGCTCCCCCAATGTTATTAGAGTTGTGTTAGAGCAATCTAGAGATACCCATAGAGTATTGATGAGTTTTTATGGTTATAATAGTTGACGTTGGTGCCCTCCCGGCTCCCTGGAGCTCAGTTGGAGTTGACGCCACTTTTTCCTCCCCCTCCAGGTGAGTGGGTTTGACCTTATTGCCTTAATTTCTCCATTAGAGTTATATTTCTTGCATAATGATTGGCAAATATGGAATTTGAGATAAGATAAAATATATATATTATGAATTTTACATGCTTACGTCAAGCTAGAAAATTATGGTTTATTGTGATAGCATAAAAGAATGAGTTTTGCAAAACCATGGGACCATGATTGATATGCTGTGTGTTATGACAATGTTTTATTTGCCAATGAAATGATTTTTTGGAATAATTCATGTTTTAGTAAGTTGCAAATTATGCAAGAGTATATGATTTAATAGTTCTTATTTTATTAGATATGTTTTAAGAGCTTATGATATGCTATTGATTCAAGCCTTGAGATTTATATATATGATTTTTAGAGTATTCAGTTGACGTATGATATATATTGGAAGAATGTTCGATAAAGCATGATTCAATTTGATGAATAGAAATGTATATTTTGGTTTTAGAGGTTTTGTGATTATGAACTCTTTTATTTTGAAGTATAATAACAAAGTTATTAAGTTATGAAAATATGTTAGTTAAGAAATGGATTTAAAACTTCAGTTTCATGGTACCAAGAGTGCAATTCAAGATATGATTGTTAGCTTGCAGATACATAATGCAGCGGGCTTGAAATCGGAATGCCTACAAGTGGTGAACCCTTGGGCTCGATTTTATAGCCACAGTTATGCTAAAGTCAGATTGTTAGAGTTATATGAGTTCAGAACTCTTAGAGTACTAAAAACTTAGGGGCTCTGCTTCGCCGGGAGCAGTACCCACTTTTCAACTATAGTTTTCTTTTGTCAAACTAGTTTACTTGGTAGAGATAAGGAAAGCAGACAGTTAGTTAGCAATTTGTGAAGAGATCGTTAACCTTGGTACCAAGTTATCCGTTAGAGAGGGCAGTTTAGCCCAGCTGATTCTGAGAAAAAAGGACCTAGTTAGGTGCCCGGTTGTCCGAGAGGACTATTACAATTCAGCAGAGCTCACGATTCGCCAGGGAGACCAGTCTCACTTCATAGTTTAAAATTTTATAACTTTTATTGTTGTGATATATTTATTATATTCAGCATATCTTTGTTTCCGACAGCTCTGCCAGACCCTCGATTAAAATGATTTCATGCTTGATTTTGAGTTAGAAATGTCTATTTATAAATACATGGAATGAAAAGTGTTTTCCTAGAGCTAGCTATGTATTTAAATATGAAATGAATCATTAATCTGCATGTATATTATATTATGTATATTCTTGGTTGTCCCATGTGGGTGATGAGTGAGAGCTCACTCACTGAGTCCGTTGACTCACCCTCTCCTTCCTCTAATAGTTGCAGTCTGAGGCGTCATTCATTTACTCGATCCGGTAGTGTGATTATCCCCTGGTGAGCTTTGCATTGTTGTAAGGCTTAGTTTAGGATTCATTGTTAGTTTAGAGTGCTCAGAGTAGTTTTGCAAGTAGGATCAATTACATGTATTTTGAGATGTTATTGATAATTTAAGAGATTATGTATTTTCCCTATACGTTTTAGAGCTCTATAATATATTTTAAAATATGGGCTATGATTAGAGATTTATGTGAAAGTTAATGAAAGTGAGTTTATGACTCAGTCTTCAAATCTTAGATTTTAAAAACATGACAAAAAATGTTTTAGGTTTATATATGTGAATACTTCAGTTTTTTTTTTGGATTTGAATATTATATTTTAATTAGAGCAAATGATATAGATTTGCAAGAAAATTTCATTTTAAGTATGATATTATACTATTTTATGCATATAGAGAGATACGTCACCCAGAAGGCTTACGTGGGAATATGATTCCTCACGTGCCGGTCACGCTCCCAAATCGGGTCGTGACAATTGCAGATATTTGCATTGAAATATAGAGAGCCACCTAAGTCCATCAACCTCAACAAAGAAATAAAAGGGTCCTATATCAATACTATGAAACTATTAGGAATTTATGGATATTTACAATTATTTTAAATTCCATACTTTGAACAAAAAAATACGTTCATTTCTCTATAAAAATAATTATTTTCCTAATATTATTATTGTTACGTAAGAAGATTATTCAAACAAAAGTTCCTGCAGCAATAGAAGTGAGAATAGCTCAGACATTAAGTTGAACATTATTTCAAGAACACCAATGACTGAGAGCATTTATCCACACACCATATTGATAGACATCTTTTTCCAATCCCATGCTACTCTAGGAGTGATTGATTAGCTTTTTGAACCTTAAAGGCCAAACCTCCAGTGCTAGAAGCAGGATCAAATGGACAATGAACAAAGCTTAGGCAACACATGGTTTGTGGCATGGATGATCAATATGGGTTTTGGTTGTGATTGGAGCAACAATATTTCAATGGAATCAAGACGGGAAGTTATAATTTATAAGAGTGAAAAAAGAGGAATTGGGATGCACTTTTCCATGTCAAATCAAGAAGGTGTCAAATTAATTTACCATACTATGAGTTTCTCAAATTAAAATTGATGTTTTGGAAACTCAAGGTATAAAATAGGACATTAGAGATGTTCATGGTAGAGTTTGGAAATTATTATATGAAAGAATATAGGGCTGTTAACTTTTTGTCTCTTTCTAAACTGATTAGCATAACAATTGGTCATGATTGAAAATTGTCCTCAACTCTTATTTATTGTCATTCTGTAAGGCATTAATTGGAAATTGTCTTCATTAAAACTTGAAAGACAATCATGAATATGGACTAGGTGAGTTTTAGTTAAATATGGTAAAAGTGTAGGCTTTACTTTTAATATATGCACTTTATGGAATATTATGATACAAAAGTGTAGATTTTGTGTAATCCATGCATAACACGGGCTTTCAACTAGTTTAAAAACAACTCACAAAATGTACCCAAAAAAAAAAAACTCCCAAAAGCACAAGCACTCTACCAGCTGTATTTTGCACCTCCTGCAGCTTTCTTCTTAACTGTATTTTGTAGCAAATAGTTACACAATATGGCTAGTAGTAGGCCCAAATATTGTCTCAAAATTCACACAGTGTCATATGCAATTTCCTAAGACAATTTGCACTATTTTCAACAAACAGTTGGTCGAAATGCATGTAATTTTATATTAAGCAATACGGCCATTTATTAGCTGAATTGCTATTATTAAAAAAAACATTAGTACGTATATGTAAATAATGTTGGACATCATGGAATTGTGTAATTAATCATTTTTTCTTTTTGGTAAAAAAGCCTTTTTATTCTATCTCAAGCTTAATATTTAGATTTGTTTTGTTATTTATTATTTTTTTGGATTTCATCAATAATTTTGAGTTTATAGCAACGAATCTTTCAAAGTCAAGCTTAAATCCCGTAAACCTGGTTAATAGAGATCAACCTAAATGGGGGAGCCCATTTGTCTATTGTCTCTTCATGTTAATTGCATTAATTGATTTGTATCGTTCCTAATATGTCTATAAGATTATTTCAATAGTTAGCCTTTTTTGGTTAATATTTAAAACTAAATTAAGACTTGTATCTCGATTATCTATCCCACTGCTTATTTATCACTTTTATTTGTAACATTTATATGTGTCTTTAATTAAAAACTTATTTTATATTTATAATTAATATATTGCTACTATGATATTTTAAATTTATATTTAATAATTGTGGTTATTAATATTAAACTTAAAAATTAACTATAATTAAAATTCTAGCATAATATATTAAAGTTCACGGCTTAGCAGTTTTGGGTTCATGGGGTGCACAATGGTGGCGTGCAGATGTGAGTAATGGTTGTAGCTTTGGGTTCGTGGTAGTGATGGTGGTTGCAATGGTGGTGGCTGTGGTTTCAAGTGGTGGTGATGAGCTGTGTGATTAATTGAATCTTTCATCTAGTTTATATGTTTATTTGTCTCTATTTATTTGTTGATTTGCCTATTTCTTTATTTTTTTCTTCTTCTTCAATCTGTTTCTTTACTTTTAGCTGCCAATGATGATCTTATGGGATTCCAGCAGCAAGTCCACACAACAAGTTTCTAAAAGCTTGATCATGGTCTTTCCTCTGCATGTTCTTAGGAATGGTTCCCTCTCTACATACACTGCTTGCTTGACTCTCAGGTTATATACATATATCAATGCAATTTTCTTATTCTCTAATTTATTTATTTTAGTATAGATTTTCACTTGGTTTTTATGTGATTCTTTTGTGCATACATTTTTGTTTTGATGTAATTGCTTGAATAGCTTGGCCATCCAAT
The DNA here is from genome assembly GCA_031216105.1 of Dalbergia cultrata. Taxonomy (NCBI): domain Eukaryota; kingdom Viridiplantae; phylum Streptophyta; class Magnoliopsida; order Fabales; family Fabaceae; genus Dalbergia; species Dalbergia cultrata. The sequence continues at coordinate 370,926 of CM062349.1, read as the reverse complement.
ATTGAAATCAGGTTGTCAAAGGTTTCAGATTCGGCATTGCCTCTTACAATCGACACACTTTGAAAGCCTTCTCATTTTCTCAACTTGCTTTGCCATTTTCTCTTTCACAATTTTGTTAAGTTTTTAATTTAATTTTGTCATTTTACAATATATTTGTTTTCAATGTGCTGAAGCCATATCAAAGAATGTCATAATTCTATCCACTAATTCTTATAAGGCTTATGAGCCCTTGAAGGTTGAAGAAGTAGATTGTGATTGTACCTTTTATTGTAGCTTATTAGTTTTAATTACTAATTATTCTTTTTGGCTTCATATCAAACTTCATCGATTGTAATACTGTTCAACACGACAAAGGTAATTTACGGTCATTCCTTCATTCAATTAATGCATCCTTGAATCTCATGTATTGATAAAGTTCCCTCAGTTTCAATTTCATCATTTATTTCTTACTGCGACATCTAATTATCACAGTAGAATCTAATTTTTGTTACATACTCATCAAAATTGGTTAACTTTGTCAGAATAGTAGCAAGGGGGATACATGAGAAGATTGAGAATGTCACAGAATTTTCTTATGCATCTGCTGAGGACTTAATCATTAATTATGATGAAATACTAACCGCTAATTTTTTCGTTGAATTCAAACTGAGGGCTTAATCATCATGAACAAAATGATGATTGATTTTCAATTTTGTGCACTCTCAAGCAATGATCCTTATAATCATTCTAACCACTGCTCAATTTTCATTTAAACCATTTTCACATGTTCATGTTTTATAAATTATGAATACTGTATTCTTATAGAACTGATGTTCCTATATTTTGGTGTAAGTATTAAATCTTTATTGTCTTGTAGTTCAAAAGCTCTTATTTAGTTCATTCAAATATTAATTTTTAATCTTTTTAAATATTTGATTAATGGAGCTCTCATTATCTCTGTCACAACGTGCCTGGAGGGCGTCGCGACAAGAATGACAAATAAATTTAAAAATAATGTGGGAGTCGCCACCAATTTTAATTCTGGAAAAATTGGAAAACCTTTTGATTTGTAAAACTGGTCTTGTAAGAGTTTTGAGGTTCGGGAGTTTGATTACGATTAAGGAATGGTGGAAACTTAATCCCACTGCACCCCTAATACGTCCGTATAAATACGGTTACCTTAGAGTTTATTATGCAAATTAATTATAATTTTAATATATTTATTTTCCCCAAAAATGTAATTATATTTACAAAAATGAAACTAAAATTAGTAATTACATATCTACAAAAATAAAGATGAAATTGATAATTATATATTTACAAAAATAAAGATAAAATTAATAATTATATGTTTATAAAAATAAAGCTAAGATTAATAATTATATATTTATAAAAATAAAGCTAAAGTTAAAAATTATATATTTACAGAAATAAAGCTAAACTTAAAACAGAAATTAAGGAACTAATTTTATGAAAAAGAGATTTTGGCTTGATAGTACGACTACGCCGACGTATCCTCTGGTGCAATGAGGAACTCAAAGCCACGTTGTTCTATAAAAAATGATTGTGTGTTTGATTTATTTTAATTAAAAGAGAAAATAAAGTGTGTTGATTGATTTTAATTTTGAAAATGATTTTTATTGAAAAAAAGAATTTAAAAAGGAATACCAGTTTATGCACAAGATTCAAGGCCGCACTAGATTGTTCAATAAATCTTTATGATTTAACAATGCACGGATTGAATTTTTTTTATTTTTATTATTTTATTCTAAAAAAGAAGAATATTTATTTACAATAAAAATATGAGACCAATTTATTTATTTTGATACTAATGAATTAATAAAGCTAATTTATAAATAAAAAATAACAAACATGCAAACAATCTATGCAAACTATTGGAATAAATAAAATAATCAAAGAAATGCAAATGCTCTAACTATTATTTTCATTTTTATTTTTTAGTCGTTTTATTTTATTTTAGCTCGAAATTTATTAAACAAGAAATAAATAACTAGCTCTAGATAAAAATATTTTTTTTACTAAATTTTTTATTTGATTGAATGGAACCAAAGATTCAATTTTCTTCCTCGAACTAGATTAGTCCAAACGTTCTCTTGCAACAACCCAAAATGAGTAGCCCAAATGAATGCACACCTTTTGTTTGTTACAGGATGCACTACACTGAATATAAATTCAACACATAAAATAATACTAATACAAGCAAAAAGAAGGAATGATCTGGAATGTGAACAATTGGTTTCATTATTCGTTCCTTTATGCTTAAAGTTAAAACACACACACACGCACAGGAGGGGATCCGAAAAATGAATGGAACTTTGGGGTTTTTATTTTCACATGGAGAGCTCAAACACACACCACATACATGCAAAGAAAGAACTAGAGAGAGAGATAACTGGAGAGAAAGAGAAAGAGAGAGAGAGAGAGAGAGAGAGAGAACCAGACGGAGAAAGAGGGAGTGGCAGAGATGCTGTCTCGGTTTGTAAGAAAGGACCGATGAGTCGGATCTAGGTGGCGGAGCTCTTGACTGCTATTCTGGTTCAATGTGGCTGCTGGTTTCGCGGCTGGGGAAGTCCGCTTGGAAGGATGCTGAACGGTGGCTTGTTCGCGGAAGGAAGTCAGCTCAGGGTTGCTACCGCATGCTTGATGGTGGCGGCGGCCGAACTAGCGGGATGCACGGGGTTAGGTTGATGGTGTCGCGAGTGGCTTGGTAGAACTTTTTAAGCGGATCTCACGGCTGATGGCGCAAGACTGATTGCGCGGTGGCCTGGAACTGCAATACGAATGGCGGAGGGTGCTGGACTGTAGAGGGTGGAACTGCAGTGGCGAGATTATGGAGGAATGAGGGGCTATGCGCTAGATGAAGCAAGGTGCTGCTCACAGCGGTGGGGCGCGGCTGAAAAGGCTGACCAGCAGGACGATTTGCGGTGGTTCTAATAATGGTGGTGACGAACCCCGCTTTCTCTTCTTTTATTCCAGCTTTTCATCTTTGTTTTTGAAGGTTCTGGATCTATGCTTAGTCATGATCTTGTTAAAGTTTTGTTGAAATGATGATGATAAGGAGTTGAGTTTCCAAATGAGGTTCTGTTTTTACTTTCTTACAGGTTTGGTTTTGTGATGGTAATGGTGGCTGGTGATGATAGTGAGTGATGATAATGCTGTATTGGTTTTGGCTATTATTGTTAGTGATGCTTGCTAATGATGATGTGAATAGTGTTATTAGAGAGTGGCTACTAATATATGGGTGGCAATAAGGTAATGGCGATGGGTTGTAGTGGTGAGGTGACGGTGAGCTTGCTGTAAATGTGAGAGTTAAGATGGTGGAGTTAATGTGGTGAGAGTGAAGATGATGGTTTTTTAATGGAAATGGTTATTTGGAAATGGATGATGATATTGTTATGTGAAAGGTTGTAGATGGAGATGATGGGAGCCAATATTCTCTCCCTGTCTCTTTTCTAAAAAATTTAACTCCCTATCTGTCTCAGTTCTCTCTGTGTTCTCTAAGAATTGGTTCTCTCTGTGTGCTTTTTTTTTTTTTTGCCCCCTGTGTATCTTGATGGAATTCATTTATAATTGATCCAAAATCAACCTACTTGCTATTCTTGATCTGATCCCGCTAATTTTCAAAGCTACTTCTGATTTTCTGAGATTTGATACCAATGCATGTGATCTTTTTGTTATTTGTTTCTGACTTTTATCCCCTTTCATTGAATGCATACCTCCATTCGGTGCTTTTTTTCTTGACTTCCATTGGCACGCTTGCTCCGTTTTCTTTTCTGACACTCCTTTTTATTTTATTTTATTTTTTTACTAAAAGGAATACAATAAGAAAAGTGGAAAATGAATGAAACAAGATTGAGCCCCTTTTTATTTGTAGACACAAAGGGACACGGAGAGATTAGATCTCTTTCTTTTTCTTTTTAGACTAATGGGCTAAATAGCAGACTAGTAAACGGAATGGCTGACAAAAAGAATGGACCTGGCTAGGAACTTACACTAAATGGGCCAACAAAAATAAATAACAAATTAAAATAATGAAATAAGCAAATAAATGGAAATTGTCAGACAAAATGTGGTGTTCATAGTTGCCCCTCTTTACTTGTTTCTTACTGTAAAATATAAAGATCATGATTTTAATGTTTTACTGTAAGGAACAAGTAAAGATATGAACACATATTTTGTCTAAATGCATGATTGCTGATGATGATAAGTGTAAGATGGAAGTGATGAATGCATATTGACGATGTGGAGAAAGCTCTAAATGGGTATTTCATGAATGCATAATATTAGATGACTCAATGCATGATTTCAATGAATACACAACAAAACATTAAATGCGTGATGACCACGTGATATGTTCTGATTGAATGGTGCTAAACGACTAATGCGCACAATAAATGACAATGCGAAATGAGGTTACATGGTTTCATCAAGAGGATGAATGCATGATATTGATGCTTTTAATGAGTGATGCTACATGATCTTATGATGAATGCACATTGCTAATATCAAGTAGGGAATGAAACCTGCATGCAAAATCTGATAGAAACTGGAAGAGAATAAGGAATTCAAAAGCTTGTGAATGTGGAATGCGTGTAAGATATGAAGAACGTGAAAATGAGAAAGTGAACGCGAAGGCAGTGAAAGTGAGTGTGAAAGCAATGATAACCTATAAAATGTGAAAATTTAAAATCTGTGAAAATCTGTGAATGTGAAAGCTTATAAATGTGAAAGTATGTAAATGTGAAAGCATATAAATGTCTGTGAAGGCTGTAAGTGTGAAAGCAGTAAATGTGAAAGCAAGTAAAAGTTTGTGAAAGCATGTAAAAGTCTGTGAAAGCAAGTAAATGTCTATGAAAGCTATAAATACCTGTGAAAGCAAATAAATATCTGTGAAAGCAGTAAATGTCTGTGAAAGCAGTAAATGTCTGTGAAAGCAAGTAAATGTCTGTGAAAGCAATAAATATCTGTGAAAGCATGTAAAAGTCTGTGAAAGTAATAAATGTTTGTGAAAGCAATAAATACCTGTGAAAGCAGGTAAAAGTCTGTGAAAGCATGTAAAAGTCTGTGAAAGCAATAAATGTCTGTGAAAGCATGTAAATGTTTGTGAAAGTGAATAAAAGTCTGTGAAAGCAATAAATGTCTGTGAAAGCATGTAAAAGTCTGTGAAAGCAATAAAAGTTTGTGAAAGCAAGTAAATGTGAAAACTTGTAAAATCGACAGCTTGTAAAATTGTAAAATTTAAAAGACTTGTGAGAGTGAATAATGCCAATGATTGATAGTGTAAGATTGATGTAATGATGCTGTGATGTACAGCTGATGTGATGATATGATGAATGATGCCTAGATGGTGAAGGAATTGCTGTAAAACTTATGTAATGATGGTATGATGAATGACACCAGACTGGTATAACGATGAATGATGAAGGAATTACTGCAAAAATGATGTAAAGATGAAAATATTCCTTAAAACTAAAATTGCCCCAGTTTGAGGTATCTTCACATTGTCCTTCAAGAAAGTTTTCATCTGTTTGAAAATGGCCCATTTACTCAGGTGATCCATTTCATGAGCTTCTCCTTTTAGTTGCCAAACATCTTCACTTGATGACAGTTGAACGACTCCTTATTGCCCTGTTTTCTTTATTACTCCATCTGTTGTTCTGACCTCTCCTTATTGCCTCAGTTTGCTTCATTACTCCATTTGTTGTTCTGACCCGCGTTTCTTTTCCTTTGTGAGCCCATATTATCCTCAAACTCCTCATTTGACTTATCAATCATGAGTTTTGTTAGCAAATTAGTTCCTTGATTATATTTCAATTATAATATCATGATTATGCATGGTAATAAAAGAAAGTATGAGATAAACATTTTGGTAGAAGAGGAAAGATAAATAGAGACATAGAGGAAGAGAAAAATATTTTTATTAGACTTGAAACAGGAGAGTATTTATAGTATTTCAACAACTATCAAGAGATACGGAGGAATAAAGACATGAAAGGAATAAAGACAAGACTAGTAGTGCTGCTTTCATGTGATTAACCCACTTCACTGATCCATTGGCTACACCAGACTTGAAATCTATGATAGCACATGCAATCCTTTATTGCATTTTCACAAATATGCCATGATCCACTAGCATTTAAATTGCCCCTGTTTCGGTTTCCCCACAGCTCTTTGCTCATTGGTCCGATTTTTTTCACCATAGCATAGGCCGCCCTTTCAGGTTTTCAACCTAGCACTTAAAAATCGCTCTTACTTTTGCCTAAGTTGCCCTTCTGGGTTTTCAACCTAGCGAGCATTTTTCTCTTCTTCTTTCTTTTTTATGCTCTAATTTTTGCCTAGGTAGCCCTTCCGGGTTTTCAACCTAGCGAGCATTTTTAATCTTTAGGCAAAGTATTTCTTCACAGCATCTGAGTTGACTGGCTTGGCAAGCGTTTTGCCTTCCATGTCAGTCAAGATTAAAGCTCCTCCAAAAAATGCATCTTTGACAATGTAAGGCCCTTCATGTATGGGTGCCCATTTGCCTCTATTTTCTTCTTGATTTGGCAAAATCTTCTTCAAAACAAGATCCCCTGGTTGTAAAATTCGAGGACGAACATTCTTATTGGATGCTTTAGCCATCCTTTTCTGGTATAACTGACCGTGGCAAACTGCAGTTAACCGGTTTTCTTCAAGCATGTTCAATTGTTCGTATCTCATCTTGACCCACTCAGCTTCATCTAATTCTGCTTCCACCAAGACCCTTAAAGATGGTATTTCTACTTCTATAGGTGTGACTGCCTCCATTCCATACACCAGTGAATACGGAGTTGCCCCTGTTGAGGATCTAACAGAAGTACGGTAGGCGTGTAATGCATAAGGCAGCATATCACTCCAATCCTTATACGTGACCACCATTTTCCCCAAGATCTTCTTGATGTTTTTATTTGCTGCTTCCACAGCCCCATTCATTTTTGGTCGATAAGGAGCTGAGTTGTGATGCTTGATCTTGAATTGCTCACACATTTTTTGGACTTCTGTATTGTTGAAATTAGTTGCGTTATCTGTGATGAGCCTTTCTGGCAACCCATATCTACAAATGATGTTGTTCTTCAGGAACTTCACCACTACTTTCCGCGTTACATTGGCATAAGATGCAGCCTCCACCCATTTAGTGAAGTAATCGATGGCGACCAGAATAAATCGATGCCCATTAGAAGCTTTAGGACTAATTGGTCCTATGACATCCATGCCCCACATTGCAAACGGCCAAGGTGATGTCAGAGTATGCAGTGGCACAGGAGGAGAATGGATTCGATCAGCATAGATTTGACATTTGTGGCACTTTCTGACAAAATCTATGCAATCTTTCTCCATAGTGAGCCAATAGTATCCTTGTCTGAGGATTTGTCGGGATAATGTGTGTCCATTAGCATGGGTTCCACAAACACCCTCATGGACTTTTGATATGATGGAGTTAGCTTCCACAGCGTCAACACACCTTAATAAGACTCCGTCATAGTTTCTTTTATACAACACATTACCCGAAAGGAAGAAGGACATTGACAGTCGTCTGAGTGTCTTTCTCGCTATTCTCATTTGCCGATCTTTGGATATTCTTTCTCCTTAATGAACCTTTTGATGTCGTAGAACCATGGTCGGCCATCAGGTTCTTCTTCAATGTTAGAACAGTATGCTGGTTCTTTTCTGACAACCACTTGCAAAGGTCGCATTTCTACTTCCAGATCGAGCTTGGTCATTACAGCCAAGGTAGCTAAAGCATCTGCAAATTGATTCTATTCACGGGGTAAGTAATGGAAATTAACATCCTTGAATTTATCTTTTAAGCTCAAGAGATGTTCATAATATGACAACAATCTGTGCTCCTTGACTCGCCATTCTCCATTAACCTGAAAGATGATTAGAGCTGAGTCCCCGTAGACTTCTAGATATTCTACACCAAGGGCTATTGCCGCCTTCAGACCTGTTATGCACGCTTCATATTTAGCCGTGTTGTTAGTGCAATCAAATGCTAGTTTGGCAGCGATTGGGAACTGTTTTCCACTGGGGGACATTAGTACTGCTCCAACTCCATTCCCGTGAATGTTGACGGCACCATCAAAGTACATTTTCCACATTAGGTCTCCTTCTTCCTCGCTTTCATTATCCTTTTCTACAGCTGCTAGGACTTCTTCATCAGGAAATTTGAACTCTATTGGCTTATATTCTTCTAGTGGATTCTCAGCCAAGTGGTCTGCTATCACGCTTCCTTTTATGGACTTTATGGTCACATACTTAATGTCAAATTCTGCTAAAGCCACTTGCCATTTGGACATTCTTATGGAAATATGCGGGCTTTCAAAAATGTATTTCATGGGGTCCATTCGTGATATAAGCAGAGTTGTGTAATGGAGCATGTATTGTCGTAACCTCTTCGTCGTCCATACTAGTGAACAACAAGTCTTTTCAATAGCCAGATACCTAGATTCGCAATCGTTGAACTTCTTGCTCAAGTAGTAAATGGCTTGTTCCTTCCGACCGGACTCATCATGCTGTCCTAACATCGCTCCCATTAACCCATGCAACACCGTGAGGTAGAGTATCAACAGTCGTCCTGGTGTGGGTGGAACCAGGAGAGGTGGATTTGACAAGTAGTTCTTGATTTTGTCAAAGGTTTCTTGACATCTGTTGTCCCATCTACTCAGATTATCCTTCCTCAATAGTTTAAATATCGGGTCACAAGTATTGGTCAAATTGGAAATGAATCTTGCTATGTAATTCAAACGACCTAAGAAGCCTTGAACTTCCTTTTCTGTCTTGGGCACTGACATGCCTTGAATAGCTTTAATCTTGTCTGGGTCAACCTCAATACCTTTCTTACTAACGATGAATCCCAACAACTTTCCAGTCGATGCCCCGAATGTGCATTTTGCTGGATTCAATCGAAGCTTGTAAATCCTCAATCTCTCGAACAATTTTCTAAGCACAGCAACATGACTTTCTCCTTCTCGTGACTTTTCTACCATATCATCCACATACACCTCTAGTTCCTTATGGATCATGTTGTGGAAAAAGGTCACCATTGCTCGCTGATATGTTGCTCCAGCATTCTTCAACCCGAACGGCATCACTCGATAGCAAAATACTCCCCACTGAGTGATGAATGATGTCTTCTCCTTATCTTCTTTTGCCATCAAGATCTGATTGTAGCCTGAATAACCATCCATGAAGGAGAATTGGTGACTTCTTGCTGTGCTATCGACTAGGACATCTATATGGGGAAGGGGAAAATTGTCTTTTGGGCTAGCTTTGTTTAAATCCCGATAGTCCACACACATTCTGACGTTTCCATCTTTCTTTGGCATCGGTACTATATTGGCTATCCATTTTGGATATAGCGGGACCTCTAGAAAGCCTGCGTCAAGTTGCTTCTTGACTTCCCCCTTGATCTTGAGTAACATTTCTGGACTCATCCTCCGCAACTTCTGTCGCTTAGGTTCTATCCCCTCAATTAATAGGATTTTATGAGCCACTATCTCTGGGTCCAAACCAGGCATATCCTTGTAAGACCAGGCAAAAACATCTATGAATTCATGGAACAATGCAATCATCTCTTCTCTTCTAGGTTGTCAACTATTTTCACCTCTTTCTTATCCTCATCAGTACCCAGATTCACAATTTCGACAATCTCATCATGTGGATTTATCCCCTTTTCCATTGAATCTATGATTTGGGCAAATTGTTGGCACAGTTCAGGATCTTCATCTTGTTCATTTTCATTCAAGTCCGTTGTAACACAATAATCAGTTAATGGATTTTCACAATCATTTGCACAAGATAGAGATTTTGAAAGAGATGAGTCCCTGGAATTGAGACGAGACTCGAAATAAATAAGAGGAAAAAATAAATGAAAAGAAAAGAAGAGAGAAAAAAAATTACGAAAATAGAATGGAAAAGAAAAAACCCATGCATAATTATTTAATTAAAATTTAAGTACAACAAAGGTGACAAAAATGTTCATTACTCAAGATACAACAAATCATCTACGAGCTTAGAATCCCAATTGTTCAATGGCTCGCTGCTTGGGTAGACTAGCAGAGGCATCTCCTTGGCTCCTTCGAGAGTGCTAATGGTTTCAGATGCTTCTATCATTACCATTGCTGCAGACGCAGGAAACGTGTCCCTGATATGTGGAATTTTCTTCTTGGCAGATTCAACAGATCGGAGCTCTCCTGTAGATTCATATCCAAGGCCGAACTTCCCAGGATTGTCAGGGAGGAAAATTGGATCCTTGATTCCTTATAACTGACTTCCTAGTCATTTTCCTTCTTTGAATCCGCTCTTTTGCATGATTCGTACGGCCACTGGAAGTGTGTCACCTTTTTGTTTTTCCGGTTCAGCTATTTCGAGATTCTAAAATGAAACCTCGAGAGCGTCTTCAGCGCAATCAATATACGGCACCGCCATTGGTTTGGTCACCAACAACTCCTCTTCTCCTTTTACTGTAATGAGCTTTCCGCAATCTATGAATTTCACCCCATGATGAAGAGTAGAAGGAACTGCACCTGCCTCATGAATCCAGGGTCTTCCTAACAGCATTGTATACCCTGGTTCGATATCGATCACCTGAAATCTGGTCAGGAATGTGATTGGCCCAATTTCCAACTGAAGGTCAATGGTACCCGTGATTTCCCGCAATGATCCGTCAAATGCCTTGACAATTGTCTCGCTTGGTGCAATTGTGGAAGGATCGATCGGTAGTTGCTGCAGAGTGGAGTAAGGAAGCACGTTGAAAGCTGACCCCCCATCAATCAATACTTTCGCAATGTTGCAACCCTAGCATTTTAGGGTAATATGGAGCGCCTTCGGGCTTCCCACTGTATGAGCACAAACTTCTTCCTCTTTGAAGATGATGGTATTTGTGGTTCTGATTGCACCCACAATCCCTTCAATTTTATCCGGGGTCACATCTTTAGGAACATATGCCTGATCCAATACTCTCTTTATCGCATTGCGATGAGCCTCTAAAGATAAGATCAATGAATAAAGTGAGATCTTTGCCGGTGTTTTCTTCAGTTGATCCACCACATCATACTCACTCTGTTTCATTATTTTTAGAAATTCTTCTTCTTCGTCTTCATGGCATTTTCCTTTGCTTTCAAGTATCACTTGAGGGTCTTTTAATAGTTTCCTAGGAGTATAACACCTACCACTCCGAGTGATCCCTCCTATTCCTGTGACATTTGTTATGGATTCTGATGCAAATGGTTCTAAGCATACTTCACCATTAGGCTCTTCAATTATTTCTGGTTGATCAGGCTTTGCATGGATTGCGAGATGAAATGGCAATCCAGACACTTTGAAGACAGGAACTGCCCCTTGTTTAGGGGTTATTTCTCCGAACATCGCAGAATGGGATTCTATGACAGTTTCATATTTCCACGGAACTGTGTGATTGCTCTCATAGGAAAATGGCTTAGGTATCTTGAAAACAAGTGCCGGCTCAGGTTTATAAACCTTAAAAATAGGGGGAGCTTGATGGACCATATTGATGCTTTGTTTGATGCCTTTTGGTATCTCGAGCACCCCTAGTTTGACCATTCTTTCAACAAAGAACTTTAGCTCTGGACACTCTTCTATGCGATGCTTCTTTCTGGAACACTCACAAAATAAATCACTTTCATCTACCTTCACTGTTCTTTTTCCTTTCCTTCCTTCGACTTCCATCTCATAGCCCGCTTTCCTCAGGGCTTCCAGGATCTCATTCATTGGGATTTTAACATTCTCCACTCTTTGATTTGCACGATTCTCATTGCAAATGGAATTTACCTGTCCTCCACTATGATTGGGGAATGGATTGTTCCTTATGTGTGGCCTTGGTTCTTCTTCCAGCTTAATGGCACCGCGATCAATTAAGCGCCATACTGTACTCCTGAAACCATAACAATCTTCAACAGAATGTCCAGGAGAGTTGGAATGGTAATCGCATGTTTGATTTGGATTGTACCACCGAGGATATGGTGGCACCAAGGTTTTTCCAGGACGTGGAGCTAGCAGGTTGTCTCCACACAAATGCTTGAACAACTCAGCATTGCTCATGTGGAAATTAGGTAATAGTCGATTTTCCATTGGAGGTCTATTATTGGTGTTGAATAGTGGGGTTGTTGTGGAAGAGTTGGTTTTCTGGTGGGTCAAGGATACTAGTTGGTGGGGTCTAGGTGTTGTTGGTGTATAAGGTCGTGGTTGGGAGACATGGTTAATCTAGTGCGGTTGAGGTGTATATGGTGCTTGGGCCTGAGTTGGGATGATTTTTGGAGGTGGGTATTGTTGATGTGAGTAAGATGGGTAATGGTTTGGCCGAGGAGCGGATTAATATGGTTGGGGGTGGATGTAATTGACAGCATTTTCTTTCTTCTTAAAATGGGAGCCTTTTTTTGATTCACTTGTTTCTCCTGTTGCTAGCTCCACCTCCCCTTCTTGGATATTGGTTTCGATTCTTTCTCCTATCTCAACCAAATCCACAAACTCTTTTACATGAGTCCCAAGCATATTTTTGAAAAAAGGACCTTCCAATGTACGGATGAAGTAAGAGCACATTTCTTGCTCTAACATCGGTGGAACAACCCTTCTAGCCATAACCCTCCATCTTTGAGCATATTCCTTGAAAGACTCGTTCTCTTTCTTCCTCATTCCTTTCAGCTGATCTCTGGTAGGTGCAGCATTCAAATTAAACTTGTATTGGTTAGTGAAAGCTTGAGCTAAATCTTCCCAACACCGAATTTGTGTTCGATCCATCTGCATATACCACTACCATGCAGCGCCTTCTAAGCTCTCAGGGAAAAAGCTAATCAGGAAGTTCTCATCCTTGGACCACATTCCCATCTTTGTGCAGTACGTCCGTAAATGCACAAGGGGATTGGTGCTTCCATCAAACTTGATGAGCTCGGGCATCTTGAAATCTTTAGGAATAATCACGCTTGGCGCTAAACACAGATCGCTGATACTCATTAAACCATATGGGCTAGGTTTACGTAGCATTCGGAGCTGCTCTTGCATGCTTTCTTGCAATTCCTGTTTGAGTTTCAATCGTTCTGCTTCTTTATCCACATTGTTATAGGAGGCTGCATTGTTGGCATCGTTGTGCGGGGTTCCGTTGTTGTCATTCCCATCCGAGTCATATCCTAGTTGCTCAACATTTTCCTCGTTTTCTTTGGCCATATTCACAGTGTCCACAATGAACTTTTTGAATTCTGGTCCGAACATGGATTTCATCATGACCTTAAGCTCATCAATTTCTTGACTCAGATTCCTTCCTTGGTTATTATCTTCTGCAGCCATGGTCTGTTCCTTATCTTTGGCCTTTTTCTTCTCAACCCTGGATCGAAGTTCGTACGGCTCTCTAGCCGACGCACTACTATCAGACAAAGCTTTCTTTGAAGGAGCAATGTTTGATGACCTGGCTCACAAAAATAGATGGTGAGTAAATGAAAAGTAAAACTTCAAAAATTCTTTGATAGCAAGGAATAAAATCTATATTTGATGGTAATAGACTTGACTCATATCCTGTTCAGAGGACGTTTTTGTCCATAAGACAGGGTATGTGATGGACCAAGAATGTGGGGCTATTAGTCCACAATATACTTTGTTAGGAGCATACTAGCAATGTAAAGCTTGATCTTCTTTCTTACATTCTACACAGAAGGAAAATTTTCCTATAAGGTAGAAATGTAATTGACAAAATATCCAAAGGAGATTTTACTTCACAATGGATATAGTCTTGCGCATTTATTTGAAGAGAAGTGGAGGAAAGTCAAAGGACGAATTCATTTCATTCATTCATTCAAAGGGTACAATTACATCATAGTTGAGTCAAGAATGGACAATTTCTTTCTCTTAAAACCCCTAGCTATACCCCTGCTCATATCCATGAAGTCATTCATTTCCCTGGGTAAATGAAACTTGAGATTGTGTAGAACTTCCTTCTCTGCCCTTTCAAAATGATAGATAAACTTTGGAATATTATGACTCAATTCCTCAGTTAATCTTGCATGTTTTTCTTTCCACATCTCAGCCTTCATTGCCCAAATACCACCTTTGTTTCTTCCAGAATCTACCTGCATCTTCTGTATGGAGAAGCCGATTTTGACATTGCATGAAACGGGCCCATTCCTGGTCACATTCATCTTTAGCCTGTGCTAGACTTGCATTTAACTTTTCTATATTTAGCTTCAATTCTTCTTTTTGCTTTTGCATTTCATCTTCCAATTCTCCTTTCATTTGTCTTTGTTGGCTAAGCTTTGTCTTCAATCCTTCGTTTGCTTTATTCAATTGGCTAATATGCTTCAAAAACCTATTCTTTTCAATAGCCATCATTCGGACCTCCTTTTCAAGATCATGGATCATCTGTCTTTCTCTTTTTTGACTAGGGACATCAGCAAGTTCATCTTTCAATTGCTCAATCAGCTTTTCTTTCTTCTCACATTGACTTTGTGTAATAACAACTTCTAGTTCTGTTGCTTGTTTTTGCTATTCTAGGAGCTTCATCTGTGCTTTCATGACTTCTATCTGTTCAGCCAACTAAGGATCATTCCCTTTTTCAATAGGAAAGCTAGGACCACTTTGATTTACTTTTCTTGCTTCTCTCCATGTGACATACTCATGAGTACTAATCACAAGTGGTTTTCCTAACTCATTTCTTCCTACCATGTGAACATTTCTCCATGCTTCTTTGACTTCTTGTGATAACATCTTAGTGTGTTCGCCTTCCTTGTACCAGAAATAGAGTCCTCCAAGGTGCTCTTCCTATGGTTTCTTTTGTGTCCAACAAAGTTGTCTAAGTACTATTGCCGGTGTGTATGATATGCAACCTCTAGGACCCATCAATGGTACATTATGAAATTTTCCACAGCTAAGAATGATGTCACCTCTTTCATGTTCATACCAGGGACAAACCCATTTAAATGACTGTTCCTTTATACTATCAAATTCCGTTTTCCATTCATTGGCTCCTCTTAGCTTGGTTGGGATACGATGAAAGCTTCTTAGTGGGTCTGAGATATTTCTGATGTGATTCCTTGCATACATGTGTGTAATAATCCACACATATAAGAGATGTAGACAACATCGAAGCTTCCCTTTTTGTTTCATTGGCGTAAGTTTAAGGTCAAGAATGTTTCACTAACACAAAGAGAATCGGATTTCTTTGTTTATTTTCTACAGCAAAGAAAACATCCATAGCAGCTTGATCAATTATATCTGGAGCAGAAGGAAATAGTACCAGCCCATAGATAGCAAATGCTAATACTCTTGAAAAAGTAGCCCATTCTTTTTTATGCCCCAAGTCTTTTAAACGATCTTCCATGAATGTTTTAGTCACCCCTTTTGAATCTGTGTGCCCTGTTAGCTTCACTCGAGTCATCGGTACCTCTAGTAATTCTCCAAATTGCTCTACTATCTTTACATCTGAAGAGGGTTGTTCCAGATGAAAATAAATAGAGGTGCTTTTCTTCATTGGTAATTTTAGCAAGCAGGCATACTCTTCAATAGTAGGAGTGATGTCAATGTTTGGCAATTCAAAACATCTCAAGGCGGGACTCTAATATTGAGCTAGAATATTGAGGACAGAAGTTTCCACTGATATGAGTAGCAGATCTAGAATAGACCCATACTTATTTGAGAAAGCTCTTCTATCTTCATTAGGTAACAATTGACTCAACTGATACAACTTCTCCAGAGAGCTGGTATTTCCCATCACATTGAAGTGCTTCTTTAAGCTGGATACATTGCTAGTGTGTTGTGCTCCTTCCATCATCTATTGTCAAATATGATGTTATTCCTCTGCCACCAACAGATTTTTTTTTAAAAAGAAAGAAGAAAAATGAATGATATGCATGTCATGAATAAGAAATAAATATGCATGTTGGATGAAGAGAATGCATGTGACATGAATAAGTGCAATTAAAATGTGATTGTTATTTTTCATGTTTGAAAAATAAATATGCTTGATGAGAAAAAAAAATGCATGTGCTATGCATGATTATAATATGCATAATTTTTTTTTTTTTTGCATGTTATAATGTCTATGTTGAAAGTTGCAAGATACTACAATGCATGATGCATGATAAAAGAGGGGAAAAAAGAAGAAATATATATATATATATATGCTCCCTTGTGTCCTAACAGGGTGGTACTTAATGTTTGATGGTTCTATGGTCGATCCTATTTGAGGTTAGCCAACTAAGGTCTCTAGTAGTGCACAGCTTTTGGATGGATCTAGACCCCTAAAGGATTATGGTCCCTAGGTTGCCTTTATCAATAAGATAAAGACCTAGTTCTATGAGTCAAACCACAGGGACATGAAAGTCACAATATGGCAACCCATAGTTCCAGTAACAACCTGAGCAGTGAGTCAACGACTGTTAGGGAAGCATAAGCCTCACAATAACAACGTCAAAACTCCTTCTTGTCCTATGGTTTTCCAAGGCTCGGGTATAGAGCCCAAATAATGTGTGAGGACAGTGATAGTACAAGTGTGTGTAGGGAGCATACAAACCTTGTAATCCTAAAACAACTATTTCCTAAAAAAGAAAACAAGCCAGTATATATTCAAGAAACACAATCAACTATCCAAAAGAAATAAATAAAACAAAGTCTTCTACCCTAAGGTTCAAAATATATACAAAAATAAAAGTCTTCTATCCTAATGTTCAAATAAGAAATATTTATAAGCAAACCAAAATTAAATAAATCAATATTTATAAAATGGAAAATAAAATATTTACAAAAAGTAAAACAAATGTAAATAAACTGATATTTACAAAAAGCAAAATAAAATATTTATAAAGGGAAAACAAATGTAAATAAACCAATATTTGCAAAAAGATTTTGGATTTTTACTAGTAGAATAAATCATTATTTAAAAAAATAAATAGCTAAATAAAATAAAATATTCACAAAAGTAAAACAAATATAAGTAAATCAATATTTACAAAAAGTAATGAAAGATTTACAACAATAAAAGAAATATCTCATGAGGGGAAAAATAAACATAATAAAGTTGTAATTATTTGCATAATTAACTCTAATGGGCTTGACTCTCTAGCTATCCCTAGTGGAGTCGCCAAGCTGTCACAACGTGCCTGGAGGGCGTCGCGACAAGAATGACAAATAAATTTAAAAATAATGTGGGAGTCGCCACTAATTTTAATTCTGGAAAAATTGGAAAATCTTTTGATTTGTAAAACTGGTCTTGTAAGAGTTTTGAGGTTCGGGAGTCTGATTACGATTAAGGAATGGTGGAAACTTAATCCCACTGCACCCCTAATACGTCCGTATAAATACGGTTACCTTAGAGTTTATTATGCAAATTAATTATAATTTTAATATATTTATTTTCCCCAAAAATGTAATTATATTTACAAAAATGAAACTAAAATTAGTAATTACATATCTACAAAAATAAAGATGAAATTGATAATTATATATTTACAAAAATAAAGATAAAATTAATAATTATATGTTTATAAAAATAAATCTAAGATTAATAATTATATATTTATAAAAATAAAGCTAAAGTTAAAAATTATATATTTACAGAAATAAAGCTAAACTTAAAACAGAAATTAAGGAACTAATTTTATGAAAAAGAGATTTTGGCTTGATAGTACGACTACGCCGACGTATCCTCTGGTGCAATGAGGAACTCAAAGCCACGTCGTTCTATAAAAAATGATTGTGTGTTTGATTGATTTTAATTAAAAGAGAAAATAAAGTGTTGTGATTGATTTTAATTTTGAAAATGATTTTTATTGAAAAAAAGAATTTAAAAAGGAATACCAATTTATGCACAAGATTCAAGGCCGCACTAGATTGTTCAATAAATCTTTATGATTTAACAATGCACGGATTGATTTTTTTTTTAATTATTTTATTCTAAAAAAGAAGAATATTTATTTACAATAAAAATATGAGACCAATTTATTTTTTTGATACTAATGAATTAATAAAGCTAATTTATAAATAAAAAATAACAAACATGCAAACAATCTATGCAAACTATTGGAATAAATAAAATAATCAAAGAAATGCAAATGCTCTAACTATTATTTTCATTTTTATTTTTTAGTCGTTTTATTTTATTTTAGCTCAAAATTTATTAAACAAGAAATAAAAAACTAGCTCTAGATAAAAATATTTTTTTTTACTAAATTTTTTATTTGATTGAATTGAACCAAAGATTCAATTTTCTTCCTCGAACTGGATTGGTCTTGCAACAACCCAAAATGAGTAGCCCAAATGAATGCACACCTTTTGTTTGTTACAGGATGCACTACACTGAATATAAATTCAACACATAAAATAATACTAATACAAGCAAAAAGAAGGAATGATCTGGAATGTGAACAATTGGTTTCATTATTCGTTCCTTTATGCTTAAAGTTAAAACACACACACACGCACAGGAGGGGATCCGAAAAATGAATAGAACTTTGGGGTTTTTATTTTCACATGGAGAGCTCAAACACACACCACATACATGCAGAGAAAGAACTAGAGAGAGAGATAACTGGAGAGAGAGAAAGAGAGAGAGAGAGAGAGAACCAGATGGAGAAAGAGGGAGTGGCAGAGATGCTGTCTCGGTTTCAGAAGCAGTGAGCAGTAGCTGGATCTAGGTGGCGGAGCTCTTGACTGCTATTCTGGTTCGATGTGGCTGCTGGTTTCGCGGCTGGGGAAGTCCGCTTGGAAGGATGCTGAACGGTGGCTTGTTCGCGGAGGGGAAGCTGGCTCCGAGGGTTGCTACCCGCATGTGATGGTCAGCGCCGGAACTAGCAGGATGCACGGGGTTGGGCTGATGGTGTCGCGAGTGGCTTGGTAGAACTTTTTAAGCGGATCTCGCGGCTGATGGCGCAAGACTGATTGCGCGGTGGCCTGGAACTGCAATACGAATGGCGGAGGGTCTTTGGATCAGAGAGGTGAGCAGCGATGGCGAGATTATGGAGGAATGAGGGGCTGTGCGCGAGATGAAGCAAGGTGCTGCTCACAACGGTGGAGCGCGACTGAAAAGGCTGACCAACAGGACGATTTGCCTTGGTTCTAATAATGGTGGTGATGAACCCCGCTTTCTCTTCTTTTATTCCAGCTTTTCATCTTTGTTTTTGAAGATTCTGGATCTATGCTTAGTCATGATCTTGTTAAAGTTTTGTTGAAATGATGATGATAAGGAGTTGAGTTTCCAAATGAGGTTCTGTTTTTACTTTCTTACAGGTTTGGTTTTGTGATGGTAATGGTGGCTGGTGATGATAGTGAGTGATGATAATGCTGTATTGGTTTTGGCTATTATTGTTAGTGATGCTTGCCAATGATGATGTGAATAGTGTTATTAGAGAGTGGCTACTAATATATGGGTGGCAATAAGGTAATGGCGATGGGTTGTAGTGGTGAGGTGACGGTGAGCTTGCTGTAAATGTGAGAGTTAAGATGGTGGAGTTAATGTGGTGAGAGTGAAGATGATGGTTTTTTAATGGAAATGGTTATTTGGAAATGGATGATGATATTGTTATGTGAAAGGTTGTAGATGGAGATGATGGGAGCCAACATTCTCTCCCTGTCTCTTTTCTAAAAAATTTAACTCCCTATCTGTCTCAGTTCTCTCTGTGTTCTCTAAGAATTGGTTCTCTCTGTGTGCTTTTTTTTTTTTTGCCCCCTGTGTATCTTGATGGAATTCATTTATAATTGATCCAAAATCAACCTACCTGCTATTCTTGATCTGATCCCGCTAATTTTCAAAGCTACTTCTGATTTTCTGAGATTTGATACCAATGCATGTGATCTTTTTGTTATTTGTTTCTGACTTTTATCCCCTTTCATTGAATGCATACCTCCATTCGGTGCTTCTTTTCTTGACTTCCATTGGCACGCTTGCTCCGTTTTCTTTTCTGACACTCCCTTTTATTTTATTTTATTTTTTTACTAAAAGGAATACAATAAGAAAAGTGGAAAATGAATGAAACGAGATTGAGCCCCTTTTTATTTGTAGACACAAAGGGACACAGAGAGATTAGATCTCTTTCTTTTTCTTTTTAGACTAATGGGCTAAATAGCAGACTAGTAAACGGAATGGCTGACAAAAAGAATGGACCTGACTAGGAACTTACACTAAATGGGCCAACAAAAATAAATAACAAATTAAAATAATGAAATAAGCAAATAAATGGAAATTGTCAGACAAAATGTGGTGTTCACAATCTCTTGATGGTATCCACAACTATCAATTGCGATGAATAAATGAATTAACAAAGTCACCTTCCTAAATGTTTTCAAGCCGGACAAAACTGTTATCGGAACATGACAAAATTTATTAGTATTTATTTTTGTTGCCTTATTATAAAAAATGAAAACGTGAATCATCAAGATCACTGCCTTAATTAAATAAAATCATAAAAGTGAATGGTTTGTTTATTTCAAACTTTGGAGTCCTGAAGTATTATTTATCAACTTTTTATTTATGTGGAAGAATATGCCTTTGTAGATTCGTGATGGGTGTTTCAATGGACTATATTTTATAATTTTTTTAATTGATAAAAATAAAGAATAGAAGTTTTAAACTATGCATGTTCTTTTTGTAATTTCATGTGTTTTTCTATTCTCCTTGAATTTTAAAACTAAAATACTTCCTATATAACATATTATAGAATGGGCTATTATATTATATTTCTCAACAAATTTATTGTACCTTCCTTTTTACATCCGTTCAGTACGCTTGCTGGTTCATCCTTTTAAATATATTTGATTATACATTATAATCTAAATTTAGGTGAATAATTAGAGTTGTATGTATTTCAAATGATTTTGGTTCTCATTGTTATCAAAACAATTTGTTATAAATACATTCTGAAAAGAATACTTCATTTGACAAATATAAGTTGAGTGTTGAATTTTTTTAACAATTAATTTAAAATTTAAAATTTCTCTCATATATATTAAAAAAATTGTTTCCAAAATATTATCATAAACTTAAACCATGTTCTTTATCGCAATGAAAGAATATAATCTTAATGGAATTCAATAATGGTAATGCCTCCATGATAGTCAAAGAAGTATATACTATGAGCAATGTTACACAATTAAAATAAAAAATATTGCCAAAATCTTTGTTGAAATTATTGTAAATGTAAATAATTAAATGAGTCATGCCATTTTATTTCATTATAATTACAGTTATTATGTATTATCATTTTAATAAGAGTATATTATCATCTTTGGATAAATTTTTATTAAATTTCAATAAAGTTAAATATTTTTTAATTTTAAATTATATCTCATTTCGGTACCTTGCACATTTCATGCAAATATAACAATTCAGCTTATTTTCATTAAAATCATTTAATTTTGATTAGATATATCACATGGGTCATGGAAGATGCTTAAATGTGATTTATCATGTACAACCAATGATTAGTTATCTTTTTGATTTATTTCTAATGTTGTACGTCATTAGACATTACAATTGTCAATCTATTTCAATTTGATTTTGCATAAATATTTTATTTTTTGTCATCCACTTTGATCTAATTTAATTAATCTTCCCGTGCATCGCACAGGTTACTACACTAGTTTAGAACTAAATTAAGACTTGTATCTTGATTATCTATCCCACTGCTTATTTATCACTTTTATTTGTAACATTTCTATGTGTCTTTAATTAAAAACTTATTTTATATTTATAATTAATATGTTGCTACTATGATATTTTAAATTTATATCTAATAATTGTGGTTATTAATATTAAATATAAAAATTAACTATAATTAAAATTCTAGCATAATATATATAAAAAATTCCTCACTTAAATATAATGTTTAACTTGAATTAAAAAGTATAGAGAAATAAAATTTAAATAACTTGAATATTTAATCAAATATAAAATATAACATTTTTTAAGACATACGTATGCAAAAATACTGCGTAAGAATTCTTATATTATTGCAATTATATATACATAATAGCAAGAAAAACTTGGTTAAATTAATTAGAAGACACACTTTGATCTTTTATATATTCTTGATGGCTACTCCTTTGAGGTTCTGCCTTCACTTCTTGGAACTGTTGCTGAAGTTAACCCAAATAATTGAAGAGCAGGTTAGTTAATTTCTTCAGGCTTTTTGTGCACGAAACTGCTTTGGTCTTTTATTTCAATCCTCTTAATTAATCTTAAACCCGCTTCTTCTCAACGCTTCTAAGTTCCAACCCTAGTTATCGTCCTGAAGTTTCAAGCCGGAGATTCGTTAATAAATTAGGTAGGCAATTAATTGATTGGGTATGCATCCAAACTTGGAACTTTGAATCAACGACTATAAATTAAGACATATATATAAATCCCATATTATATATTCTCTCATTCTTTAATAATAATCGTGATGAGATATCATGCTATTTTGATATATTGAAAAGTTAATGTATTTGACCATTTTGATACATTATGACCAGATACATTAACTTTTTAATGTAATAAAATAACATGATATCCCAGCACGACTATTATTAGATAATAGAGATAGTACATATATATGATCTAATTTGGATGCATTAATAATTTTACACTAACAACCAATATGTGCTCCTATTTGTAACACTTATTAGTTAATTTATGACTAAATTAAATATTTTTACTTATGTAATAATATATGATTGAGTGTTATTGTAAAATTATTTTTATGTATTCAAATTAAACTCTCTCTCTCTGGTTTCTTGTTTTTGGGCCTTTGGCCCTCCCCAATAAAAAAAAAAGAGCACATAACTGGGGGGTTATCTGATCTTAACATAGATGGACTACTACATTTCAATTCAGGCTTGTTAATGTGGACTATTCCCCATTTAACTCAAAAGCAACAGATTGAGACTTCATTTAAATGGATCAGACTGGCCCACACCCGTACCACAGCGGCAATCCCAGCAATGGCAGCATCAGCAGACCACAGATAAAAAATAAAAAATCAGCATACCCAAAGATATAAAATATTTTGTGTTTGTTTGCTTTGATGAAAACAGTTTTCAGTTTTTAATTTCTAGTTTTTAATTTTCAATTTTTGTGAAGAAAAAACTGAAAAAATTGAAAACTGAAATTTATAATTTTCAGTTTTTTCAATTTTTCCTTCACAAAAACTGAAAACTAAAAATTGAAAACTGAAAACTATTTACTGCAAATATCCTTTGTTTCTTGTACGAGATGTTATGCCCACTTATACACTCTATTACACATACCATCTTGAAAAAAATAATAATAATAACAATAATGACAGCATAATAATGGTCTATATCAACTCACTTTTTTATCTATTGTTAAAAAAATATTAACGCTACTTAAATAAGTGCTCGTAACATCTTTCAAAAATAATAATAATAATGGCAACATAAGCTGGCAGCATCCCCCAAGCTTTGACTTTATCTAGAAACCAGGAAAACATTGGAAATGCCTTACCAACCCTTATAAAGGCTGGGGATTAATTCATAAACCGTGCTACTAATATTCTACTCTATTCAGTTTTCAATATATTTTTTTCATAAAATCTTTAAAATTAAAAAACTAAAAATTATAACTAAAAATTAAAACCAAACAAATCGTTAGTCTCCTGTAAAGATAATAACACATATTCAATTATCTAAAAATACACTTATTGAAAGGGAGAATATTCATAAATACTCCATTTTTTGAAATTGTATAAGCAACATCTTTCACAATTTAATTAATAAAAAAATAGTGAATAGTTGTGTTTTCAGCTTCAATAGTATTTTGCTTTTAACAAAGAAAGTGGGTTGATTTGGATTACAAGCGGAAACGTGAAATTCATTTTATGCAATTGATGCATTCATTCTGAATTTTGCCCGAGATTGTCCATAATGGTATTATTGTCTTTTTCTCCAACCAGGCTGAAGGCAAGAAAAGGATGAAGTTTATTGGTAAAGTTGATGTCCTTCATGGCGGTTTTGAAACTTGAAAAGGAGGTAATATGATCACGTTTGCGTGTAATATAATGGTCCAAATGTTGTCCTTCAATGATTTTTAGTTGTATATAAAATTTTGGATTCTTCCTTAACTGGCAAAAAAAAAAAAAAAAGAGATAATATGACTCCTGTCTTAATGGAAGGCCATGACTGACAATTATTTTTGGCAGAACTCAAAAGAGCAGGAAACGTTCCTAGTTGCACAATAGACTCTGCCATTGCTAAACTGCCAATATATGCACAAATTATAGGGACATATTAGACGATGCGGGTTTTCACTAGATTGGTGGAAACAAAAATGAAATAATAATAATAATAATAAGTGAAATTGTACGTATTTTCAATAATTTTTGAATAAACATTTATTTGGCCCTCAAACACTATTTGCTACAGAATTCATCAATTCAGTACAAGAAGAAGCAAATTGCGTTAGCAAATCTCACCATTGTGCCTTAGAATTGGCATACAGTTGTGCTTAGCAACAATGTTATGGCTCTTTCTGTGGCTCTGCTGTCTGCGCAATAAAGCTTCAAGTGTAGATTCTATAAGCCCAGCTACGGCAAACAAATTATATGTCATCCTTGACCAAACTTATCTATCATCTCAACAATCCTTGAAAGTTGAAAGTTAAGGAACTACAAGAACTATGCCCCCATGTCTGTGGGAATCATTCCACTAAGGTGTCTTATGCAAAGTAGCACCACTAGAATCCCACACGTAAACGGAGACAATTTCTTGGTTAATGAGTAAGGAAGGCAAGCCACACTAGTCGCTGCCGTATTCTGACCACCTCAAGTATTTTAAACAACTCTTTGCTTACATGAATAACTTTAAAAAATAATACTTAATTGTATTGTATTTTATATCTTATCCATATTATAGGTTTAAGTTAACAGCCCACCATTTAGTCCCTTAAGATTTTTTATTGGATTATTTAGTTCCTATAAAAAGAAATTCATCTCATAGTCTTTCAAGATTAAAAGTAATGACCACATACATTACTTTCTTTGTTAGTATTTCACTAATGTGCCACGGTATAAGGGACTGCTATTTGCCCTGAAGCCTACATGCATGAAAGTGTGCAAAATTTTTTTCATCGAATAGGATCAAGCAATTTAGCATAAATTATGGGAGAGAGGGACAGCATTTACGGGAGAGAGAAGAAACCACATGCCTCGCACTTGAAGTACGAAGTTATATTCGTACAAAAAATCATTTCCTCTTTTTTTCGGTCAAACTTTATTACTTTTGTTGAATCAGACATACTTCGGTACTTCATTCAAATCATTGCAACCACGCGTGGGTTGAGATTTTTATTCTACTCTTATGACATTCAACAACCTAAACCTAATGCTTAGTATTTAATTATAACAAACCTTAAATAAACCCATAGATTTTGATGGAAACAAAACAGCTTTTGCTCAAGGTATGGGATAGACTACTACTTTTCCAGCTGCTCTGCCTGTTTCCAAACGGGAGAATGCTTCAACTGTATGAGAAAATGGGAATGGGCTCTCGGGGTCGAATACTGGCACCACCTTGCCGCTCTCCAAGTACGGTCTTAGTTTCTCTAACATAGACCCATCGGGAGTGAGTATGAACAAGATAGCTGGTGGAATTCCAGGAGGTACTACTGTCACAACTCTGCCACCTTCCTTGAGAGCCTTGAACGCCCTCTCATTCTGCCCTGTATTGTTATTTTGAGAGCCAAAGCATAGTGTTAGTGTTCTACAAGTTACGTACGTGACTATCATGTGCATGATAAAGTTCGTTCTCAGAAAAACATATACATATGCTCAAAATCTGACTAACCTACTCCATCATACACTACATCAAACTTTTCAGGCAGGTCTTCAAAGTTCTCCTTTGTATAATCAATTGGCAAGTCAGCTCCTAACTTCCTCAACAATTCCAGTTTCCCAGTACTGGCTGTGGCTGCTACCTTCGAAGCACCAAAAACATGTTTGGCAAGCTGCAAGCCCCAGATTAAGCAGAAAACCGAAAACATCATAACGGGCCAAACTTTTGTTCTACTTCTATCAAATTAAAGCGGCGGCAAAGCTAAGGTTAATTAGGTTCAACAGTCAATTTCATTCTCATGAGGAAATTAGTTAAACCTCACCTGAATAGCAAGGGTTCCGACGCCACCACCCCCTCCCAGAACAAGGATAGATTGACCAGCAGAAAGACCAACTCGCTCAAGTGGTCCATAAGCAGTCTCAATTGCTAAAGGAAGGCTAGAAGCTTCAGCAAAGCTCAAATTGGGAGGCTTGTGATCCAAATCATTCTCATTCGCGGTGGTGTATTCAGCCATAGCGCCTACAACTTTTGCCTCAACAATACCATATACTTCATCCCCTTCTTTAAACTTTTTCACTGCAGCTCCTACTTTGACAACCACACCAGCAACATCATAGCCGGGAACAATCTTCGTGCATCGGCCACAAAATTAGTACAACTTCATTAATTAAAATTCAAGAGTAGCCAAAACATTAGTTTCATCGTATGAAGAGAGTAAAAGCAGAAGAAGGAACTAGGAAGGATGTCTTACTGGAAAAGGAGCATCAGTATCGTTGTAAAGCCCTTCAATCTTAGCATAATCTATGGGATTAATGGCTGCAGCAACAACCTTGATTAGCACCTGATCTTGCCTGAGTTCAGGAATAGGAAAATTTGGATCAAATTTCAGAACAGATTTTGATGTCCCATGTTCAGAATAGGCCCAAGCTTTCATGTGAGATGGTATTGTTTGAGCGGGAGTTGAAGCAGCAGCCATGATTTTGAGATTAGAATGGTACGTGAATAAATTCTTTCTACTATTTGCATCTGTACCTCACGTGTCATATTTATAAAGTTTCTCCTGGTGGTAGTTTTACTTTCAAGTAGTTGAGTAATCAACGAGTATCAGAACTTTTTTTTTTTTTTTCTTAATTATATATATTATGACTAGTTCTTGTTATTACTTCTCAAATGAATGTGTTTAAGCTGTCGGGCAGTTTGCAAATGACAGCTTTGTGATATATATTAGTAAAAGCATGCATTCATAAACTAATGAAAAATTATCTTAACACCCAAAAATGGGTGTCTAAAACAGACACCCACTTTATAATCATTGAATGTGATGGATGTTTTCACTTATTCTTAATATCCATCACATTCAATAGTTATAAAGTGAGTGTCTGAAACAGACACCCACTTTTAGGCGTTAAGATAACATTTTTCTATTCGACAATTGCATCACGATGAGTGTCTAGCCGTCTACAGGAATGTTTGATAATTTGTTTGACTTTTTATTATTTTAGGACAGGCGAAAAAGAGTTGGAAAAAGCGTCACTGATGATGAATTTAGGCGTGGTGTTAAGCGCCACGGATAACGGATTGTTTTGTTGGATGATCTGACCCATTAAACGCTACAATCCTATTGTCACTTGGGACATACCCCCTCGTGATTTTCTTTCCTTTTATCTTGATGATGTAATAGCCCACACCCGGTGTAATTTGCTGTTCCTTAGTTTCTTGTTTTTGGGCCTTTGGCTCTGCCCAATACCAAAAAGAGAAATATAATACTGGTGGGTCATCTGATCTTAACTTAGCTGGACTACTACATTTCAATTCAAGTTTGTTAATGTGGACTATAATAGCCCATTTAACTCAAAAGCAACAGATTGAGACTGCATTTAAATAGACCAGACTGGTCCACACACGTACAACAGCGGCAATACCCGCAATGGCAGAATCAGCAGGCCACAAAAAAGGCATCCGCAGACCAAGAAATATATATATTGTTAGTTGCATTCACTTTGTATATGATAATATATTAACTCACTTTTCATCTGCTGTTAAATAAGATATGAATCCTACTTAAATAGTGATGCGGAATCCCATGAATATTAAGACCCAGAAACCCCAACACACAATTGATAAAGATGATAGGATTGAAAACCAAATAAAAATACTACAAGGGAAACACTCTACCTTATAATCCTTATTCAGCTCGATGCAAATGCAAGAATCACTTTACCTCACTTGTACGCACAAAGTTTCTTAAAAGAAACCAAGAAATTTCATTCCAACTAAACTGATCTAAATGACTACCAAATTTGGAGATATTTATAGCTCTTATTTAGGTTAAACCGATTTCCTAACCCTACCAGACTAGGCCCAAATTATTATACTACCAATTGGGCTTAACAAACATAAAATAAAACAAGTCTTAAATAAAAAGAAAACTAATAAACTAAATAAACAGACATGACCCAACATAGCCAAAATATTTTATCAATGTCAATTCACTAATAATAATATTTTGGGCTGTCCATAATTGTCAATAGGAGTCTTGACTAATTTTTTATGCATCTCTTCAACAAATGATTTAGCCAAGCTTCCAAAATTGTTTTGAATCCTTTTAATGACGCCTTCGATGGTCCCATGATGCTACAATTCTCATCCGTTTCTTCCATTTAATCTTCTAATTTGCCCTTCTGAGCACGTATCAAATAGGATCAATATTTTATCTAATAAAAAATAAAAATTGAGTTGCCATGATGACTATATCAAAAGGATACACCTGACATCTTTAAAATAATAATAATAATAACAATGACAGCATAAGCAGGCAGCAGCCCCCAAGCTTTGACTTCATCTAGAAACGAGTAAAACATTTGAAATGGCTTACCAACCTTAGTATAGGCTGGGGATTAATTCAAGAACCGTGCTACTAATATTCTACTTTATATTTTATTTTTCATCGTACCAACATAATTTTATTTTATCCTTCATCGTATGAACATAATTTTCAGGATTATTTAATTAGTTATAAAAGAAGGTTAGTAAAATCTAGAATTAACTTCATATATCACAACATAATAATAGTTGATTTTTACATTAGAATCCTTCTATATGCCTTTTTTTAAAAAAATTAAAATTGAAAACTATCACATTTAAACTGGCAAATTATATATGTCATGATTATCGTTCAATTAAATTATCTAAGAAGGATTTCTTTTTTAACTTTCTTGCTTTGAAAACAAATTTAATTTTAAAGTAAGCATCACTTTAGATGAGCTTTTTTTCCTTTAATTTTTAAATATTTGCATGTGTGAATTCTAAATTCTATTTTAGTGATAAATATATTATCACATGTAAAGTATATCGCAATTCACCCAAAAATGTAAATTAAACAATTAAAATATCACAATCCCATCCTTGACGTACAATATATCAGATATTTCAAAGCAGCCGAAATATCTATATCCAATATCTATGGCATTGAATCTTTTATAGATATTTTTATATAACTTTAATTATATTTTATATGTACAAGTTAGCCAACAATTTAATAATAGACTCTTGAATATTTTAACGAGTTAAAAGATGGCCATCTACATTCCTTAATATCGTAACTACAAAAATATATTTTATATATTTTCGTTTATATCGTATTCATACCGGACCTAATACTTTTATTCCTGTTTGTGAAACATTCCTTGACATGAAAAACCAAGAGAAAAAATGAAAGAACATCTGAGTTGAAACTTATCACAATTAAAAAACCTGGCTTATTTGACCAGCCCTCCAAATTCGAACACCATCATTGCTCTGGAAAGCATAATTAATACTAATTATTAATCAACAATCAACAATAAATAAGGAATATTATAAACCTTCTCCAATCTCCACACTGTAGACCCGTCCTACTCTTCTCTTCCCTCGTCATTTTCTGGCTTGTATTCTTCCCCTCAACTCTTCCCTCCTTGTCTTCAGAAAGAAACTCGTCACTCTTCCAGAAAGGGTTGCTCTTGCTCCCTCCCTCCATTGACTTTTCTCGAAAAGTTGCCCAGAAAAGACTAAATAATAATAATAGTAGTAGCAGTAGTAGTAGTAGAAGTAATTTGAAAAAACAACACTTTTTCTTCTTTCTTTATTTTATTATTTCTTCGTTTAGTTTGGCGAGTGAAGAAGAAGAAGTGAAAAGAAAAGAGAAGACGAAGGAAGGGCAATGGAGTCGAGGGAAGCGTTGGAGATTGCTGTGAAGTGCATTGGGTTGGGTTACGACCTCTGCAAGTCCCTGAGGCTCAGATACTGCAAGAGCACCCACTCACGTGATCCCAGGTTAATTGCCATTGATCATGATCCGGACCATCAGCTTCGCAGCGTTGAGCTACCAGGTGGTCTTCTTTCGATCCCCAATGTTCCCAAATCCATAAAGTGTGATAAAGGTGACCGCACCAGATTGTGCTCCGATGTACTCTCCTTTCAGCAGGTATGCTATGCTATGCTGTGCACCCTCATTGGAATTTGGACCTACTTTCATTTTGGAAAACCCAGAGCTTCTAATGCCAGATTGATTTCAGTTTTTCAGATTCCTCCAAGGAAATATTAAAAATTGTAAAAACTATAAAATTTAGTTTTTAGTCTTCTTTGCAAAATCCTGAAACGTGGACAACTAAAAATAAAAAATTAAAACTAATTTGGCCCTAAGTTTTAAGGTTTTTCCCTTTGTTTTTTTCGTATGTGGCCGTGATGGCTAAAATTTGTTACCTTTTAATTTCAGCTTGAGTAGATTATGTGGGTCTTCAAAAAAAGAAAAGATTCTTTCTTTCTTTTTTCCTTCCTTTTTTAGGAAAAAAAAAAACAGAGTTTTGGAAGGGTACCATTGGTACTGGAGTGAGAATAATAGTAAAGTTTCCATGATAAACTTCATCTATAATTTTACTCTAATCAAACATAGCAATAGAGACAACTTTAACAACTCATATATAGTCACACCTAGGGTGTGCTTGGTTGAGGTTAAAAAATGAGATAAAACTTTTTATGGAATGATTTTGTGTATAATTTTACTATAAATTATATCTATAAAAATTTTCAACTCATTTTACCTTAACCAAATGTAAAAAGACAGTGAGACTAATAAATAAATTAGTGTATTGGTGAAACTTACTTTTGCTTCGAGTATGTCTAAATATGAAGGGATTAAATTGTGCTCGCGAACTCTTATGCATCTCTGTTCCATTCTACTCATCTTATTCATAATTCGTCATTAATTAATGATGGAATCCAAATTAACTTATATTTAAAATAAATCTTCCTTCATTGAGTAACCTGTTATGGTAGAGTTTTTTGAATTTTGACAGAACACTCTGTTGGATTGAAAATTTATACATTACGGATGATGATTATAAAATTTCACGTTAATTTGTAATTTGTTTAATACACTTATTCTATCATCAAAATCAATGTAGTAAATACTTCTTTTAACTATTAGATTAGGTTTTTATTGATGTCTACTTAAAAAGAAATTGGCACAAATGAAATGATCAACATGATGGAAAGTTTATAGCTATAATTTAACTGTTAAATCGGTAATGATCACACTGTGTAGATGTTATTGAGTGGGGCAAGTCTTAAACTGGTGTCAGTTGATCCCATCCAAATCATAAGGATGTAAGTTAATAATAAGTATCATCATTGATCGAAGCTGAAATGTGAAAGCTGTGAATTGGGTGAGCATAATCCTACGTGACAGTCCAGCAGCAAGAAGTGAAAGAGATTGATGGTTGAGATTAAATGTTTGTGAGATGTATTTTCTGTGAATGACTATTGTATATGGAGTGTTGTTTTTCTGACTAAGGAGGGGTTGTTTTTACGTGTAGATGTCAGAGCAGTTCAACCAAGAGCTGTCACTTTCTGGTAAGATTCCGACTGGCCATTTCAACAATGCGTTCGAGTTTTCAGGAGTTTGGCAGAAAGATGCAGCAAGTACAAAAACTCTTGCTTTTGATGGTTTCTCCATCACACTATATGATGTAGCACTCGAGAAAACTCAGGTTGTTCTTCGTGATCATGTCAAACAAGCTGTCCCCTCGTCCTGGGATCCGGTTGCATTGGCAAGGTACTTCCTTGATTCAGCAAAATAATCCTTTATTGGAGATTCTTGCAATGTTTTTCATTCTTTATTCATCAGTAACTACAGTTGGAAATTCTTGCCAGGCGCCTTATGCAATTGATTCAAGATGATGTTTATGTTTCAAAAGATATCTAAGGCATGCAGCATGCAAAATATGATATTTTTACTAATATGATGCACTGTTGATGTGTTCAACAAACAAGTATCCTGAAAGCGAAATGCAGCAAGAACCAGAGTCAATTATGTTGATGCATACTGAGCTAGCACACCCTAGGCATCTTGTAGATCCGTTATAAATGGTGTTTCCCGTAGCTTAGATTATTTTCTTTTTCATATTATCATTTCAGATTCATTGAGAAGTATGGAACCCATGTTGTAGTTGGGGTGAAAATTGGAGGAACTGATATAATCTATGCGAAGCAGCAGTACTCGTCTCTTCTCCAACCTTCTGATGTACAGAAAAAGTTGAAGGACATGGCAGACAAGTTCTTCATTGATGGTGTCGGACAGTACAAAAATGATGGGAGATTTAGTGGGAAGGAAAAGGTTTGAAGCTTTCCTGATCACATTTATTGTTCCCCCCCTGTCTGTCTGTGTGTTTTATAAATATTGACCGTCAAGCAAAGTGTAATAGCTATCAAGATATTGAAGTCTATGTTCTATGTGATATAGATGAATTGAAGGCTGATTTGAGGATTATAGGTTATGTTAAATATAGATAACATGATAGTCTCTGATCTTTAAGGAAAAGAGTGTCACAATCCTTTGCTAATGGAAATGTATATTGTCATTTGCCAGCAATAGATTAGAATAGTTTTTGATCGTTAAGTCCCATATTGTTAAAGAGTACAGCCAAGACAGCCTTTAGAATCATTTAGGCAGCCCTCCTCCTCTGAGCTAGCATTTGGGGTGGAGTCAGACTTATAATTTTAAGATGATATCAAAGTCTATCTTGTAAAAATTGCTAGTAGAACATGGTTTGCCTCAACAATTATGTGAAAAGATGACAGATTGGTAGATCTCATTTCTATGTCTATGGGTAAAGCTATCCCACTTTGTGTTAATTTACTCTTTTTTCCAAAGAAAATATTAATTTACCAATATGCCGCCAGCTTAACTTATCCTTCTCTCTTCCCCCACCCTCTTTTTTTTTTTCCAGTCTTTGAAGGATAATGAGTTAGGTCTCATGCAGATTCCATCACGTTCCTACTCCGAGTTACAGGTAAACTTGTTTCTAAAACTGATTTTATGCTGGGTTAAGGATTCTTATTATTATTATTGACTGTGCCTCTGGGCAACACTACCTAATTGCTTTTTTTGGCTTTTTTACTATTTAAATTTATGTGAGGCATGCTTGCAGCTGATACACTGTCTTTCATGCTTTGATTTTGAAAAGTTTTTATGCTTTCTATACTACAAATTGTGATATCATCATGACTACAGATACTTTTCTTCCTTAATCGGTTATGGATAGAACTTTCATGGCCAATACATATAAAAGAAAATTAATTAATTAATTAACTTGGACAAATAAATAAATAAAAATAAAATTTACATTCTATTACGCTCTTACTTATTTTGTTTTTCTTTTTTCTTTTGGCTCTTCCTTAAACATTTTAGGTGCAGGATATAAAGTTTATGTGCAAAAGGAAAGGTGGAAGTGGGAAAAATTACTTGTCCCACAAGGATTGGTGCCAAACTGTTTTATCTCAACCTGATGTGATCTCAATGTCATTCATACCAATTACATCTCTACTTAATGGAATAAATGGGAGTGGATTTTTAACTCACGCCATAAATCTATATCTTCGGTGTAAGCATGATCCATTCCGTAATCTACTTATTTACATTTCATTTCAAAACTGATAATTCCAGTTATGGCAAACAGTTTTTTTAAATGTAAGATATATATGTTGGTTTGTTAAAAACCCATGGTTTCTTGATTAATAACTGTATCTAAGCTGTCTGAAATACTTCAGTCAAAATTGAGGCTAGCGCTGAGCATTATTTAAATTGGATGGTCTTATGGTAGTTATGGGTTTCTAAGTACCTTTTTGTGGAATTCATAACCTGCCACCTATTATTGCTAGTTATCTCTCTGTATGTTTGTTTGTCCTCCATATCTGAAAAGATTATGTGCATCTATGTGTATAGTTATTTTGGATAGATGAGTGGGTAGTTTGGCTTTCTATTGTAGGTGACCTGTGGATGAATTTGATTCATTTATGCAGTTCTTAATCCATGCATATTGGAGGTCATATAAAAAATCTCTTGTAGTAAATATAACCACCATCTGCTGTTACTTCTGACTGCAGATAAACCACCACTTGAAGAACTGCATCAATTTTTGGAGTTCCAACTTCCAAGGCAGTGGGCCCCTGTATTTGGTGAGCTTGCCCTTGGTCCTGAAAGGAAGTCAAAGAGTACTACGTCTTTGCAATTCAGTTTCATGGGTCCTAAGCTTTATGTAAACACGGCACTGGTAATGCTCCTTGTGTAATGTGGAAAATTCTCATCCAAATGAATTCATGTTATCTTTAGTTTTAGTTCTTTGACTTATTCATTATTATATTTAATAACTGTGGATTGACAAATTAACACCTGTTCCTTACGTTGTTTAGTTTACCTCATTTTGCCTTTTAGAAGTACTAAGTAGGAACATGGAAAAACTGGTTTATCAAAGAGGAAATATCTAGTTTTCTGTTATTCATAATTTTCAACTGAAGACATTTTGTAATTAAAGAAAATATAAACTCAAGTTGGCGCTCATAGTTTGCTTGTTTGGTACGCACATGGGCTTCACATTTTGGATGCACTAGACATTCATCATTGGTGAGGGTGAGTAAAGTTGCTATTTTGTATTTTGGATATCACGGGTTCAAATCATGGAAACAATTTCTCCATAAAGTAAGGATAATGTTGCGTAAATTTTTCCTCTGCAGACTCCACTAAGTGGGAGCCTTGTGCATTGGGTTGCCCTTTAGACATTCATCCTCAGTAAATTTTTAGAGTACTACAGTGCTTGGCAATGAATGTGAAGTAAGATGTCTCCCCTGGTGTATGGAGCTTGACCTTTGTGGGTTTAAACACCATATTAGCACATTCTTTTTCCATTTCAAATTTTCCTGTGTTTTGACCAAGAACTAGGTTAGACCTTCTTTCTAAGCACAAGTTATTATTCTTGATTGTTCCCTTAGCTTTCATGAGATTATTTATCTCTTTCAGCATCGATAAAAGAAGGGTGACTGTTTGAGTGGCTGAGTCCGCTGCTGGTCAATAGTTATACTGATAAAAGAGTTTGCTGTTCTTTATTTAGTCACCGAGAAGTAGTCTCAGCTTTTGTGCATTGCATGACAAATGTGGGGAGTTTGACAGACTTTGAATTTGCATGCAGGTTGATGTGGGCAAGAAGCCTGTGACAGGCTTCAGATTGTATCTAGAAGGAAAGAGAAGCAACCACCTGGCAATCCATTTGCAGCACCTTTCCTCCATCCCCAGGACCTTCCAACTCCAGGATGGGCTTAATGATAATGCATCTGATGCCTCTGCAGAACGAAAGTACTATGAGAAGGTCCAGTGGAACAGTTTCTCTCACGTTTGCACAGCCCCTATCGAATCAGATGATGACAGCTCAGTTGTAACCGGTGCTCATTTCGAAGTTGGAGAGACCAGTCTGAAGAAAGTTCTATTCCTGAAGCTTCATTTCTCCAAAGTTGCTGGTGCGACACGTGTGAAAGCTCCAGAGTGGCAAGGCTCTCCTGGCTTGAGCCAGAAATCTGGATTGGTCTCGAGTTTGATCACCACTCACTTCTCAACTGCACAGAAACCGCCGCCGCGTCCGTCAGATGTAATTGTCAACTCTGCTTTGTACCCCGGTGGACCTCCCATGCCTTCACAGGCAACTAAGCTTCTGAAATTTGTTGACACAACAGAAATGACAAGAGGACCACAGGACCCTCCTGGCTACTGGGTTGTTTCTGGAGCCAGGCTTCTTGTGGAGAAGGGTAAAATATCGCTCAAAGTAAAGTATTCGCTCTTAACAGTGGTATTACCTGATGAAGAGGCAGCAAGTTATTGAAAATACCAAATGAGAAGGATGTGTATATGAATATGGTAGAATGCACGATTCTTTTCCACTGTACATGTGCTCTATTCATTATAATTATAGGTTACTAGTTGGTGTTGCCATTATTTGTGCATACCTCTACAGTGAAAAGCTATCGGGAATGCATTGGTGTATGTATGAATGAATGTATTTTTGTTTATTTATAGGCTTCTTCCATGCAGATATACAGTGCAATCAATATTCTTCTAACATGTATCTTCCACATGAGACAATTCTATTCAAGCCATGATGGGTTCACCTTGTTCTTGTTCACCTATACTAGGACCAAAACCCACTTTCTTTTATTCTCTTTTTATCTGCTGTTGAAGACAATTTTACTCCAACCGCGGTTGAGTATTTCTTCTAGCTGAAATTCAAACTCTGAGTTTGCTACGTTTTGGGGACTAATTCCTTTTGCAACCTATGGAAACTCTCTCTTACTTATGTTAAAAATTGGAAAATTAGTTCGTGTTTGAATACTAGACAAAAGGACAAAAGAAAAATTAATATAATGATTACATGATTTAATTTTAATATATTATAAGTATACAATAATGCATATAATTATTTAATTAATTGTAATTAATTTCTTGAGATTGTTAAAAAAAAATTAGATAGTTATCTTAAAAATAGATAAATAAAAGATATAATTAATTAACAGTCTAAAATAATTAGATTAACAATATATTAAAATTAGTCTCACTATTGTAAGCGCACTTCGTTTTGTTTGAAATGTGAACTTTGTGGGTTTCAATGAACAGGCCATCGTGATAGAAATTTCTTCCCCACAACCACCATGACTTAGACGTGTCAATCTCAAGTAGGAAAAACGGCACAAATAGTTTCATACAAATTCTAGAGCAACGTTTTGACGAAAACAATACTAGATAAATTCGTACCAAAAGATAAAAACCTCTAATATATATTTTTTGAGAATTATATATAAATGAAGGACAATTTTTTTTGTTGGTAAATTAGTCCTTGAAAATATCTTTCATCTAACATAATAAATCTCTATAAAAGGATCAATTTTATCATTTTTAAATTCTCTGAAGCTTTGTTGAGGTTTTCATTAGTTTCTTAGAGGCAAATTTGTTTGGTTCTTTTTTTATCAGGGACATTTCGGAAATTAGCTCTAAAGTATAATTGTCATAAAATATCTCTCCTAATAGTTTAAGTTAATGAGTATAAATAGTTTTATATTTGAGATGGACTCTCATTGAGAAAAAAATTTCGGTTTGAATGCATTTTTTTCGTAAAATGGTGTACGAAAAATCTAACCACTACTTATTTTTTTGGCATTTTGAATAATT
This sequence comes from Dalbergia cultrata, assembly GCA_031216105.1. Taxonomy (NCBI): domain Eukaryota; kingdom Viridiplantae; phylum Streptophyta; class Magnoliopsida; order Fabales; family Fabaceae; genus Dalbergia; species Dalbergia cultrata. The sequence goes on along the minus strand of CM062349.1, from coordinate 333,626 downwards.
GTAAATTTTCCCTCTCGTCTTTTCTAGTTTGAAAAAACATCAATCTTAGTTTGTATAAAATTTTAAGTTAGATACATTAGTCTATGTAAAAAATAAATTCTCAAACTGATTCCTAAAAAATTAAAAGGTTGGACAAATTGATTCTTGTAAAAGAAATTCACCAAATTGATTTATACAAAATTGAATAGTCAAACAAATTGATCCTTGTAATATTGAATAATCAGAAAAATTAGTTGCTCTATTAAGTTAGATTAGGGGGACTAATTTATTTAATAATTCATTTTAACAAGAACTACTTTAGAAATTTTTTTGACAGGACCTGTTTGTTTGACTTTTTAATTTTATAGGAATCAATTCAAGAATTTATTTTTTACTTGGATAATTTATTCGACTTAAAATTTTAGAGGGACTAAAATAAGAATTATATCTTTTAGTTTTTAAAACCTAATAAACCACGATAAATCCTTCCTATCAATGTCACGAAACTGCTTTTGAGGAAGCAGTGCTTGCTCTTATGATTACACAGGATTGAACCCCTGTCATAGACATAAAATTGTCTCCTAGAGATTTAAGCTAATAGATAGATTTACATGAATTGTTTTCCAGGGAACAATAAGATCAAATTGGAAATATGGTTATTTTTTACATGTTAAAATGATGTTGCAGTAAATTGAATGAAAACGTGTTGCAATAAAAAAATCGACCCCAGATATGTCAACTTTTGAATGAATGAAGCATCCATCACGCGGAGCATGTACTAGAAATTTCTTTCGTCATCACTCAGACTTGTTGCTTACCTCAGGTAAGAAAGGACACAAAACAGTTTCTGGGTTTCACATAAAGTTTTTTCTTTTTCTTTTCTTATAAACTGCAATAGCTCAACCAAACCCCGAAGTGGCGAGGAGCAATAACACAAAACAGAACAAGTCACAAGGTCAAAACAAAGGCAAAGAAAGAACAAAAGATTTAAAAGCAAAACCACTGCAAAACAAAGAAGGAATCCTCGACAAAAAAGAACAAGACAACTTGAGGAACGGCATCTGATAGTAAACAGCAGATAACAGCAGCATGAACAACACAGGAAGCATCCAATCACACCAAGAAGATAACAGCAGCAGCAGCAAATTAAAATAGCACTAGAGAACCAAGGCCTCATTGCTTCAATAAGCACAGACTATTTTTAAGATCAATTTGCTAATTTGCTAATTTGCTAATACCGTTTAGGAAAATCTAATTGCATAAAAATATAAAATAATAAGGCAGAATAAATATTAAAATATTATGATATATTTATTATTCATTTTGGTCTGATTACCGTTTTAATGAGTATGTTTTTTCATTTTTTATAAAAAAATACTTTTCAGTTAAAATGAGTATAATAATTTTGAAATTTTTTTAGAAAATTTAAAATCAAAATTATTTTAACTGCTATTCTATCATAAATTACAAAGATTAATTCGTAAATAATTAATGAAATAAAAAAATCAGAAAAATAAAACAACCACTCTTTGCGGATGAATCGCTTTTCCGGTTTTTGTTAATTGAACTATTTAATACTTTTCGCGGATTATGATTAATTGTGATATTTACTTTTTTTTTTTATAAAACATATTAATATGTGATATACATATGTTAAGTTTAAGTATTAATTCACTGTAAACTTTATGCCTTGAAGTGATTACCCACTATTTTCAGTGATAGATGTGTTGGACCTACCAAAAAATAAGTATTAATATGCTGACCATGGTAGAAGGAGAGTTTTAAAGTTGATGGGGCCAAGTATAAAATCTCACCGGTGCTCCTTTGTGGTCCATGTCAAATAAGTTTTTAACCATGCCTCGAAGTGATCACCTTTTGTGACAAGCAACACATGTTATAGGATGAACATCATAATTTGGATTTATTATGAATTTTTTATTATTAATCACTATATAATTATCATTTTATTGAGTAGTTTGATTCATGGATACTAATAGATGATTTATAATAGACCTAAATATATGAGATCTTTCATAAGACCCACTGTTCGATATGTTGGAGTTACTCAAAAATAAGTATTAATATGCTGGCCATGGTAGAAGGAGAGTTTTTGAAGTTGATGGGCCAAGTATAAAAACTCGGGTGCTCCTCTATGGTCCAGCTTGAGACTTAGAAGATTGGGTTTGTGTTCTCATATTTTATTTAGTATATTTTTTTCAGGTAATTACAATTATCTTCCTTGAAGTTTATCAAAAGTATATTTATCTCTCTCTAGATTTTAAAATTACACTTAACTCCTCTATTTTAATTTATGAAAAAACACAAACCTCCCTTGACCAATAACAGACATTATCTCCGTTAATGGCGTGTGACCAACATGTGTTTGTTGGTTAAAAACACAAATGAAAGTAATTATTTATCCTTATTAGTTTTTTTTCCAACTCACTCATTTTATCACTTTGTTTCCCATTCCTGTAGACAAGATCAACGCAAGGGTGAAGACTAAAGAGGGCAGCTATTGTAGTAGCTGTTTTGGCCTCTTGGAAGGAGAAGTTTATTCCATTTTTGTGAAGAGAAAGTGTCGCTACCGGACAAGGTATAACAGGTCCATCAATGACAAGATCAACAATGCATAGATAAATTAGCAAGTGTAAACGAACAAGAAGGCAAAATTTCCTGGAACCAGTACCAAGAGTCAAAATTCTAACCACCAAACTTTGCCATAGGATGATTAAGATCCTATCTATGAACTTTCCCCCACAAAAAGATATCAATAAGAGACTAATAACAACTAGTAATAAGCAATACGTTATTAACTGTTAATAAGTTGCAAAAAGAAAGAGGAAAAAAAATAACGATTAGTTATGTACTATTTTCAACATTTTCCATCCCTTTCCTGCAAAATTTACTAAATACTAACCCATCTGGTGCAAATTTCTCACTTTTGTTAGCATCAACTAAAGGCTTCAATGCACTTTCTCGCAAAATGCCCGGGCTTCCCACAATTGAAGCACGCGCTTCTCTTACCACCATTACCACCACCACCACTGTCGGCACCGTCACCACCATCGCCATTGAAGTCGATGGCCTTCGTCGCGAGAGAGGCACAATGACTCTCTTTCTCTTTCCTCATTGCCGTTGTCTTCGTCGTCGTCGCGGTCTCAGTCGCTGCTTGAGGAAGAACAGGGCGGTGGTTGGTGGAAAGGTGTGAGGCCTTTTTCTAGGTTCTGTTTGTTTTCCTTGGTGTGTGGGTGAGGGAGAAATTGGGGGAGAAGAACAGGCATTGTTTCTACTGTGGGGTAGAAATGTCATTTTAATTGGGATATGAATGGTGTTAGCTTCCGTGAAGGGGAAAGGAGGTGAGCATAATTTTAAAATCTAGGGTAGGGTAAATGTAATTTTGATAAATCTTAAGAGAGGTAGCTATAATTATGTCTACTTTTTTTTTATAGGTTTGACTTGGTGAACACAATTTGAAGTTAAATTATTTTTTTAACCATATCTTTTAATCATAATTAGTAATAAATTATAAAAAATTTATATTTCATTTACTATATCTTAGCTAAATCAATTATTTTTATATTAATATATTTTATTTCAAAATATATATTATAAAATATTTCTTTAATTTTATTTTTTATTTATAAAATTTAATAAAATTACTATATGTTTGACTTGGTCATTACCAAGTCATATCCAAACTCTAAAGCATGAACACATTTAAATTTCAGGGCGTGTTTAGATTTATTCCAACATGACAATCGAATACACCCATTCATTGGTAATTATGTCATTCACATACGGGTCTGCTTTCTATTCTAAATTTCTTCCTACAATTCTAACATGTTTCTTTCTCCCGTGGGAACATGTTTCCTTGTGACATAAAACCAGTTCTTGCGTCAGGCCCTTCCATCCTACGCTAACAAAAAGGAGGCCGCCTACGTTGAAAAAGTCCAAACGGATCCAGAAAATTTATTCACTAGCCCAAAGATAATATATGAAAATTAAAATAAAAACTTTCACATAATATTTAGACATCTAAAAATATATTAATCAAATTTTAGATTTATTGATTAACACATTAAAAATTTATATTAATCCAAAATGATAAAAATCAATTTACAATTGTCCCCTTTTTGTTTTCATATTTTGAAAACATTGAGTGATCTTTTCATTATCAATACTATCTAATATCTCTCTTTCTATATGTTACCAAACAATTATTCAACCATTCATCTCCCATACGATTACGAAGCCAATTCTTTATGATATTCATGGCAAAGAAAGTTTTTTCAACTGAAGTCAAATTTAATAAAATAATTTTTATTTTATGTGGGGTCAAATTTAATAAAATATTTATGTAAAGTTGAACTTAATAAAGTAATTTTTATTTTAGTATGGGATCAGACTTAATCATATAATGGACATCCATTTTTTAGTATTAGAATAGTATTTTTGGAGGGGGCAAAACATGTAGTGGGGACAGACTTAATTACATAGTAGTGACAAAATATATATTTATTAATATTTTCTTAAAAAAATTTAAAACCTCACTGCGGCATGTGCCCCCATTTACTTCAATGTAAATCCGTCCCTGAACTCAACCAATCAGAAAATACTGCTTGAGATGTACGAGTACGAAAACTGACTAATAATAGTGGAAGGCGAGAAATTCTCTTGCATTTTATTCTATCGTTTTCATTTTATTTCATTTAAAAATATTTATCCACTTGTCATATAAAAATACATTAATTAATTTTTATCTATATTATGCTTAATTAATGTGGTTAAATATATTTATTTATTTTAATTAATAATATTTTCTTATGTTTATTTTCTAAGAGAGATGATTTATATACACTTATGTAATTTTATACTATTATTAAGATTTATTTTATTATTTTCTTAGTATATACTGATACATTTAATTATTTACTTAGTTTTTGATAGATACAATGAAATGAAAAGAATAAATACATAAATGAATGAGTTAATATTCATTTTAGTCCCTGACTTTTCACTCATAAGTCATTTTAGTCCCTGACTTTTAAAATGAGTCAAATTAATCCATGACATTACAACATATGAGTCAAGTTAGTCCCAATTTAACTTTTATTTAATATTTTATCAATTAAATGATGATATATAACATTAAGTGATATCTTATCATACCATTCATACAGAGTAGAATGAAGTTTAAAATAATTTATTTTGATATCTACAATTATACAGAGTGAGTCATTTTATGAATTAGAATGAATATTTAAATGACTCGATTTGGTTAATTTTAAACATCAAAATAAGTCATTTTAAACTTTATTCTACTTCAGATAATATATGGTATGTCAAGGTATCACTTAAAGTTATCAATCATCATTTAATTGATAGAATATTAAGTGAGATTGGGTTGAGGGACTAAAATAACTCATATTTTGCAATGTTAGGGACTAATTTGATTTATTTTAAAATTCAAGGACTAAAATGACTCAAGAGTGAAAGTAGGACTAAAATGAATATTAACTCTAAATGAATACATACTAATTATTAGTAGGAAGTAAAGGTGAGATTGAGAAAGTAATTTGCCAATAATAATGGAATTTAATTTGTATATATTGATAGTATAAAATATTATTATTCAATTAAATTACTTTATTTGTATTACCTAAGTGTTGATTGTGAAATTTAAGCACTTTTACTACTATGATAATATATAATTGAATGATAGGATAAAAAATTTTATATTATCATTACATAAAAATTAACCTTATAACAATTTGACATATAAATTTGCATCAATTCTTAGCGGTTAAGTTTCATGCTCACCAGCAATTTGCATAAAAAGAGAAAAATGATTCCAAACATTCTTGAGGGGCGCACCTTAACCAACCAAACCCCCCCCCCAAAACCCGGTGCAGCGGGGCCCGGGCCCCTCCTCCTCCTAGCGGTATAAACAGGCAAAGCCTTAATAATATAAGAGTAAATAGATCATGTAGTCTCTCAAAAAAAATTTACAATACTATTTAGTCTTGCAAAAACTGAAATTCAACCTGCAATCCCTTAAAATTTTAATAATAGGACACATTAATCCTTTGTATGTATTCGATTATTTAAATACTAATAAAATTGTATATTGACCTGCTGACATAATGTTAAGCGATGTGTATGTCATTTGAAGTGGAATAGAGTTTTAAATGACTCATTTTGGTGGTTAAAATTTACAAAATGAGTCATTTAAATCTCTATTGTAAGTCGTAAAGTGATTCAGTTTATGCAATTTTAGATACTAAACTAAGTGTAATAAGTTCCAAAATAACTTCATTTAGCTTGCCTTTAATATTTTAATGGTATGTCATAAATGTACTGTGTCATATTTATAAGTCCATTAACGAAAAACTAATAGAAGGACTACTGTGTCTATCATTTTCAATCTTGAGGGATCATGAGATTAATTTCTTTTTTTTTAAGAATGAAGTAGTTCGACATAAAAATTTTGAGAGACCAAACATGGCATTCACTCGTAATATAAATTGCCAAAGCCTTATGATCGAAAAGTTTTGAGCCTACTGATTAAGCACAGATGACACAACTAGGAGTTTTTTTAAAAGGGGCCAATTTGAAACATTGAATGGTGGAGCTTAAGTTAATAGTACAATATTTTTTTATATCCAATTGATTTAGATATATTTTATTTTATTTTATTTTTTGACTCTATTGTGAACACCCGATTTTGTCCGACTATTTAAACAAGAAAATTCCAAATTTGCATACTTCACAGTTTCTTTTCGAGTCTTTTCAGAAAATTAAAAATAAAAAAAGAAAGTTATTTTGTAGTCTTTTGTTTCATTTCTTTTGAGAAAAATTTAAAAATGAAAAAGTATCCTTTATGTTATTCAAAGTTATCCAGATTCGGCTCCAGTATTTTGATTAGTTTCATTCCATTAAAAAAAATAAAAATAATAAAATAATAAAAAAAATGTGTTGGTTTGTTCTTTTTTTACTGACCCAATTTTTGTTCAAATTTTTAGCCCATTCGCATTTGTCCACAATAAGAGACTCCAATCCATTTCAGCTCATTAGTTTGTTCCTTTTTTCTTTTTTTTATAATCCAAAAATGTCCAAGCCCAATTACATGTTAACTTCCTTTTTGGCTAGTCCATGGAAAGTCTAACTCATTCATCACAACCCATCTCCATCCGTGAGGTAAAGAGGAGAAAGGGACAGGGGGTCACGGCGGTGCCATGCACTACACGCCTAAAATACAAGAAGGATGGGCAATGTCATTAAAAATTGAGACCCTGCAGCCCCCATTCCCTCCAACAAGAACGAGCTCTCTGCCCCAGTCAGTGGAGTGCCCAGCGAGCAGGCAAGGCAGAAGCATGGGGAACAAATTCGCATGGCTCTCCTGCAACTCCAGAAGCAGCATGGGAATAATATCGATTACAACAACAAAGCCAGCACAAGTATCAGGGGAGACAAGATCAGAGGGGGGGAGTTCTGGAAAAGCATATTAAATGCTTACACTAATTATCCTTGTTCTTCATCACCACACAGCGACAATCCTCCATCACCAACAGTCCTCCACGACCACCGTTATCATCTCCCACCCCTCATCATCATAACTACAAAATATCATTACCCTTTGCCCGGCTAAACTGCTGCCATAGCCCAAGCCTCCGTTGAAAAATCATAACCCATATTCACCAAGTTTCAACCATTACAAACAGCAGGTACCAACAATCACTAAACAAGCATATCACAATCTATTTCAAACCAAGTTCCATAGCCAAGGACCAAACCTTCACAAACAAAAATAAAATAACAGAGAGGAAATAAGGAACGAAGCTCTGCCCCGTCCTCCTCACACAGCAGTATTGCACGCCTTGAACCTCCACCCTCGGGCGACCTCGTTTTTCCCGGTGCTGCCACGCAAACATCGCCAACAGGTAGCGCATCCTCCTCACAGAAACCTTCATAGCCCAGGCGCGCGAATCTCCATCAACAGATCAACATTTCGCACCCGGCCTGACCCCTTGCCCGGTCAAGATCGACGGCTGCAGAACCCCAAATCCGGTTCGCGACTTCGAGCCCCACCGCAAACAACATCCCTCTCTCGCAGCTGTGTGAACCTGCGCTCCGCCTCTCCCCACCCTCGCGCAACCCATCCTCCATGAACAGCTAAGCCTCTCCGCGATCTCCTTGAGTCCGCGGAGACCAGACGCATCGCGCGCAGCCTACCCTCTGTCGAACAGGATCGTGCGCTGCCCAGCCTCTTTCGCACGCTGCCACTTAGCGCCTCGCATCCCAGGGAACTCCCCTTGCCGCCGCGAAGCCTTCGTGGAGCCAGCCTCCCAACAGCCTCGGACCTCTTCTCCTCTGCCGCCTTTCCTTACCTTGTCAGCGTCGTGACTCCTTTTGCCTCTGCAGCATTTCTTTTTTCTTTGTATGAATGCCAGCAATAGAGAGAATTAGGTTTCATTCTAGTTCGGGTTTTGGGTTTCATACGGGGCTTGGGTTTGTTTGTTTTTTTTTTTTTAAGTTATTTTTTGTTTTTGTTGAAATGGGCCTCTTTTTCGGGTTTCCAAAAAAAAAAATTTTTTTTAACAAGTATAATTTTTTAATCCGTGCAACATTTAATAATTGTGACTGAGGAGTTGGTGCTCCCTTCACAATTTTGAATCGTAAGAGTTCACTGAGCAACCTAGTGCAGCCTTGAATCTCGTGCAAAAGCGGATTTCCTTTTAAATCTTTCATTAATACAAAATCATTTTCAAAATCAAAATCAACCAAAAATCATCTTCAAATTTAAAATCCATTAACACATTTTTATCTTCAAAATTAAAATCAATCAACACAGCTTTTGAGTTTTATCTTAATTAAAACTCATCAACACACAAACATTTTCTACAGAATGACGTGGTTTTGAGTTCCTCATTGCACCAGAGGGTACGTCGGCGTAGCTTACAACTATCAAACCAAAGTTAATTTTTTCATTAAATTGTTTTCTTTTAATTTAGTTTCTTTCTATTTTATTTTACTTTATATTTTACATAATTACTAACTTTTGGGGAAAAATAAATATTTTAAAGTCATAATTAATTTGCATAATAAGCTCTAGGGTAACCGTATTTATACGGATGTATTAGGGGTGCAGTGGGATTAAGTTTCCATCCTTCCCTAATCATAATCAGACTCCCAGACCTTAAATCTCATTTTAAAAACCAGTTTGCAAAATCAAAGGTTTTCCAATTTTTTCAGAATTAAAATTGGTGGCGACTCCCAAACATTTTCAAAAAAACCAAACGATCGCCATCCGAGTCTCAGCGCGCCCCCTCCGGGTATGTTGTGACATCTATAAAATATAATAAAGCATTAATTATTCTTTTCAAACTGTTCCTCGAGTATTTATAAATTAAATGAGAGAAAAATTAATCCTCGAGTATTTATAAATTACAGTGTTTAAAGCGAAGATGTACATTAAAAATTAAAAAATAAGATATAAGTATACATAAGAGAATTAACTGTTTAAATTGTATAAAATATAAATATCTATATAGCATATGATACATATATAACAACTTATATATCGAAAGTTTATTACAAGTGAACAATATATACCGACTGTGTATGAATGTGTATACACCGACATCAGTTTAAAACGGTAAGGACTATGCATTTAAATAAATTCACCGGCTTAGACTTTGTTCTGTGACGTTTTGAAAACCGTTGAAGTCGTTGGTTTCTTTAAACCCTTTTTTTTTTCTTGGGATCATTTTAATGAGCTAAACTCTCAGGGAAAGTAGGAAAAAGACCATCGTAAACAAAACCGAATAAGGGATTATAAGATGAACCTCAAATTTTTATGTTTATTATTGACCTTTTATTATTAGTTATTAGATGATTAGTTTTTTTGTTAGATGGTTTGATCCAATGACTATATATTAGGGTATCTATGATGACCCTAAAAATAAGAGGTTCACCATAAAATTCACCCTAAAGAACTCATGCGCCTTAAAGACATCAACCGAACAGCAAAAAAATCTAAGGTCATAGGTCATATTTTCAAGGACCAGGTAACCATTTTTTATGTTGGTTTCAAGTGTTGTATATTGTAAATTGAAAATATTATTTGTACTCATTATATATAAAATATCATGTTAACTCATATTTTATCTACTATTGGATTGAATGTGATATTTGAATGAGATTCACACTCTTATTCAATAGTGAATAAGATGTTAGTTAACATAATATTCCATGTAGGGTGAGTTCAAAAATAACATAATTTTTTTAGATTTTTTTTTTTTGGTTTTGTTGGCTACTTTTTGGCTCTACCTAATTGGACATTGAGCTATTTGTCAATTATGAAAAAAAATAAAAAACAGCTGGAAAGAGATTATTGTTACAGATGTTAGTGGAATCTTTATTTTTTCCTCCAAGATTGGGATAGTTTTTGTTAAATCAGTTCGTTATAGTCGTTTATTATTTCTTTTAATCCCTCTAAATCCTAAATGAACAGATAAATTGAAATAGAGAATAAGTATTTATCATATTAATACTTCATTGCGTAGAGAGAAAAATTGAAAAAAATAGATATATAACATATATTTCCTTTTTTTTCTCTTAATAAAGGCATTAAGGCCATGAATATTTTCTAGAAGGGATGGGGGAAGAAGGAGTCGAATACAAGACCACTCAATCAAATGTGTAGGAAATAATCACAACTACTAGACTATAGACTTAATCAAATATATGACAAATATTTCATTCAAACAAGAGATTGACAAATTAATAAAATAAATTAAAATTCTTTGCTAAAAGTGACAAGTACTTTGAACGAAAGAGAGAGTCTTAAATAAGAGTGTGATGTGCTTAATCAATTTAATATATAAGGGTGGAAAGTGAAACTAAAATAATAAATTAAGGGACAACAAATTAAAAAATGCTTTTTACCCTAAATACAGATATAGAGATAAGGTTAATTAGTTTTGTACAGTTTACATATGTGATTGTGCGATTATTTATATATCCTCTTAATTTTCCCTTCAACAATTAACACGAAGCATTTTGTCTTCTAAAATACACCCCATATTTTAAACGAGTCGATCAGATTCAAAACCCTAAAATAAAACTAAATTCAGAGAACAAGATCATTGTAATTTGTCCATTATTTTAGTCTCTTCTAAAATATGTATCTCTGTAATATGATTTCACCGTACCCCTCATTATCCGGGATACGCCATTTGCCTCTATAAGTAAGCACTCCACTCTTGCCCTGAGATTAAGGAAGGATATCTTCAGACACCTTAATTAAGCAGTAAGGTAGTACTTGGAAAGTAAGCAAGAGGAAGAAGCCATGGCAAATTTGGAGATGAAGAGCAAGATCCTCATCATTGGAGCAAGTGGGTATCTTGGGAAATTCATGGTGAAGGCAAGCCTTTCCATGGGTCATCCTACCTATGTCTATGTTCGCCCCTGCAAACCCAATGATTATTTGAAGTTCAAGATACACAAGGAGCTTATGTCCTTGGGCATCACTATATTCCTAGTAAGCTAGCAGTCTGCTATAATTCATTGTTATAAACGATCAAACATTTACATAACTCACTCAATATCAATTAATTTTGCATGCAATATATTTCTTCCCGTCTTGTTTATTTATTGGAATCATATATATGTCAATTATCTTGGTTGTCCTTAAAGTCACTAGAAATGGGCTAGTGGTAAGAGATTTGGGTAATTTTTTGTATGAGATTATATATGTTCAAAGCTCATTGCCGTCGATGTTAGAAAAAAAAATCTTAGTTGTGATTGAATTAATTTTTATATAATTTTATATATTAATATGATGTATGATTATAATTGCTTAAATTGCGTGAGCTTGATGAGCAAGGGAAGCTCGTGTCCGCTCTTAAGCAGGTTGATATTGTGATTTGCTGTCCCTCAACATATGGATCAGCTCAAACTAATCAGAGCCATGAAAGAAGTAATTAAATATCAAGGTAGGTGAATCAACAAACTTTCTATATCAAATTTTAAACAAGCTTTCTCCTTTAAGTATAACTCATATTTAACATAAATGCATTTAATATTAATATATATATATATATATAAAAGGCGTATTATATGAGAAAGATGACTTATTATGAGAGTGAAATGAGTAAATCTGGACCGTATAACCATATATGGGTGATCAAAATTTAAAGATAATTAATCACAATTAATGCTCACATGCCCATTTAAAAAAGTCATGTGACTTTACATTTTAATCTTGATCTTTCATATAAAATCTAATGATTAAAATTAACTTTTCTTACTCTAATAATAAATTACCTTTCTCATATGATATATATATATATATACATGCTTGTCAGAGATTCATTCCATCAGAATTCGGAAATGAAGCTGATAGAGTAAGGGGGTTACCACCTTCGGAGGCTCTTTTTGAAAACAAGAGAAAGATCAGAAGGGCAACAGAGGAAGCCGGGATACCATACACTTATGTGTCTGCAAATTCATTTGGAGCATACTTAGTGGATTACTTGCTGCACCCAAATGACAAAACATGCCAAGAGATTACTGTTTATGGGAGTGGTAGGATACAAAATGTGGACCATCTTCCCTTTCTAAGATCCAAAATAAAGAATTAAATATAATACCTTTAATAAAAGTGAAGGTGAATATAATTTCATTTTATTTTCAATTAAATTTTTATAATTTAAAGAATTTTTAATTAAACTTTTTATTATAAAAATTATTATAATCAAGTATTTGAGTAACTCAACCTGAGCTCCTGACAAAAGTTAAAATACCAAATGCATTTGATAATACGAAGGTAAAGTCGTAATAGTATCAATTAGACTTCTAGATCTATTTTTGAATTTACAATGATAGGTTATTCTACGGACTTGACGATAAAAAACTTTACGGTTTACAGATTTTATTAAAAAAATTTAAATTATAGGAATTAAATTTGAAATTAGTAAAATTATAAGGATATCATATTAATTCAAAAGTAAGTTATGTTACACTTACTTCATTCAATAACTTTTTATGGACATAAGAACTCACCAATATAACCAATTCAAAGTTTTATCAAGTATATCAAACTTCATATAATCTAAAAATTAATGATTTAATTCTTTATTATGTCACTTTATCTTAACACATAATATATTTTTAAAAATAAAAATAAATATTAATTATTAGAATTCATGTCTATTGTTATCTATTATTTTTTTAAATTTAATATGCTTAATAATTAGATTAATATCACTTAATTAAATAGTTGAATCGATCAAATTCAAGTTCTAAAAGAGTTATTGAATAAAGTAAGTATATGAGATTTACTCTTGAAGCATACTAAATATGTATTTGTTTCAAATTTTAAAAAAATTAATTATAAAACTAAAAATTTAAATATAATTAAAAAATTTAAAAATTAATTTTTTTTTAGAAACTATTAGTTTTAATTAGCTTCTACAAAAAGATTGAGAATTGATTTCTTTAGTTTTAATTATATTTAAAAAATTGTTTAAATATATAAAAAAAATTACTTTTTTGGTTAAAAAAATTAATTTTGAACCAAAATAATCCCAAACAAATGCACACTAAATGAGGCAGTTGTAATGTGATATATATATTGTCATGTAGATGCACCACCCACCACAATATATATATTAATATGAAAGTTATTATGGGACCAAATAACTTGGTCTCTTTTAATTTGCTGGAGAAAAAAGTCAAATTTTGACAGAGTCGTGATCACGCATTAATTAGATGAGATATTCATTATATATTATATATGTTGCAAATTACTCGCCCCATTCACAAATAATTATTTAGATTTAAACATGCACATTGATTAATAGAATAATCGATGATGTCTTAATATTAACAAAAATTATATTCACTTTACAATACTATCTTTGATAGTATTTGTAATCTCTCTCCTCCCATTTTATTTCTCTTCCACTAATGTTTCTCTCTTTTATCACTAAGAGTATATTAAATAGGAAAGAGAAAATAAGTTAATACTCTCTCTCTTTAAAAATATCTGTTCACATTTCAAAAGTATTTCATTAAATATTGGTATATATCAGTTAATTCATTATATTTTATTCTATTCTCAATACGTTTATTATCTTTTATGATACTTATGTTTATCTAAAAGTGACAAATATTTTAAAAGGGGATGAGTAAGAGGTATAATTGAAAGAAACTAATAAATGTTAGACTAAAATTTCCAAATGGACAAGCATTTATTGGAGAAGTAAAACTTACGTATTAGACAATTATTTATGGGTGGAAGGGGTATTTCAGTCTTCATCAACTAGGCCGCATGCACCATTTGCCTCTATATGGATAAGCACTATGCTCTTGCCCTGAGATGAAGGAAAGAAATTTTCAGACACCTTAATTAAGCTGTAATAAAGTCGTGTTGGAATTCAAGGAGGAAGCCTGAGGGAAGCCATGGCGAATTCGGAGAAGAGCAAGATCCTCATCTATGGAGCAAGTGGATATCCTGGAAAATTCATGGTGAAGGCTAGCCTTGCCTTTGGTCTTCCTACCTACGTTTATGTTCGCCCCTATAAACCACACGATTCTTCGAAGCTCCAAGTGCACAAGAACCTCCAGTCCTTGGGCGTCACTATATTCCAAGTAATATATATATATATATATTCATCGATAAACATATATCACACAATCTATATATTCTGCATGCATCCGTTAATTTCCAGTCTTAATTATATATTTATTTGAATCATATAGGAGTATGTATGTACGTTAATAATCATCATTGGTTGTAGGCTTTGTTACGAGATTTTTATTTATAGATTAATATGAACAGTGATTATATATAATTGCTCAAATAGGGTGAGCTCGATGAGCACGAGAAGCTTGTCTCTGCAGTTAAACAGGTTGATATTGTGATTTCCACTTTGGCCGTCCCTCAACACATGGATCAGCTCAAAATAATCAAAGCTATGAAAGAAGCCAATATCAAGGTGAATCGATCAACAACACAACTTTCTACCTTTCAAATTCAAGAAGATCCTCCTATGAAAAACGTAACACACATTTTTTTTTTTTTACACATTTAACATTAAACATGTGTCATGCATGTCAAGAGATTCATTCCATCAGAATTCGGAAATGAAGTTGACAGAGTAAGCGCGCTTCCACCTTTTGAGGCTGCACTTGAAAACAAGAGAAAGATCAGAAGGGCAACAGAGGAAGCAGGGATTCCGTACACTTACGTGTCAGCAAATTCATTTGGAGCATACTTTGTGGATTACTTGCTACACCCGAGTGACAAGACACGCCAGGAGATTACTATTTATGGGAGCGGTGAAGTTGTGCTAAATAAAATCCTCTTCCAATTATTATTATTATTTTGTACCAAAATAAATTATAAAAAAAGATTGTATACCTAAGTGTCACATTTTGAATTTTATATACACATTTACACTCTCTTTTTTATATTAGGGAAATCGATTAATTATCAACTGATTTTAATAATATAAAAGCCTAAAGAAAACGGTCAAGACTTACCGATTTCTGATAATTATTTTTTCCATAAAAATTGATCAAGTATTGGGTGATTTCATTGCATCTAAAAAGTGTCAGAAATTGGTTAACTATTGACTAATTTTTTATACTTTTTAGATATAACGAAATCACCCATTAGTTCACTGATTTCCAACTAATTTAATATTTCATGCCACTGCTTTACGTGTGTCATGTGTAATGATCAACCAATGATTATTTTGCATGTGTCAATGACAGGCCATGGCTCATGCAAATTTGGGTTTATCCCTTGAAAAAAGTTTGAAGTAAATTATTTTATTATCGTGAAAGATCATATATTTCGGTTGAACTATGGAAGGAGTAACGAAAGTGATGCTTCTTCCTGTCTACGTCTCAAATTCTTGTTGTTCCATCTGTTAATGCGAATTCATTTTGAATTATTCTATTGGTCTCTTTTTTTTTTTTGTGCAACTTCTATTTGTCAATTTATTACCAAGTAGCTAGTTTTGCGCAAGTAGCTAGTAGTAATAGAATGTGGAGGAGCAATGCTATCTTTAATTTTAATTTTCCACGTGTAGTTCATATATATGGAAACTTTGCCCCATTTCCACCCGAACCAATAATTGATCGATTTTTAACACTTTTCAGATGTAATGAAATCACCCACTAGCTGATAAAACTAAACACTCAATCTAAATATACAACTCTATCCATTCTTGAATAAAAGTTCAATTTTACATACTCATTAAAATTAAGAAAATAATTAAAAAAATTAAAATTTAAAAATAATTTATTAAATTACTCTTATTTTTTTAATATTGTGATTTTTTCCTCCGCTATAACTCTCCTTCTCAAATGATATTCTATAGTGGTATTATTAGAAAAATAATTGATATTATTTAAATTTTTAAAATAGACAATTATTTAAAAATGCCAGAAGTATTACAATATAGCTGTATATTATATAGTGTTGTAGATAGGACCCCTAAATTAGTTGTTGTACGAGTTAAACACTTTTAATAATGGTTTTTATTTTGGTATCTCAAGGGTATTGATACTCTTTAAAATTCAAGGGTTGTGATTTAATTATGAGTGCTTAAAATATTAATAAATTTAATAAGTGAGACATATGATAAATTTTTAGTTACAAATTATCTAAAAAGTACTGTACTCATAAACTTTATTGGGATGTTGAAGAAATTTCCTATAATAATATATGTTAAAACATGATTATGTAATAACATATATCTTACCTTTTTGACATCTATTATTATAGGAAATTTCTTTGATATCCTAATAAAGTTTAAATAATATCAATTATTTTTCTAATAATACCCCTATAGAATATCATTTGAGAAGGAGAGTTATAGCGGAGAAAAAAAATCAAAAATATTATAAAAAAAAGAGTAATTTAATAAATTATTCTTAATTTTTAATTTTTTTCTTAATTTTAATGAGTATTTAAAATTGAACTTTTATTCAAGAATAGATAGAGTAATATATTTAGATTGAGTTTTTAGTTTCATCAACTAGTGGTGATTTCATTACATATGAAAAGTGTCAAAAATCAGTCGACTATTGGTGCGGCGGGTGGAAATGGGACTAAGTTGCCATATATATGAACTACATGTGCAAAATTAAAATAAAAGATAGCATTGCTTCTCCACATTCTATTACTACTACTTGAACAAAGCTAGCTACTTGGTAATAAATTGACAAATAGAAGTTGCAAAAAAATAAAAGAGACCAATAGAAGAATTCAAAATGAATTCACGTCAACAGATGGAACAACAAGAATTTGAGACGCAGATAGAAAGAAGCACCACTTTTGTTACTCCTTTCATAGTTCAACCGCAAAATATGATCTTTCACGATAAGAAAATAATTTACTTCAAACTTTTTTTAAGGGATAAACTCGAACTTGCATGAGTCATGGCCTGTCATTGACACACGCAAAATAACCATTGGTTGATCATTACACATGACACATGTAAAGCAATGGTGTGAAATATAATAGTTAACTGATTTCTAACACTTTTCAAATGCAATGAAATCACCCAATACTTGACCGATTTCTGTGGGAAAAATAATTATAAGAAATCGGCCAGGTCTTGACCACTTCTTTTGAATTTTTATATTTTGAAACTAGTTGATAGTTAACCGATTTCCCTAATATAAAAAAATAAGTATAGATTTATACATAAAATTCAAAATATTACACTTTGATATATAATTTTTTTATAATTTATTTTGATGCAAAAGACGTAAGATTAAGGAAAATATACAGATAGCATCTTCCAATTCTGAGATACTATATACATTGCATGAAGACGTACGTATGATTAAGGAAACTCTTTCAAATGTTAAATCAATCGTGTTTGTTCCTAATAAATAATCGTGAATGGCTTTTTAACGTTTTTAATCAATTCTGAATTATTATTTAATTTCACGTTTGGATAAAAATGCTTTTTATCTTCCAGTAAGTTAATAATGTTTTTAATATTTTGTACTCATTTGACTCAAATATTTTTTTTTTGTAGAAAAATTTGACTCAAATATGTTTTAATTCTTAAAAAATAGTAAAATTATATTTTTGGCCCCTATATATATACATATTTTGTTTTAATCTTTTAAAAAAATGGTTTTAATGCCCATTGTTTTGAATTTTGCTGTTATTTAAGAATACATGTTTGGTGCTTACAAAATTGAAAATTGAATTTATATTTAAGAATCTCATTTATATATGTTCACTTGGTCTTTAAGAATCCCTATAAATTTTTTATGAGGAAAATGAAATACAGTATCTTAAAATTGTTAACATATCTAAAACAATACACACATTTTATCATAATATGATTTCAAACAAAAAATTGATGATATATATAAATAATTCTTGAAAATCCTCTATATATACATGTGCTTATATATGTAATATGACTCTTGAAAGCATTATTATTTTAGAAAAATATAATCATTGATTTTTATTTAAAAGTACAAAATATAAACAAAGCAGGGAGGAGCCAAAACGAGAAACAACAGTAACTAAAGTGGAATCAAATAATTTTAAATTCTTCTAATTTCACCAAAAAAATTGATACCGGTTAATGCTTTGGTACAATGCTGCTTTTTTTCCCCCCTCTTTGCTTTAGCATAATGTTAATTCATAAAAAAAGTTGAAAAAGTAGTGAATAAATCTGATTCTGGTGAGATAATAATGCGAGTTCAAATCTAAAAGAGGTAACTCTTGTAGAAATTAAAAATTATTTCATCGTTGTACTCTTATCTTTCGTCTGAATGTTGGAATTGAAAATTAAGATGTAGAATTTTCATTTTGATTTTAATTTTAAATTAACTTAAAATTTTAAATTTTATGTTTGAGTTCATTAAAGAATTGTAACATGATTGTTCAAAAATATCTGAGAGAGAGAAAAAACTACATAGACTTTAATGGAGAGAGTGATATTTCCTAAGTTTTGGGAGTGACTATTCATAACGTATAAATTAGGTATTAAAAAGATTCAGTTTTAATTATTTTTCAGTTGCATAAAATTAAATTGTGAAATTATAATTTTAGTTTTTCATATTATTTTAAACAGAAAAATTGGGATTAGGTCTTCCACTCTCAATTTCACACGAATTCCATGCGTCAAAACTGTTATGATATCATCAGAGTCGGGGACACCCCAAGTGTAATAAACACTTTTCAGATGTGAGCGGAAGCGCGCCCAAATTGAAGAGACGGAAAAATGGAGCACGGTGAATAGTAATCCACAGTGGGGCCCACGTCACTATTCACGTGAATAGTACTATGTAGTGGGACCCGCTTCACTATTTATGAATAGTACTCGTTACTATTCACACCAACAAAATAGATAAAGATAATTGCACACCAATATTTTAACGTGGAAAACCCTCCTGTAATTTTGAGGGAAAAACCACGGGCCAAACTCCGAAAAATACTTCACTATATTTAAAGAGTAATTACAATATAGTGTATCCCCAATGAGACTCTCTTCTACTACAATTAGTAGTATTACAGAGATCTAGAGAATATATCCAAAACCCCCCAGTGTATACTCACACTACACTCTTGGAATTTTCTTACACACACTCTCTATTTTTCTCTCACTACAAGAAGCCTACATTGCTTCTTTCTTTACAACTGAGGAATGCTTACCGATTCGGGATTACAAAATCGTGCTTCAAGGCTCTATTTATAGATGATTTTGAAAATTACTGTGCGTATTCTTGTGCATATTTGGTGATACAATCAGTATTTCACATTCTTGTGCATTACGATGTCTCTTTGATTAGTCGGTGGCTGCAAAATGCACAGCCACCGCCACTTTTTCTACAAAAACTAGATAAGAGATTCAAATGGCTAGGCCGAGTCTATAACCATTCTTCGTCGTAAATAACATGCTAAATGTCTAAAAATATTTCCATAGAAGTTATGATAACGTGAGTTGAAGAGTTCGCGTGTACGAGTTGTGTTTTTTTTCTAAGTGGATGGCATATGCGACTTTTTGAAGTATTCCTCCTTTGAATATTTGTATTATCCAATAACCATTAGCCTAGTTGCGACTAAAGGCCATTGCACCACTTTAGTCTTTTGATTCAATTGATTTCAGATTCATGTTCAATCATATTAATCATCACACGTCATATTTTCTGCAATCTCCCCTCTCTCTTTTGTTCATATATACGTACACGTAGTGTTATTCTAGAATCTCATTATTGCAGGATATGTTTTCTTTAGGTTTCTATCGAGTGTTCTTGAACGCTCATTATATTAAAAATTTAAAAAATAGTAAATATCATATCGAAGAATTAATTTTTTAAAATTTTCAACAGTATAGTGAATGCATTGAAAAATTTAAAATTAAAGCTTAATAATTTTAGTTTCTTAATGAGTGCTTTTAGAGTATTCATTAAAAAAATACAATCTATTTTCAAATTCTTAAGTAATCGTTTGAGGTATTAATAATGCATGCAGCTGTACTAAACTATGAGGAAGATGTGGCTGCTTATACTCTGAAGTTAGCAACAGATCCAAGGGCAGAAAATCGAGTAGTTATCTACAGACCTCTCGGAAACATTATCTCTCAGTTGGAGTTAGTATCCTTGTGGGAAAAGAAGACAGGTCGAACTTTCAAACGGGTACATGTACCAGAGGAGGAAGTCGTCAAGCTCACAGAGAGTAAGATTATAATAATTTCATTACAATTGATCCATATGTAGCTTTTCAATTGCAGCTAACAGTACACTTTAAATAATAAAGCATATAGTATTAATTGTTGGCCAAAAACAAATTAAAGAAACGGCAGATTGCATGTATTATAATTGTGTTTTGTATCTAGTAACATATATCATCTACTTTATAGAAGTCAAATTTATTTCTGTATATATACTTGTATATATGGTTATTATTTCGTTGATAAAATAATGACAATAATTAATTTAGATTTTGTTAATTATTTGTCGTTGTTTGCAGCACTACCATTCCCAGCCAATGTACCTCTAGCTGTACTGCACAACATGTTCATTAAAGGAGATCAAATGAGCTTTGAACTGTCTCCTGATGATGACCTTGAGGCTTCCAACTTGTACCCTGACTACAAATACACTTCCATTGATGCCTACCTCGACGCTTGCTTGGTTAATGCCCCAAAACCCAAATTAGCTACATTTGGATGAACTGTTCCGCACGTGAATATCAGAATACAAAGAAAGGACTATGTGAATATCAGAATACAAAGAAAGGACTATGTTAATATCAGAATCCAAAGAAAGGACTAACTTTAATTGATCAGTTCCTCTATTGATGAGTACTAGTACACAGACTTTCATCAGTGTGGTTTGATTTTCTGAAACATTTAATTGTGGCCAATACTTCAATTATTCTCGTTTTTTGGTTTCCAGCCAAATACTTCGTCCCTTTCAAATTATATTTCAACAAACATAAATATTAAGAAAAATAATAAATGAATATTGATAATTAAATAAAATATATGAATGGACTAATATATTTATATATATTAATTAATATAGAATAATAGTCAAGACTAATATTAAATAAAATATTTTAAAAATATAAAATTAATTAGTGATAATATTAAAATAAAAAATAATTTATTAAAATATAAAATAAATATATATGTAAAAATATGAAATTATCTGAAAGGGAGAAAAAATAATTTATTAAAATATAAAAGTAATATATATTTAGAAATATAAAATTGTCTGAAAAGAGAAAAGAGAAAGGAGAAAGGAGAAAGGAAAAAGGAGGAAGCATATTACCAATCCGATAAGTCCACAAATAAAAGTTGTTACTGGGGCCTGCTTGCCCCGTGGAGTTACTAGACCATAATTTTTATTTGTTTTTTGGGCTTCGGCCCCTTTGATCGGCACCAAAACATTACATGTTGTTTAATGCCATGATACAAGAATTAAGAACTGGACCAAAAATTGAAAAAGAAGAATTAAGAAAATAATTTAATAAATTTAAAGTTTGAAAAGATTGAACTGCAATTTAACTTACTAAAAAGTCACATTAATTTATGAATTATGACAGACTAAGTATCTGGGGAGATGGTGAATAAGGAAAAAAATAGAACCTATTAATTTATATTCAATATATAATTATTTATACATGAAATCTATCCGCCTTAATATGATTGTACAATCTAGTAACTTTAAAGTTTGAAAAGATTGAAATGCACTTTGACTTATTAAAAAGTAACGTTCATTCATGAATTATGATAGACTAAGTAACAGGAGATGATTAGTAAGAATAAAAATAAAAATAAAAATAAAACCTATTAACTTTATTTAACATACAATCCTTCCTATATAGAGCCTATCCACTTTAATGAGATTGTACCTGAATTTAATTTGATAGACCGCCCATCCAAGAAAAATTTAATCCAAGCATGGACGGCTTATTGTACGTTGTATTTGAAATTTTTGCAGCCACATTTTACAGCTGACTTTGAAACATTCGTAGCCGCATCTTAAAGCACACGTGGAAAAACTCTTTCTTTCTTTTTAAGGCACGAGGAACGACGCTTACATGCAGCAGAATTGTACCTTAAAAAAAAAAACAAAAAACAAAGAAGAAGAAAAACACACGCAGCGGAAACATTATAGAGGCTATCTCTCCATTATTTTAGTCTCCTCTAAAATCCTATATAATATTTCACCCATCATTAAGCGGCATACGGCATTTGGCTCTAAAAGTAATCTAATAAGTACTCTGCTCTTGCTCTCTGGGATTAAGGAAAGGTATCTTCAGACATCGTATTACTTAGTAAGGTAGTGTTGGGAAGTGGGCAAGAGGCAGAAGCCATGGCGAATTTGGAGATGAAGAGCAAGATCCTCATCATTGGAGCAAGTGGGTATCTTGGGAAATTCATGGTGAAGGCAAGCCTTTCCATGGGTCATCCTACCTATGTCTATGTTCGCCCCTGCAAATCAAATGATTCTTCGAAGCTCCAAATACACAAGGAGCTTAAGTCCTTGGGCGTCACTATATTCCTAGTAAGCTAGCAAGCTCCTATAATTCATTGATAAACATTAATTTGCATGCAATATCATTTTTCAGTCTTGAATTAATCATCTATATATATAATCATCTTGGTTGTATTTTGTTAGTTATATGCATGATTGAATATATAGATTAACATGAACAATAATTTAATTGCTCAAATTAAATAGGGTGAGCTCGATGAGCACGAGAAACTGGTGTCCGCTCTTAAACAAGTTGATATTGTGATTTCCACTTTGGCCGTCCCTCAACATATGGAGCAGCTCAAAATAATCAGAGCTATGAAAGAAGCCAATATTAAGGTGAATAGACAAGTCTCTATCAAAATCAACAAACAAGTTCTCATCAACCGTAAACACAAATATAACATTAAATATGTCACTTTTTATTTTGTGGTTGGTGAGTAGGTGTTATTTATTAAACGTATATTTATGCATGAATGTCAGAGATTCATTCCATCCGAATTTGGAAATGAAGTTGGTAGAGTAAGCGGACTTCCACCCTTTGAGGCTCTACTTGAGAACAAGAGGAAGATCAGAAAGGCAACAGAGGAAGCAGGGATTCCATACACTTGCGTGTCTGCAAATTCATTTGGAGCATATTTTGTGGATTACTTGCTGCACCCAAATGACAGAACACGCCAAGAGATTATTATTTATGGGAGTGGTGAAGCCAAGGGTACAAAACTGCACCTTCTAATTCTAATTCAACAATGCTATTTCAAAATCTATTTTTGGGTGTCCTATTCAGCCATTTACTTTTGAATATCCTATCTAGACACGTATTTTATTATTATTAGATGAGATTATGATATACACTCATCCATCTTATATAATGGTGATAGAGTAAGTATCTAAATATGACACCTAAAAGTGAGTGTTGAAATATCATTATTAATTTTAATTAAAATCAAATAAATAAATGATATACTATACATATATATATATATATTCTCAATAATTAAAAAAACTTAACTCTATCAAATCTATATTCCCATGTAGCTTGCAGTGTTCCATGTCCACATGAAACTCACTTTTTGGTGTCAGGCACCTGTTTTATCATAGTTAGATGAGATAAATAAGTGGGGATAAGTATAATTCATAACCTCATCATCCAATAATAACAAAGTGAATATTTGGATGGGACACTCAAATATAGGTGTGTGAATGAGACATCCAAATATAGAGGTTGACATAACATTATTGAATATCCTTCTCTGTCTAACTCACAGGTTAAATGTGCTAGGTTAAAAACTAATTAGTTTAATGGGCTAAGATTTAACTATCAGTGTATAATAATTAAATTATTTTGAATATTTATATAGAGGCATGTACTGCAGTTATCCTCTAATCCTAATTTTTTTTACACAAAAAGAAAACCATTTACTTTAATAATGGAAAATGACAGTGACCTTACTTGAGTTTTTGAAAAATTACCTCCTCTCTCCTCTATTTGTAAACTTTACTCAAGAGGTCCCTAAATTTATAAAATCATTTTAGAGACCTCTCATAAGTGTGTAAAATTAGTACACATCCCTATATTACATAATAAATAGTGTATTCAAGGGAGACTATTGTTACTAGGATAAATAGAAGATAGCTAAAATAAATTTCACCAAACCTTAAAAAAATTCAGCATAATTTACCTCATTAATAATTCAAAAATATTATTTTAACACCTAAAAGTGAGTGTTCAAAGTGGGTGTCTAATTAAAACACCCACTCAATCACTATTTGATGTAATGGTAAATCCAATTTTTTTTCATTTAGTCATCACATTCAAAAGGTGATAGAGTATTGGATATTCGGTCACTAATTAGACACTTACTTTTGGGTATTAGAATAGTAATGATTTTAAATTTATTTGTGGGTGTGTAAATGTAAGAAACTATAAAATATTACCTGGGCATAGCACGGGTATAGTGCTAGTAGAGAAACAAAAGTGTTATAATCATCAGTAGATCAAAAGAATAAACACAACTCAAACGTAAGCACCTAACAGCACCTAACACTGACATCAAGGTACAACTCAAAACAAATCTACAAGAGCATGCTCTTCAAAGAGAACCGAGAGAGCAAAATCAGCTCAACAAAAGTGGATCCTAAACATTGCAACCCGCAAGTTGTGCCAATGCTAGTGCAAAAACAACGCCTTCCTCATCTATCACAGACAACTTCATACTCTTGCCTAATTCTCGCGAAGGTCGAGCTTCTAACTATTACTCCAACTACAACATTGGGAACGGGCTCGTTCAAGTTCCCAATAAGTACTTTTAAAAATACTTAGAATGAAAATCTTAGAGGGTGTTTGGTTTCACCATTTCCTGTTTTCATTTTCACTAAAAACAGGAAATGGAAGCAAAAATGTGTTTGGTTCATCCTTTTGAAAATATTGACTGGAAATATTTTCAGAAATGTAGGAAATGGAAGTAAAAATGTGTTTGGTTCATCCCATATATATATATATATATATATTACATATTCCTCCAATTTTCACCATTATTTCTTATCTTGAAAAAAATGCAGACATGCATGTAATGCCGGTTAACGCTTTAGTATGATGTCAATTCAAATTCTAAAGAGAAGGATAAAGTAGTGGATCAATTTGATTATCGTGAGATACCATTCTTCAGTCTCAGCAAGAATATGCATGCACGGCTGAGATTAAATCTTTTTTTTTCTTTTATTTTTTTTGGGGCGCTCTCTTCTCTACCGGGCACAAAGTGTACAGTCCGCAAAGGAGGATTGGCGACGGGACCACTGAGCCCTTCCCTTTATTTGTTGGCATTTCCTCAGATCTCTTCTCATTCAATCATGGTGTGGAAATTGTATGTCTTCTTCTTGAATGCCAACGATTACGTCAATGTCGGAAAAGGATCGATCAGAATGCTCTGGTTGTTGAAAATTTGTGTGGTAGGGCAATAGTGCGAAAGAGAGATGTAAGATCCAAAAAAATAATGGCTTGTTGGATCCCATATTTATTAGTTGTTCGCTTGTCGGAGAAAATAATTTTGGTAGAGTAATCAGTATTGAGATAATTATGCAGACACTTTAAAATTATTCAGAATGGAGAGATAGGGGCAGAAGTGGATCAGGCGCTGTGAAATAGTGCCGGATTATTGGGGGAGAAATGGAGGAGATGGGTTCGGAGAGGGGTCACGGCTTTCTAAAATAGGTATTTAATCCCAGTTGTACAAATTTAATCTAAAAACGGAAAATGTTTTTTTTTTTTTGGTCCTTTTTCGCATAAAAATGACATTCTTATTTGAAATATATCTAAAGAATTATTTTCATAAATTTTTCGATAACATGAATTGATACTTGGTATACAACTTTTTGAAATATTTTTCACTTGAATATTTGTATTATCCAAGAACTATTTTTTCATACTCATTTTCCGATAACTATTAATCTAGTTGCGGCTGTTAATTAGCGATTATAACGTATATTAAGTAGGATTATTTTCATTTAGTAATGATAATTAATAACCACACCTCATAATTCATGTAATCTCGCCTCTTTTTTCTTTTTTTGTTCATACGTGCTGCATGTACTAGTACTAGTAACACTAATTAAATTCTGCACTCTCAACTCAAGAACAGATTTTTCGATTCTAGACTAATCGTTGACTGCACTAATAATGCATGCAGCTGTATTAAATTATGAGGGAGATGTGGCTGCATACACTCTGAAACTAGCAACAGATCCAAGGGCGGAAAACCGTGTGGTTATCTATAGACCTCGCGGAAACATTATCTCTCAGTTGGAGTTAGTATCCTTGTGGGAACAGAAGACAGGTCGAACGTTCAAACGGGTGCATATACCCGAAGAGGAAATCGTCAAGCTCACAGAGAGTAAGATAATAGTAATTTCATTACGATTATACACTTTAAAGAATACACCATGCATGCAGTATTAAATGTTGTTACAAAAAATTAAATAAATGGTTCCCGGAGAATGTTTGTTGTTGTTGTTTCATGTAAAATATACTAACCGCTTTTTTTTTTTTCCTCGGTCGAAACCATATATTTTGTTGAATTCATCAGATCTTATGTCTGTATATATATATACTTGTTGATAAAATGACAACTAATTTCCCTTTTGTAATTATTTATTATTGTTTGCAGCACTAGCATTCCCAGAAAATGTACCTCCAGCTGTGCTGCACAACATATTCATTAAAGGAGATCAAATGAGCTTTGAACTGTCTCCTGATGATGACCTTGAGGCTTCCAAGTTGTATCCTGACTACAAATACACTTCCATTGATGCCTACCTCGACGCTTGCTTGATTAATGCCCCAAAGCCCAAATTGGCTACATTTGGATGAAGTGATGAACTGTTCCGGATGTCATATTGAGGAATATATACATGAAGAAAGAACTAAGTTTAATTTGAAACCAAATTGTGTATTAATTAGTACTAGTACACAAGACTCATGCATAAGTGTGTTACTAATTTTATGAACATTTAATACAATTCATCAGTCATTCTTGTTGTTGGTTGAAAAAAGATACTGGGTGCGGTATGTATATATATATATATACTTGGTTGTTTTTAGTAGATTTTTTGTTTTGGGGAGTGACTATCATATTGCGCTCTTTTTTTGTTTTAATCTATTATCACTCTCAATTTAATGAACTTTTATCTAATTATATATCCTAAAATGTCCTTCCTTTTCTTTTATATTTAAACTAATAATTTATTGTTACCTTCGTATGATTCAACTCATTCTTTTTACCAATCCAGAATCTTTATTATTAAATATTATTGAATAAATCTTCTTTTTGTATATAATTATTTGTGCTCCTGAATTTTTTTATTTTGTAAAAACGGGATCATAATAATTTTATGTAAATATTAAATTACCTTTTAAAATTTATGATGTAATAATTATCTATAATACATAGTATAGTAAGTATGTTAGATAAAAAAAATTTAAAAGTGAATAAATGATTTATAATATACAACAGACATTCCCAAGTTTTTTCATCCTGTGTTTATATATCTTATTTTAGTATTAAATAAACATGTATTAGTATTTTCTATGTCAATCTCTCAATTTTTATAATTGTTTATTTTTTTATTTTTATTCCAAACATGTATATACTCTATTGCGATAAAGATTTTATACTAATGTTTGATAATATATTTTTAAATCTTTATTTGAAGGTGTTTTGAAAATATATAAAATACTAAAATTATTAAATAAAATGATAAATATTATTGGATGATATTTTTTTACATTAATAGTGAAAATTAAGTTTCAAAATTATTATCAATAATATTTTTATCTAGTTCAAAATTTATTAATGCTGTTATAATTTAAGTTTTATATTTTTTTATTATAATAAAAATTTCAAGATTTTTATTGCAACATTGATAGTGATATTATATTTTGTAGTATGTTTATATAAAAATTTAATTCCTATACATTGATAATGTAAAATATTTTTATACTATTATTTAGTCAAATCATCTCATTTGGATGACTTTTCACATAGTAGATATGAGATTCAATTACTTCTGTTGATATTACAATATATGATTAGATAATAACATAAAAAAAAAACTTACATTATCAATGCATGCAAATTAAATTCTTTATGCAATATTAAAATAAAAAGTACAAAAATACCACTATACTTAAATAAAGTTGTTCAAAGTTAAAAAAAAAAAAAATCAATTTAGACACTATTGTGTTATATAGTTTTTTTAATCTTTATGCAAAAATATTGATTTAATGTGTTTCAAGGGAAAAATGAGTAAAATAGAAGATTCTCATAAAATAAAAATATCACAAAAATTAAATAAAATAAAAAATTGAAGAAAATTATTATTATTATTATTATTAGAAGTTGAGTATGCCTTAAAAAGGTGATAAAACTGTTTTTTTTAAAAAAAATAAGTGTTTTTTTTAATAAGTCAATTGAAATACTCTAAAAAATATATATAAATAATATATTTTTTTGGTTTAGCTAACTAGTATCTTAAGTGCATTGATTAAGAGTTTTAAAATGATAAGTATTTATTAGAAATGTATGATTTTGTAAGTTTAAAGTATAAGGTCCACTATTAAATTTATAAATTTATTTTTATTGGACATCTTATCATATATACTTAAGGTATTGATTAGATAAATCCTTTTTTTTCTATAGCAAAACGTTCAATCCGAACGCATACAAAGTCCCAAAATAAGAGTAGGACATTAAGTTGTGGTAAATACAATTCAATTAAATGTGGCAAATACAATTGTCCTGCGGGAATGACCATTGCCCATTTAGGACGATCTTATTAACTCAATGGCCATTCATTCTGGACTTTCCTCCTCAGAAACCCATTGGTCATTCTCATTTCATTTTGCAAAGCATCAGTATACATCCTGGTGATTGCAACCATATATACCTGATGTAAATTTGAGGGCATATTACCCAATCTAATGCATGTGGTAGTTATTGATGGAAAAGGACTTGTGGGACCTACCCACTCACACACTTTTGGGCTATTATCAGTCTCAACCCACACCTCTTTCATTCTTCACAGTCTAACCCCACCCCTAATTCAGTTTTTCGTTTTGACGTTTGTATCTCTATATATTGTTGCTGGTATGCTATATAACTCATACACACACTCACTAAAATAAATACCAAAATACAACCCAATTATTACTGTTTGAGCATATACCCTTAGCCCTTTTCAACTTTCATTTGAAACCCATCTCCAAGCTATGACAACTTGCATTGACCGGGCAGGATCCATTCCGAAGTCAATGGCAAGTTGTTTGTATGCTCTTCTATTAACAAGATGGAATCTCATCAGCTTTTCATTTGACACTCACGTTATCATATGATGTGGCTATTTGTGTTATATGGGGTATAGAGGTAATAACATTTCTAATATATATGCCTGTTAATAGGGTGGAGGCACAAGGTATCTGCCTAGGACCTATTGATAGAGAATATAAAAGTGTTAATTTTAACACCTAAAAGTAATGGTCTAAATGAGTCATCCACTCTATTATGGCCACAATTACTTTGACCCATCTATTATATTCATTAGTAATAGAGTGAATGTCTCACTTAAATACCCACCTTTAAATTTTGAAGTAACATTATTTTACGGGGATACATGAGAGGGCGAGGGACACATATTTGACATTGTGTGGTGGTTGTTGAGTAAATGCATACGCTTTTGATTATGGTGCACATATCACCAATCTAAAGTAAGAAATTTGATCTAAACATCACATCATACGTACCCATTAACCAAAATAAAAAATAAAAACTAAAACTTTATCAAATGGAAATGAAAACCCACATGTAAATATGGTTGAAGGGCTTAGAAAGCACAAAAGAAAAAGAAAAAAAATTCATTGATGGCAGGAAGGAAACCTTAGAAAGTATTAAA
Organism: Dalbergia cultrata; assembly: GCA_031216105.1. NCBI lineage: Eukaryota > Viridiplantae > Streptophyta > Magnoliopsida > Fabales > Fabaceae > Dalbergia > Dalbergia cultrata. The sequence goes on along the minus strand of CM062349.1, from coordinate 303,167 downwards.
GAGAATTGATAAAGTTGTAATGATGCTTGGGTTTTGATAGGAGTTTGTAACACGTGGAAATTGGAAAGGATGTGAGAAGACAGACAAAATTGAGTGTACATGAGAAGACTGATAATGTGAGAAGATAGACACTATCAATTATTATAATTTTTATTCTGGAATTGAAAAGGCTGATTATTATTGACTATTGATTGATATTCCAAATTTATAATAGACTAGAAATTTGTGGGATACCAACAGATATTACCGACAGTTACATATCCATCGGTAAATGCTAATCGGATTTCCAAAAGTTGTTAAATTTTCAATTGTGACAATTAATTTACACAACAATTTATCGACAAAACCGTTAGTAGTTAATGGTTTCATTGTGTGCCATATGGCACACACAATACAATTTTTGATGGGTTTATCAATTGGTTCAATAATAATTCTTAGTACATCAATAATTTCACACGCGTCACGTGATGTAAGAAACTTGTCGATGAATGTACCGACAGTTGTTTAATATTTTATTTTTAGTTATTGTTCCTTAAATTACCAACGGATTTATTGATCAGTTATTAAAAAATGTTTTTATTTTAAATAGCTTTTTTATTTTTTAATCAACATTATAGACGTGTTTATTGACCGGTTAAATATATTTTTAAATTGTAGTTTTTAATGTTTACCAAGGGAGATAAAAGTAATGGGATTGAGAAAGAAAAATAGCTACAATTAATGAATATAATGATGAAATTAGTGTACAATAATTAATTATTCATTAGAATTTTATAAAGATAAATAACATGAACTATTTTTTCCCCTAAAATTACTATTATGTTGAAATAAAGAACTAGGCAATTTATTTTAACTTTGTGATGTACAAATATAATTACTTCCTTGATTCCTTAATAATAATGATACATAAGGTGTAATTATAAGTAAAAACACAAGGGTTAAACAAATAATTTAACAGCTTGGAACTTTTTGAATTTTGAAAAAAATTAAATTACCCTTTCACTTATTCTGGGAGCATTAAATCCTTATAAAAATAAAATATGTTTGATGGAGGGCTTGTATGGACCTTAAACATATAGGTTGACACATCCTAAGCTACATATATGTATTTATAGCCAAATTATTGAAAGATATCGTGACTATCATATCTGAATTATTATGTAGCAGTTTAACTTTTTTCTAATACTGTGTCCACGATGAAAACAAATTTTATTATAAATAATATATCAATTTTATTAGAAAAAGAAAAGGATTACATCTTATTAAAAAAATTATGATTTGGGAAAAAAAAAAAATAGAGTAGAGAGACATTTCAAAATCATCCCATTAGTGCAGAATGGTCTTGTATTATTTAAGACGATGAGTATGAATCTAGGAACTTTCTTCTAGAAGCGTAAACAACTTATTTGCTCTTAAACCTACAATAATATATGAATCTCGTGCTCTGAATCGCCTTCCATGTGAATGTGATGCATAAATGACTGTTTAGGCACAAAAATTGCCTGTTATTTGAGAGTTGTAAGTACTAATAATCTTTTTTTATTTTTTGCCCTTACACATATTCTTTCTTACACACACACACACAACTTATTTGGGTACTTTCTAAGTTAACAGATGAAAATAAAATGTCTTTCATTTATATCATTTAGAGAATACCGCCTTAGTTATATTTTTTTTGATGAAATCGCCATAGGTGCATAAATCATTATTCATGTCACTCTAATTATATTTATATTTTAAATTTGATTTCGATATATTGTCAATGTAATTTTTTTTATAAAGTTATCCAATCATATTTTGTCATATCAATAAAACATGATTAATTCTTATTGGATTACTTGAAAACTCATGTATATAGGAAAATTTAATTACATAACAATGTCAAAAGAAAATATTATATTGTCAATGTATTTAAATGAATTAGATCCTTATATTTTTAGTATTATATATAATCTAATGTTATAAAAAAATCATACAAAATAAGAACTTTCTTTAATAACATCAAAAAATTTCTCCTAACTACATTGCAATTAATTGAAGCATGCTCGAATATTCTTGGGGTTAAGTTTAGTGCTTATGATTGGTCCGTGGGGTTAAGTTCACTATGAAAATTGTACAAGTGAGTTTTAGTGTAAGAAACAAAGCTCCTTAATCAATATAGGGCATCAATTATCATACATGCCACTCCTTATATTTTTAGCCAAAACAAGTTTTTTTTTTTTCAAAGACATTTTAGGAATGTTATATATAAAGGCAATAAATAAGGAGTGATATTAGACAATTGGTTGCCACTCCCTAATAAGAAATGAAGAGAATAATTTATTAATTTACGCATCAGAACATTCAAAGCCTTCTAAATAAATGGAGAGAGTTTTAAATAAAGGAAGAATGGCATGGGACTTGGGTAAGAGACTCGGTCTGGGCATGGATAATGAGGACCTAGTCATTGAGTGTCTTTGACTAAATTTTGGAATTCAAAGCAAGGTGGCGCAAGTCGTAAACTTCTGGAAGAAGGGATAGAACAAAGAAGAAAGTTTGTCATAAAAGAGTCATAGTAGACTGTTGGGGTTCTTTTGTTGTTTGTGTTGTAGGCAGCATAGTGGTTTTGACGTGTTGCTTTCAATGTTGTTTGTAGTTCTCCTGGGTTCTTTGGTGGACTCTTGTGGTTTTCTTCTCTCTTTGGAGGGTCTTGGAGCGTATTTCTTTGAGCGTATTTCTATCTATGATAAAAACAGAAAATTAAAAAAATAAAAAATCCATTAAGGGATTCTAGGTACCAAACGTAGTACCAAATTTTGGCACTCATCTTATGCAGCATGAACATGGTATATACTAACACAAAAATGTCCAACTCTTGTATCCAAGTGTTACTACACCATTCCTTTCATTTCGAAGCAATCAACAAGAGAATATATATATATATATAGAATTTTAATATCTAAATATCAGTGTTCGTTCCATTTGCATATTAGGATGCACACTCTATCAATGCTGGATGAAATGTTAACCCCTTATCCCCAATTATCCATCTCTTCTAAGAATGATAAAAGGTGAATACTTTGGTATCCCAATAAATCAGAGGGTTTCAATACCATGACAAGCCATGTAACACAAATTTTGCCAACTAACGGATCAAGATAAGAAGAGTTCTTTATTTGCTATTTTGTCCTTTGCGAGAATTAAATTTTAAAATGAGCCCAAAAGGGATTAAATTGCAAAATGATAAAAATAAACAAACTTAGACAAAATGCCCAAAAAATTTATGAAATTAAATGAAAAATCCCAGATCACCAATAAGTTTCTTCTCAAATCTGTAACCCTGACATCTCTCATCCATCCCAATCGAACACCATATATTCCTCAAATTGAACTCTATGCCCCAACGTCTACTTCAAATTGGATATGTTGATTGCTACTTCGTAAAAGCTTTGGCCTTCTAACTTTAGTTGTAGACTTGTAGTTATGCGTTTAGTTTCTTTGATTGAAAAAGTTCTTTACGTTTCGCAGCTTGATTGGCATTCGCCAGGACTGTGGTGTCTTATGTTATATTACCCATGAGGAATTCTTTTGGAGAAGACGACGAAAGAAGTGTAGGTGGGGAGGATAAGATATCGCTTCCTGAAAAAAACAATGTTATATCATTCTATTCAAATTTTTGTGAGCCCATTTGAATGGTAGTGTGTTCAGAATCATCATTTCAGAGCTCGCAGGTGAGGTGGTATTTGTGACTGTGCCGCCGCGCAGCTCCGTCGCGAATCCACCTCTGCTCCACCACCGTCGACAATTACAACATTCTTCGTCGCCGCGGACTGAACTGCGAACTAATCGCACTCTGTCGCGCCAGCCCCTTTTGCCGTGAGCTCCACTATCGCGCTCCATGTTGCCATCTCCGCCCAGATCAACCGTGACCGACCACCACACTGCATCGCCATAGACACCACCACAACTGCAACAGCCCCAAATCGTTCTGAGGCACCCACCGAGTTGGCCAGGAGCCCCCACACGAACCACCTCCGGATCGGCCCTTTCATCACCCCGAACAATTGGGGTGTTAGGGTTTAGAGATTTGAGAGGAAATTGATTGGTGATTTGAGAATTTTTTATTTTGAATCTAAATTTCAGAAATTTGTTGGGTTTTTTTTTTTTTGTCTCAATTTGTTTACTTTTAAATTTTGCAATTTAATTTCTTTGGGCTTATTTTAAAATTTGATTTTTGAAAAGGACCAGATAGCAAATAAAGAGCTCTTCCCATCTTCGAATGTGTTGGCAATATTTTTGTCATATGGCCTATCACGAGTGGTCACATAGCAAGGTATTGAAACCCTTTGATTTGTTGAGGGTACCGGAGCGGAGCAATCACTCTGATAAAATGGTGTCCAAATGGGTCATCCACGTCTAGGTGTTAAAATGGGTGTCCAAATGGATCATCCACATCTAGGTGTCAAAACAACACTGTTACAAAAAAAACAAAAAGAAACTTGCAAATTATCTAATCTCATCTACTCTGTCTATTACATCCAACGCTCTCTCTTTGTCAATCCCAAAATCAATCACAGGAAGCTTAGACAAAATCCTCCTAAAAGATGATGTTTCATTGCTTTTACTTGCTGATGAGTGACTGTAACTCCTGGCCACTATGCTGTTCTCCCTCCATCTAGTCCTCACACTGTCAAAGTCCAAGCTTTTGCTGACCCTTCTGATTTGTGATTTCTTACTTACATTTTGCAGCATGGTTTGCTCATCAATTGTTAGCAATGGTAATGGGGTATCATATGTAAACTGCTGATTTGTCTTCTGCTGGTTTTTAGGCTTCCCTTTGCCAGTATCATTGCCAACCTTACTTTTGATGGCCAAGTGTTGAAGCCACAGGAGTAGTTCAAGGATATAATTTTCTACTTTGCCTTTATCTGCATGGTGGAATGTCTGAATCCGCATTACACCAGCCTGAAAAGTCTTCCTATTCACCTCAGAGCTTCAAGAACCAACCAAGTATATGAAATCAGAAAGGATACAAAGTAAAAATAAAAATAAAATGCGGAAAAGCATACAAGTTTTGTAGTTCATAATAAAAGCAGCTAGCAGAGACTTGCTACTCACCCTGTGTTTGCCCATTCTCCTACCCAACCAAAACCGTGATGTGCTCTGATTTCATTCAATTTTAGAACAGGCCAAAAAAAATAATTGGAGTTAGCTTATATATATATAGTAAATAAACTGATGAATAAAGGAAGCTTCTGATAATGGTGAGCAAGAAGGTAGTTGATAAAAAGCCAGACATCTCACTTTGATGTGTTTGTGGCAATTGGAACCAGCCAATGTAATGTTTTCTCCATCTCATCCTTGATATCTGCTACAGTTAGCTGCAGGAAACATACAGAAACTTTGAGAAAAGAGCACAAAAACAAGGAAAATATTTATGTAGGAGATTTTCTTTGGTTGGAAGCAAAAAGCTTAATAAAGCAGAAGAAAACTTTTTGTTCGAAGTGGTAATAATAAAAACTAGCTGAAGAATGCAGACAAGATCATACCTCTTCTACTACATGAAAGGATGATAATCTGGAACGTAAAGCTGATTTTATATCAGGAGGCAAGCTTTGATATAACGCATCCCTTGTATTTGCAGGCATAGAACTCGACCTGGCTACCTGAGTGTGTCCACAAGGGCTCCTCAGTACAATGCTCTTCCATGCATAAGCTTAATAATAAATGGCAGCTAGCAGAAATTTGAACAACTATAACTAGATGCAGACCCGAAGTCACGAAATCAGCAGTGCCTAGGATGTACTATGAGAACTTGACACAGAATAAACTCAATCCATAAAAACAAAATTTAAGGTATATTATTTGATTCTTTGACAAATTGAGAAGTTGAACTATAACAAAGAAAGGGTTGAAAATCAAATAACACTTTGATATTTTTTGAGGCATGATCTCTATCCTATCATTAGAAGTTTAGATCTAAAGAATCAAGGGAAAAAGTACGTAGCTTTTCCAATGTAGAAGTACCGGTCAGAGGTGTCATAAACCACAATGGGAGATGATAAGAATCAAACTCTAGACTTTTTAGTCATATCATGTCATGAACCACCTCTTCCAAAATCTTAAAATATTGGATAGACATATAAGTGGTTTTATACACTAACAGGAGGCAGCAAGGCATATTGATAATAAATTGACCATGAAAATGCCAGGTTTTTTCTTTCCTTTAGTTGTACTGTGCAGAACTCATTCTACCAGATTTCCTCAACAGTTATAGAGAAAAATGTCTTTCGAAATAGTAAGTCATAACAACCTTCATAAAGGCCTACAAACAATAGCTATATCGCAGGGTCAAAATTTTAATAGAAATATCAACATTTTATACCCTAGCCTTTCCTCAACACCTTAAGACATTGAACCATGGTATTGGATGCGTTGTCATGAGCCACTGATTAGAGCAACATTCTAAGTTGGAAAGATGCTTCCCATCGTCTTTCATTAGAAAATGTCATATATCTTTAAGGCTTGCATACCATCCAATTTTCACTTAAGAGGCATAGAGCCTTAGACCTTCCCATTCTATGATTGAATGAGTGATTATATTGATTTATATTTGTACACCTCACAAAGCTCTTTATTAGAAAGTGCATCAAGGGCAAGAAGGAGGGGAAAATTTAACTTTGCATTTTTGACTGACTGAAGAATTCTAGTTGTAGAAAATTAAATTTAGTGCATCTTTAAATTTCATATTACTTGCTAAAGTGAAAATTAATTCTAATCGTAATTTAATAATAACAAATTTATTACCATAAATATGAAATTAATACAATTCAAATTTATACCTATGTCATGAATGACATGAAACTTTTAACACATGACTTAGTTTTAGGATAATTGAGTGCCATATGTAAGCACCTTTTTTTTTCAAAAAATTATATGTATATGTACGAAGTTCTAGCTTTAGGGAAAATTCCAAATGGCAGAACTAGCTGCCACATGGTGGAAGGGCATAGCTTGTACACTCCCTTTATGTGTTATATTCCTTAATGAATTCATGGTTCAGTTTCCCTATTAACAAACTACTGATTAAATAATTAATTTACAAGTTCAAGGCGATTACATGACATCTGAAACTGACAGAAAGAAGTAACAGAGAAGTAGCACAGAAGAACTTCAAGTTCAAGGCAATTGGAAAACCAAAACAAGAAACTCAATTATATTTAAACCAGGTTCAAAGGAAGGCACAAAAAAAGCAGACCTGCAACAAAATAATTACAGTAAAGAAGATAACTTACAAGAGTATCAATTTGGAGCACTATGTTTGCATAATGCAAACCAAGGCCTGCAGGGCCCAATCTTTGGCGATTGTTCATGTGTCCAACCAGTGGTCTAAGGCTATCTGCAAGTACCCATGGCAACACAATTATGAAGCAAAATACAGCTTTCAGTACAAACTGATTTCAACAATAATTTAATGAGAATATATATATTTCAAAAAAGGATTTATCTCTCTTTCTCCCTCCCCTCACTTTCTCTGTCTCCCCTTCAAATTTAAACTTTGTCCAACAGCTACAAAATAAGGCTAACATGGCTGAGATTCACAAAGTGGCTATCAATAATGTTCGTTTGGTTTAGATTTTGATAGAATTATTTTTGAAAAAATTGAAGTTGAAATAATTAAATGTAAAAAACTGATTTGAAATAACCGATTTATGTTTGGGAATTATGTTAAAAAAGTGAGTTAAAAAGAACTAATGTGAGATGCAAAAACAAAAGCTAATATATTCAGCTTTGACTAGAATCAGTCTTTATCAATATGGGATAATCCTCCCAAAAGCAAAAATCAAAACCAAACAGTTTCACCCTTTTGCAACTCAATTTTAACCACTGCAACGGGGAAAAGTTTGCATTCCATACATGCACTAAGCCATCACATTGATAAGAACAGATAAGAATTACATTAGGTGAACAGAAAAACAAATCAAGTGAAGTAAGCATGATCTAATGGCCTTTAGTGGGCAATATACCTGCACTGCAAAAGGCATTGTCTATCTCCAAATTCAAAAAGTGTACAGTGTCTACAAGCTTCTCCATAATCTGCAATCCATTAGATTATGAATTATATTCAACTTGTCTCAATTATTCACTTATGCATACAATGAATGTGCATCTATAAAATGAAAATTAGTTCTCTATGCCATCTCTGGCAATGTAACTGGATCGGAGACAATAACAGTCTGATAGAGAATGGAACAAATAGGAGAAGGATACACGAGGATGAGACAAACACATCATGTAGAGCAGCAATCTGAAGTTACCTCCTCCAAACTTCTAGACCAAAGCGACTTTTTCTTTAAGTGTTTAATTTGCTTCTTTTGACTTTTAACTTCTGCCTTCAAGAAGGCAAGGCTATCACCTGTAAGATGAAGGATACTGAAGGTCAAATGCATATCTATAAAAGATAACATAAAGGAATGCTGCTCAATATATTGCAAGGTAAAACATCTTGATCTGAGGGATTTTTGTGTAATACAGTAAGTAAACATTTAGGCCTTCATACACATTCTCAACAAGGATAGACAGTTTTGGCTCCAAAAAAAATGAAACAACAATCAGTTAGAACCAAAAATGGGTGCTTTGGCAACTATGATGTGACTGTAAGGGATGACTTTCAAATGAGACCAAAGGCAGATCAACAAGGCATAAAACAAAAGAGGATACATCTGATGCAGAATTTAGATATCTAGTTTATGTCCACTTCAGAGTCCTTGGTGAAATAGTAGTTAATGCTAGCATACACCTTTCTCAATATTTTACAACCGATCACATCATCAATATCAGCCTCTAGTCCTCTAATCAAGTTCCACACATATTTAACACCATCTAAAAACAAATCACAAAAGCAAAATTAATCTTCTGTTTTGGTTAAAACTCTTCAACAGCTTTGGATTTTAGGTTAAAAATTGCTCATCATGAACAAGAGTTTAAAGTTTGCATATCATGCAATGGGTAGTACTCACAATTACTTTTTTGAGCTGCACCCAAGTTATCCTCCTCTCCACATTTACGCAGATAATCTTGTTCAAATCTATCCAAAGCATGTAATTCATGGTATAACTCCTGCAGCCACAATCCAATTTCTTTTATAATTGAATTCCATTAAAAAAGTACCATGTCAAATAAAAATCGAATACATGGAGCAACAAGTCACTGAAAACATCAACCTAATAAAGCACATATTTGCAGCCAAGGAAAGAGAATAGAAAACCTTAGACAAATTTACCAGAAAATGAGAACAAGTACAGATGAGCAAATGCAACAAAAGGGGGGATCAAATATAATTCTTCACACTGCAGGTTATTTAACAAAACTATCAATTTATAAATAAGTAAATACAATAGTTCAACAATGATTTATGACATCACATTCGTTCAGTAAGAAGCAATTTGCAAACATATTGTCATGAACAGGCTCTTTAATAGGTAGAGGTACATAAATGATTTTATATCTAATATGCCCCTTATGCAAATGGCTGTTGGGAACGAAATACAACTTATTTAATTTAGAAGAATGGAACTGACAAGGATCAAACTCTATACTACTTGATCATAGAAGCTTCGATACTATGTCATGAACCATCTCTCCTAACATAAGTCATTGAACGGAGGTAATTGAATGGTTTTATAAATAACACAAATCAATAACGATTAAAATCTAACCAAGAAGATAGTACACCTAATATCACATTGATTTTATTTCAAAACATTCATGTTTGCCATTATGAAATTTTGATACATACTCAATGTCATTTCAAATCCTGTAAGTCATTCCAAAGTTTCCATAAAAATCAAATTAAGTAGTTAAATGTATCCAACAAATTACTAAACAGCTAAAGTAGTTGAATACGGAAGTTCCCATTTAACTTTGAGAACAAATCATGAAAAATATAAAAGGAAGAAGGAGATAGAGGAAGCAGGTGATAGAAAGAAAACTCTCTTTGCAATTGAATTGTTATACGACAATAAGTAGTTAAAAATCTTTTGTGGTTATTGAGTAATCATTTATAAACTTAACAACTTAAGTATATCATTCCCGAATTGCAAAGGCTTTTAGCCAATGTTCCTTCTTTTTGTAAAAAAAAAAGAATAAAAAAAAAAAAACCTAGATTTTCAGTTTCGTTGACAGTCCTCAAACAATACTGAAGTATTTTCTTAAGTATCATGAGGAATACACTCACAGCTGTAAAATGAACCAAAGTCATCAATTGTTCCATTGTTGATTCTGCCTCATCCCGTGACTGTCTTTGATCATTTGATTCTCTGCTAATTCTGAAATTCACAACAAAAAAGTAGCTCAAAATAAATATATGAAAGGCTAAATACCTATTTTTTAAGATGAATGAACGGCTAGACGAATTGAGTGAGTACAATTTATATTACTTCTCAAAGTAACGGTCTAAGTTGTGCCACTGAGGATCTTTCGAACGATTTCCAAAACGAATAACCTCGTCAGAGAACATTTTCAACTCCTGCCTGAAAACATGATCCCAAGCCATTCACAGTTAACATTATAATTCTATAAAATTGCAGCAATCCAGAACAACAAAAAGTTAGGTTACTAATGGCATAGGAGGCACTCCCAAGTAATTTGACTAAATTCAACACTTACCTCTTGTCTGCAGCAACAATCCCAAGAAGTTCATCCATATCTTTCGATACTAAATCTTGCACAGCCTCTGAAAGAAGCACCTCTTCTTTTAAATGCTTAATACTTTTGCTGGAAAGAAATTGCAGAAGATTGTAACCTTTGACAATTGTGTTTGCAACCTCGAATGCCAAGATAGAAATCTCGTTCCCCTTTACCACAGCTCCAGAAACAAATCCACTGCCGGCATTTAAACTTGTCACGCTGCTCCCAAGAGTGTCCAAAACCTCCACTGCCTTCCCAAGTCCAGCTCTACCAATGCGCGAACCCACCTCTGAGACCTAAAATAGAAAGACATTTTTTCGTTCCTCCTACATTAGCATATAGTACTTGTAGACATCACACTTCTCAGATGGACAAGTAAATTACCTAAGACCAGAAATACAAGGCTATAAACCAAAACTGAAAACAACCTTTGAATTTGTCATTGATATTATGAAACACCTATTCCTTCACATTTAAAATAGAGAAATGACTTAGAAGTTAGCTAAACTATTTTTAGGTTTTGAGTAGAAGTTGATACAAACAGCTTCTGTGAAAAGTGATTTTTTTTAGGTTTAAAACAATCATTTTTCTGTCAAAAAAATTTTAAACAGACACACCCTTAATCTCTACTACCCCCCCCCCCCAAAAAAAAAAAGAAAGGAAGAAGAGAGACTGTTAGTTGCATTAACATAATCACATAACTCAAGCAGCAAATTCACTGTTTCATCCCCTTTCCATGTTTAATGGTATTTATCTACACAGTTTACGTTGAGTGACATTATGGACTAAAAGATTGGTAAGTGAATTGAATAATTGATTGAGATCACAATAAAATAGAAAGCATCAAATATCTATAAAACCAAACTTGAAACCAACCTTTGCTACAGCAGCTTGCCTTGACCTTACAGACCTAGACTTCTGAGGACAAGAGTCAGTGAAACGTGGGATTCCATCATAGAATTCCTCATCAGTTCCTCCAGTGCCACCACTGGTCCCAGCAGCTTCGTGCAGCTGCAGATTCCTGTCCATTGTTTCCCTCACCACAGGTGCTGTGGTTAAACCACTGCTGGCCTTGTTGCTGTGTACAGCAGCAGCAGCAACATCATTTTCACCTGTCTTGGCAAACACCATGTCATCCTCAGAGGACCTGGAACACAGACCCCCCATCACCTGAGACAACCAGATCAAGAACTCAATCTTTGAACTTGAACTCCCTGCCATCATCTGCAACAACAACAACCAATAGATAAAAAAAGAGGCAACTAGACACTCATTTGAATGGTGCCTTTTTTTTTTCTTTTTCTTTTTTCTTTTTTGTGTCCCTTGGACTTGGTAGTTGTTGAAGGTTGCTGTATGGTCAATAATAATACTAACAAAGTGAGGTGGAATGTTTAGTGTTGGAGAAAAAAGAGAGATGGAAGGGAAGTTCTTTGTCCCTTGTAACCTGAAAACAAAGAAGAGGGAACTTGGAATGGAAGTGAGGGAAAGTCTAAAGGAGGAAGGGAAGATAGACAAGACAAAACAAAAGAAAACACAAAAAAAAAAAAAGAATGACAATATGAGCAGGGAAAAGTCTACCTGATTCTCAATGGGTGCCAACAACGCATCTGAATAATAGTCTTATTAATTAATTAGTTATTAGTTATTAAAAAAAAATACTAGTATTCACACAATTCTTTCCCATATCTGTTTACGTGACATAATATTAGTTTGAGTTTGTAAAAATAATGATAAGCTCAATTATAATCAATAATTGAAAAAAGTCATATAAATGTAACTTTATGTCACGAAGGTTGTCACATATGATAGGTAGTTAGATATTTTAACTATTTGATAATTGATTTGATTTATGAGGATAAATATGAATAAGTTCTTGTAATAAGAGGTAAAACTCACATCTATAAACTCTATCCTTTAAGGAGATTGGCCATTATTTCTCACAATAAATACCCTTATTCTATCCAAAAAATATTTAAGTGTAACATAATGTGTGTACAATGAATATATCTGTATCTGATTTTGAGTGATGTTATTTTTATATCTTAAGAATTTGTGTCTATTAGAATATTCATTTTATCATTATTAGATATTAATAAATGAATTGAATGAATGAAAACTATTATTATATCTAATAATAATAAAATAAATATTTTAATATACATCCACCTTTAAAATAATATTTTTAGATTACTTATGATATATGACAAGTGCTGAATGAAGAATTGGGATGGGGTGCGAGACGGTAACAATTGATTCAGTTGAACACTTATTTAAGATATTGAAGTTGGGTATTATTAAAAAAAAAGAGTATTAAAACGAATTTAGCTATCTAACATTAATAATAAGTTAATCTGGTTTAAATTAAATTAGTCAAAGTATAGTAGAATCTAAATATTAATAATTACAAAAGAATGGGATGCAAGACTATTAAAGTCGTAGAAAGGCAGACGGGGATGAGATGTGAGATTGACCGTGCTCCATTCGGCCCAACCATTTCTTAGGACGGACCGCATACCGTAGCGTACAGGCTATGCCGAATTTCTATGCCTTTTTTTTGAGTAGAGGAATTTCTCAGCCATTTAAATGGGAAAAAAATTGCGTAGAAAAGAAGGTGAAAAAGGAAATTGACCAAAAGAAGGAGAAAAAGAAAAAAGAAAAAAGAGGTTCAGATCACAGGTAAGAAAAATGTAACAAATAAGAGTATTTTCTTTTCACTCTCATGAAGTCAATAGGACAGTAGCTACATACGAAGAGCTACATCATGTTGACCCCAGAAAAAGCCAAGCTACGCTACTACTGACGAATTATTATTTTTACAACTTCCTAATGAGATGCCAGTTAACTAATTACTTTTCTGATGATTATATATGAGTAGTTTGAAAATTAAATAGTTCTATATAAAGTGTGTATTTAATTTTTGTATTTGTAGAATTGATTTTAGATATAATTGATTTTGTTAGAATTGATTTAGTGACTTTAAAATAGAAAGATTTATATTTGATAATTCTTCTAAAAATGATTTTGATAGAAAGCAAAAAAATTTCACTTCTCTCAAAATCAGATCTAAAGATCAGAATTGATTTTGAAACTTCATAAACAAACAAGATATAACATTATCCAAATCAATTTTGAAAGGTTAATTGATTCTAACTCCCCTAAACATAAAATCAAACACATTGAATGTAAAGTTACACAGCTAAATATAGAAGATTAATTTTGATATATTGTAAATGTAAAAGAGTTTTACATCATTAATATTTTTTATAAGGAGAGTATTACATTATCATCAATCATATATTTTTATTTGTAAGACTTTTAAAATAATTGATGATTGAGTAAAATACTTTAACTTATGTAATAATATATGATTAGATATATGTGTAATTTTTTTACACCAACAGTATAAATTAAATTCTTAAAGATATTTGTTTAAGGTTTTATTAAAACTAAGGGACAGTTATCAAATAAGTCAAAATAATATAAATTACACATCGATTTAAATATAAAAAATAATTTTGAATTACTCTAAATAAAAAATTCCAACGTTTTTTTTATTGTTTTAGCATTTTGCGTAATCAGTACATCACTTGTGTTTTTTGCTATAGGCTTACTGTAAAAATATTTGCCATAGGATTCCTATAAAAATAGATTGCAGAAAATAGTATTACTCTTGCTTTTCTTTTTTCTCTTTTACTCTTTTTTCCTACTTTTTCATCACATGATTATTCATTTGTTACTTTAATTAGTGAGTTTTCTTGCCAGTGTACAGTCTGGTTAGCTTAAGATAGTAAGAGTTTTGATCACATTTGGCGAATCTCACTATTACTAACACATCAAGCAAAATCGAAAGATTGCATTTAAGTAAGGGATGTACAACGATCACCATTGATGTGGACAAGATGCAGGTTTTATGTTTTCGCGCTTTCTGTACTCCTTAGAGGTGCCTACTCGACAATGGGTCTTAATTTCTAGTGTGTTTGGCTAGTTTTTTGGTGCTTGGTGTGTTGAAGTTACACAATGGTTATGTTGTTCTAGGTAAGATGAAGAAGAATAATAAAGAAGGAGGAGGAGGTTCAATCCAAACCAGGCCTGGAGAAAAATGAATAATTTGTTCGTCCTTTGTAGTTTGCACCTTCCAAATCCCTCATATAGTCATATCAAAGTTAAAGTATTATTATTGTATAAAGCTAGTTTACGCGAGGATGCGTCAATAAATAGGATACATATAATTAGTTGATTTTTAATTTTAAGTGACAAATATGATTGTATCCGGACACCAAGCTTTTGCAGTTGACGAAGGGATACAGTATTTGATTGTTGTTTTCTTGCTCTTTCCTTTTTATTATCTCTGCTTACCGAAAGAGAATATGAACGCTTATATCATTTCAAAATCACTATTACATCACAACAAGTCTGTAACTCACATAAAAGAAATAAATGTCCTTTTGTTTTTTAGTAGTATTATTTATACTTACAAAGTGTGGGATACTTACAAAGTATGGGATACCGTATCAACACACTTTCAGAATAATTGAATAAAATATGAGACCCAAATAAATAGGATCCACAATCCATTTATGAATATATATGGGAATATGTCGACACAGTATATCACCTTTTATGAGTACAAATAACATTTCTCTTTGTATTTTAGGTTTTCGACCCTCTCACGTCAGGAAATAAAAAATCTAGCAAACAAGTGGTTTTTTAATTTTAATATGGAGTCCAGAGTTGCATAATATTAGGATATGTTGTTTATGGGGTAATTATGAAGGTAAGGTCAAGGTAACAGTATTCGATGCCCTCATATTATGATTCAAAAGAACCAAAGAAAAAAAGCCAAGGGGTATGCAATTCGTTGCCCTTGGATTGTAATTCACAACGGAAAAAAAACCAAGGGTACACAATTTGCTACCCTTGGATTGTGTTCCAAAGCCATTTTGGCTGGTCTTCAAATCGCTGGGAGTAAAATTTTTTCCACCTTGCTGCTTCGCATTCACTGCTCAATTGTATTCACGCGCTTGATCGCGTGCGGGTCTGCCTCCCTTAGTACCCACTGATCGCGTGCCTGCTACGAGCTTGCCTGGCGCGATGCAGTACGGAGTTGTGTGACCTGCCTTAGTGCTCCAACATGCATCTTGCATGCTTCCATCCATCAGACCCACAACACAAAATAATGGTGAGTGAATCAATCACTTGAAGCAATCCATGAATAAAAATTATTCCCCCGTGATATTGCTCTTCTTTAATACTGATGCTATAAAAGAGAGAGTTTGGTGAGAGTTCTTTGCAGTGAGAGTGATTTTAATTTGAGCACATAACATATCGATATTATGTGAGCGATTGTAAGTCTAGTGTGTAGTAGGAAGAGCAGAGCAAATTTTTTTTTTCCGAAAAAAGGGATAAATATAAAAAATATGCCCAGACGACAACGTGATGGAATAATGGATCCAAATGAGCATATTGCAATTCATATTTTTGATGGATATGTAAGTTTAATCTTTCTTCTTTTATTATTAAATTAGTTTACTAATTTAATATTCTATTCTTTATGTGTATTATTTTATTTACTAATTTTCATTTTAATTCTACTTTCATTATTAAGTTTATTGTTATAAATTTTTAATTATATTCTAAACGTAATTTTTTTATTTTTAATTTATTTTAGTTATAAATTTTTATAATTAAATTCATTTTTTGTTTATATTTATTATTTTTCATTTTAATTATGCTTTTATTAAGTTTATTATTATAAATTTTTAATTCTATTCTAAATGTAACTTTAGATTTTTTAATTCAAATTTTATGGGTAGTATAATTTTTTATAATTAAAATTTTTGTAATTAATAATTATTTATTTTTTACTTGGAACAAGAAGAAAGAAAGTTTGAGCCCCGTAATTTTTTTTTAATCATCCACCAAAAGATGCAACTATTGAGCACTTATGGCGTGCTTGTTTTTACCATATTGCACATATAGGTTGGGTGAAACTGAATGGAGCTTTAATAAAAGCTTTGGTAGAACGATGGTGGTTAGAGATGCACACTTTCCATTTTTCACAGGGAGAAATGATGGCGACATTAGAAGATGTTGCCATACAATTTGGACTGCCTATTAATGATTCACCAGTTAGTGGAATTACAACTAGCAGTATTGAACAACTGGAGTTAAAATGTTTCAGTTTACTTAATGTTGTGCCTCATCCACACGTATTTAATAGAGGTGCAATTAATCTAAATTGGTTGCAATATCATATAAGAGAGCTTGATACTAGAAATGACCTAGTATCAATAGAAATGAGTGCATACGGGTATATGTTAGCCCTCATAGGCACTTCTGTAATGCCCGATAAGACCACCAATGATGTCCATGGAAAATACTTACACTTGTTGGAGGATCTTACCTGTGTTGGGATTTTAGCTAGGGTTCTACATGTCTCACTTGTCTCTATCGCAATTTAGACCAAGCTACACACATAACTACAAAACAAATTGGCGGTCCTCTAGTTTTGTTACAAGTATGGGCATGGAGCAAGTTGCCTTATTTGGCCCTTATACTAGTACCACCGAACTTTGTCAGCTTCTCCTTAGCTTCCAGATGAAATTTTTTCTTGATTTATTTTGTGTTGATATTGCCATAATTGTAATAAATCTATATGTTTTATGACAGATGGCTACACCCATTCTATCCTCATGGCGCGAGTCTGGCAAATCATTTCCATTTAAGACGGATGTTAGATGAAATGCAATTTGATCAGGTACCAATTAAATCAATTTTTAATTTCATGTAAAGTTAATATTTTTTCCATACATCTAATATAATTTATTTTTGTATTGTAGATTACATGGCAACCATATAGGACTGCTGAAGTTAAGGCTATGATTCCAGATTCTATTCAGATCAAGCAAGGACAAGAGAGCAATATTGTTATGCTAATTTGCTTTGAGATCATAAAGTGGCACCCCTCTGATCGTGTAAGGCGATAATTTGGGCTTATCCAACTTATTCCTAATCCACTCCCAAATTTAGGGAGGGCTCATAATAAAGATTGAAAGGGAAAGAGGACAACTTTGATTGGTTATTAGTGCATCATCAGTGGGTGGAGATGTGGATGCAGTGGGAAAACCATCCCTTAGTAGGAGAGCCTTTGTAGGGATACCCATTGATTACCACCCCACAAATGCATACTTATCATGGTACAAGGATAATACTTATGTGCCTCTACGATTGACACCACTAAATCAGGATGATGCAGCCCCACCACCTCAATCGCCACTACTACCACCATCACCACCACACTCCCTGCCACTATCACCATAGGGTAGGTTCACACTTGTCCAAGGGGAGGTAGCCTTGGATGTGCATCAATCACCTGTCGTGCAGGAAGAAAATGCGTATTGTCCACAAATTCAATTTCCATCTCAATTTCCCCCAATTCAACAGTAGGAGATAACTTTTGCCATAGTGTCAGCAATTTATGGAGGTTAGACTGGGGGGTTTGCAGGTTATACAGGTTAGTCTGGGGGGTTTGCAAGTTATGCAAGTCAATCAGGTAGTGGAAGTCAAGCTGAGGGATCTGCTAGAGTGGGAGATGTAAGTGAGGAAGATTAAGCTGAAGGAGCTGACAATGTGGGGGAACAAGGTGGGCGAGGTGCAAGTATGTCACGACCCTCCTTGGGCACGTGACCGGCACGTGAGAGATCTCATTCCCACATAAGCCTTGTGACCTGTACTGTCTCTACTCATGCATTTCAATTAAGAAAATCCATAAAATAAATCCTTAATGTCACATGAAATCACCTGTTGTTGAAAACCAAGTTTAGAAAAACCAAAACATATTTCCATCCCTTTCTAAAAAGCAAATATGCAACATCGCTAAATATGCATACAGACCTTTACATACAAGGTGTTTATAAAAGTAATAGTTATATAATCCCAAAAAAAGTATATAAAATAACAAAACTATGAACAATGTGATCATGCTCTACGGTCCGGGGGTCTTGCCTGCATCACACTAGAGCACGTCTAAAGCACAATATCAGACACCTCACCTAACGGGCTCAGCAACTGAATCTAATGTTGCTGGGTAGAGGATGGTGCTGAAGTACCCTCAGCAGCTACGGTATCTGTAAAATATGGAGGAAACAGAGGGGTGAGTTTTGAATCCCAAAACTCAGTGAGTGAGCCCTCATCTGGAACCCCTCTTCATGGGACACCAAAGAAGGTACACAACACCAAAAATAATAATAATAATAATAATAATAATAACAACACTAACATCAAGTAGTTCATAGTTATAATCAAAATCTCAATCTTAGTTCTTTACAGTCCGACCTAACAGTAGTCTAATAGAGAAACAGTGATCTCTGAATACAAAGGTTTGGTCATATCTGGGCGTTATGTATCGCCGTCCCCAGTATGACACTAAGTCCTTGAGTATCTGTGGTCACATCTGGGTATTATGTATCGCCGTCCCCAGTATGCCAATAAGTCTCTGAATATCTACAGTCACATCTGGGCGTTACGTATCGCCGTCCCCAGTGTGACAATAAATCTTTGAATCTCTGACCCGGGCTACTTGGTACCAAGGTTAACGGATTAACTGCCGTTAACATACAGCCTGTTTCTCTATAGTTACTGTCAGCTCAACTAAACCTCATTCTCTCCTCTATCATTTTCAAAGTCCTCTATCCTAAGGTTCAAAATCTCTTTTATACAATAGTAAACAATATCAAGACCATATAATCATAAAACCAGCTTTAAATGATTAATTTTGCCACATAACTGTATGAAAACTCATCATTAACAATAGGTGCCCCATGGTTTTCAACAAAACACCTTCCTTTAGTAAACCAATAGTTCACAACATAACACTCCACAGAAAGCTCAACTGTTTACAAAATAAGTTCTAAAATCATATATACTCTCAGGTTTTAGGTGAAGATCCATATGATGATTAAGTAGAAGCTACAGATGTAGACCCACTCACCTGGAGTGGCAGTAGGCACAGGAATAGCACCAACAGAGTTGTGAGAGGTGAGAACAGCATCAGTATCTATCAATAAAGCAACAGAACCCTAGATTAATGGCTAAAACCTCTATATCACTCAAATATACTCTTAACACATTGAAAGAATTCTACCTCCTTGAGAGGTAGGAAAACTTTATGCCAACCCCCCCCCCAAAACCAAAGAGAAATGGAGAAAATAGAAGAGAAATCACTAGAATAACATACCTTGAAGCCTTAGAAGTGAAGTATTGAAGTTGATTTTAAGAGAAAATGGAAGAAATGGAGTTAGGAGTGAATTTTTGGGAAGAGAGCAAAGTTTTCATGGTTCTTTGGGGGAGAGAGCATATTTTTGGTGAGTAAAGGTTCTGGACCCCGGAATGGGGGTTTTTAATGCTCTGGTGACCACTGCAGTGCTAACGAGCGCTGCAGCGCTCACTAGAGAGCATAATTTGCATCGACTTACTTTCTGTTGAGCACTGCAATGCTCTTAGCGCTGCAGCACTCACCCGAGAGCATAAACTTCACTTTCACCATCGACTTATTGATGATACTGCAGCCTCTAGCACTGCAAAGACTCAACAGAGAGATTTTTTTTTTTTTTTTAGCCTAAGGTATTACAAAGAAGATATAACTTGCATGAAGATCCCCCACCAACAATCAAAAAACCAAAAAGGGAAGAGGAAAGCATATAAAAGGGGTAGTAGTACTTCAATCTACTTTCATTTGTCTATTTCAACAAGAAATATGTGATTGTATGATTATGTGATTATGTTATCCATTTTATGATACAATGTTGTTCAATTTACTTTCATTTGCCTGTATTAATTGTGCAAATAGAAAATATGGGCCTGGAAAAATACATTGACATTTAACAATATTAGTGATAAGAGAATGAAATAACCAGAGTGTATCCACTTGTAGAATTACAACAACACCATTAGTAAGATAACAAACAAGAAAATGAAATAACAGAAGAAAACAACTACTGAAAATGAAATAACACAAGGCAACACCACTACGAACCTGAGCCAGGAGCATTTGGACACCGACTGCAACAAAGACCATAACGTCGTGGTCCATGCATCTCACGTATATCCATTTCATTTAGGTAGCGAGTAGATTTGGATAGGCCCTTCATTGTGTGCTTTAAGGCAGGATTTGCACAAATCCTCGGCCCTGTATACAAAGGCCATGCACTTTGGTAGCCAAAACCCCAAACTCATTCTTGTACACCTTGCATATGGTAATTATTCTATATACATCATCAACATAAGCTTTCCAATTAAGGCGAAAGCTGTTACAACAAGCAATCACATAACGACAAGGGTATTGATCTATCTAAAAATCCCCATAATCATAATATCTCTACCTCAGATCAACTCTGTATTCTCCTATACTAGACAACTCTTTAACATGGTAGGTCTGAAGCTATCTATCAAAATGAGTGGTCTTGAAATCTTTTGATTCCTTATCATTTGCTTCTAACCGTCTTGCCACAGCTTTTGAGAAAGGCTTACCTGTATTTCTTCGTGCATATGCCGCACTACCTTTTTGAATAAACAACTCAGCATTCTGAAAGTATGTTGCTCGAACTAATGATGTGATTGAAAGATTACGAGCCTCTTTTAACATAGAATTGATACACTCGACTAGGTTTGTTGTCATATGCCCCCATCGATATCCACCATCAAATGCTTAAACTCACTTTTCTCAGGGAATTTCATCAAGCCAGTCTATATATCGCTAACCACGTTCGTGCATCCGGTAATAGTGATGATTAAATTCTTGCTCGGTCCTTGAGTACACTACAAAAGACAATATGAGTAATTAAAACAATTAAAATTTACTTCTAAAACAAGAATAAACAAGAATATAAATTAGCCATGCTCACAACAAGTCGGTGCAAGTTAGGTGCCTTGAGTCTCTGTAAGAAATTGGCAGAGATGTGCCTGACACAATACATATGGAATGCCTTTGGAGGTTCCCATTGACCATTGCTTCGGGCTACTGCAGTTTTAATGGACTTATGACGATCCGAAATTAATCGAACTCCATCTTGAGTCACTACATGCCTGCGCACATTGTTAAGGAAAAAGGACCACGCATTCACAGTCACCCTTGACAACTGCAAAAGCAATTGGCAATATGTTCTGGTTGTCATCTTGTGCAACTGCACCTAGTAGAGCTCCTCTATATTTCCCATACAAATGTGTCCCATCTACTTGAACAAGTGGTTTGCAGTATCTAAATGCTTTAATGCAAGGACCGAAAATCCAAAACAACCTGTGAAGTATTCGAGTGTTTGGCACCAGCTCACCCCTACGGCTCGCCTCTACAGAATCCAATTGAACAATTGATCCTTGACCAGCAGCACACATTGCCATACACCATTGTGGAAGATCTTCAGATGAGTTTTCCCAACCACCGAAATTTTTTTCAATTGCCTTCTACTTCGCTGCCCATGCTTTTTGGTAAGTTGTCACATACATGAACCGAGAATAAATCTCTACAATGATAGACTTTATTTTAATTGATGGATCAGAGTTTACCAATGGCTCTATTAATTGTGCAATCATGTCAAAATCCAACTTTGAGTGGTCCTGCGATTGCCTCAACCCTGTGCAAGTGTGCGGTCCATTATACTTCCTAATTTCTGAATAATCCTTATTCTTCCTTAAACTAGCCCTTAGAAGCCACAGACAGTCCTACCCATATTGTACACATTTACAGTAAAACGTCTTTGGTTTTGACTCTTCAACTTTGTAATATGCTCCTTTATCTATGTTATATTTTTTAACTGCCTTAATTACAGCCTCCCTATTGTCAATTCCATTCCAATAAAGAATTCATCATTGATAATAGGAGCTCCTACCAAGCACCAATATTAAAAAATAAAAATAATTAGAATAATAAAAAATAAATGGAAAAAAGAAAACTAAATCTATAACATTTACTAAATTCAAAATTTTAAATTAATTCTAGAATTAGCAGTACATACCTATGTTTTGAAACTGTGGAAACTCAAGAACATTCATAGCTTCAAGATCTAATGCATGCATGAAAGATGGCTCATTGTTTAGATATTGCTTGGCCACTATGTTTGGAATGTCCTCTTCACCCGTAGCATCATTCACATTATCATCATCGCCACTTTTATATTCTTTTTCATCATTTTTTTCCCATACTACTTCTCTTTCTTCAAATGTGCTCGACTCATAAGCTACATTCTGAGCAATAACTACTTCGAATTCAATATACAATTCAACGGCACAATTGTTTGGCTGGTGCTGTTGATGTATGCGAAACATCTATTGAATGCTCTCATCATTAATGATTGAAATTGCTTAATTGTTTATGAAGCCACCAAAATTCGAAGATAGACATCTATATTTTATAGATGTCCCTTTATTTTTAGTATGTGGATTTATTGATTGACAAATAGCATTCTCTAGCTTCGCAAATGAGAAAGCATATGGAATAAAAATACTTACAGAACTCTCACATGTAAAAAATATATTATCATTTGGATTTGTAAATACATGACCATCATAATATACTACTATCATAACAATACTCATTGTTTCCTCACTCAAATTTTTGTCATTTTTGTTGAAAGGGGACGACAATGGAGAATGGCAGAAACAAAAAATGAAGCAAGGAAGTTACGGAGTGCAATAAACAATTTCTTCTTTTCTATTGTAAAGGGACAGGAAGGGAGAATGACAGAAAGAAAAAATGAAGTAAGGAGTTACTGGATGCAATAAACAAAGGAGGGAAACATGGTTTCAGGGACGGTGAATTTTTTTATTTAAATCAACTTATATAGACAACTAAAATATTAAAAATTCTCCACGAGCAAATCACCCTCTTCTCACACTAAAATGACAATTCGGAGATAACTCTCTGATATCTTCATGTTCAAAGAGTTGGCAGCGCATTCTCGGGTGACAATTTCCAAGAACTGGCAATTTAATTTTTTTTTTTGTCTCGCACAAATTTGCTTTCAATGGATTCTTTGTCTTCTATTTTTTTTTCTTGTTGTTATGTGATCCAATCCATTGGCAGCGGATTGTTCTCCCCCCTCCCCCCCCCCCCCAAAAAAAAAGGTCATTTCCTTCAACTTCCAATATGAACATGTTTTACCTTTTGACTTTCCATATCCAAATCATTGCCCCTGAACAAGTAAACCGGCTAAGTAATACACAATCCTGCATTCTTTTAAAAAAAAATTTATTTTATAAATATTTATGACTTTAGATTATTTTTGGTAGCCATCATCAAAAAGTTTCAGTTTATAAGTAAATATTTGGCTTGCAACTCCTCAATTATTATTCAATTTGGTTTGAACCTTGATTATATCTCCGCTAATAGTGCAACTCAGCTTGCACTCAACTCTTGTGGACATAATGAACATCACCATTTTATTTGATATTTTTGAAGTTTAGCAAATTTCTATTAAAATTGTAGATATTTGCTAATTGTGTAGCATATTATTCATATTTTATATTTTTAACATTCATATTTTATTTGCAAGCTAAACTCTCATTCTTGAATTTTTGAGGCACTTTCTTCTAAAGAAGATTGATAGGTTTTTTTTGCTTCGAAAGTGCCTAAAAAACCTACATGGGATGCAAACATGATCATCGAGAGTAAGCTTCCATGATTTTGCTTCTTTTCAACTTCAACCTACTTTTCAAGAGTTTCAATGTTGTTCTTGATATTTTGCACTTGATCCAAAGCTCATGTACATAAAACCATGCTCAAAGAGATAAGTTAAATACAACAAGGTGTAATTACAAATTATTCTCAAAATCAATGCTATAGTCAATGATTCTATCAAAATCATACAATGAGGACTAAATCAAAATCCTAGGTATTGATATCAATAACTCAATAAAACTTATGCCAAATGCTAAGATTTGGTAGCAAGATAAGTGACATAAATGCCCCTTTTCAGAAGATAGATCTAAGTGGGGTTGTGAGTGGAAGAGAGATTTGGGGGTTGAGGGTTTGAAGAAAGTGGGGGGAAACGAGTGGGGTAAGAGTTTTCTATAAAGTTGGGGGTTATGATAAGTGGAACAATGCCGTTTAGCACTGTTCACGTTTCTAAGGGACCATTATAGTGATGTATGACAGCTATAGCGGTTGGGGCACTCACCGCCCCACTCGCATATCACATGGGACCGCTATAGCCATACTAGATTACTATAGTGGTGACAACAAAACCTGCTTTTACATAAATGAGTCATCTTGATACCTAAGGCCTTTCCGACAACATTAGTGGGTCTTGGTGGATCCTTAGGGCTAGATGAAACTTATCTATGAACACATATACTCAAGGTATTAAAACTTTGTCATGAAAGGATACCATAGGGACCTTAGGAACATCATCCTAATTATTGCCCTTCATACTCCGCTTGTTGCTACTATCAACCTGAACGCTCTTCACATTATCAACATCCCCTAATGCCCTTGCTTTCCTATGTGTTTTGTCGTTATTCTCTCATTTGTTTGCTCCCTCTCTCTTTTTCCCATTTTTATTTATCAAGAATATATTTGAGAATAAATTAGTTAATTAGGATTTAAGAGTCCTTTATTAGTCCTTTGCAATTTAAGGAGGAAAAACAAGATAAATTAGCTAGCTTATGTAGGTTCATATAGCCAATGATGAAGGCTTAAATAATTTACATAAGATTATAGATTTAAACTTAATTATCATCAATGTAGCAAAAAAAAAAAGGTGAGGGATTATTTTTCACATGTATCTTTTTTTTTGTTCTATTTATCAAGATATCCACTTATGATAGTAAAGTGGTGAAAGCTTCCATAAAAATATAAATCTCTAATCATGAAATTGTTTCTATATATAACTTAAAAAATTAAACCCCTTGTTAATTACTTGGTCCAGCTAGCTATGATATCTGCTAGGTATCGTGGTATTTTCGCATCGTTCCTCTAGAGAGACCAACACTGGAATTTATTTAAAAAGAAAAAAAAAAAAGGGGTATCTCATCTTGAGTAATTCTTTTCTCCTCCCGGAGGAAGAGTGGATTTACTCCACATAGCATGTGAGCCTTTGATCATTCTTGGGTGAGTGAAACAGAAAAGGAGAAAGTGAAAAATCAAGGGTTGAGATGAGAATATCGAGGAAGAATGCATTTCCTCCCCGTGTATACAAGAAATTTTCATCTTATGTGAGTCGTACTCGCTGTACTCAATATTTTCACTTTTCCAGACTCTCCCTCCCTTCCCCTCCGTCCCTCCCTCCAATTGGACCAAAAAACCAAAGCACTCGCGAATCCCAACCCATTGACCCGACACGACAACTGCAGCTACCACATATGCACAAAACCAAAGCGCCACTCTTTCATTGATCCCGTCTGGTTCTGTTCTGTTCCCCTTCCCCCCAAACATAAAACCAAAAAATGAAAACAGCCTTTATCATCGGTTGAGTTCAGTTCGAATTCTCAAGTGCCTTATCGGCGATGTGAATTCTAACCTAGGGTTCCAATTAATCCTTACCTCTGTGTTCACTCTCTCGTTCAGTCCCGTTAGATGCCAGAGACTCCCCACATTATTAAGTAACTTATTATTCTCAAACACAGAGAGAGATATACATATATCATAGATGTACTCGAGCAACTTGATTGGGTTCGTGTTGGCTGTGGTGTCCAGCGCCTTCATCGGCTCCAGCTTCATCATCAAGAAAAAAGGCCTCCAACGGGCACGCGCCAACGGCCCTCGTGCCAGTCTGTACTACTTTCTACATTCTTCCTTTTCCTCTTCTTCTCAATTCAGTTAATCAATAACAGTAACAATAAATAAATAAGTAAATAATCCATTGTTGTTGCTCTATGTTGTGTTTCATTGCAGGTGTTGGAGGCTACGGTTATCTGCTTCAGCCTCTCTGGTGGCTCGGAATGATTACCAGTCAGTAGTACATTTGTCCCTCACCGTTTTTTCCTTTTTTTTGGTGGTTTTTTTTATTTACTTTACTGGTTTTAATTTGGAGATTGTTCGTCATTATAGTGATTGTTGGAGAGATAGCTAATTTTGTGGCATACATTTATGCCCCTGCGGTGCTCGTCACACCCCTTGGTGCTTTGAGTATTATTGTTAGGTAAAATCATAAATGTTTTTTCAATTTTTTAATTCTATTTGTTTAGGGCATGTTTGGTTACTGTTTCCCTTTTTATTTTTCTTTCTTTTTTTGTGTTTTCTGTTTTCAGAATTTTATGAAACAATAAGGGCCTGTTTGGTCCACTGTTTTCGATAAAATTGAAAACAGTAAACCCTAAACTCTAAACAAAACCGGCCCTAAAATCTAGTTTTCTTCAATATTTCTTTTCCAAAATTCTGTAGACTGAAAAACACAGAAAACGAGAACGGAACATGAAAATTGAAACCAAACATTCCCTTAGTTTCTCTATTTGGTTTGATTTTTTAAATAAAGTTTTGGCATAGTTTTGCTAATTTATAATTTTGACATTTCGCGGCTGTGTCGAAATGGGTAGTGCTGTGTTGGCACATTTCATGTTGAAGGAGAAGCTGCAGAGAATGGGCATGTTGGGCTGTCTTCTCTGCATAGTGGGATCCACTGTGATTGTGCTCCATGCGCCTCAAGAAAAGTCTCTTACTTCTGTGCAAGAAATTTGGCTGTTGGCTGTTCAACCAGGTATGCTGCATTGCTGTTGCTTAGGTTTCACTTGTTTGTATCCACTATGAATTTTTCCTGATATTACTGCTTTTGGTGTTTTCGCATCAGCATTCCTCTTGTACACGGCATCTGCAATGGCATTAGCATTCTTCTTGATTCTGTATTGTGCTCCGCGCTATGGCCAAACGAATATTCTTGTTTATATAGGAATTTGCTCCATAATTGGATCCTTGACTGTAAGTGATTCTTACTACCCTATTAGCATCGAGCATTCTAACAGATGACAGAATTCAATACCAGGCGTAACGCTTTACACTACTGATAAAATATCTTGCTTCTCAGGTAATGAGTGTGAAAGCGATTGGCATTGCTATAAAGCTTACATTAGAGGGTTCGAACCAGCTTGTCCACTTTCAGACATGGATTTTTATGATGGTCGCTATTTCCTGCATCATTACTCAGTTAAATTACCTTAACATGGTCAGTATCACTCTTAATTGTTTGAGGTGAACACAATTTTTGGCGTATGAAATAAAAAGCTAGAGCCCTAGTTTGTATTCCTCTTTGAAGACTTGATATGCTGTTCGGTGTTTGCTTTCTATTATTTGTCATCTGGTTGTATTTAGTATGAGGAAGCATTTTTGTTTGTGAGAGGTGATCATACTTTTGTAGGCTTTATGTTTGCTTTCTTTTTCTTTGGTCATTATCACCTTCTATCATATTCATACTTGCATTTCTTTTGTTCCGTGTTCTTATTGAAGTTTTCCTCTAAAGTATATTGCATATCAATTGAAGAAACTATTTGAAGACACCAAATAACATCCACATAATGCTTGACCTGAACTACCAGAATTGATGATCTGGATGTCCAGATTTCTTAATTTGAAGTTCCCTGAGTGTTGTTTCCTTGCCTTGAAGTATTCATCACTTGCTTGTTAATTGGTCTTTGATTTGGTTTTCTTTGGTGACTGAATCTTGTATGGCTGCAGGCATTGGATACTTTTAACACTGCAGTTGTTTCTCCGATATATTTTGCCTTGTTCACATCTTTTACGATATTAGCTAGTGCAATCATGTTTAAGGTTGGTATTTTACTGAAACAAAATGAAAGATGTACTCAAAGAATGAGACATCTTATGGATCAAGCGCTCAGCCATCTGTTGTAATCCTGTTTCCTTTACTTTTCTTATTTAGGACTATTCTGGTCAAAGCATAAGCAGTATTGCATCAGAGCTGTGTGGTTTTATCACTGTTTTATCTGGAACAACTGTATTGCATAGTACAAGAGAGCCAGATCCTCCAGTCTGTGCAGGTAATGCCTCATGTGCTTCAGTGAGGAGCACTTTATGGTATAACCTCCTCATGATTATATGTTTGCTCTTGTATTAAGCTGCAAATCTAAGACTTTACCAGTATTGGGTAGCTTAACCTGTATATTAGTTTATTTGCACCAAAGGCTAAAACTTAATACAAATTATAGATAATGTGAGAAACTTGCTTATATTTTCTTGCAGATTACTTGCTCCATTCTGATGAGTAACTGTACCACAAAATAATTGATGATTGTTTTTATATATAGAGTTAACAGGGGAAAATATTATGGGTAAGAATGATGAAGATATATTCATTATTATGTAACGAGTACCAATATTTTCAGATAGCTATTTATTGAACCTAAACATTAATATGGATTACCTGGATGTTGAGAATTGCTGAGGATCGTGCCAGTGTCCTGACCTGGTCCATTTGAGAACAGCAAATTTTGCATATCAGCAACAGAAAAGTCCCATTAAACTACCATGTGCAGAGCACCACAGAGAAGCCATAAACACAGTCTTGTAATAGTATAGGGCAAAAGAAACAAAAATAAAACCTTATCCCACTAAATGAGATTAATATTCCTCTCCCACCAAATTCAACAGAAAGCATCATATAAACTGAACACTGGCATAATGTAATAGCCTCCTCATTCCCATCAAAGTCTTTACGTCATAAAAAAAAAAATGCTCCATGGTGAAAGGAGACACATCTAGTGTCTGCAAATTATTATTCTTATTAGAGCATTGCTAATATAATAAAACAGAGAATTGCTCTGTATAGACTGGGTAGCAGGGAAATATGCTCTGCCATTAGAGCAACAAGAAGACAGAAGCAGAGCCTTCAATAATACAAGCAGCGAACAAAATTATACTGTGAGTTAGGAGGTCTGTTATGTGGTGAATTATTGAAATTTGAAAAATGGGGAAATAGGATGAATGTTTTGTGAGCCTCTTGCCATAAGATCTTCTCTTTTCCGCATTGAGCTTTTGTCTAAGTTATATGTGAGCTGTGGTTCTTGATGGTGAATGGATAGTCTTTTGTTAAGGATATTTAGTATGCAACTAAGATTAGGCTTGTATTGGCCACTCTCATACTGAATACTTGTCAGTTTACCAAAGAAAGTAGACTATTAATGTATATTATGCGTAAGTAAATCTTTTCTTTCTTCAGTGCTGCTTAATGGATATTCCTTTCTTGAATATGTGCATAAGTGCTATTCTTAAATTGTATTTAATTTTCAGAAGTTGGCATCATGATTTTTTTTCCCTTGATCATGGTATTTGTGAATCTTTTCATGATAACAGTATCAATATATATATATTTTTTTCATGTTTAGATGTATATTGAATTGAATGGATCTATGGGGTTTTATTCTCCTATGCATATTACTACTGTGATACAGGCACTGTCAAATTAGCAGAGATCCAACTTTTATTTTTATTTTTTGGATTAATAAAAGAAATTTTAACCAGAAGAGAAGAATAATATAGAGTGAAAATGACAAGAGATCCTCGAAACATAAAGAAAAACAAGAGAAAACATCAAAAGATCAAAGCTTTCCAATATAAGAGATTGAAACCCCTCTAAAAAGTTCAGCTGCCTTACACCAAGTAAACGCTAGGTGTCTAATCTTATCCCATAAGATCTGCTTATCTGAATGTTTGCTATAAAAAATGTGAGAATTACAGTCTGACCTAATACACCAAATAACTGCAAAAACAACACAGTGCCATAAGGATTTAGCCTCTTTTCTCCTCCCAAAACCAACAAAACTAGTCAAAAGGAATTGATATTCCATGGTTTTAGAACACATCCAAAATTCACCAAAAAGACCAAACAAACAATTACATAAAGAGTCAGCCACTAAGAAATGCAGAAAATAGTGTGATTGATTTTGAGCTAGCACTGCACATATAAGGGGAAATAGCCTTTTATGGTCTTCGATCCTGCAACATGTGTTTGGTATTAATTTTGTTAAGTATGGCTGTCCAAATAAAGGATTTGACCTCCAAGGGAGCTTTGGACTTCCAAATGTCGAGGCTAAAATAATTGTTTAAAGAATGACTTAGAAACTGAAAGTAAGATTTTCATGAAAATATCTTAGAAGACTCAAGAGACCAAGACTTTTTATCTGGATAAGAGGATAACATGACCAAATCAAGGAGACTCAAAAGAAATGCTAAATCTGAAGAGACTATCATTTAAATTTCTTAAAAAATGGAAGTCCCAAGATGAACTGAACCTTCTAGTTTCTGGGTTAAAAAGTCTGCTGTAGTTCTTATATTTAGAGCTGAATTCTTTCTTATTGGCCTACGTGCATTAACTGTCCAAGTAAAGACTTCTTTTCATTGGATGATTCACTTTCTAAACTTATATACAGAATTTTTTTTACCCATGCAAAATGCACGTGGAGCTTCAAATTGTTTCGCATAAATGATATACACACATATCACCACAAATGAATTCTGCTAGTAAATAAAGGGACATTGGAAGAGGAAAGTTAAAAACAAAAGAATGTCTGGGTGGAGGAGGGCACATAGTCAACATTCAGGACAGACTAGGATGTCTTAGCATTACTGTGTCGACTGAGAGATTGGAATTTGCTTCCTCTTTCCCAGCTATGTATGAGTTAAGAAACTAATGCTGTTTCTGAAAGTGCATGTTTCCCCCCTCCCTTTTCTAACAATTAACAACCAGGGAGGACATTGCCTAATTGTTTTCCATGTGCAGATGTATATAGTCCACTGTCTCCAAAAGTATCATGGTATATCCAAGGCAATGGCGAACCTTGGAAGCAGAAAGAGGAAGATGGGTCTCCTTTTAATTTAATTACAGTTATACGGCCAGACCATTTCAAGTGATTCCGAATTCTTAACCTGGTAGAAGTAGAAACTGGATCCATCAAGTGGTACATTTTAGTTGGACAGGGCACCATACTTGAATCAATCATAGTCACAACCCTTTGGCTTCTTTACATTAAGCAACAGAAATGTGGCAGTGTTTATAGGGTTTGGCTCTGTGGCCCCATCTATTATTTGGTTTGGCAAGAGATTCTTGAGACTCTTACCACACTGTGCTGGCAGAGATGAGACTGTGCTTCCTTCTTTGGGAGGACATTATTCATTGGCTGCATGTGAAATGAAGGCTTGTGTGCATGTCACCTAAAATTCGGCGGTGGGGTGACTTATCTTCCTATGTGCATTTTTATTGTTATTATTGTTGTAATAGTTTGCATTATTTTTTCCCTCTTGTGCTATTTTCCCAATTTTATTTTTTTTTCCCCTGGTTCTTAGCTGATTTCTTTGGACATTCAAGAATGCTTTCGGGTTCTGGTGCTGGCCAGATGGTAGGAGCTAATCCATGTATATTAATCAGTGTAATTTCAGTTATTTAATTAGAGATTGGACGTATTGGAAAGGTGTGGATGTCTGGATGTTAATAGTTACTCCCTCCATTCCTTAATATAGGTTGGTATTGGGTTATGTACATAGATTAAGATAATGATTTGATCTTGTTGATCTTTTGAAAAATGAAAGTAAAATACATAAATACCCTTTTGTCATTCAACTAACACTTATTCTCTTTCCAATTAAATACTCTAATAAATCATTTCCACCTATTCTTTCTCTAATTAAGCAAAAGGATAGAGTCATTGCAACAGAAAAAAAAAGTGAAAATGGCCTATATTAAAGAATAAAGGGTGTATAATTCATCTATGCTTAGATAACGTTGAGGTTCTGAAACAAAATAAAGCTATTCGGACTTTAATTGTTTGATTTGAATTTAGTCAAGTGGCGCTGATGAACTTGCTTGTCCATTTATATAAGAATATTGATTCTGTTATGGATTTTGTATCTCAAAATTTCATCTTAATTTTGAAGTGCCCATTTGGGTTAATGTTTGAGTAGTTTAAAAGTATTGTTAATAGAATAAAAATATTTCTTATTATAAGAGTGTCTTGAGAAGATAATAAAGAACTGTTTGGTTTGAAAAAATGCCTTTACTTTTATTTTTTGTTTTAAAACTTAATTACGAATGTCATCTTATTTTCAATGTTTGTTGTCTTGTTCAACTTTCTGTTAATACACCATCATTACTTGAGTCTGATTTTTAGATTTCTCTATTAGAAGCATACTCTAATTCTGGAACGGACCTTCTCTCAGATCTAAATTATCGTAAATTAAAAAGAAAAATTATATAAATAAAATAAAAACAAAATTTATCACGACAACTTGACAAATGATAAGCATATTGAGTAGGGCATTTCTGATTCCGGGCTTGAAGGAAATCAATCAAATCGTTGTAAGGTAATGGAGTAGGCGAAACGAAACAAACATGGTTCACGATCTTTAGTTTAAAACTAGTCAACTTGAGCCAAATGTGGCTGTAGTTTAGTGGTAAGAATTCCACGTTGTGGCCGTGGAGACCTGGGCTCGAATCCCAGCAGCCACAATCATTGTGTGCGTATTAAGTCTTTATTTTTCTCTTGGGCCAAGAAGCTTTCTTGAACAGGTGTGTTTTTCTCGAGAATGACATTTTTTTTTTCTTCATTCGAAATTGAAGCATGGCAAACATTTTATTCTTCTGCCTCATCTGAGTATTCTTGTTTCCTTCACTCTGAAAATGCCTTTCATTACTTTTTTTTTTAAAAAAAGAAGTTATTCTCGAATTTCTTTCATGCTATTCAGAATCAACTCCTTCCCGTTTTATGCACTGCTATCATGTGAAATTACTCCATTCTTTTGTTTTTGTTTTTTTTTTTCTCGTCTTCTATTGTTGCGTGCAACTTCTGTTTTAGCGTTTTGCTTGTTTTGCAGGGGTGTCATCAAAGGGTTCGGTTTGATCCGTTTAGGCCCTTGAATTAAACCATGTGCTCAAACGAATCTTTTAGGCATGCGAGGCTTAGATAAATTCGTATGCCCGCCTCTGCAAAGTGCACACCATACCTCAAGTTTCTGACTGAATTAGTGCATTGAAATTGATAATTCTGAATGAGTAAATACATGAGCTTATATATATGAGGTATGACTTCTCAGGGAAGCTATCTACACTAACAACTGACCAGATAACTAATATAACAAAATGGTGATTTCTAGCTTGGAGTGTGCTTTTGACCAGTAATGTTGCAGTGAGTAAGTGGCAAATAGATAAGAGGATGTGTGGACCTTGTTATCAATAATTTTTCACAAGTGACAAATCTACAAATCTAACTTTTCACTTTCTCAGTGTTATCGGTAATCAATCAAACAAACAATAAAATAAAATAAAATCTTTCACAAGTAGACATAAATAAAAGTAAGTGTGCCTTGAAAACACAATGAAACACACAACAAAGTTGGAGTGTACACATATGAGGGGTGTGTGCATGCGTGACTGCGAGGACTGAGAAAGGAAAAAGTCTTTCTAAGAGTTTAGTAAGGGATCCGATTATAATTATAAATAATTATAATGAAGAATAATTTTGAAAAATAATTTTATTAACAAACCACTCTTGCTTTATCACTAGCCGCCGCAAGCACTACTGTGTTGCACACTATTGCTCCCACCATGACCCCACCACCACAGTCGCACTACTTCTTAGTCTCACCTCATTGGCATTGCGTTTTGCAGCCCTACGCCATCAAGCCGCTACTTCGCCACCACCACATAGCAAAAGCAATCATTGCCTCTGCCACGCCACACCACACCACACCATCATAGCTTCAGCAACATCACAAACTCTGTTGGGTGTTGGATAAACACTAACCCCCGCAACCCCTGCACAACATCACAAACTCTAGCCATTGCTGATCCGCGGCAGAGCAAGCAGCTCGACTGGTACCTGGCAGTGTTGTGGGCAGCACAGAGAAGTGTTTTTTCTTTTTCTTTTTCTTTTTGGGTCAAAGAGAAGTTTGAAGAAGATTGAAATAGTGGGTGGTGACCTTTCTCTACGGTAGAGAGTGAGGACTGGCTAATGATTTTTTTTATTATTACTAAAAGTGAGTGGATTAATGAAAATTGGTTTATGACTTTTACATCTTAATATGAAAATAATTATTTAAAATAATATATAGAAATCCATAAATTGATAAATATATAATAAACATATCTTTATACAATAAAATAAATAAGATTCAACATAAATTATAATTATATAAATACAATAATAAATATTTAAAATTTAATATGTACAATTTAAATAAATTTTATTATATTAAAAAAAATTTTAATAGATGAACCAATGCAAATAATATATATATATATTTCTTTTATTATTTAATAATTAATATAATATTATTATTTTAAATTTGATTTTGAGAAATATATTTTGAAAATAGACAAATCAAACATATTTTCATTATTTTTCCTTTATGAAAACAAAATCTATCTTTATAAATCAAACACATTTCTTAATTTTAAAAATCTAAAAATGAAAATCCTTTTCAAAAACTAAAAACAGGAAATAAAAATAGAAAATATTTTCACAAATCAAACGCACCCTTAGTTTTTTTGTCCCTTTTTTTAATGTTTTTTATTGTACAATTTTGCAACTTTTTTTGGAATTTAGCTTTATATAATTATCAAAAAAATGGTTTTGATTCAAATATTTCAATAAATATTTGGTTTTAGTTTGCAATTAGCCTGTCTCTATGAAATATTAAATTAGCAAATAAAAAGCCACACATTTTCTATTATATATGTAGTCAAGTATGATTATATATCATGTACGACTAGTACCTTATTGCAATGAATAATAAGATTAGAATACTTAGATTTCTTTTCATCAGTTCAGCATTTAGCAAAGATAAACTAACTACAAGGTCAACTAAACAGTTTTGGGAGTATTTAGATCAAATTTTTTTTTTTCATGGATAACAACAAAAACTCACTTATTTTTCATATGCCAAAAAAATATTTAATCTTTCATGCAAATTAGAGTGCTTGATTTGCTTCTACAATAAATAACTATAAGTCTTTATTTTTTTCTCGTTTCCCCTACAAAATTCAAAATTATAAACTTATCCTTCAATTTTGTCAAATATTTTTTTATATTCTAGTTTAAAATTCATGGGTAAATTTCTGAATATTTATTTATTTTTCTCTTTAAATTTTCCTTGGGGCCTGAAGTGGATCGACATGAATATTAATCTTCGATCGACAATATACAAACCTGCGAGAGGAGATTCCACTTTTAATGTTTTAGCTGGAAGAGAAGATGGAGTCACGGACTTGACATGAGCTCCACTGCATCACGCGCCATGTGGAACACCCCGGCCCTCTTAAATATTTCTGTGACAAGTCCTACATTTTTTGCCACGTAAGAGTGAATCATCATGGCAAGCTATCCATAGGTGTCTATGAGTGGCAAAACGCCGTTCATAGCTGATTCCGCTCCTGATTTATTAATGATCTTACTGTCAGAGCCCTCAGCTCCTCTTTACAGCACAACCCTACTTGTACAGGAACCGTATAGATACAGGCCCTTCAATTGGTCAACTCCTCATGTATACGAAAATAGTTGCCTCGCACGCACCGGTTGTAGTCATACCAATTAGTGGCGTATATTTTTTCAATTATTAAATAAATGTACTCTGATTTAGATGTGATTTTCAAGGGTGATTTACCTTTTTTTAAAAAAATAATTTTTCATATATTTAGTTAATTTTTAAAATATAATCAGAATTTTAAAAAAACAACCAGTTTTCAACTTTTCATAAAAGCTAAATAGAGTAGTAGTTTTTGAAGAAAAAATAAATTATGTTTTATAGTTGCATGTATGTAAAGTTTATGTTTCATAATTATTGTTTAAATTTAAAACAAATGCATCCTTAATATGAGAGCAATTTATATTATGCATTAATTATATAAGATACAGAGACACTATTATCACTCTTAAATATGTACTACTATTTTATTTTGGTGGCTTTTATTTGATTCCAGAAAAATTTCCTTGCTTTTCTTTGTCAACTAAAATATTAGTTCACATTAGCTGTATCATCAATTATAATTTCATGTCAATAACATACAAACCCTGGCCTTTCCACTCATGCACTATCATAACTTGAGTTTGATTATTAAATTTTCTCTATTGATAAATAATTTATAAATATCTCTATAAATTAAAAATGCTCGATAAACCTTGATGCATAGCTTGACATAGACTATAATGAGCTTTATTATTATTGTTAGTTTAATTAACAATTTGTTTAATTTTTAAAATATATTGCCCTATTGGATTACAGTCTACGTTGTTAACACTTTTTGTGAATTATTTTTGTCTTTTATTTTAGCTAACTTTTTTATACAAGCTAAGAATAAATGTGTTAAATTTTCATTTTTGGATGAACGGCGTTGAACTGTAGAAGCCCTCTTTTAACCGTGGGCCAGTGTAATTTCTTTAATCAGCGAAAGTTTGATTATGGCATTGAGAATGAAATAGTCTTTTTAAACTTGTGATTAAAATCACTACACTCTGGGAGGGAAAAAAAAATACTGAACTTTTTTAAGTGGTGCACAGTACCAACTTTTTTTTTTTTATCTTCACTTAAAACACCTAATAATAATTGAGTTAATATTCATTTTAGTCCCTCACTTTTTATTATTGAGTCATTTTAGTCCCTGACTTTTAAAATGAGTCAAATTAGTCCCTAACATTACAAATTGTGAGTCATTTTAGTCCCTTAACTCAATTGTAGTTAATTTTCTATCAATTAAATGATGATTGATAATATTAAGTGATACCTTGATATACTATATGTTATCTAAAGTATAATATATTTTAAAATGACTTATTTTGATATTTAAAATTATATAAAATAAATCATTTAAATATTCATTATACATCATAAATTGACTTATTTTGTACAATTTTAGATATCAAAATAAACTATTTTAAACTCTATTACACTTTAGATGACACATGATATAATAATATGTAACTTAATGTTACATATCATCATCTAATTGATAAAATGTTAAATAAAAGTGGAATAAAGGACTAATTTGACTCACATTTTGTAATGTTAGGGACTGATTTGACTCGTTTTAAAAGTCAGGGACTAAAATGACTCATGAGTGAAAAGTTGGGGACTAAAATGAGCATTCACTC
This sequence comes from Dalbergia cultrata, assembly GCA_031216105.1. NCBI lineage: Eukaryota > Viridiplantae > Streptophyta > Magnoliopsida > Fabales > Fabaceae > Dalbergia > Dalbergia cultrata. The sequence goes on along the minus strand of CM062349.1, from coordinate 265,424 downwards.
CATAATAATTCCTGCAAAGTTATAGTTGGGAGAGACAACTAAGGCTGATACATTGAAACTTAAACGGAACACATTTGTCTTGGATGGAGACGATCTTGTCCTTACAAGTGACGCACAAGACGACAACGACCAAGACCAACACCAAAAGTGATCTTAGGCTCCATTTGGGCCACATACCACACACCACACACAAAGGGGAACCATTTAACAACATATACATCCAGTGCGCATGCGCGCGCACACACACACCAGTACTCACAAACCAACCACCAGGTTTAGCAAATTTCCTAGGTAGCAACATATAGTACCATTCCACAATATCCATCCATCCATCCATGGCTGCTTCTCCCCCTCTTCCCATAGCCTACCAGGCATGGACGAGTGCAGCAGTTCCCGACTGGCTCAACAAAGGGGACAACGCATGGCAAATGGTATCCGCAACCCTCGTGGGCATCCAAAGCATGCCGGGCCTCGTGATCCTCTACGGCAGCATAGTGAAAAAGAAATGGGCCGTTAACTCGGCCTTCATGGCCCTCTACGCCTTCGCCGCTGTCATAATCTGTTGGGTCATATGGGCCTACAAGATGTCTTTCGGGAGGAAGCTTGTGCCGCTGTGGGGAAGGGCGGGCCCTTCCCTGGGGCAGAAGTTCCTCGTCAAGCAGGCCGCGCTCCCTGCGACGACTCACTACTACCACACCGGTGCTGTGGAGACCTCGGAGATTGAGCCGTTTTACCCGATGGCTAGCATGGTGTGGTTCCAGTGCGTGTTCGCGGCGATCACGGTGGTTATTCTGGCGGGGTCGGTGCTGGCGAGGATGAACTTCAAGGCGTGGATGATGTTTGTGCCTCTTTGGGTCACTTTCTCGTACACTGTTGGGGCGTTCAGCTTGTGGGGTGGTGGGTTCTTGTTCCAGTGGGGTGTCATGGACTACTCCGGTGGATATGTTATTCATCTATCTTCCGGGATTGCTGGATTCACTGCTGCTTATTGGGTTAGTATGTTACGAATTTCTCTAATATAATAAATTACTTTCGCATATTATATATAGAACTATTTTTGCGGCTCAACTTAATAATTTAAACTTTTTAGAAAAAATGATTTTATGGCATGACATTATAATTTGTGGGACAAAGTAGTCTAGAGTTATTAATTAGCACTCTTTTTAAAATAGTAAATCCTACCTGCAAACCTTGCAGCATGAAGTTTACTAAGATATCAAAGAAATCTACTAAAGGTTCATTGATTCAAGATGTTTAACACATTTTTTTTTAACTTTGATCTTGAATTTAATAGCATTAATTAAGAGATAAATTTGCCAGAGTTTGACTAATTTTTAATACTGACAATTCTTTTTTCAGAAAATAAAATGATAAGTAAATTTGTATAATTGTACGAAACTTTGGTACAACAGTTTGCGCTGTATCACGCCCTTTCTCATCTCATTAATTGCATGTATACGTTTTCATTAAAATTTCGGCTATTTCTCGAAGCTTTGAAAAGTCAAAACGGTGATGGTGTGAGCAGTAAGTAAGCTTCCAGACAGCAATACAGTGAAATAAATGTAAGAGCGAAGTTTTAATAAAGAAAGAAAGATAAAATGTGTTTGAATTTATAATTAGGACAAAGTTCTTCTCCTTTAGCTTTTACAGTAATAATAATTAATTTTTGAGTTATAAACAGAAACCGGAACATATTATCTTGGGCTTGCCTTGCTTATTATCATAAGATGATGTTTTATTTTATAAATATTCTGTCTATATAAATATTCATGTCATCTTAGGTTGCAAAACCGCAATTCCTTTGTCCAATAGCATTTATTTAATTGCTCTGAACGCAAAAAATAAAATAAATAATAACCGAAAAACATTCAATTCCCAGCAAGCATACTATCCATATTATTATTTGACTAATTTTACCATAATTGAAGGAAATCGTCTGACAGTGTTTGTTAATTATGCTTGTTTTTCTCTAATGGGGAAGCAAGTTGGGGTAGAGAAATGAGACTGCATTAAGCGACTAATACCGTAATACTAGTATATATCATCATGATATATTGACTTTAACGTTTTCTATGTACGTCTCTGTCAAATTCCAATACATTTTTACCTGGAATGTCAGCACGATAGGAAATAAAATAAATCATTATTCGCATGTTGATGGAACATGTCAATATTTGAGAGAGGTGATGTATCCCTGGTCATTATTGGTGTGGTTGAATGGATTGCTTAAAAACGAGTCTTTTTCTTTTTCTTTATTTTTTCTTGCTTAACACCTCAATTTTATGAATCATTATAATTTCTTGTTATACATATAATTTTAATACAATTATTAAAGTGTTAAATATTATAAATAATGTCGAACACAACTTTTTTACATAAATAACATTTTTTTTCATCCAAACATGTTTATTTGACATTAATTTGATCCTAATTAGTGAAATTTTTTACATCAATTTAATTCTAATGTTTTTAATTTAAATATCAATTTAGTGACCATTAGATCTTTACTTACTTGAAATATATTTGGGAATGAGTGAAGATTTAAATGAATAACTAAATTGACGCCAAAATTAAAAGTTTTAAAAATGAATTGCTACAAAAATTTTTTATTAGAACATATAAAATGAAAAAGGTCGGGAACAAAATAATTATTGACTCTATGTTTTTCTTGTTATAGAAAATTAATGGTCATAAACGTCTTTATAAATGTGCATTATTATAGGTTGGGCCAAGACTAAAGAAGGACAGGGAGAGATTTCCACCAAACAATGTGTTACTAACGTTGGCAGGAGCAGGTTTACTATGGCTAGGGTGGGCAGGTTTCAACGGAGGAGATCCTTACTCAGCAAATATAGACTCTTCAATGGCAGTGATCAACACCAACATAAGCGCCGCCACGAGCCTCCTTGTGTGGACATGGCTCGACGTCATTTTCTTCAAGAAGCCTTCTGTTATTGGAGCCGTTCAGGGCATGATCACTGGCCTTGTTTGCATCACACCAGGCGCTGGTACGTCATTATTTTGCATGCATTTCTTTAAGTTCTTCATGATTTTATAAATTTATAATACTTAAGTAGGTTTCAACTAAATTAAACTGACATACTATTCAAATATATGTATATACGTATATTTGTATTTCTTGTGGTAACAATATGATATTGGCTTTATCCAATGAAGTGTTGCTCTCATGGATGACCCTTCTTTCACGGCAAGAAAAAATAAGAATTTGTAAGATTATGAACGGTTAAAATATTAATAAAAGTGTTGTCCAAAAATGTAATTTTGACATAAGATTATCGATAAAAATATTTTTAAATTTTTATCGACAATTATTACATGTCTAAAATAATTAAAAGGGGTGATTTTAAGTATTTTTGACATATACTAATTATCGATAAAAGTTTATAAATATTTTCAACGATTACCTTATGTCATTTTTTTTTTCTTGATAACAATTTTATTGATACTTTAATTATTGAGAACTGTTGAAAATACTCATTTTTATTGTAGTGATTTCCCGGCACCAATCTCCTTTTTGTTTAAAAAAAAGCTGTCGTATTGTTGACGTTTATAATGAATTAATTTATTTTTCCAAAATTCGAGTGCACACTTAAAATTACATATGCATACTGAATAGCAATTTATAATGCTTCAATCGGTCTTTCTGTAAACTAAGAAAATTAAAATTAGGACACTTGTACTCCATTAGAAAAATGTTGCACGTCGTTTTAAGATAGAAAGATTGGCTTGCTATATAGTTTACAAAAAATATGATTTTGAATCTAGTTATTGGTGTATAATTTTTCTTTTCTATGATGAAAATGATATGATGACGGCTGCAACCCGAATTTCACAAACCTGGTAATACTTGAGTCCTGTACAAGTAACCATCTATTTTCTTGACCTCAAGATTTAAATTAAATTATGACACCTCTATCCGATATAATTATTATAATTCTAAAGCTGATTAGATGCGTACTTTTTTTAAACAGTCTAAGAAGTTTCTTATTAAGAAGAGAAGGAAATGCAAAAGAAAAGAGAATTGAAATAAAAGAATAGTATTTATGAGAGTCGAATCTCTACTATATTCTTTCTACAATTTTCTTCTTTTATTAACTAAGCTACCATCATAAGACTTATACTAATTATTAAATGTGAAATGAGGACACCTTATATATATGAAATTGTTATAGTATATGCGGCAAAGTAAGTTTTGTAAATAACCAACCTCACTCAAATTGGAGCCAGGAAAATAGTCTTGGTAGTTACCGAACCTTTCTTATTTTCCTTTTTTTCCTATAAGTTAGTATTACAACCAGGCTAGGCAGGCAAGTAACTCATATGCATGGGCTAACAAAATTATGAAAGATTTTTGTATCCATATTATTTTCCTATCAAAACTATCAACATTTCTGCGTGCTGAACTTTAACTGAGTGTATGTGAATTTTTCCTATTCAGTTATTCACAAGCTTCAAATCTGAAGGCCTAATCCTTTAAGGAGAATAGGTGGCAATCCATTTTAGTAAATAAAAAATTAATTGTATACATATAATCTAACATTTCTTATTCCCAATAAATAAAAAATGCTTGACTCTCGAAGAGAGAAGCATAAGTACTTCAAGGGGTAAAACAAAACCAACACAATGACATGAAAAACAAAACAAACATAAACGGCATTAAGAAAAAAGACAAAACATCAAAACACCACATTCAAAACTGAAAGAGTGCATACAGAGCTGGGGCAAAACCAGCCTTAGGAGATGCAGGCACCATATGCATATGACCCATAATGCATTCACGGAGGCTCATTCATCACGTCCGCATGTGATTAATCTAACACTATATATTTGGATACACTTATAAATTTTTTTTATATGAATTAGGCACATATAAAATAAAGTTAATATATTAATTAATTTAAGAGCCTACCGATTTTTTTTATATGAATATATTTAATACAAGGCGTTAAATTTGTTTTTGAGTTTTCCCTGACTTATATTCATGTACGTATTCTTGTCAACACATTGCACAGGTCTGGTTCAAGGATGGGCTGCCATAGTGATGGGAGTTTTATCAGGAAGTGTGCCATGGTTCACTATGATGATATTAGGCAAGAAACTAAAAGTGTTTCAAAATGTTGATGACACCCTAGCGGTGTTCCACACTCATGCTGTGGCAGGATTTCTAGGAGGCATACTCACTGGCCTGTTTGCAGAACCCCGTCTATGTGCACTATTCCTGCCCGTCACAAACACCAAAGGAGGGTTCTATGGAGGCTCAGGTGGAGTCCAAATCCTGAAACAAATCGTAGGGGGATTGTTCATCATTGGATGGAACCTTGTGGTCACCTCAATCATTTGTGTGGTTGTGAATTTCTTTGTTCCACTTAGAATGTCTGATGAGGAGTTGCTGATTGGGGATGATGCGGTTCATGGAGAAGAGGCTTATGCGTTGTGGGGTGATGGCGAGAAGCTTAGCATCTATGCTGAGGAGAACACGCACCATGGAGTACTGGCATCAAGCGGTGCCACTCAAGTGGTCTAGAATCTAGATCAGGATGTGACAAAGTTGAATTGATGATTCTTTATTGTTTGCATCTAACTTGGGGCAGTTTGTGTATCTGTGTCGTAATCATATTTCTTTTTTTTGGAGAAAAAAAAACTGAAGCATTGCTATTTGCTTATTAACTTGCATGAGCCTGAAGTTGGGGATGTGATCCGGGTTGTGTGAGCACGTACTAGTTTTTCGAAAATCATTGGCTTGGCAAAAGTTGAAGAGATTTGCTTGGGCTAGTAACAATTTTGTGCATGTTTGAATTTTCATCTGAAACTCTTAAAATCATGGTTTAGGTAAAAGTTCAAAAAATAAAAATAAAAAAACTTTTGCACAAAGCACAGGCTATAGTTTGAAGCTTTCCCTGAGAAATATGATTATCTGAACGTGCTATGAATCTTTGGGTATATTTGAATTGGTGAGAGAAGTTGTGGAATTGAGTGAAATAAAATGCAGTGGAACGGGTTAGAATAGTATAATTATTTCACTCTATTGTTTAGATATTTTTAGTGATGGAATTGAAAAATATTCTCCCTATTGTTTGAATATAACAATGAAATAGAATAAAACTATTATAATTATAGACTTTTTATTCCTATAACACCCTTATATAAAAGGATAAAGTTATAATTTTAGCTTGCATTCTATCCCTTTCTCCCAATTTGGGAGGACGAAAAATACAAAGAGATGCTAGAATTTAGTGGAATGAAATCCATTTATCTTGCACTCCACTCAATTTTATCAAATCCAAACAACAAAGAAACTTAAGATTCTATTCCCTTCTACTCCATTCAAACATACCCTTAGTTACTTGGATATGCTTCACTTTGTGTATCTTGAGTCATGCTGTCATTATTTCTTCTCCCAATCTTGGTGCACAACTTAAGATTCTATTCCCTTCTATTCCATTCCAGCCCACCATACCCCACCAATTCAAACATACCCCTAGTTACTTGGATATACTTCACTTTGTGTATCTTGAGTCATGCTGTCATTATTTCTTCTCCCAATCTTGGTGCAAACGTAATCATAATTTAAGCATGACATGCAACATTGATGGCATTTGTTTCTAGAATGCAATGGATATTGGAGTGGACCCTTCCTTGGATAAGGTCATTATTTTCCACAAAATGGTGGAAAGATTATATTTTCCACAAAATGGAATGATTTTCCGTCACATTTTTTCTTCATGCTTTGGATTGGCGAGGTCAAAAAGTCCCGCTTAAATCTCCATATTTCTATGATTATCAATTCATTGAACCTGTTTAAATACAATCTCAAGCAAAGAAACAAGGTTCATTTGGTTTCATGCGTGCTAGAAGTGGAAATTTCGGGCCAACAAGTCGTATAACACTACTAATCTTGTGGAATCATGCCACAGTATTCCAATCACTATACAGCTTCGCTATTTGTCAGAGTTAATTAGAAATCGAATATAATTAAGGCCATTTGAAATTAACGTGGCCGGCTAACCACCACGCTTAAACCAAATAAAGTAAATATCAACAACTTTTGATGAGACTTAAATCCTAAACAATTCATGTCACCAAGAGATTCGTAGATAGCATTCAACATCATTATGTATAATACAAACACGTACAACATATATATATGACAAACTAGTTTGTACCTCTTGGTATCATGTGCTTCACCAGAAGTAAACTAATCTCGGTGAAATCAAAAGCAATGATCCCTACCTACTGTTGTGGCAGCACATCCAAATAGTATGAATCTCTCCATGGCATGAACGCATCTTCATCTGACAAATTCTGGCAGCAGCACACAGCAAATAAATAAAAAAGAAGGCATAGCATCACAATAGAGCCTCTCATTTCCTAACTCTGACTTGTTTGGACTAGTAACAATATAAACAAAGATCAAGATCTAGGAATGTAAAGAAAAAAGGTTTTCTCAAAAGGTTATACTTATAGTACAGATAGACCAGATAATATAATAAACGGCATATGCTATAGCAAATTTAGTTGTCTAGCTTAATTCAATAGATTTATCATAATTTTATTTGCTCTATGACACATAATTGTCAGCAACAAAGTTGTTACATACATAATATAAAATGAAACAAAAAAGAAGGAAAAAAAGAAAAAGAAAAAGAAAAAGAGAACTGTTTCTAAAGTATTGCAATTAAAATAGAATAATGTGGGCCAACATATAATAGCAAATACTTTCCAGCGAGATGGCCATTTTCATAATTAAACAAGAATCTGATTTTCATGCGTTTTCGATAAAAAAAAAATATATACATATATTTAATTATATTTTATCGATCGCAAGCTTACAACAATAAAATGTCCAACTCAATCACTCACTATCTTAAAAATATTATGAATAGAAGCATGTGATTAGATATGAAATCCTAAATCTTTTATCACTCTCATAAATGCATGCACAAACTCGTAAAAGAGATTGAATTGGTAGCAAACTTTTGACTGCACGGTAAGCTTCGAAGTATAAACTGTTAAGAGTTCTCTGAGACTCTGACTGTCCCACGACAAACTCGTAACTTGAAAGTTAATTCATCAAAACTACGCTCAGGGAAGGGCATATATATACTGGCATAGGCTAATGAGACAACAGAGGCCTACTGATCCGAAGGAAATTAAAATCCAACAACAAGGCGTGCCAAGCATCTTCAAACACGTTAGTGCATCAGGTCAATATAGAGACGGACATTGATTATCAGTTGAGCAGTACGTCAAGAACTAGGAAAAGAAAACGTGTATTAGGATGCTGGAATATCAAAAGATACTTATACTTACCTTCAACCAATAGAAAAATCCGCGCAGGAGATTCAGAACTCTTGGATGATCATCACGCACTGAATCTATTTCCCTTGCCAAATCTGCAGGATGAGCACATAACTCATAGTTGCTAGTACTCCAAAATAACACTTAATGGAGCTAGACCAAAAGAGCAAGTTTCCATCAAATGTGGTAAAGGACCAATTGAATATGTATTGTATGGCATTTTTAAGTGATTGCATGTTCTATTATTATGATTAACTATAGTGAATTGATCCTAAGTCCAAGTGAAAAAAATAAAAATGAAACACTTTACAGCACAAACAGGTGAGATTCTTGCATGATTGTGAAGTATATATCAAGGTGCATGAATTGTGATGAAATGATAGTTCAACCTTAGCTAGTGATGGGATCGCATTTTTTAGTAAAAAATATCACGCTATTTTTCTTAGGTAAAACACAATCCACCCAGTGATCTATGACCATGCAAGCAAGTATTTGTTTGGCCAAGTACACAGGCACATGAGATACGATTCTTCCTCCAAACACAACCTCCTAAACTTCCTCCTATTTACCAAATAAAGCAACAATTGATTACCTTTTAAAATTCAAAGATATTGGTCTTATCAACCTGATACCTCATTTAGTAATTAGTAGGCACATCTTAGGAGATTTTTTAGGACTCTATATCATTACTCCAGGCACATTGATTCCATAGTCAAATATAAAGAGGAGGATCATAAATCTTACTCACCAATATTATGATCAAGAAGGGACTTCCCGAGATAATCTTCCTCATAGGTTTTCATACTATTACGAAGCACTTTATGGCGTTGGACTGGCTTTCTAAAACTTATGTCTTGGAAAAGCCTCTCATACTCTTCCTGACAGTAAGGCTTCTTAAGTTCTTGCATGAGTTTCTCTCTGTACTCTGAGAGTTTCCTTGCATTGGCCTTATTATTATGCCAATAATATTCCAGATTCATCTGTGATGCAACATATACAGCAAACAAAAACAAACAAGGAGATCAACAATATATACATCATGTAAAAGGAAGAGCAAAGATCGATTCAATTAAACAATATCCATGTATAAAACTCTAGACATGTACATACCGGCTCTTGCACGGGCCTAACTATATGGGTTGCATCCTGAACATCATCATCATCACCATAATCTTCAATCTCCACTTTCACTTCTGTTGCTATGCCATTATCCTTTGTTTTGTTACCAATGGTTTGACTATCAGTACTTTTGTCAAAGCATGCAGTTTTCACAGCTGAAACTTCTTTCCCATTCACAGTACCATGGTTTCTTGGCCTACCCCTTCGGCTCCCCTTGTTGCTACCATCATGCTTCTGTGTCTCTGAAGAAGCCACACCATTGCCACTACTGTTAGAATTCCTAATAGTACGTTTTCTTGAACCTTTAGGTTTCCTAGCCCCGCGCTTACCCTTATACTTTGCATGCATCTCTTTGTTTAACCCCACAATATTGGCCTTATTTGAAACATGGTTTGCATTCTCGGTTTCACACACAGCTAGAGCTTCATTTGCCAATGATTCATGATGGTATCTTACAAAGACACTGTCCTCAGAGATCTCAAGTACATAAAAATTTCCATCAGGCCTCAAATGATCCAAGCAAAGCTTATAACGGGGATCCTCAATCACACCATCGTCATATTCTTCTTCCTTCTCTGTGAAGTTTTCTTCTTCAGCAGTGCCATCACTGCTTGGTTCCGGAAGATGATGCATCAGAGTTCTCACAGTGCTGTACAAACCATCCATGAACTGCACCGTTTCTTGTGCAGTGTTGACTCTTGTGTCCGGAGCATGGAATTGTTCCACAAGAGCACTGAAGTAGTTGAACTTTTCATCGGTTGCACTTGCAAGGAGCTTATTCTTCTTCTGCAGGTGACAATATATGTCATACTCCAAGTCCCAAGTTTCGTTTCTGGATACCAATGCCATTGCCTCTCTTCTTCCACTAAGCATCTGCCATTCCACTGCACAAGTGAATGTGATGTGAAGAATTTACAACATTTTTTTATTATGGTTCTGTAGTTTAACTTATGCACAAAATGTATAGGAGTTTTTCACACTTTATTAGTACTACTACTATAGAGGAATTCATTATCTGCTTTTCTGAGTATTGCATTGAAACATGGAGGCATTTCCTCTCATGGCCTTGGGAGACAAAACTATATCTACAAAAGAAGAAAAAAATAAAGGCGGTGGATCATACTGTGGATGATTGTTTTCATTCAACATTTCAACAACAGACATAAATTAAAAAATGATGAAAACAGGAGGAAGAGGAAGTGTGGATGTATGTATCTCTGGCTAACCTGTGTTTGTACTGATGCTGTAGAATGGCAACAATGCAGATAGCAGGAACTCGATTACTTCTGAATTAAGCAACTTGGATGGAGATGGTGAAAAGTGACAAGTGAAAAGCTGACAGAGTAGCGTGTGCTTATAGAGCCATTGACAATATCACCTTCTAGTCCAAAATCCTGCAGAAAGTACAGTCGCCAAAACACGTAAACTAGCAAAAGTTGTGTGGCCGAGTTTTAAATTTAATACATAGAACTGAGATGTTTGAACATTAAAAAAAGTGGGAATTATCATTGAATACGAGATAGATCTCCATCTATTCGTTCATTATATTCAATATGATAAACTGGATGGCCATTTCGACTGTTAAAATAATATTTTTGTTAATATGTAATTGTTTACAGATATTCATGTTTAAGTGTCGATGCGTCTTGTAGTTAAGTGAGTGTATCTAGAGTAAAATTTATGAACTCATTTTTATCGTGATTGTTAATAAATATAAAGTGTTAAATTTGTTTGCAGCAAGAATTTCTCTGATTAGTTTTCAACAAGTTCGATCTAATCATTTTGAGTAATTTTGCATTATTTGGAAATTAGAAAGTTATTTCCAATAATTTAAAACCATATGATTTACATTCTGAAAATAATTACTAAACCTACCAAGTCAACTGCAAATAAATTATAGCAAACCATGATGTGCAGTTCACTAATCTCCTTATCATGAGCAAAGTTTGATCTTAGATAAGTTTGTTGTACTGTCAAGTCTGGGAGGCGCATTAATTAAGAATAAATTAAGTGAAAAATATGAAAGGACTATCGTGAGATTTTTTATCAAAATATGTTACTAATGGTGAATATTACAATTTCCACCCTGGGAGATGAAGTCTCAGCATAACTAAGTAATTTCTTTTGATTTAATTTTTTTCATTTTCTAACAATGACATTATGTGAAAATATTTTATTCATATTTTACATTAAATCAGGATGGTTGAATAATTTATTTACTAATATTAAATTTTAATAAATTTTAGGTATTGTTTTTGTACAAAGAAATTTTCAATAAATATCGTTAAGTTAATATTAAACATTCCTGAGTTAAAAATAAATATAAATACATAATAATAAAATTTCATTAAATTTGAATCATTGATTAATTTATTTGCTAATGCAAACATCAGCCATCTTTGAATAAATCCATAAAGTAAAAAAAAAGTTTAAAAAATTATAATAATAAGTTATTCAAATTATTAAAACTTAAACGAGTCTGAAAGAATTTTTTCCCCCTAAATCTTTGTTGTTTAAAAATCTTTCTCGTATTAAGATTCTAAGAAGTTATGTTTAAACAACACAACATATCAAATTTTTTATACAATTAATTTGACAACTTACTAAAAAATGATATAAAAACTAAGAAAACCTTAAACTTTGTTTGAATTAGTATTAAATGATGGTATAGAATAAAATGAGATAAAATGACCTATTGTTAATTAAGTAGTTAATATTCAAAAGAATAATTCCAACCAAAAAATATTTGAAATGTTAATGGAACAAAATAATATTAGATAAATTTATTCTACGTAATTTTATTTTGTATTTATCTTTCTTTCCAAATTAAAAATATAAGATGAAATAAAAGTTAACTTATGATTTTGATTATTTTATTTTTATTTACATGCATTTAAAAATAAAAAAAACGCTTCCTTTTTTAACAGTAAATTATTTATTAAATTTATTTTATTTTTTGTTTTTATTGTATTTCATTTCATTTCACTGAAATTATTAGTTAAGAAAATCATAGACTAAAATTGCAATGCCTGCAGTACAAAAGACACGGCCAAGGAATAGGGTCCATTTTCTTCTTTTGGCGAGGTGGGTAGACAAGGCTAATGCCCCTAACAAAATAGAAAGATTAACAAAACAAATAGCCCTAGGAAAAGCAGCACCACCAATATTCTCCGGAAGAAAACCTCCAAGCCGTCGAGGGGGCAACTCATAAAAACACGTGGCCTGAAGAAGCCAAGTACGTTGTAACTCGATTAGCCTACTTGACACCCGAGGAATTGAGTTCCTCCTGCCAATGATTCCCTTCTTTTTGTGGTCACCAAAAATATGCTTGAGGACCACAAATGTTGAGAATTGTTTCATTCCTTCGATTCTTTAGGTGAATATCACCGGTTTATCGGATTCTAGATTAAATCAATTCAATTAGATTTCATAGGAGATTTTAGACCTTCTATTCTCATACCATATGAAGCATGAAGTTAAAATACGATATTGATATGATCCAACATTGATATGGGAATATATTAAAATTTTGAAATTTAAGATGCGAAGATACATGTATACATACTCATTATATATTAAATTTAAGGCCGTACATGTTATTAAATTTATTTGGCTCTTACCATAATTATCTTAAAATATATATATATATATATATCAATGACTTTTTATGAACAAATCAATTTGCAAAACCATAAAAGAAAAAATTAATCTTGATACATATTGAAGTAACAAAGTATCAGTATCAATATTAGCCACGATATGTCATAGATACGGTGCATAATGAGATAATGAAGCATCGCTGAATCTATCCTAGTAATTCTAAACTCAAAACATCACAAACTTAACATGATTTTGTCATATTATGAATTTAACATGGCTTGATTATATGCATACTTTCATTATTGATCAAGGTTTTTAACTGTTAAAGCATGACTCAATTTTCAATCAAAGGTTGCTTCTCACTCATACGATGTTACGGTTGAGCCACTTAACCAGAAGAAATGATGGGTTAAATTTCTTCAACTCACTCGCCTCACTTAACCGCTTGTTGAGACAAGACGGGACGTGAGCTTGGCCCATGGACTAGAGTTATTTTTATCAAAAAAAATGTGAGAATTTTTATAAACATATTACGGTTAATTTGTAAGAATTTTTTATTAGTTTATTATAAATATAATTTGGGAAATGTAAATTTATTAATTGTTCATCACTTTGATGTGATTGATTTGTATTATTAAATTATTGCGTATGAGTTTGTATATAAATTATGTAATTCACTATAAAAATAATATTTTCTTATACAATCAAAACAAAATAAAATATCTTAAAATCACTTCTTGGCTGAAATACCCAAATACAAATGATTCTCACATTATTAATTATTAAAAAAATGTTCACACAAGTAAACAATTAATTATTAAAACAAATTTAATATTTTAGCTCTTCCAAATACACCCGTATTCACAATCAATTTTTATGGGTCTTATTATCTTTTGTTCAATCCTTGCTAAATTACTAATATAATAATTGTAGTGCTAAATTATAATAAATAAAGAGTAAACCCTTAGTTTAGTCCTTCATAAAAATAATATCGAAAAAATTATATCCTAAAAAAAATACATTTCTTGGTTATTTACGATTGATAAAGGAAAAATTAATCTCCAATAATTTATAAAATTGGTAAAATTTGTCTCCGATGAAAATACAAATGAGACAAATAAGTCTATTAAAATATTTAGAAGAGATTAATTTATCATATATTTTTTTATATGATGGTCCAAAAATGATATTTCTCTTCTTAAAATGCTAATTTATCCAACATTATTTTTATGGATGACCAACTTTGGGTTTACTCCAAAATGGAGCACTATTCTAGTTGTATCAAAGAATTATTTCTCGTCTCAATACTATGAAGTTCTTAAGTGCTCTTAAATATCATTTAGTATAAGCCATTATAATTAGTCTATTGGTGATGTGTTTGAATAATAAATATGAGAAATTACTTTTAATTCATTATGATCAATATAATTTTAGAAGTACTAAAAAATATTATTCAATATTAAATTATTAATATAATAAAAATATAAAATGACGATAATTCATTAAATTGAAAGATCAAAACCCTAATTTAGTCATTTAGATTTATAGCAAGGAATAAATTAGTCATTTAAATTTGAAAAGTCTCATCACAGTCCCTCAAATTTCAAAAATGGGGATAAATTAGTCCCTTCGTCAAATTGTCATCTGAACCACTAATCAAAATGTCCACATATCATGTTAACTTATTTATATATATATTGTTTGTTTTTATAGTGAATCCTATATTGCCTCATTCTTCTAAACAAGGTTATTTATACCTTGTTCTTTATCTTCTTTCTCCTTATAGCTCTTTACTCAGAAAAAATATTTTAACACTTGTTTTTATGTTTGTGTTTGCGAAGAACAGAGGTTTCTAAATTTCTTTACCGTTTTTCTCCTTCCAAAAGATATGGATAATGCAATACTCTCTCTTCTCTCTCTCTTCTCTCTTAATATGCATCATGAAACAAGTTAAGGCCCTATGTGAAAATTAATAATACACGTAAGCAAGTTAATAAGATAGTGAGCATTTCCATTAATGGCTTAGATGTACAATTTGAGGAGGGACTCATTTGTCCTCAATTTAAAAATTTGAGGGACTATGATTGTACTTTTTAAATCTATAAGACTAATTTATCTTCTACTATAAATCTTTGAGAGATGAAATTGGGATTTTAGTTAAATTAAAATGATAACTTACGAATAAACATTATCTTTTTGTCACACTCAAATAGCTAGTGATTTAGCCTCAACACTAGACACATCTCAAAGTGCACCATTGTCCACGTAAAGGTATGCTTGGATTGATGGTAAGTAGTTGAGTAAAATGAGGTAAAATAAAATGAATTGAAAGGGAGTGGAATGAAGTGATATACTCAATTGTTTGGATATGGCCTTGTAATAGAATGAAATTGTTGTAATTAAAAAACTTTTAGTTCCTTAATAGTTCTTAATAGAATATTAGTGATACATGTAGTTAAAAGGATAAAGTTATAATGTGCTTTTTGGGAAGAAAAAAAATGTCCGGAGAGGAGAGAGAGGAGAGGAGGGGAGGTAAAGGAAAAAAAGAAGAAGTAATCGTGAGATTGGATAGAATGAAGTCTACTAATCTCCTTTCTACTCTGTTCAAATTGATCAAATTCAAATAATGAAGCCAGCTAAATTTTCAATCTAGCATACTTTACCAATCTAAACATAGCAAAATGGAGGCCTATATTTGCACCCCTATCGAAATTTTATTCACTTCTTATACATAACAGTTCCTTAATCCTTCTTATCTCATGCACTTTACTAATTTACTTCATAAAGTGAGTCTTCCCCCAGCAACAATTATCCTTCCGTGTGTTTAATCCCCCCTTTGATAAATGGTGTCAAGGGCGGAGCCCATTGCCCCACAAAATTTTTTCAAATATATATATATATAAGAAATCTAATTTAAAATTTGATATAATGATAATGTAAAAAACTTATATAATGTTATCCAATTATATCTTCCTATATGTATAATTTTTTAATTAGTTGGTTTGAGGGTTAAATATGCACGATAAATATGAAGTATGATATGTTATCCTATATAAATGACGTTATGTTATATAAATAGGTTTTTTTAACTTAAATTCTATTAACTTATCTTTTAATTAAAAAGAAAAAAGAGCACATCAAAATTAAGCATTGTTTTAGTGTTTTTTTTTTAACATTAGTTAAGCAATTATAAGAGTAGGTTCAATAATATAGACAATGGATAATATAAATTAACTTTGTGTTCTACTTTAATTCTTAAAAATGCTTATAAAACTTTTGACATTATTATATGTATGTTTAGGAATATAATGTAAAAGGAAATTTTTTTTTATCTAAATCTGAAATGACATCACATGTATATTTAGGTAAAAAAGAAACAAATTCTTATTCTAAAACTGATTTTTTATTTTTAATTTATAAGCCAAAATAAATTATTCTTGCAATTTAATGTTTTTATTAAAATAATCTTAAGTAGAAAATATTATAAAATATAGAAAATTATTTGATATATTTTTTAGTAATTTATCATATAAAAGTCATTATTTTTATATAATCCAAATAGATAACACCATTTAAAAATTACTTTGAGTTAGTATAATCAAATAGAAAATTAATTTTAAAATAATAAATTATAAAAAATTCAGTTATGAAAATAATTTTAATATCATAATTAATTTAAATGTATATTAATATTTATCATATTAATTATTTACTACAAAATTTATATATAATTAATTTTAACTTAATTTAATTCTTACCATTTAAATCTGTTTCACCTTCTAAACCTTTTCTTCAAGTTCCATCACTAAAGGGTGTCTTGATTGTTGACTGTCGTCTTATTTTCTTTTGCTTTTGGGAAAGTTGAATAGGCCTTGTCATAAAACAAGGAATATAATATAAAAATAACCGAATCATTTCCATTTTGAACCTTGAACCGACCGTCATTAGTTCAACAGCACACACCACGGAGGCTGTTATATATGCCTTTCACTTGGATTCTCATAATAAAAATAAAATCTAAGTTTAGTGGGATTCTCATTCTCTTCCCACCACTGTCCACTCGCCCAGTCACTCTCACCAGTCACTACCAAGTATCCTGTAACTCAAATTCTTTGCACTTGGCCCTCAGCAAATCCCATTTTCCCTTCTCTTTTTCAAAGAACAAAAAAAATATATCACTGCTTTTCTTTAGATTCTTAGATAGCGTTTACAATGTGCCCATGAAAATAGGGACACTGAAAGTTCCCAGTGTTGTTGGCCGTTGACGAAGAGAAGAGAAACAATCTAACGGTAAATAAGTTATTGGAGAATTTTAATATGCTATCACAGACAATGAGAGTTCTATACTACTCCAAAAGTTAGCCAGTTAAAATTTTTAAAATACAAAATATTTATTAAATGAAATTGTCAAAACAGCCCTCACTGAGTCACTCTACGTACGTATCTCCATCAACCCATGGCTCCCTTGTATACATCTCATTTTATTTTTAGTTGTTGTTTTCAAAAGAACAGTTTCTTGTATAGATTCTTGTGTGTGCGTATGACACTTTGTATTTACTTGGTTTTTCTTAGGAAACCATCTCTCTCATGTCCCATCTCTCCCAAAAGAATTTAAGTTAATAACATCCTCTTATGCGAATATTTCTTCTGAACTTAGTATGGAAAATATATATGGGTCGGGTAACAAGAATATAATCAAACTTCAGACTAATTGATTGTACAATCTGATATCGTGTCATGGCGTATAAGCTGTTGAGTAGGAGGACAAGTAATTTTATATTTTATATCTAATACATTTAGAAAAATTTAAACAGGGTTAATTTTGTTTAAAATACATTTACTTATCTCTAAGCCTCACTAAAAATGTCATAAAGTAAAAAGTAATAAAACACAAAATTAAATGTTAATTATATCTTAAATTGGAAGAAGATTTTTTATCAAGCCATGAAGACATATAATAACCAAGTGTTAAAATTTGTGCGAATCTACTATGCAAGGATTTTTGTTTTCCTTGGTGTTTCTTATTGCCATGTGGGTCCCTTGCAGTCAACTGATTAAACTGATCACTTGATCTTGTCTTGTATCATAATGGCAACATAAAGCTCCCTATGCCACTCGCTTCTCTCTCTCTCCCTCCCTGTCTCCCTCTCCTGTAACCTATCAGTGTTCATGGTGTTCTGCTACGCCTGCATGCCTCCAACTAGTAAGTTTTGTCATTTTCATATCTCAGCGGCTGACACTGCTTTCAATGAAACACTCCGTGTTGCTTATCCTAGTCTTGATAATATCTGTATATACCCTTCAAACAAGAAAAAACATGTATACGTACCCATGTTGGATTCTCTAATCCAAGTGCATGTTTGTTTAGTTTTGTAATTTACATGTCGCTTTTTTTTTTTGTGTTTTTGTTTTTTAAATGGATAGGTCAAATCTCTTACTTGTGCTATAAAAAGTTACATGAAAATTTATAGATAACCACAATTTTGCAAGAATTTGGTTTGAATGAATGCTGTTCTGTTTCGGTTTCTCAAGCTGTTATATATTTATTATTTCTTTATACACTTTGTTTCAATTTTTGTTAAAAATTCAAGCGTGCTGTAGTGAACTTGTATATCAGACTGCAAGATTATTATTTGAAACAAAAAACTATACATCTTTACGGGCATAATATTTGTATATATGGCGAATTAAGTCACATGCACTTTAATTAGCTGTCCGAGCTAAGGTTGATTTCCTTGTTAAAATGTTATTAACATTATTTTATTGGTGAATTTTTCTTCCCCTTGAAAATTCTGGAAAGAGACCCGTGCAGGTGAACTTTTCTTGGAGGTCAAAGGGGCTTACATGTTTCAACCAAAGTTTAGATGGGCTGCTCTCAAAATATTGGCAAGTTGGCTGATATTTCTCAGTGCCTTGAGACTCAGTTATGCAATTACAGATCCTGATGTGGAAGGTGTAGTAAATTTAGCTGTCATTCCTTTCTTACAAGAAGGATATATTGTTTGATTTTTAGTTCACGACAGTGCTATGAATTCACACTATTATTAATAAATATCATAATACCGAATGTTTTATTTAATTAAAAAAAATGTTGCAAGGTTTAAATGAAAATAAGAAGAGGAAAAAAAAAACTTGCTTAGTATATGCTGATGTGGCACTTTCTAGTTTGTTCACATTAATTGCCAACGAATCCAATTTCAAGTCTTATATTGCAAGGAAGCAAATCTTCTGTATTTTTTTCTGTCTCACTCCCTGTCCCCTCAATAAAATTTTGATACATGTGTAGTGATGACATTACCCATGATCTTTTACCCAATCTATATTTTTCAACAACTCATCATTTGAATATGTGACAAAACTTAATTGGAGGGATAGAGAACGAGACCGAGTTTGGAGATAGAAGAATTGAATCCGTACTGCTGAATTTTAATAGGTTTGATTCAAGCATGTGTTGCTTTAATTCCATTAGTGATACAGGCTTTCCACATGTTGGAAATTAGATTATTACTACTTTTATTATTATTGTTTTATTGAATTTTGAGATAATATTAAAGTAATTTCTTTTATATACTAACCCGATTATATATAGTCACTTTATAAAAATGTTTGACTTCTACTATAAGTATCCAAAAAGTTATAAAAACAATGCGTTATAATTAATAACGGTGTATTAACATTTTATTTTTTCCCTATAAACCTTTTTGACCATGTTATTCTCTACTATAATTCATGCATAACTTCAATTCCTATTTGACAATGTTTTGCAACCTCTCGAGTGTTGACGGATGACATTCTGATCCAGGTGAAGCATTGGTTGAATTTTTGAGGGCCCTCAATGATTCCAATAATCAAATTAGAGACTGGAATAGTTATTTTGTGAGCCCATGCTACAGTTGGTCTAATGTCACTTGCAGTAACACACATGTTATATCTTTGTAAGTTCGTCCACATGGAAAGTAGAAAAGGCTCTCACATTTTCCTGTCTCAGTTTTATTTCACACGGTTTTTTATTAATGTTTGCAGTAATTTAGCTTGATGGTACACTAATTGATATGCAGGAGCCTGGCATCAAATGGATTTTCTGGAACACTTTCTCCCTCAATTGTCAAATTGAAATACTTGGTTAGCTTGTAAGTTGTCATCATGATAGGTTCACAACTATGAGATTTGATAATTCTGCTATAGGAATCAGCAATGAATTCAGGCAAATGCATGTTTTCCCTTCTTTTTTTCTCTTCCTAATACAAAAAACAAGTTAAACTTCACTGACAGCAACTTCAAAAGTGCATTCTTTCAGTTAATATCTATTCCTAGAATTCACAAGTAACCACTTTTCTGCATTATGAGGCTCTCATTCACTGCTACAAACAGTAATTTTCTGAATACTCATTTATTCCAGATTCGTCCAAGCTGTCATTTTACCCAAAAAAAAAAATGTCTTAAAAAATGCACTATCAAATTGTAAGGCCATCCAACTCTTATTTTAGCAGATCATTGGAAATCATATAAAATAGATACAGAATGTTTAGTCCGGTGAAGAAACTGGCTAATGTTTGACTCTTCATGCAGGGAATTGCAGAACAACAATCTTGCAGGCCCCTTACCTGACTACATTGCCAACTTGACACACCTAGAATATCTAAATCTTGATAACAATGATTTCCAAGGTTCTATACCAGCTACATGGGGTCAACTTTCCAATCTAAAGCATCTGTATGGATGCACTTTCCATTTCTAGATGGTCCTTTCCCTCCTTAATGTATATAAAATTATTTAAATGCTTTCTTAGATTATCATAAAGCATATTATTGGCTGTGATGATCTCATGTGTGATCCAGGTTCTTGAGGGGGAATGACTTATCTGGCCATATTCCTGATACTTTTGCAAACCTTACTGGGTTGGCAGAACTGTAAAAATTTCAATTCTGAATACTATTTTTGCTTTTAATAACTTGTTGCTGCCATTCTTGACTGCAAGAAATTTATCCTAATCTTATATGCAATATGGTGCTTCTATATTTTTATTAGTGTTTTTATTTGACAGGGATCTTTCGTCTAATGGTCTAAGTGGAAGTATCCCATTGCCTCTCTTTTCAGTTCCAATATTCAAGTAAAGTTCACTATAACAAAGTTCATCATAACTAATATGTTTTCTTGAGTATTTTCATTAAGTCACGTATATTTATGTATTCTATCAATTTATGCCTTATAATTTTCAGCTTTTCAGATACGCTTCTTCATTGTGGATCTAGCTTGGAGCAGCCTTGTGTTTCTAATTCTGCACGTCCTGGTTTGTTTGTACACTAACGTTTTTGTCCACATAACTTTAAGTTAGATTAAGATTAATTCCATCCCCAACCCCCCACCTCCAAAACCACCACCACAAAACACAACACAAAGAATAAGCCAAAAGAAAAAAAGATAGCCTGTAAGGTACTTAATTTTTACCTCTTCCTGCAGGTTCAACTAACAAATCAAAACTAGCGGTGGTTGTTAGTTTTGCAAGTTGTGGTTCATTTGCACTTGTGTGTCTCGGGGCTATCTTTGCATATAGATATCATCGCATGCACAGACACAAAAGTGATGTCTTTTTTGATGTTTCAGGTAAGATTTTCCTTCTATGTAAAGTTACAATGGTCAAAGCACAAAACTAACTTATCCCGGGTAACCAAAGACATTCCTCAATTTAATGAAAATATAGGAAACACTTTCTATGTAGGCCAATGGCACCTTCAGGGCGGTAATACATAATGACACCTTGAAAACTCCTTTTAAAGCTAAAATGTCTGATCAATTTTGCAGGTGAAGATGAGAGCCAAATTTCCTTCTGGCAATTGAGAAGGTTTTCTTGGCGTGAACTCCAACTTGCAACTAAAAATTTCAGTGAAAGCAGTGTAATTGGCCAGGGAGGCTTTGGAAAAGTTTATAAAGGAGTACTCACAGATGGTACAAAAGTAGCTGTGAAACGCCTTGCTGATTATCAGGCTCCTGGTGGAGAGGCTGCATTCCAAAGAGAAGTTCAGCTTATAAGTGTTGCAGTTCACAAGAATCTCCTAAGATTAACTGGGTACTGCACAACCTCAACTGAAAGAATCCTAGTATATCCCTTCATGCAAAATCGAAGTGTAGCATATCAATTGAGAGGTAAACATTATATCCTTTAATGTCTAGGCTAGATTGCAATTTTTTCACAATATCATCAAGGTTCAAGCATAAGGGTCAATGAAGAAAACAGAGAAATGAAGGATATTTGATCAAGCCTTATTATAAGATTTGTGCTATTTGCTTGTAACATTATTTCTAAATGCTTCCTCAGATTTGAAACCTGATGAGAAAGGTTTAGACTGGCCAATGCGGAAACGCGTGGCTTTCGGTACAGCTTACGGATTGGAGTATCTACATAATCAATGCAATCCTAAGATCATACACCGTGATTTGAAGGCTGCAAATATCCTACTAGATGATAACTTTGAAGCTGTTCTAGGAGACTTTGGGCTAGCCAAGCTGGTTGATACAAGGGTGACTCATGTTACAACTCAAGTGAGAGGCACAATGGGTCACATAGCCCCAGAATATTTGTCCACTGGAAAATCATCAGAGAAGACTGATGTGTTTGGATATGGTATAACACTTCTTGAGCTAGTCACTGGTCAACGTGCCGTTGACTTGTTTCGGCTTCAAGAGGAGGAGGATGTTCTTCTTGACCATGTAACTTCTGCTTCACCCACTGCATGATAATTTGATATTAGTACCTGCTTAATAGTGATGCATGGATGTTCTTACATTGATGCGAGATCTAATCACTGACAATATTATTTGGTCATAACAATTACACATCTTGAGGGCAAACTTATGAGAGAAACAGATATTAAGGTGATGAATGTTAAAAGAGAAAGAGTGATTGACTTATCATCTCTAACTATGTCTCATAAGATATCTAATTTTTATGTTTAATAAATATGGTTTCATTTACCAACTTCCAATTGGTCTAGTGGATGAGGCGTCGGTACTAATTCGAGTTGTAAATGGATCAAATTGGGTTGGGAGAGTAACCCTTATAATGGGCCTATGCAGTAAGTACCCTGATTATGAATTAGTCGGTTCGATATCGCGTGGTTTCAACCAAAAAAAAAAAAGATTTCATTTCATTTTCTATGTCCTATATTGATGTTCAAATTCAGTTGAGTTGTTCAAACAACATGTCTAATATTGTTTTATGTTGATGAATGATTTTATAAACAGATAAAAACGCTATTGAGGGAAAACAGGCTGAAGGACATTGTGGATAGAAACTTGGAAACCTACGAAGCCAAGGAAGTTGAGACCATCATTCATGTTGCATTGCTTTGCACCAAAAGCTTGCCAGAGGAGCGTCCAAGCATGTCAGAGATAGTGAAGTTGCTGCAGGGAGTGGGATTATCAGAGAGATGGGCAGAATGGGAGCAACAAGAAGAGGTTAGTAATCAACTCATCATGTCTCACCAATTTGTATGGAATGGTGAATCCACCCATGATGATCAAGAAGCTATAAAGCTCTCCAGAGCAAGATGATAAGGGGGCATAGCTGCAAGTTCAGTATAAGAACGGGGCACATGTCATGTCATATCATCGCAAGCATTGTTCATTGTTTGGTACTAAGTTGACTTGTTTGGTACTAATACTGTGGTACATAAATGATTTTTCAGAGAGAATGCCATGTGATTTCGGACGCTGATGGGCAAGCATCCAATCATGAAATTTTATATGAAGAAAACGAAAATCCGACAAAAATTTAACTATATATGGTTCATGCATGCAAGGTTGATTTTGCCAATTAAGGTGTAGCATTTGACGTTCTTATTATTATTTTTCACATGACGTTCTTATTATTTACTCCTAGTGGTAGTAAAATAGAGTAAGGTTGCACAACTGCCGTAAAAAACACGTTGAATTGTTAACAGAAAATCTGAGTGCGTCACTTGCTCATTCAAGAGTATCTGATATAATTCTAGGAAAAAAAATTATATAAAACAATTTTATCATTCTAATATTTTTTTTAATTATTGTATTATGTGTGTGTGACATGTTACTTCGAAAAAGAAGACATCTTTATTTCTGTTTGACATATTTAAAATACATTTATATATATATTTGTGAGAATATGATTAATTTTAATTTAGATTTAATTATACCGCAGGTCCCTATGGTTTCACTCAATTTTTAATTAAGTCCCTATAACTTAAAAGTTTCTAAATAAATCTCTATAGTGTACGAGATTTTTTAATTAGATCTTGTCATTATAAAAAAAAATAGAATATTCTTTGGAATACTGAATATTCCATTTTCATCTCTCTCTTCACATAACTGCAGGGGTCTGATTGAAAATTCTCATATACTATAGGGAGTTAATTGAAAATTGATCAAAATTATATGGACTTGAAGAATAATTAAACATTTAAAACCCATAAGGTTCCAAATAATTATTCTACTATTCTCTAAGTTTATTAAAAAAAAATATGAAATGAAATTTCACCAATGTTGGTATTCAACATTTCAAGATAAATTGTGTATGCTAAATCAAAATCAAAATCTTATATACCATGAAAAATAAATCAACTAGCCAGAATTGGTTTTTAGAATTATTTGTCATTATTTTTTCACTTTCAAATAGATTAATAGTCTCTACTATAATGACTTATCTAATAATAATCATTATAATTTGGTAAATTTTGGAAAAACAACATATCTTGAACGAATATTTTATATAGAGATGTTAATATTTGGTGCGAAAAGATTGCACCAAATTTCATGGTGGCAAGTATAGTGTTATACCAATGAAAAAAATTGTAGGATGGAGAAATACTTAGGTGCTTCGAGAATAAGTGAAAATATTTGTTCCGATTTATTCATTAAAAGTTCTATAGGTTATTATTATCTTATATTTCTCCTATATTTTTAATACAAATTTGATATGTCAATTAATAAATAGAGTTGACCAAATATTTTATCTTACTTTAAGAGTACATAAGAATTTCTTTCGCAAGAAGATCTTCTTTTATATTATTAGATTCACATAAGAATTATCAATTAATTATTTTGTTCCCTTGATACCCTTATGAGAGGGTGTGTTAGTGAATAAATTAATTATGAGAGACAGTGTTGGGGTAGATAATAATGATAATATTGTAAAAGATTTTTAAATTTACTCTAATTTCAAGTTCATTCAATCATTTCTTTAATATGTTTAATTATTCTTCATTCAGGTCCCTTAGTTTCACTTAATTTTAAATTAAGTCCCTATGGTGTATGAGAATTTTCAGCCAAGTCCCTGTCGTTATGTGATGAGAGAGATGGAAATGAAATATTTCATATTCTATAGAATATTATATTTTTTTGTAATGATAGCGACCTGATTAAAAAACTTCATATACTATAAGGACCTACTTAGAAATTTTTAAATTATAGGGTTAAAAATTGAGTAAAATTATAGGAACTTGCGGTATAATTAAACCTTTAATTTAAACATAGAAATATGTTTTTTTACTATTTTATTACATTTTCAAAAATAATAGAGAAATTTACATTTGACTCCTTTGAGATTTACTATAATTACAATCGCCATTATTGGCGAAAGGAAGAGGGACTCGCGGATGCCACGGTCCCCCCTCCACCCCCATAATTTTACACTTTTATTGTATAATTATATGTATATTTTATACTATGATCAAGGAAGAGAAAACCAGACCAGGTATGGAACCGATCAAGGTACTGGTTCAAAGATTTACCGATTCAACCGGAATATAATAAAATAAATATTTATATAAATATATAATTATTTATTATATTCTAACTTTTTAACAAATTTAAGATAAAATATTTTATTAATATTGTCACTTTGCTGCCAAAAATTTAAAAGTTATTGCACCTTTTGTTTTTGGGCTCAAAAATATTAGTCATTTGGAACAAGTCCAACGCCACTTAGCCCACCAATTGTCTCACTAACCCAATCCTTCATTACTGTCCCTTTCTAGATAAACCATATCACTAAACATTTCATGCTAGAAAAGTCATGCTCCTACCACCATCAAGCTTGGCTATAGAAGTGAGAAGCGCCTTGTCGAGCTTGGTTGCAGAAGTGAGAAGCAGGGCATGGAGCAGAAGCACAAAGCACCGTGGAGGAGGTCAGAGGTGGCGAAGCACAAAGCAACTCAAATGTGGCAAAGCGGAAATGCGAAGCAGCTCGAAGGTCATGGAGCAGAAGCATGAAGCAGCTCGAACCACCAGTTCACCGAAGATCGTCGAAGAAGATGAAGATTTGGTTCTGGTGCCTTTTTTTTCTAGTTCAAAGACCCGAACCGGGAACCTTTGAAAACTAGACCGGTCTATTGATTTTCCCGATTTAATCGGACCGGTCAGACGACCAGTTCCCGATTAACACGGTCGGACCGACTAGTCCGATTCATTTTTCCCTTCTATGACTAGGATCCCTTGAAAAAGTCAAACACCTCTATATATAATATATATAACAAATAATAAAAGTCTCTTAGTGTAATAGCTTGTATGGTACGAAAGTATGAAATAAATGAATGTCTCTAGAATTCTTTTTAAAAATTTTCTCGTATTAACTTTTTTTATTAGGCTTAAAAGATATTTGAGAAGAAAACTATTGACTCATTTGTTAAGAGAAAAAGATTATGGATGATGACACAAAATGTAGTTTACTAGTAATTTGGATAAAAAACTATATAGTGACTCATTTTATGTTTTCTATATGACAAGTTATTTTATTTTATTATATATTATTTATATTAACTAATTCGGCCTCCTTCTCCAAAATTTCTGGCTCCGCACCTGCTCACCATCTTTCTATTTTATAAAATTATATTGACCTTCCCTATTCATGTAGGCTCACTAATTTAAATGATGAAAAAGATAATATATGATATATACATGATTATTAGTGATAAAATTATAATATTTTAACAATATTTGACATATATATCAACCAAAATGTCCATTTTATCATAAGTTATATAATTATAAGTTTATTTTCATGTGATAAAAAAAATATTTTATTCAATTTATATGTTAAATATTGTCACAATATATAATTTTATTATTAATAATTATTTATATGTTACATATTATCTTTATTGTGTCACTTAAATTAA